>CM053567.1:134345850-134459694 GCA_028646485.1 Cryptoprocta ferox | reverse complement strand
CGTATGAAGGTTCCTCAAAAAGTTAAACATAGGTATTTACCCAAAGAATACAAAAATATTAATTCAAAGGGATACAGACACCCGATGTTTATAGCAGCATTATCTACAATAGTCAAATTATGGAAACAGCCCATGCGTCCACCGACTGATGAATGGATAAAGAAGATGTGGTATACATATACAATAGAATATCACTCAGACCTAAAAAATCTTGACATTTGTAAGGGAGCTAGAGAACAATATGCTAAATGAAATAAATCAGTCAGAGAAAGACAAATACCATATGATTTCACTCACATGTAGAATTTAAGAAACAAAACAAATGACCAAAGGGAATAAGAGAGGGTGGGGGGCAAACCAAGAAAGACTCTTAACTATAGAGAACAAACTGACAATTACCAGTGGGGAGACTGGTGGGAAGACGGGTGAAATAAATGATGGGGATTCAGGAATGCACTTGCTGTGATGAGCACAGGATGATGTATGGAGGTGTGGAATCACTCTATTGTGCACCTGAAACTAATATTACACTGTATGTTAACTAACTGGAATTTAAATAAAAACTTTAAAAAAAAAGAATCTGTTGTCCCAGGTTTGAATCCATTTGTTCACTGACCATTGTCGTGCTTTCCCCAAACAGATTTTTTGAGCATGCATGACACTGACATCAAACCAGTGACAGGGAAATAGCAATAAATTCTAGCATAATTTGGGTAATTTTAGACACTTCAGTCTCAAGAGTCCATGTGACTTTCCCACTAGTAAGTTGTTGTCACTGCAGCCTATAGTAATAATCTTCATACTTCTGTCCCCTGTTTCTGCAGTCAATTTTACCAACCCATTCCTACTCCTTAGGCTGAAAAATTGATTTGGATCCCTTAGAGTTCTTTTAAATAAAAATAAAATAGAGGGGCACTTGGGTGGCTCAGTTGTCTGGCTCTTGGTTTCAGCTCAGATCATGATCTGGTGGTTCATGGGATCCAGCCCCACATTGGGCTCTGCTCTGACAGTGTGGAGCCGGCTTAGGATTCTTTCTCTCCCTCTCTCTCTGCCGCTCTCCCACTCATGCATGTGCTCTCTCTTGCTCTCACTTTCCCTCTCTCTCACACACACACAATAAATAAACATTTTAAAATAAAATAGAAATAAAAAATTAAGACAATGATTATTGGCATCATCTAGAGAGAAGCCAGGCATCTGAACAAAAACCTGTATCAGAACCATACTTTACAATGCCAAAAATGAGTTTCAAAAGTGGATACCAGACTCCTGCTGCTGCAAATATAGTGAAATGTGTAAGGGATGACTCTTCCAATTTCACACGGTGTTTTTGTTCCCTGACCAAGCCACCAAAAGGGATGCTATTAATTTATAACAGCTGAGAATTTCCCCAATATTCAACACTAACATACTGCCAAAGAAAATAATGGGAGACTGAATCTCACTGAAGTTACTCACAAACAACTGTAGAGGCTGGTTGTTTTGGTTGCGGGTTTTGGGTTTTTGTTTTTTGGTTTTTGGGTTTTTTCATCTCTAGCACAAATCACCAACAAGACCCTGTCAATAAGTCCTTATATATTTTTTAACGTTTATTTATTATTGAGAGACAGAGAGACAGAGCACGAATGGGGTAGGAGCAGAGAGAGAAGGAGAGACAGAATCCGAAGCAGCCTCCAGGCTCTGAGCAAGCTGTCAGCATAGAGCCTGACGCAGGGCCCAAACTCGCGAACCGCGAGATCATGACCTGAGCTGAAGTCGGTCGCGCCACCGACTGAGCCACCCAGGCGCCCCGGTAAGTCCTTATATTATATCCTTTTGCCTGATGGTTGTCAATAAAGCAATAAAATAAAAAAGGCAACAAATACCATAGTTACTGTATAGGTAACTTGCAAATGTGTATCATTGTATTATCTGTGGTGGGAAGACAAGGAAATGAGAATGAGTTCAGTTTATTTATAATCTGCTGGATTATACAATCTTTATATAGGTGTTATATATATATATATAGGTGTTATATATATATAGGTGTTATATATATATAGGTGTTATATATATATATATATAGGTGTTATATATATATAGGTGTTATATATATAGGTGTTATATATATATATAGATTATACAATCTTTATACACCTATAAAGCAGTAAGAATAATAATATAGCACTGGTCAATACCACCTGGCTCCAAAAATTTTTTGATTCCTGGTTTTGGTTTAACTTTCTCTCCCTAAGCAAGGGAGGAAACTGAACTGATAACAGTTTCACCACCCCATACACCCATGCACCTACTTAGACTACATCAATGAAGAGACGCCCTAACTCTGAGGGAACAGACTTTGGAACATTACAGCTGAGGGAGAGGGCTGCTCCATAAAGGTAGGCAATCTGAAGGATGCATAAAGGCTACTAGCCAACAAGGTAAAAACCAGCCTAAATCTCAGTCACCAGTCATGGGTCTGGCTCAAGACTGTGTCTGGCTGGAGGGGGCATCTTTGTCTTCTTTGTCTCCTCAGAGAGAATGCCTTTTTCCATTTCATTAAAAGGGGCCCTAAGGGGACCCTCTGCTCTGTTATGAATCTAAGATCCAGCATTATCTTTCCTACACCATTAAAGTTTAGGCCTTTCTTTCTCCATGATCATCTTTATATGCATATTTATAATTAACACTTATCACATGGCATTAGTTTATTTGCATATCTGTCTTCTTGGAAGACTGCAAGATTCCTGAAAATAGTCCTATTCCTCTATTTATACTCAGTTCTTAGCACAGAACTTCATGCAAAATAATTTATGCCAATGCTTGAAAAGCATATGTTTGTTGTATGAATGTTTGGAAAGATGGATGGATGGATGGATGGATGGACAGATGAATGAAATTCAGAAAAGGTTTATCAAGAACATGAGAATGAGCTTGGAGCCAGGGCAGAGGACTCCTCTTCCTGTTCTTTCTCTATCCTTTAATACTATGAGTAAGAGAATGGAGAACAAAAGTCAAAATTGTCCAGGGAAGATTTTGTTAATGATAACATTCCTCTTTCAGTAAGCTCACACAACTGTTTGTGACTAACACTGTCCTGTATTTTTAGAGTCTGTGCTGGGTACCTTCTGTTTGCCCCTCCAGATCAAATATCCACCCCTCCTCTGACTCGGTGCCCCGGGGAGGCTGAGTTACATGGACTAAATCAAGGGACTTAAAGAACACTGCAACAGGCTAGTCTGGGATACCTTATATTGGCTCTCCCCTCCCCTTAAAACATTTTCTTTGAATGTTCCTTTAAGTGAGAGGATATAAAAGTAAATGTTACCCTTCCCAAAATTCCCCTGTACATCTGGTGAGACTTTCACTAATCGTGAACCCTTAGATAAGCACTCTAACACTTGTGTGGAAAGCAGCTTTAATGGAGCCTTCATTTCCTTGGAAACCAGCCCCTGGTGCAGAGCACTGAGTACTTAAACATCAACAGCAGCAAATCCACTCTAAGCACATCAGCACAAACGAATGTCCCAAATTTAACAAATCTGAATGCTTTGATCCTTGTCATGTATTATCCTCACTGGAGGCAAGCTGGGGGTCCTTTCTTTTAAAGCTTGTTGTCTAATCTATTACCTCCCAAATCTTTTCAGAATAAATCAGACATAGAAAAGTATGCCATGTGTAGTGCACAGCAGAACCAGTAGCTAAGGCCGTTTGCTGCTACAGGCTACCAGCTTGGGGGCATCAACCCCAGAGTCATCTGCAACACTAAACGCTGAGGGGATCAGTCTCTTAGCACACTGGCATCAATTTGTGGGGCACAGAGGCACAGAGAAGACACCAGGGCTGGACACAGACACTTGGCATCTACTACCTATTATCCCCTGACACTGAACCCTGGACACAGGAGACTGCACTAGAACCACAACCTTCATGCCTCTAGAAACTGTACGTCATTGTGGCTACGACTGCTGCTGTCTCAGAATGGACTTGGCACACCTTATCTCACAGAGCTGGCAGAGTGATTTGGTCTGTTGTTTCCAAAGACTAGCCTCTGAGCCTGGTTATCTAGGACCTACAGGAAATTACATCATCCTTCTATTTAATGTTCTAAATTTATGCACATTGTTCTCAATTTGAAGAAATACAACAAGGTATGCAAGAAGTTTCACTTCTTTTCCTTTGCACCCCGATGCCCCTCACAACCTTTAGGTAACCATTCCTAAAGTTCATGTATCCTCCTAGCATTTCTTTTTGCAGGCATAATAAACACAAATAAATATTCCTATCATGTTCTTTTTTTCACACAAAAGGTAGCATGCTATGCACATATACACAATGTGTGCGTAAATGTGCATTTTGTTGCACTTTTTTTCATTTAATAAAATATCTATATAAGTATAAAGAAGATTTTCTCATTCTCTTTTATGGTGGCATAGATTTCCACTGTGGAGAGGTACCACAGTTTATTTTAATCTGTATCTATTGATGTTTATTTGGCTTGTCCCCAATTTTTTTTCTATTGTAAACAGCATGGCATATGTCATTCTTATGTATGAAGATATGCCTTTAGAAGAAATTCCCAGAAACGGGATTGTTGAGTCCAAGGATAAGTACATTTGTAATTTTGATAAATATTGTCAACTTTCCCTTCACTGACGTTTATCACTTTGCACCCCTACCAGCAATGTCTGTGGGTGCTTTTTTCCCCAATGCTTTGCCAACAAATATGTTGTCCAACTTTTGGATTTTTGTCAATCTGATAAGTTGAAAATTATATTTTAGTATAGTTTTAAATTTTACTTTATTATAAGGGAAGTTTATTATCTTTTCATTTGTTTAAGACTATTTGCATTCCCTAACAATAAACCCTCTTTCTACTGGAATTAGCTAGAGGTGGTTTCTGTTGCTACATTCTGTTAACACTGTTTAAAAACCTTTCTCCTCGAAGCCAGTGTGTGTCTCTATGCATTTATTTTGATATTGGTCCTTGAAGGTCCAAACTGGAGAAGTTAGATCTTACCCTAAGAATCTATCCTTCGAAGTCAAAAGTGATTATAAGTGGCCTGTACCTCCAGCATTGGTTCCAGCTTCTGAAGCTTTATCAAACACTGCTAAGTGCTTGCGCTAAGAATAAACAATATGGTGGCATGCCAACACACCATTTTTTTAAGTTCTAACTCTTTAGGCAAGCAATTGTCCTAGCATTCCCTCCCAGTTCAACGAAGAATGAGTGGGAAAAAAACTTGGGATGGACGGAGCATCCAACAAGCCAAATTTTTTGGAGGTTACCCAAGGAACTGGCTTTGGTCTCGTTTATCCCAGTGTCCAGTTGCAACTCCATGTACACTAGAAACCTGGGGCCTGCAAAGAACAAAGAAAGTGAGTTGGGCTATTTGGAAGGTTAGAAAGGCCCCAAAAATCTCTGGCTGGGGTGACTGGTGGGGGTCTTCTTGTACGCAGCCACATTGTGAATACTGGGAGAGGCAGCTGCTTTGTCTAATGCATAGATACCAATACAGAAAGTCAAAAAAAAAAAAAAAAAAGAAAGAGCAAACAAACATATTTTAAATACCTTGTTACCAAAGGAACAAGGTAAATCTGCAAACATTGGCCCTAACGAAATGAAGCATTTATATACCTGACAGAGAATAAAGGATAAAAATCACATAATTATCCCAATAGGTATAAAAATCACATGATTATCCCAATAGGTATAAAAAATATTTATGATCATCATAATACCTTCAACAAATGCTGTTGGGAAAACTGGATATCCACATGCAAAAGAATAAAATTAGACCCTTATGCCATACATAGAAATCAACTCGAAGTAGATTAAAGACTTAAATATGAGACCTGAAACTAAAAATTCCTAGAAGAAAACAGAGAAAAAGCTTCATGGCATTGGTCTATGATTTCATAGATATAAAACCAAAAGCACAGGCAACAAAAGCAAAAATAAACAAACAGGACTACATCAAACTAAAAGTCTTCTGCATATCAAAGAAATCAGTCAACAGAGTAAAAAGGCAACCTATGGGATGTGAGAAAATATTTACAACAATATATCTGATAAAGGGTTAACCTTTGAAATATATAAGGTTAACTTATATATGACTTATGACTCCTATAAGTCAACAACGAAAGAAACTAATAACCTGATTTTTTAATGGGCTAAGGACTTGAATACACATTTCTCCAAAGAAGACATAAAATGGCCAACAGGTATATGAAAAAATGTTCAACATCACTTATCACATTAGGGAAATGCAAATCAATCAAAACCACAAGATACCACCTCACACCTGTTTGGATGGCTACTACCAAAGAATTAAAGACAAAAAGTGTTTTCAAGATTGTGAAGAAATTGGAATCCATATTCACTGTTGGTGGAAATGCAAAATGATGCAGCTGTTATGAAAAACAGTATAGAGATAACTTGAAGAATTAAAACTAGAACTACTATATGGTCCCAAAATCCCACTTTTGGATTTTTATACAAAAGAATTGAAATCAGGATCTCAAAGAGATATTAGAACTCCATGTTCACTGTAACACTATTCACAATAGCCAAGAAATGGAAACAACGTAAATATCCTACAACGAATGAATGGCTAGAGAAAATATGGTTTATACATAACCAAAGAATATTATTCAGCCTTTAAAAAAATTGTGTAATATGGGACAAGATCGGTAAATCTTGCAGATATTATGCTAAGTGAAATAAGTTAATCATAGAAAGAAATACTGCGTGTTTTCACTCATATGAGGTATCTAAAACAGTCAAGTTCATAGAATCAAAGAGTGAAACGGTGGTTGCCAGGGGCTCAAGAGAGAGGGAAATGAGTTACTGATCAATGGGCATAACGGTCTAGTTAAATAAGTTGAATTGATTCTAAAGATCTGCTGTATGATATTGCACCTACAGCTACCAACACTGTATGTACTCTTAAAATTCTGTTTGGAGGGTAGATTTCATGTTCAGTGTTCCCACCACAACAAAAATTTAAAAAAAGAATAAATCCAAAAAGCGTTATCAAATTACACCCTTTAATTATGTGTAGTTTACTGTATATCAATTATACCTCAATAAAGGTTTGTTTCCAAAAAAATGAAAATTTTGAATTCAGAAATGCTGCATGGAGTCCTGTCATTTTTCTATGATGCACATATACCTTTATTACCCATTCTAAATTAAATATATTCCATAGTTTGTTTTTCAGTTTAAAAAAATGACAAAGTAATTTGGGCAACAGATATCTTCATTCCATCACAGAGCTTGGAGTTAGTGAGGCTCAAGGCCAAGGATGAAGGTAGAGTTGTGAGTGATACAAAATGACAAATACTGTAATATTCCATTTATATGAGGTCCCTAGAGTAGTCAAATTCATGGAGACAGAAAGTGGAATGCTGGTTACCAGGGGTTGGTGGGCAGGGGAGAAAGGGGAATAGGGTTTAATGGGTACAGAGTTTCAGTTTTGCAAGATGAAAGGGTTCTAAAGATTGCACAGCAGTGTGAATATACTTACAACTACTGAACTCTACACTTAAAATGGTTAATATAAATTTTAGGTAGTGTGTATTTTACCACAAAAATTTTAAAAAATAATTAAAATGATTTAAAGAAAAGAGTGATGAATGATAGAAGTCAAAGCCATGGCACACATGACTTGCTAATTTAAAAAAAAAATTCTAGTTTTTCATGTTAATGAACGACTTTGAAAGAGAGCCATGTAAAAACATTCTGCTCCACCAGGACTCTCGAGATACGCTCTCCAGTACCAAGTACTGGTGGATCCTGAATAACTTCCCCTAGAGAGGGTGGCCCTTGGGGGCCCAAGAATTGAGGCCAAACTTCCAGATTTTCGTTTGGCTGAACGGGGTTATGTCAAGCCCCACTGAATACACTGTACCATCAGAATCCCCTCAGAACAAGGACAGCCCTGGAAATGAATGAGAAGGTTTAAGCCCACAAATATGGTAAGAACAAACTCGAGAGACCAGCAGAAGCACATGGACCATCTCTTTTCCCTCCCATCTAGTGCCAACATCTGGCTTCTTGGGCAGCTGGTCTTACTTAGGCCCGGCTAGATTTCCCGTGATGAATCACAGAAAACAGTGTAAGTGATACTCTTCTGGATTACCTCAGATCTCGTGGAACTTTTATGGAGGATAGTTGATTGCATAAGATTCTAACAGTCCACGTGGAAAGCGCTCACTATTTTACATCTCTTCATTTTCTTAACTGGTTTTAATGGTGTATATATATAATTATGGTTCAAAATAAAGTCTTTCCCAATGCAGAGGCAAAGACAACCTACCTGTTTAAACCTCCTAAGCTCAGAATCTATCTCACAGAAATAATACAGATCTCAGCTAAATATAAAAATAATAATTTATCTATTACAAGCGAGATCATTTAATTTAATTAACATTCTATTTATTTCTCTCTTGCTATCTTTCTATCATGTTTCATTGCCCCCCCCCAAAACCTGTCCTTGTGACACAAATGGGACCATGTTTACTAGCCACTGTCACCAGTACAGCCTCGCCAATGTCTCTTTAGGGTTAGGTCTTTGGCAGCTGGGACTGTCAATAACATTAGTAGGTTAAATGCGGAAGTTTCATATTGGGTGAGTTTCTTTTTTCTTCTGTCTAAACCCTCTAATCTCGGCATTTGCAAACCAGCCATAATAGAAGTGTCCACCGAGGATTCAGCAGACGTTATCTAATTCATTTGTTACACTTTCCCCTTTGCGGGGGTACTGGCATGTAATACGATACCTGTCAGGGATACTCTCACAGAATTACTGGAACAACCTTACAGGATACTAATATTGTGTCTTGATAATTTATTGAAACCACCTGGCTTCAGACATCTTACTCTGGATAATACCTTGAGTGCGTTATTTTGAAAATTTTCAAACATACAGAAAAATTAAAAGAGTATAAGGATCAATCACATATCTTTCCTGTAGATTCACCCATTTTAAACATTTTGCCATATTTGCTTTATCTCACTCTCAGGGTGTGTGTGTGTGTGTGTGTGTGTGTGTGTGTGTGTGTGTGTGTGTGTGTGTTAGCATTTGAAAAAAACTGCAGGGGTGACTGGGCGGCTCAGTTGGTTGGGCGTCCAACTTCAGCTCAGGTCATGATCTCATGGTTTGTGGGTTTGAGCCCACATCAGGCTCAGAGCCTAGAACCTGCTTTGGATTCTGTGTCTCCCTCTCTCTCTGCCTCTCTCTCTCAAAAATAAATAAACAAACAAACAAACACTAAAAATTTTTTAAAAAGAAAAAACTACAAACATCATAATACTTCAACCCTAATTATTTTAGCACTTATCTTTCAATAATAAGAACATTCTCCTACATAAGCACAATATCATTGTCGTGCAAAGTATTTAAACTTGATATAATATCATCAAATATATAGTCCATGTTCAAACTTTTCCCACTGACCCAGTAAAGTCCTTAAAGCTGTTTTCTTTTTTAAATAACCAGGATCTAATTAAAGATGATGCATTGCATTTTGTTACCATGTCCTTCCAGTTTCCTTTCATCTGGAACAGTTCTCCCCATCACTCCCCTCCTTCTCCCCCACCCCTAGTTTTTGGGGGTCTTTTATTACATTGGCATTTTTTAAGGTCAGTGGTTTTAGAAAATGTTCCATAACCTGTATTTGCCTAATCATTTCCCTATGATTTGAATCAAATTAAAGATTTTTGGCAAGACTTTGGCAACATTATGTAAGTGATGCTGTGTCATTATATCACATTAGGAAACATAAAATGTCTTATTATTTTTTAAGTTTATTTATTTTAAGAGAGAGCACATACATGCACACACATGAGCAGGAGAAGGGGCAGAGAGAGAGGGAGAGAATCCCAAGAAGGCTCCACACTGTCAGTGCAGAGCCTGACACCAGGCTTGATCCCACAAACCATAAGATCATGACCTAAGGCCGAAATCAATAGTCAGACGTTTAACTGAGCCACCCAGGTACCCTTAAAATGTCTTATTATTGATGATGCTAAGTTTGATTGCTTAATTACGGAGTTTGCAATAGTTTTTTATTGTAAAGGTACTTTTGCCCTTTGAAATAAATAATAAATGACACTTCAAGATGATGTGAATATTCATATATACATATATGACTTTATTTTGTAGAGCACTTTTAGGTTCATAGCAGCATTGAGCAGAAGGTACAGAGATTTCCTATATACCTCCTGCTCCCCCACATGCATAGTTCCCCCACATTATCAACATTCTCTACCAGATGGGTACATGATGAATGTACACTGATACATCCTTATCACCCAAAGTCCATAGTTTACATTAGGGTTCACTGTGTACATTCTATAGGTTTTGACAAATGTCTATTGACACTTTTTCACCATTATAGTAACATACAGAGTAGTTTCACTGCCCTAAAATTCTCTGTGCTCTGCCTATTTATCCATCCTCCCCACTAACCCAGGCAATCACTGATCTTTTTTACTGTCTCCAAGTTTTGCCTTTTCCAGAATGTAATATTTTGGAATCACACAATGTGTAGCCTTTTCATATTGGCCTATTTCACTTAGTAGTATATAAGATTCCTCCCTATCTTGTCATGACTTGACAGCTCACTTCATTTTAGTGTTGCATAATATTCCATTATCTGGATGTACCACAGTTTATTTATCCAGTCACCTAATGAAGGACATCTTGATTCTTCCAAGTTTGGGCAGTTTTGAATAAAGCTGCTAGAAGTGTCTGTGTATAGTGTTTTGTTTGGATATAAGGTTTCAACTGCTTTGGATAAATATCAAGAAGTGCAACTCCTGGACCACATGGTGAATATTCTTTCCCCTGACAACTCTTCAAGCTGTTGGTTTAAGGATCCATTAATGACTCTTGCCTGCACTGATTATTATAATGTTGATGGCAAAATGATTTTATAATCATTCCTTCCACATATATTTCACTGCACCCACCACCACCACCATGATAAAATGTAATGATTCTTTTACAATTCAATATGTTGAGGGGCACCTGGGTGGCTCAGTCAATTAAGCAGTCGACTTCGACTCAGGTCATGATGTCACAGTTTGTAGGTTGGAGCCCCACATCGGGCTCTGTGCTGACAGCTCAGAGCCTGGAGCTTGTTTCGGATTCTGTGTGTGTGTGTGTGTGTGTGTGTGTCTGTCTGTCTGTCTGTCTGCCCCTACCTCGCTCACTCTCTGTCTCTCAAAAGAAATTAATAAACATTAAAAAAAAATTTTAATTCAATATGTTGGGCATACACATGAAAAGATGCTCAATGTCACTCATCAACAGGGAAATACAAATCAAAACCACACTAAGATACCACCTCACATCAGTCAGAGTGGCTAAAATTAACGACTCAGGAAACAACAGATGCTTGCAAGAATGTGGAGAAATGGGAACCCTCTTGCACTGTTGGTGGGAATGCAACCTGGAGCAGCCGCTCTTGAAAGCAGTGTGGAGGTTCCTCAAAAAATTAAAAATAGAATTACCCTAAGATGCAGCAATAGCACTACTAGGAATTTATCCAACGGATCTAGGAGTGCTGATGCATAAGGGCACATGTATCCAAATGTTTATAGCAGCACTTTCAACAATAGCCAAATTATGGAAAGAGCCTAAATGTCCATCAGCTGATGAATGGATTAAAAAAATGTGGTTTATATATACAATGGAATACTACTTGGCAATGAAAAGGAATAAAATCCTGTCATTTGCAGCAACGTGGATGGAAATGAAGGGTATTATGCTAAGTGAAATAAGTCAGTCAGAGAAAGGCAGATATCATATGTTTTCACTCATATGTGGAACTTGAGAAACTTAACAGAAGATCATGGGGGGAGGGAGGACAAAAATAGTTACAAACAGAGAGGGAGGGAGGCAAACCATAAGAGACTCAAATACAGAGAACAAACTGACAGTTGATGGAGGGGGCAGAGGAGAGGGGGAAATGGGTGATGGACTTTGAGGAGGGCACTTGTTGGGATGAGCACTGGGTGTTGTATGCAAGCAATGAATCATGGGAATCTACCCCAAAACAAAGAGCACACTCTATACACTGTATGTTAGCCAATTTGACAATAAATTATATTTTAAAAAACTAAAATAAATTTAAAAATTCAATATATTGGGGCATCTAGGTGTTATGTGTCCAAATCTTGATTTTGGCTCAGGTCATGATCTCACAGTTCATGAGTTTAAGCCCCACATGGGGCTCGACGCTGACAGTGCAGAGCTATCTTGCGATCCTCTCTCTCTTCCTCTCTCTCTGCCCCTCCCCCACTCACACACACACACACACTCTCTCTCTCTCTCTCTCTCTTTCTGTCCCAAAATAAATAAAAACTTAAAATATATAAATAAAATTCATTATGTTATAATCCATTACTGTCATTTTTTGATGTTCATATTTTTCAAAATGTGGTCAGAGGGACCTGCTTAAAGCTGGAAAATTCATGATTTTACTATATTATTATACACTATAATTCATTACAAGTAAGCAGTTATGCTATATTAAAATACTAGTTTTAACCTCTGGTCCCTTTCATTGGGAAATGTGTAATACAACCCAAAGGCCCTAACCCCAACACTCCACCTTCTGGAACCATCCTTCTCCTTATTACTCAAACAAAATAACTTACGCTCCTATCCCCCAAATTGTTGGAAATCCAGAAGCATTCCCAACATAATCAAAGATTTGGGACAGTATGAAGAAGAAACCGTCTTCTATGATTAGTATTTCCTCTCACGACCGCCCAATTTTGCATCACCTCAGGTCAACCCAATGCCATGTTGCCATCCCTTGCCTTATGTACCCCAACCATGGATTCAGCACTTTCTTCATTTTTAAAAAATTTTTAAACATTTATTCATTTTTGAGAGACAGAGTGTGGGTGGAGGAGAGGCAGAGAGAGAGGAAGACACAGGATCTGAAGCAGGCTCCAGGCTCTGAGCTGTCAGCACAGAGCCCAACATGGGGCTTGAACTCACGAACCACGAGATCATGATCTGAGCTGAAGTCAGACGCTTAACCGACTGAGCCACCCAGGCACCCCATCCTTCTTCATTTTTTAAGGCTTTGCTAAAAATATAGAATTAGCATAATACCAAATAGCAAGTAACTTAATATTCACATCAGGTATCATTGTTCGAGGATTCTTCTCTGAGCTCCCTCCCTGGGCCATTCATTACTTTCATTCTCTCTACTCAATCCACCACAGCTTCTTTCCGAATCATCTCCACTTCTAAGGCAGACATTAGGAACCATGAGAATGAGTAACCACAGCAAACCATTCATGGCTAAGTCTAGAGTCATTCAACAAACAGTTCTCAAGTTCCCCCAATGAACGACATCATTTTCCCCTCTGCCTCAATCATCCTACCTATGAATATCCTTTCAACCACCTTCCCACTTTCTCACCTTGGCAGCCTATTCTTGCAATATCTTCAGCAGTGGCCCTCCTGGCATCCTGTCCCTACTGGCTAATCCCAGGTGGCCATCCCTACTGGCTCCCAGCAAGCACGGGAGAAGACTCTTAACAGCACTTTTCTTTTAGTCATCTGCTCCTTATGGCTCCTTATGGCCACCTCTCCTAGCCTCATATCACTGCTCACAGCTCTCTCTATGAAAAAGCTGGCAATATGCTGCCCTGGACCCACTTCCTGACGCACAGAACTTTCCATCGCAACCAACTCAGCTGACTCTTTGCAGGATAAGAGGGGCTGTTGAATCACAACTGCAATTATAAGTCAGAACATTCCAGCTCCCAGGAAGAGGGAAGGAGAGACATGGGGAATATTATCCCTTCTGGGAAATAAATACATGATAAATATATAGGATCGAGTCATTAGTTCAAAAGCCATACACACATAACACACACACACACACACACACACACACGCATACACACACATGCACGTATTCACACACACTTCTATTTTAGTTACTCCTGCCTATGATATCTAGAGGGAAGTGAGTAAAAATTACCATTAAAAAAATAAGGAAGTCAGTGATAACTTGCAGCACACACATGTCAGCTTCACTAAGTAGCACTGACTTTCCCAAGTAATTATGAATTTTCTACCTCATGTGCTACATATAACGTGGCCTGATGCCACGGTAGTGAGGGCCGTTAGCCAAACAATTGCAAGCAAAAGTAATGACCAGGAAGCAGAAATTAGGCCTTAGCCTTGGGCCTAGATTACACAAGACTGCTCTGAAATATAAACCAACCATTAACTAAGTGTCTGTTGAGTCCATTTCTTGGTGAAAGACTTTTGATAATATAGCCAGGGGATTGAGATTATTCAATAATATCTTCTCTAGGGAGAATAATGGTCCCCGCAAAGATATCCACATGCTACTTCCCAGAACCTGTGAATATGTTACCTTACATGTCAAAAGGGACTTTGTTAAGGACCTTGAGATGGGTAGATAATCCTGGAATATCAAGGTGGACCCAATGTGATCATGAGAGTCTTTAAAAGATGGAAGAGGGAGGCAGAAGTTCAAAGTCAGAAAGGGATTTGAAGATGCTATTCTAATGGACTTGAAAGTGGAGAAAGGGGCCATGAGCCAAGGAATGTGGGGAGCCTCTGGCGATTGAAAAAGACCAGGAAAAGGATTCTCCAAAAGAAGTGCAGCCAGGTTACTCACTGATTTTAGCCAAGAGTCATTTCACCTTTTGATCTCCAGACTTAAAAGATTACAAATTTGTATTATCTTTACACTACATGTGTGATAATTTGTTACAACAGCAATAGGACTCTAATAAACTCTTCTTCCCCAATTGAATTTTGCACAAATTAGGAGAAAGACAAGGGATAAAATTCAGAGCAAGACACCACCTTTATTTCTAATAATGCTGAGAGTAGGAAATGTGACTCAGACACACAAAGATAAGGGGCTTCCCAAACCAAACCCCAAATTAGACAGACTTCACTACCAGCCAAGTGCCACCTGGGGCCTGTCCCCTCTCCCTTATGGCAGGAGGTGCAAAGGGGAGCAGAATATATGCTTTTAGTTGGCAACCAGACATGAAAGAGAAACAGAAGAGAAAGAGACAAAGCTGAGCATCCCTAGGTTCTCGTCCCAAATGCCCCGGTCAGGTAATTCACTCCTTCTCCCCAGAGGGGGAATAAGAAAGTGCCCTAAAGCTAATAGATGTCCTTCTATGTGGAAATTAAAAAGAAAGGAAACAGGGGTGCCTGGGTGGCTCAGTAGGTAAGCCTTCAACTTGGGCTCAGGTATGATCTCATGAGTTCAAGCTCCATGTCAGGCTCTGTACTGACAGCTCAGAGCCTGGAGCCTACTTTGGATTCTGTGTCTCCCTTTCTCCTTCTGCTCCTCCCCCACTCACACTCTGTTTCTGTTAAAAAATAAACATTAAAAAAAATTTAAAGAGGTAAAGGAAACAAATTTTTCATTTACTGCACACCCCGGATGTTGCTCCTTTCAATCAGGACATTATTGTTCCCTGGGCCATACATTACTCAAAGAGGCATTATCTTCTAGGTGTTGAGAGCACTGCTCTATAGTCCATTTGCCTGAATTCACATACTAGTTTCATTACCTTCTAGCAAATTGCCGACTCTCACTGTGCCTCAGTAGGGGATTGTGATACACTAATAACTTGTTTCATAGTTTTGATGTGAGAATGATACAGCATAATGAGTATAAAGTACTTAGCACAGTGTCTGCAGTATAGTATGCATTCAACAATTGACTATTGACTATTATTGTTGCTGAGTACCATTTCTGCAGATTTCCGTAAGTTATACAAAAGGGTTTGTTGTTGTTGTTGTTGCTGTTGTTGTTGTTGTTGTTTTTACTTAAGGAACTAAAGAATCATTATAGAGAGTTTGATAGCTTATATTAGATCAGTGGTTCTCAACCAAGAATTGCCCTCCAGGGAACATTTAGCAATATTTGAAGACACTTTTGGTTGTCAGAGTTGGGGATGGTACTGGCTTCTAGTGGATAGAGGCCAGAGATGCTGCTAAATATCCTACAATGCACAGGACAGCCCCCACAGCAAAGAATTATCTAGCCCAAAATGTTACAGGGCCAAAGTTAAGAAACACTATTAGACAACACTGGAATTGAGTTGGATGAGAAAAAGAACTTTTTTATTTATATTCTATTTATTAGGCAGATGTATGTTAATACATAAATCAAATACTGAATACAATCATGTAGAGGAAGATTACAATGAGAAGAAGGTAGAACAGGCACATAAAAATTGGAAAGGAAACTTTTGTTGAACTCTTTCTTTCTTTCTTTCTTGCTTTCTTTCTTTTGTTCAAGAATAAGGAAATTCTCTTGGATAGTTCTTTTAAAACAAGACTTCAGCCCCACTGTCCTACTCCCATACCTAATAATGCATATTTTTAGCCTCCCCATTATAATGCTGCTTTCTCACCCACAGGTGGTTGTGGAAATGCCTGTAGGGTGGAGGCTTCCATCCTCTGGTCTGTGGAGAACCTTGGACAAATATGTGCAATAAGCCTTGTCTCAAAACCGAAGACATTTGTCTCTTTACTTCTCAGAACTATTTTCTAATGAATATAAGTGTTGCTGTGATAGGTAACATAAAAATGAAATTAAAAACATCACCACATTAATAGTAGCTTCTTGTCATTGGTATGCTCTCAATCAACAGAAGACAAAAATATGCCTATAATCTGAGGGATAGGTATATTCTTGAAATTTGGGATGTAATGCTAGTGAACATTAAGGATGTTTTTCAGGGGTGTCTGAGTGGCTCAGTCGGTTGAGCATCCAGTTCTAGATTTTGGCTCAGGTCATAAGCTCACAGTTCATGGGTTCAAGCCCCATGTCGAGTGGAGTCTCCTTGGGATTCTCCCTCTCCCTCTCTCTCTCTGTCCCTCCCCTTCACGCACACATGCGCTCACACATGCTCGCTCGCTCTCATTCTCTCTCAAAAATAAATAAACTTTTTTTAAAAAGAGTCTTTTTCAATGTCCTATGTAATGAAACGTGATCTTTCATAGATTCCATTATGGCCTTCCACTGCATCCTAACATGATTGCCAAAATGCCAAATAATTTGAATGCTTGGCAGTGGGAAAGTCTTTGGGTAACTTCCTTTTAATGTGGTCTATTTAGCATTGAGAGAAAATCCTCATTTCCCCGACATCTATTTCTGAACCCCCTCCTCACTCCAGCCCTAACTGACTCATCTGTGTATCTTAGCACAGTGTCCTACCTGGGTCTCAGTGGTCAGTTATCTTCCTCATTTGGCACATAAAACCTGACCGAATGACCAGCAGTGAGAACCTTTAGCCAAACAATTACAAGGAAAAGTAATGATTAGGTATCTGGGAATGAAAAGCCAGCAATGTTCACCTTATTTCCTTAGCACATGATTGTATGAACTGATACACATGGACAGTTTTGTTTACCTGAAGGAGAGGGAGGAAGAGATGGTTACATGAGAATAAACAATGAAAAGTGGTTTAAACAATAGGGCTTATTCATTCAACTAACAAGAAGTCTGGAGGCACAGCAATTCCAGTATTGGCATAGTCGACTTAACGACATTATCAAGGACACATAGTTTTTTCCCATCTTTCTTTTCTACTAATCTCAACTGGTTGGCTTTTAATGTCAAGGTTATCCCTGCAGGGTGTGAGAAGACTGCAACATCACAGTTATATCCAAAGGCAAATGAAGAGGGCAATTTCTTCTTGCCCATCTCTTTTTATCAGGAGGATAATCTATCTCAGAAGTCTCTCCTTGGGAACTTTCTGGAAGTTCCACAAAGGGAACCCTGACAAAGGGAGTTCACATGGCTGAGCTCAAGCTGTGAAGAGGCAGGGAAAACAAGCACTCAATTGTTCAACCTCTATAGTGAGAAATAGGCACTTCTAGCAAAGAGTTAGGAACCTATCCCAATGAAAGACAAGAACTGGCAAAAATGGTGTTAAGTGCTTCCCACTAAGACCAAGGAACCAGGCATGGCCCCCTGAGGTAGGGCCATAAGTTCAAGCTGAAGGGGCACACATCTAGACTTTGAGGTCACACCTACTCTTGTTCTAACATCCACATTAGCTCCAATTTTCTCTCTTTAACCTATCATTCCCTTTATATTCAGTTATTCCCAAAGATCTTTATGAGGTGAGTTTTCTTTATTATCAACACAATTTAAATTCATTGTAGAAAAACAGAAAATTCTAAAACCTCAAGATAATTATGTCCTGAGATAAATTGCTATTGATGTTAACAGTCTGGTATATAGTCCTTTAGATATTCTCATATCGACATATGTAAATATATTTTTAAAGGTATTATTTCCTATAGCATTTTCTCCCATTGATATTCATATAAGAATACAAATTACTCTTTTCAACTTCAAAAGTTGAACTATTTTGGAAAGCTAATTGAACTATTTAGAAAGTAGCCAATGCCAGCTGATAGACCAAGATAATAGGAAAAAGAAATAGTTTGGAATAGCATCAATTTAAAGTTAATTCATCAAGTTTATATATCAGTAAATGTGATGCTACACAGTATTTGGCTGCAGTGTAATGTTTGGTGAAATTAATTTCCAGCCCAGCACTTGAAACAAGAACACCATTAGCTTTCCATGCATACCTAGATTTGCTTTGACTATTACAGGCATAAATCATTCCTTCTATACTCTGTTGTGAATAATGCGGTAGTATTGAAAGGATTTAGTGTATTAAATGTTCCAGTTTGCAAAAAATATCCACATAAACTGCACCTTCATCTTTTAGAGCTTTCTTTGAGCTTATATCTCAAGTAATATATTCAAATTCCTTCTAAAATTCTCAAGTAGCAAATGTAATAATTCTAAATTAATTAGCATCACAGAAACATTTTCTTTGCACTATGGGAAACACCTGCCCACATCTCACATATCACAGCTATCATGACAGCATGACAGAGTGCATTTGACCAGCCACCATGACTTTTGCCCCTTTGATGCAGCTGTTCGGTCAGGGGGATGTTTTGATGTTCAAATTCCAGCTTTGCCATTTATCAGATGTGTTCTTGTGACATGACTTAACCTTCATCAAGTCTCCATTTTCTCACTTGTGGAATAGAAATAGTAATATCTACCCCCAGAGACTTGTGGTGAGGAGTAGATGAAATATTTTTTAAGTGCTTATGTAATACCGGGGACATATTAGTTGCTCACTAAGTCACGACAATGACAAAATTAGCAATGTTGGGATTGATGATGGTGACAACGAAGATGCAGTAGGAGCACACACAAAGCAGGACTAAAATAATGTTCACCCCTAAGCTGAGGGTCTGGTGTAGGGATTCCTAAATAGAAGTATCTTCAATAAACTTATTTATGAATTAATCCAGCTTAAATCTGGGATTAATCCAGATTTAAGAAGAGAAAATAAAATGTACATAAACTTCAGCATCAAAAGATCTTAGAAGAATACAATCAGATATTTGGTAGTGGCACTGACCAACCAAATATGATGCCACAGACCAGATGTATACTTTTCACATCTACCCCCCTGATTTTTAATGTATTAGTGACTCACTTTTTGCCAACTATTTGCTGGCTGCTCCTGTTTTTGCCTGGCTGCGTCACAAGTCCTAGAAACTACTAATAAAGAGTCAGAGTATGTCCAACCATAAGAGAAATATTTGTGGCATTTCTCTGTAAGGAAGAAATCAGAGTAGAAAGAGTTTGCCATTGAGTTCTGCCGGGAAACTTTCCCAAGGCTATGGCTCCTGTCTCCACTCAACAGTCATTGCTTAAAAAGAACAGAGAAGAAAAAGCCATGCTGTTCTATGAATTAGACAAAAGGAAAAGTAGGTACAGTTTTTGCTGAGAGAGTAAAAAGAAAATAATTCTCTTAAGAGGTGGGGAGGGTCTTAATTTCAAATGATATTTACAGTTTAAGAAAGAAGACACAACTACAAATTACTCCTCTGTTAAAGGAAACATAGAAGAAGCCAGTAATTTAGATCTGTTGATTGAATTTAAAGTTATTTTTGTACAGAATTCTCAATAAAGGGTCACAATGACCACAGATCATCTGCCGTGTGGTTTATCTGGCATGTGAGTCCCGGTGTACCCATGATCATGCATATGCATGTGGGCACAAAATTTTTAGGGAGCAGCTGATGGAAAAACAGTTGTCAGTAGTGTTTTTGAAATACACAATTCTATCTTGGATGACAAGCTCGATGTGCATTTGACACTGTTGTCTATAAATGTAGGTCTGGAAGTCTCAGTGACAAGGGTATGGGTGAAAATTTGATTTTGGCTCAGTGAAACCATTTAAGCATATGTCCATTTGTCTCCTTCTGTACTGGTGGCACATCCTACTCAACAGATGGGGCAGGGAGTGGGGCTGAGATCCAAAGAATGAGCATGGCTCCTATTGTCTGTCCTACAAACACCTCTCTGAAAAAGTTTCAGCACTCATTTCTCAGAGCACTTTGATGTTTTGCATTTGGTTTAAGGTTACTTTGTTTTTGAAATAGGCTGTAAAACGTTCAACTCTTCCAACGTGGGAATATGTAACCAAATATGTATATATATTTGTTCACCACTTCATACCTAGGACCTAGCCCAGTACTCAGTATAGGGAAGGCACTCAGTGTATGTGCTGAATGAATGAATAAAACAAGGTCTATATGTTCAACATATTCAAAGATAAATTAACAAAAAATACCAATATTTGAGTGTTTATAAGCCAGGAAAAATCCAGTGTCTCAACAGAAAGTTGAGAATCCCAAAGCTTTCATATTTAGCTTCCAAGCAAATTAGCAAGAGCCTTTGCAGGCATCTTTGTACTATTTTGGGTAAAACAGAAGTAGATCATTGTCTTTAATCAGTAAAACAACTAAGAGAGCTTATGTTAACAACTTTCTAAAAACTTTACGCAAGAATAATAATGCTCAACTTTATGTCCTTGCAGCATACTTACGAGTACAAAATTTTCTGTCCACATGCAAGAAGGAATTAAAAGCCTCAAAGCAACACCAAACAAGTCAGAAACAATTACAAAATAATTACTATGATTGAAAATTATCTCACAAGATTTATAAAAACTCACTCACTTATCCATTTACTCTTCCAGCAGATTATCACTCTTCTAGAAGAATTCTTTGTTGCCTTTAATTTGCTTCCCTATAAACCCATGGGACAAAGTTCTCACACATTCCAGAAAGCATTCAATGTCTTTCCAAAACCATTTTAGCTCTTGCTACCAGCAAACTGCACTCCCTTCTTTATGTATCCTACAACATTCTCAGTTCAAAGTTACATCTGATGGATATCTTCAAGATAGTAGGTAAACTTGGTTGCAGAAAAAAAAATCACTTGTACAAGTCAGCTGCTTCTACAATAATACTATGTAACAAAACACCCCCAAACTCGGCAGCTGACAATAACAAGCACTTTTTCTCTTCCTCTTGTAGCTGTGAATGAATTTGGCTAATATAGGCTGGATTCAGCTGAGCAGCCCTGTTTCATGTTCCAGGACAACAGGGCATGGCTCCAGTCTAGGAGTTGCAGATCTTTTCTACATGTCATATTTCAGAGCCCGGGCAGAGGGGGCATTTATTCTTCTTCTTTTTTTTATGTTTGTTTTATTTTTGAGAGAGAGAGAAAGACAAAGCATGAGTGAGGGAGGTGCAGAGAGAGAGGGAGATAGAGAATCTGAAGCAGGCTCCAGGCTCTGGGCTGTCAGCACAGAGCCCAATGTGGGGCTCAAACTCACAAACTGTGAGATCATGACCTGAGCCGAAGTCGGTGCTCAACGGACTGAGCCACCCAGGCGCCCCACAGGGCATTTCTTCTTGTGGGGTACTCACCACAATGCAAAAAGAACAAGCCAACAACAGAGGACAAGTATCTGTGCCTGTTTCAAGTACCTGTTCATGTCTGACTACAACTCAATGTCCAAAATAAGGCATATGGTCAATCCCCAAACTCAAGGTAAGGGGGAAGAAAGAAGTATACTCCACCTAGTATGAAGCCACAGCAATATACAGTTGCACAATTCTGTTAGTGAAGGAAAGAATTCAATCTACCATAGTCAGCAAAATATAGTGGCACAGAAGTTGAGAATCCCTGCTCTAGGGGGCCAGAGAATATGACTTTATTCACCATACTTAGACCAGGTAAGTAGATACCTTTCCAATTGTTTTCTCAAAACATAAAAACAAATTTTTGCCTGCTGGAATTTAAATTTTTATTCTTAGAATCTTGCATTAGTTAAACAATTAAGACCAGAGAGGCCATCTTGGAAGATTCCAATAAAACAGATTATTCACTGGCAGGCAGAATAATGGTATGAACCAGGCACACGTAGGCCTGAATCCTGGCTTCTACCCTCACTAGCAGTGTCACTTTAAATATACTGTTTAAATCTCTGCATCCTCCTGGGTTTTGTTTGCTAGATTGCTTTTGGTTCTTGTCACTCTGTTTCATTTATATCTATAAATTAGAAATAGTACTGATCTCATAGAATGGCAGAGAGGATTAAATGAGCAAATGTCAGAAAAGCATCTGACACATGATTGGTGCTCAATTTATGTTAGTTCCCTTTCACCGCTGGCAGTAGGGTCCACTCATCAGATTGGCTGTTTATTTTCTTAATTGGGGGAGAGGTAAGAGAGGTGGCGTGCATACATCCTGGATTTCCTGGCACAGTCCTTATCTTGCTAAGTATATTTATACCTATTACACAATGCACCCTGATTTCTTATTTAGAAAACACCATCATTCTTAGATGGTTGACCTGGCAGTTTCATGTGAGAAAGAAGATATTCGCCACCTCTCCCCTCCACCCCTTTCCAGAATTCCCACTTGTCTAGTTCTGGCACTTATTTTACAGAAATATCCTTCACTCTGTAAAGGCTTACCTGACCCTACTCTGCTCTCAGCTGGGCTGGGTGCCCCTCCCATTAGCCTGCTGTAATCTGCCACCTTGACACTCATCATGCCAATGTTGCAAGTGCACATGTTGTGCAACATCCCCACTACATCGTAAACTCCTGTCTGTCTCGTTCATAGTGTTTGTGCAGCATGCAAGAGACTCTCATAGGTGTCTATTAACTGGTCAGCACCCAATCCTTCTTGTGATATCTCTTCAGTGACATTATTTTTATCCTTGGACTTAGCCTTAACTGAAAATGTACCCATGGGCTTTAACTAAAAAAAAAAAAAAAAAAAAAAGAATTCCCCCTTTTGCCTACAACAATTTGAGTTGGGTGATGGAACTTCCAACTGAAACAATTCTAACATACAGAGATTACTGGTTCCTGGCAATGGGGTATTGCCAATTGTGGACCTGAAATATAGAATTTGGTGAGTTAAGGTAGGGTAGACACTTTCTCTTCTGCTCCCAAGTGGGAGCCAAGATGGAGTTCATTAATGTAAGGGCGAGAGACATGGGCAGGGCACTGGCCCCGCTGCTCTTAGAAGCCTGCAACAACAGACCTGGGGTTCAGGGGCTTGAGGGACACCAACATAGGAAGTGGGAAATGCAGAAGCCACTGGAAGCAAACTTCCCACTTGGTGTGGGAATCGCCATGTCCTTCCCACAAAACATAGTCCCCTGATGATGATGGGAGAAGAGGATCAAATGGTGCAGCTTCAGGAAGAAGCTGACATGTATTTTTAGGCGTGAATGGAACTCATTAGCACCGTGACATTCCCAGCGAGGCCTGGTCATGGAACTGCCTGTGTGCCTTTGATGCCGACGTGATACAGCTGCTCCTGCATGTTTGCTCTGAAAGTAAAATCAGACACCTAATCCTCTTCCACAAGCCATTACATGTTAGAAATGTCTAAATCTCCCCGGGCTGCCGAGAATCTTCAGACTTGTCATTTTTTTTCCACTCACATCAGTGGGGATTTTCTTCTTTCTTCCTTACATTTCCAAAGCGTCATAAAACTCCACATGATTAAGGGATTTCCAACAGCAGTGATGTACTGCATGACTTATTAAGTAATTCGATAGTCTAAACCTCATTTTACATTCAAGGAAATGGGGTGAGCAGAAAGCAAATGGGTCCTCTTGGACCCCCTTATGGCTGTTGTGGTTGCTGACAGCTTTCCAAGGGAACACCTGTGACAAAGTGGCTGATGCACTTTGATTATAGCCAGAATGTGACAGAAACAAGCATCTGAGCCCTTGGGTTTTGCACATATAAAACACAGCCTTGCCGAATATAAAAATACAATCCTTCCCAATTGCTTTCCGCATATAGGCAGTGGGGTGAGCAAAGCAGAGGCAAAATCAAGTCCCTAAAATCAAGAGCTGCCAATTTCTGACCAGGACCAAATCCAGGAGTGCTCTGATTTTCAAATTTCTTCAATCTTTCTTCCCTCCGGTACAGGTCTGGCAGCAGTCTACTGGGGGCTCCCTTGTGGTTAACTGGTTATTTCTTACCACCATCAATATTTTTCTTGAGGGTGATAATTCCTCCTTGCTCATTTCTCATTTTTAATGAGAACTAAGATTTTTAGGGGAGTATATTGGACAAAAGTTCCAGTGAATTATTATTTTTAACATGAGTTAAGTATGATTTGATGTTATCTCAAAGAATTCTATGGTTTTAAGAAGTTTGGTAGTGGCTGCAAAGTATTTCTCAGTCCTATAACTTCTGGCTTCAAGGTGATCCCTAAGAACTGGAAGAAATTCTGCCTAAATGGTGTGGGCTTCCTGTTCACTTCCTTGTTTTATCCCCTTACCTCCCACATGTGTACTAAAGCCACAAAAACTATACTAACTGAAACTCAAAATACATCCATGATATAATAAAAACGTATGTAGTCCTCTGTTCTAACCCAAGTTTTATGATGGTCAGTGACAGAAACCCTAGTCAAACTAGGTTAGGCAAAAGCAGAATAGATCAGCAAACTTAAGTACTCAAAAGCTGGGCACCAGGAAGCCAGGCTGCGGGCTGAGCAGAAAATGGATAGCCTGGCACTGGGATCACAAGGATACATCTGGGGCCATTCCCTTCTCTGTCTCTCCATCCCTCTCCCTCAGTCAGCTCAGATTGCCATAAAAAAATACCGTAGACTGGGTGTCTCACCCAATGGACATTTATTTTCTCACAGTTTTTGAGGCCAGAAGTTCAAGTTCAGAGTGCCAGAATGATTGGGTTCTAGTGAGAGCTCTCTTCCTGGCTTGCAGATGGCCATGGCCACGTTCTCACTGTGTGCTCATGTGGTCTTTCCTCAGTGCATTAATGTGGAGAGAAAGAGAGACCACTCTCTCTTGATTTTTCTTCTTATAAGACACTAATCCCATAATGAGGACCCTTGTCTAAATCTAATTATCTCCCAAAGGCCTTATATCCAATACTATCACATAGGAGCTTAGGACTTCATAAAGGATTTTGGCAGATACAAACATTGCGTCTGACACTCAATCATTCTCTCTCTCTCTCCCTCTCTCTCTCTCTCTCTCTCTCTCTCACACACACACACACACACACACACACACTCCTGCCAATGTCTATCTTTCAGTCTCCTTTTCTCCTCCCCCAGCTTCGTAAGAAACCTAAACGCTGACCTCTTCCTACCCTTCAAGACTCCTATTTCTATTCCCAGACCGGAAATTCTAGCCACTCTCCAAAAACTCTGGAGAAAGGCATTTTGTTTCAGCTTGGCTCTGATGTTCATCCCTAGAAAAATCAGCAGTGGCCAGTAAGTGGACCTTCAAAAGGATGGAATGAGTCATTCAATGAAAAGGTTAGACATAGGAAGGAGTGTCCACAAGAAACCATATATGCAGTTGTTACGACCGATGCTATAAAGACAATAAGCACCTCAGTGATGAATATCAAGTTAAAATGAAATGGCAGGATATTAAATCTACCTATAGTATGATAACCATGTTATAAAAATGTAAACTTGCTATATACCTAATTAGGACAGAAACCTCTCCACCTTATTCACTGCTGTATCTGAGCATAGTGCTTGACACATCACAGATGTTCAATGAATACTTGTTCAATGAATGAATGCAGGGGCACCTGGGTGGCTCAGTCGGTTGAGCGTCCAGCCTCGGCTCAGGTCCAGCCACGAACTTGCGGTTCATGGGTTCTAGCCCTGCATCAGGCTCTGTGCTGACAGCTAGCTCAGATTCTGTCAGCCTCTCTGACCCTCCCCTACTCATGCTGTCTTTCAAAAATAAATTAAAAAAACATTTAAAAATTTTTTTAAAAAATGAATGAATGCAATAGAGTGGGCAGAGAACAATGACAGAAACTGTATACGTCAAAGGCATGTATATTAAAGGCAATGATCTCTCAATGTGGGATTATGGAAAATTTTAATTTTTTTCCTTAATATACTTTCCCGAATTCTGAAACATTCTACAGAAAGTTTGTGTTACTTTTAAAATCAGAAAGCCTGGGGGACCTGGGTGGCTCAGTCAGTTAATCGTCCAACTCAATTTTGGCTCAGGTCCTGATCTCACAGCTCATGAGGTCAAGCCTCGCATCGGGCTGTGCACTGGCAGTGCAGAGCCTGCTTAAGATTTTCTGTCTCCCTCTCTCTCTTCCTCTCCCCTGCTTGTGCTCTCTCTCTCTCTCTCTCTCTCTCTCTCTCAAAATAAATATTTTAAAAAATTTGAAAAGCAATGCTACTTTTAAATTGTTTCTTAATGTTTAGTATTTTTGAAAGTGAGAGGGAGCATGAATGGAGGCGGGGCAGAGAGAGAGGGAGACACAGAATCCCAAGCAGGCTCCAGGCTCTGAGCTGTCAGCACAGAGCCCAACACGGGGCTCAAACTCAGGAGCTGTGAGATCATGACCTGAGACAAAGTCTGACACTTAACTGACTGAACCACCCAAGCGCCCCAAAGCAATGTTACTTTTAAAGAAGCTTTATGAGAAAATGAATATTCTAGGTTTTCATGGAAAGAAAAGTCAGGAGGTTGTCAAGTTCCCCTGACAGCGATCAGCAGTCTTCCATAAGAGGTCCTGGAGACGGGGGTAACAAGCAGGGTCTGCCTTCTCCAGTCCAAATCAGGTCACCTGGGGGGTGCAGGGCCTCCTAGGAAGAAAGAACTTGTTCAGAGCTGTGCTCCCCCTGATGCTGGGATAACAGAGGCAGGACTCTGCTCCCAGGCCCACACTGATGGAACACCTCTCTAATTCAAAGTCTCAGGATTCTTTTCAGCACCTCCCATGGCAGCCACCAGTAAGCACTGAACTGAAGATCACCGAGGCCCAACTGATACAGAGGTGCTGTCCTAACCAGTGTGAAAAGAAATCAACTTGTTCTCCCCTTAAGAACTGGGAGCGTGAAGAAATCATGGAGATCACCTGGTCCAGCTCTCATGATACAGGGAAAGAAACCGAAAGGCAGAGTGATGAAGTGACTTTTGGAACGCCACTTACACCATCAGAACCTGGGTTTCCTCATCTGTCCAAAACCTGAATAAGACGGGCCTCAATGTACCAATCTTAATGGTCATTCATCTCAGCATCTCAAAGAGACACAAATCCAAAGGGATTTCTTAAAAAAGAACGTCGATCTTACATGATAAAGACGAAAGGGAAATGGGTGTGTCACAGGCAGAGCACCCAGATTTCCTTAAACTCTCTCGTACCTCTCTCCTTGAAGCCCTCTGCCACACTGAATTGGGTGCAGTTCACCTTTTGCCCACCTCAAAATCCCCACCCCATCTGGCTTTCCTCCTCCCTGGCCAGCTTCTCCTCCCCACTCAGATGTTTCCCCGGGAACACTCGGTCATGGTATTCACTGAGGCCTCTTCGGATTCTCCCTCCACATCCCAACCCATCAGCAAAACCAAGGGCCGGTCACTGACCAAGCAACCAAAACAAAACAAAACAAATGATTTCAAACATGTATAATTTATAGGTTTTTGTCTTCTATCCTTCACATATGTAATAGGTGCTAAGGATACCTACTTCACAGAGTTGTCTGTGAGGAATGAGGTAACTTGTGCCACGTGCAGCACTTAACACATCTGGGGTGCTCGATAATGGCAGCTTGCTTCCCTCTTCCCTAGACACAAGAGGCTTGGCCAGCATGTCCAACTATAGAAAAAGTAACTGAATGCTGGCAACACTAAAGGCAGTTCTATTTTCCTTAAGGAGGGGTCCTAGGCAAAACTGCAACGTAATTTTAGCATTCTTACAACCAAACACCTCACCATCCCATCTTTATCCATTTACTTCCTCCCTGGCCCTTCCCCATGTTCCCAATCTTTTGTCCTATCTTCTGAAGGCCTCTGCAGGACAACCAGCAAGTAGGGCTGATGAGGTGTTCACAGAGACCACCTCAGCACTCAACCCCTGACTTTAACCCAGCTTCCCTGTCTATAAATTCTCCTACACCCACATACTTCTTCACAGCACTCACCATAACCATAACCCACTTTTTCTATAATCACTTGTCTTCTTTTGACAGAGTGTGAACTCCAGGAAGACAAGAACCATGGTGTCTTATTGTTTTCTATATCCCATGATTATGTGCTATCATAGCATCTGGGGAAGGAAGGAAGAAAGGAAGGGAAGAAAGGAAGAAGGAGGAAGGAGAAATGCACAGTAATCTCATGAAGAGACCATTCCATCCCAAAAAAATTCAAACCCACTTTGCCTTATGTCCTGCTCTTGACCTTCTAAGACACTTCCTGGACAATCAAAGGCCACTGATCCCAGCCTACTACATCTACTCCACCCTCCCACCTTGTTATCCTCCAACTGCTTCCACCATTTTTTCCCCTCGGTGATGCACTGCTATCTTTACAGATACATGTGTGCAGGAGGCAGGGGGGCATTATAGCAAACAAATTTAGAACCAATTTGAGACATCTTGTATTTGAGTCCTTTGGCTGCCCTGCCTTGGTACTTAGCCATCTGTTCTAATGGCTCTGCCTTCCTCTATGAACTTCCCTTTTCGAATCTCTTACCCACCTCCCACCCTCCCCAAAAATCCATCTCTATCTTTTTTAAGTTTATTAATTTATTTTGAGAAAGAGGGAGCACGAGTTGGGGAGGGGCAGAGACATTGGGAGAGAGAGACTCCCAAGCGATCTCCATGCTCCATGGGGAGCCAATCCCAGGGCTCCATCTCATTACTGTGAGATCATGATTCAAGCTAAAATTGAGAGCCAGACACTTAACCAACTGAGCCACCCAGGCGCCCCCCCCCCCCATCTCTTTCTTTATGTAAAAGAATTCACCTCCTCTCAGTCTCTGGGGCCTAATCTTTTATTGAGGGAGAGTGGAGAGGTCACACATCCAAGAATATGCCAAAGCTTTGAAATCACAGCTTGAAAGGGCTTAAAGCAACGAAGAGGCCAAGAAAGCATCTATGTTTCCAGTCTTAGTTATTCATCTCATCTTTTGTTCACTCCACCCTTACTCTTCTTTTGACAACACCTATTGTGTGAATATCCTTCCCTCTCCTGAGAGTCAGTACCATTTTTAAAACTTCTCCTTTTACCTATACACAAATGTGGTTTTCCATAAATGCATAGATGTGAGCATACTAGGGTTGTATCTCAAGTGTAGGGTTTTAAATTTTTATTTCCCTATTTTGCTTGGTTTTCTCCCTCCCTCCTTCCCTCATTGTTATTCATCTTAACTGCCTAGGATATTTATCTTCCTACATTTATCTTCATGCCTATATAATTGTATATGAATAACTGTATACACACAAACATATAGCAGGGACCACATTTTTGTTTTATAAAAATTAGTACAGACTTTTCTGTATCTTGCCCTCCTCATTCAATAATAATTCATGGAAATTACTTCTAATCACTTGGTTTGGGACCAATTCGTTTTTGTGATGAGATGAATGTTCTGTCATTTATTCACCATTCCCCTAGTGGGGAATGGTGCATCCATTTTCTCCCAGTTTTTGCCCAGTTGATG
Organism: Cryptoprocta ferox; assembly: GCA_028646485.1. Lineage (NCBI taxonomy): Eukaryota > Metazoa > Chordata > Mammalia > Carnivora > Eupleridae > Cryptoprocta > Cryptoprocta ferox. The sequence continues at coordinate 134,429,794 of CM053567.1, read as the reverse complement.
CTGCAATAAACATCCCTGAACATATATTAACTCCTGCTTCTTTTCCTTCAAACAGTTTCTCAGAAATAAGATTTGCTAGGTCAAGGAATATATGTATTTTTACTTTTGGTACATATTTCTAGCTTATTTTCAAGAAAGAAAACACCCTATAACAATCCAGATTTCCATCAAAGGAACATGAAGATACTCTTTTCCCCACATTCTGTGAGGCGTAAAGCTAACTCCCTGTTACCTTAGTTTGCGTTTCCTTGGACTCTAGTCAGTTTGAGCATCTTTATTTTTCACAAATTGCCTCTGAATATCTTTTTCCCATTTTCCCATTGAGCCTTTATCTCCTTGTCAATCGGTAAAGTTCTTTTTACAGTAGCCTTCTATTCACGCTCTACGTTACAAATATTTTTCCAAATCTATTTTTTATTTATTTGTTTATAGTATCTTTTTCCACGCAAAACGTTTTCCTTCTGCAATTTTCTATAGTTGTTTTTTTTTTTAATAAAACTTCTGAATGTTCAGTCTTGTTTAAAATCTCCTCAGCTCTGGAATATATGTGTAGTTATCGCTTGGATTTTTTTACAGGTACTTCTTAAAATTGCTTTATTATTTAAATTTAACATTTTAATCCATATGATATTAAGATAGGTACTAGTTTTGATTTGCTATTTACTATTGATTAGGACCCAGACTCTATAACTTTTCATGTTGACTTGTGGTTTTTCTGAGGTGCAAATTTTGTCTGTCCAATAAAGAAAATAAGTTAGTTTTATTTCCTTATAGGACATGAACCAGTTTTTTCTCTAACTTAGTAAGCTTGTTCCAGCCTGCCTCTCCTGACTAACTGTATAAATTTCTTCTCCAAATGTTCTTTGAACTGGTTTTACCATCCTACCAGTTCCCTCATTAATGAGTTAAATAAATCGTTGGCTTGTGTTCAATTTATATTTGTATGAGAGTCATGGTTTTAACTTTTTAAAAATTACACTTTGACACTAGAATGCATTTTTGTATATAATGTGAGAGAGGTTTCATTTTGTTTTCCTCCACATAAAAGGTCAAGTTTTGCCATCTCTAAAAAAAAAAAAAAATCTATCCTTTTCTCCCTTTAGATAGCAATATGTTCTTAATTTTGACATGCCTAGAATAAAACTTAGTATATAGTAGGCATGCAATAAATATATTTTGGGTAAATACTGCAAATTCTCATGTATATTGGGTTCCACTTCTTGATTTTCTATTCAGCTCCTCTGAGCTATTAGTCTATTCTTTCGTCAATAACTTCTATTTACTTTCTATGGTGTGATAATATGTTCTGATACTTGAAAAGAGAGCCACTTTGGGTTAATTTTCTTTTTCAAAATTTCTACTCTATTCATATTTATCCTTCCATATAAACAATAAGATCATTTTATCCAACTCTAAAAATAAAAACCTTTTTGGAATTTTATTGAGAATTGTAGATTTGTCTATTAATTTTGATAAAATGGATACTTTGTTATTTTAAGCCCTTCTATCCTAGAACGTGGTGTATCCTTCTATTTATTCAGCTCTTGCTTTATGTCTTTCAGTAACAATTTTATGGTTTTCTTTAGGTGGGTCCTGTATCTTGTTATCTTTATTGCCAAGTATTTTTTAGATACTGTTGCTCTGTCAAACATGGGACATTTTTTCCTATTTCCATGTTTAGGCAGTTTTTGCTAGAGCAGGGAAAACTATTGATTTTTACATTTTTATCTTGCGTACAAATGCCTTACTAATTTCTCATTATTTTTAATAGTTCATCTGATTTCAAATTGGTTTGATCTTTCTCTGGCCCCAAAGGGCTTTCAGAGTAAAAACAAAGAGGCCACATGATTTCTTACCTACATATAGGCAAATACTTCATCTGTCAACTTTCAACATACTCCTTATTTTTTTCTTAGTGCTCTAAAACATGCTGTGAATATGCTATAAACATGCATACTTTTGTCCCTGTTTAAATTCTGCTCAAGAGAAAAAGAAGAGTCCTACAGGAATGCCATCCATGAGGAGACTGTTTAAACGTAAAAACTCTCTAAAGATACCCTAGGTCTGGAAAAACTAAAACCCGAAGAGGCATGAGGCAGTGAAAAGATACAGTCAGAATCAGGTAAGGGACTAAGGATAATATGAAATTGAAAAAAAAATAGTAACAAAATAAGAAGAGAAGGTCTGGGAGCAAATCAGGATGGAGAATAAGAAATACATCAGGAAAAGATTTCTAGGACTAAGCTGTGACCCCAGCAAGGATGCCCATGGGCTAAGTTTATCTAGTATTAATTATGATGTTGGAAACCTGTACAAAATCAAGGATCCAAGCACTCTCTGAGACATTGCACACATTTTTTTAAAAAAGAAAGTGGCTCTATGTATAGACACTTTCCGAGGAGCATACTCAAATTAGTAAGTGCCTTTTTTTAAGCATTCCTTGCTTAATCTAGACACCTCATTTGTAATATTCCTGGCTGTTTATTCGAGAGTTTTTTTGGTAGTTCTTTATCCCTCTGGCTTTTAAAATAAAGTAAAAAGGGAAATCTGGTTATCATCGTTTTCATGAATAATATACCAGTACTTGGTTTATTTAATTTATTCACAGCATTTTTTAGTTTATAAAATCAATCACCTTCTGAATTCAAGATAAATGTCTTTTATATAGGAAAAAGATCCACCAAGGACACATATGTCTTTCAAATCCATTTGTTCTTCATGTTAACAATGTTAAAAGAGCTATTTCCAGCTAGCCCATACTTGTTCTAAATGTCATGAGTGACAGGCTTTTACCTTGAAGGAAATATCTTCATTTGCCGTCATCTGAGTCAATATTGTTGCAAGGCACGTTTGATCAGACTAATGTAACACCAGACTCCTTCAGTTTGGACAAATAGGAGACCAGTGAAAAATACGCTGATATCATTTTTCACAGGGCCAAGAAAAGAAATTCTGCAGACAGAACAGCTGTATTCTCTTTATGCTTTAAAAAAAAAAAGAAAAAAAAAGAACACACAAAGGGAATAGTCACTGCTTTCCAGGCTTAAACCCATGGTTGCCTGACTTTACCTTCCATCACCCCCCCACCACTTCACTCCAAAAGACCGCCATGCCTCCTTGTGTTGTCATAGGTGCAGACATCTCTCCCAAAGGCCACTGCCTCCTTGATATTGCTCTACACTCTTCTTTTCATTCTCTTACCCTTCATTTATCAAACCAGCTACTGGGACACAGTGTTTTCTGCTCTGATTTCCACATCCCTGGGCTGCTCCACGGGCAACTACCTTTCAGATTTTTCTGAGAGGGGCCCACAGTAAAAACCATTTTTTCATTTACAACCCAGGATCTAAATAAACACAAAATAAGTAAGATAAAAATGCTAACGAGCAATATTCACCTTGACAAGGTGTGATGTACTCTAATATTTTTTCCTCTATTTTATATTATTTCTATTTTTTTAAGTTTTTGAAGTTTATTTAGTTTTGAGAGAGAGAGAGAGAGAGAGAGAAGAGCTGGGGAGGGGCAGAGAGAAAGGGAGACAGAGGATCTGAAGCTGGGGTCTCCAGTGACAGCACAGAGCCCAACGCAGGGCTTGAACTCACAGAGCATGAGATCATGACCTGAACCAAAGTTGGACACTTTGGTTCAACTGAGCCCCCAATTTCTATTTTTTAAAATACTGGCCAAGACCCAACAAATCAAAACATCAGAATCCAATAGTGAGCCACAGACTTCCATTTGAAGAGAACAGCCTTCATCTGTGTATGAGGAGTAACATGGCCACAGCACCCACATGTGTCTAAACAGAGCAGGAAGGTGACACCCCAACGTGAAGAATCATTAATGATAGTAACAGCCAGCTTAGATCTACCTTCCTCTCAAGGTCTAAAGTCCTAGGTGGGAAAGTCATGCTTTCATTCATTTGTCATGTAGTCATTGAAAAAATATATTAATTGAGCACCTACTGTAAGCCAGGAAATAGAAGCTAACAAGTCACTATCATATTCTGTCCTCTTTATGGTAATGCCCATAAGAACCACTGAACCCTATCATGTACCAGGACTTATTCTAGATAGTGGAGATGCAGTGGTAAATAAGAAATGTTCCCTACTATGTTGTTTTTGCAGGAAGACATGTTCCATACAAATATTCATATTTTATTAACCCAACATTTATTTATTGACTGAGGTTTGATTTTGCTCTCCATAGGACATTTGGCAATATCTGGAGATAATCTGGGTTGCTATAAGTGGGGGTTGTTACTGGCATGTAGTGGACAGAGGCTTGAGATGCTGTTAAACATTCTACAGTACACGGAAAACACACACACACACACACACACACACACACACACACACACACAATTATTCAGCCCAAAATGTCAATACTGCTGAGGCTGAAAACCCTGTTTAGCCTTTTTAATGATCAGTGCATATAGTATGAGATCTCGAGATAAGAATCAGTCAGTGGCCATAAACAGCAATTTTTTCCTTGTGATGGTAAGTGGCTTAGTACAAGTACAGGTTATAGACAAATCAAAAATTCTGAAGTGATGGCAGGTGATGGGGAGTAAAGCAAAAATGACATGAGCACTGCCTGTGTGCCAAGGACTGCACTGGAAGATAGGTGTTCAAGTATGTAGGTGTAGACCAGGGGCTGGAGGAAGGGCAGTAACACGCAGAGATAAGCCAGACAAGCCAGCATGTTTCTTACTCTGACCTTCTTAAACCCTATCTGCAATCTAATCCACAATCTGATCTCATTAAACGAAAGATTTAACTGGTACTGCATAGTGTAAGTCTAGCTACCTTCACATTTTTCAGGAAGCAACTGGATTCTTAAATAAACACATTAAACTTTAAAAACAAACCAAAGAAAATGAGTTCATGCACACCTAAAGTAGCATTTCAAGCCAATAAAAGCAAGACACCAATGTTTGTATTGTCCAACACACTGTAGGAGGGGGAAAAAAATGACTGTAAGTAATAATAAACAGCAGTAGGTCTAGACCAGGACCATATACATGGCTAAACTTTACATTTCTCAAGTATTCAGATTCTGGGGAAAAAATACAAAATTTCAATTACTTGGAACTGCTGAACTGTCTGCAGGAAAAAGCTCTGTTCAAGAGTTACACACAAAATCTATCTAGAAGAACTCTCCTGATCAATCTTCCCAGGAAACCAGATTTTCAGTTTCATTTTTAAAAATAGTGACTCTGACTTTTAGGCATGGCATTTTTTTTCTTTGTTTTTTAATCCTTTAGTTCTAAGGAGTATTCTTGTTCTTTTAAAAACAGGGGGTTAAAGCATGTGAGGTCAAGGTATCTCCAAAAGTGTCCTATCAACACTCACATTCTACAATTCTTGAATAAAAACCTTGTTAATACAGAAAAATTTCAACAGTCCTCTTTTCCTCTGCATTTCCTCCTATTTAAGCAACACTGGTTATACCCCTGAAAAATGACCCAACTTTTGGAATGAATGCCTATGTGCTTGTAAAGTACATCAAACTCTCCCTTAATTCCACCATTTGGAAAGGCATGCATTATATTTAAACCCAGAGTACATCACTTGGCACCAGAAATACATAATGCAGTATTTTGAATACGAGGCTGGTTTATAGCATTTCTTCTCTGAGAACAAGTCATGAAATTAGTGACAATTACTATTCCTCATCTGGCTTCAGGGTCTCTGACAAAGGAGCACAGAGCAGGAAGCAATTACAAAAAACAGGCAGAGTATCAGCAAAGAGGCATAATGTGGCACCTTGCAGATCACCAAGAGAAGGATTAAGGAATATCATCCAAAGTAATTATCCCAAAGACCAGTGGGGACAAGGCAAATCTCCTACAACTTCTCAAGATGCATCATGTCACTGAACCCAGGAGGACTAAAGGAATGTTTGCCTGAATGATTTGATAGAATAAAGATTACAGCTCAGAAAATCAGTAATTAGATGTGCACCTGTAAATTCACTCTACCTGCTGTCTTACTTCCTTGCTAATCTGCATGATTTTCCCCCTCCCTCTTTCCCCCTCCTCCTTCTCCTCTCTCTCTGCATATATCCGCATGTATGTTTGTGAATGCACATAAAAAGCTTTAATTATTTTTAAATAAAAAGCATTTTAGAATTTTTATCATCTTTTTTAAACCAATCCCGTTTTTCACTATGACATTCAATTTTGACTTCAAAATTGTGTAAATAAGCTTCCTAATGAATTAACCTTCAAGATTATATTTTTATTCAACTCAGTATAGTGTAGATAGATCCTATTTGTCATCCAGTTATAAGACAAATTTCAAAGTTAGCTAACCTACATAGCAGTGATATCACTTGATTTTTATTAGTTTCCCAAAACTACACTGTTATGAGCATCAAATAATTTCCTAGCACCAGAAACTATAGTTTAGAGTTTGGGTAGCGCTTAACCTGAAAGTTGGCATTATTTTCATATCCATCAGAATTCTCATGAGATTTTTCCATCTGTAGGCATTTGACAAATTTATAGAAATTCCTTTTCTTAAAAATTTGGCTTTACATAAAAAAGAATGAAATCTTTCCATTTGCAACAACATGGATGGAACTAGAGAGTATAATGCCAAGTGAAATAAGTCAGTCATAGAAAGACAAATACCATAGGATTTTGCCCATGGGGAATTTAAGAAACAAAACAAATGAGCAAAGCGGTGGAAAGGGGAAGAGAAACAAACCAAGAAACAGACCCTTAACTATAGGGTTCAAATTAATGCTTACCAGAGGGGAGGATGGGGGGGGGGAGGGGAGAAACAGGTGATGGGGATTAAGGAGTTCACTTGTTGTGATGAGTACCAATTGATTAAAATAAAAACTTTTTTAAAAAGGTAAGTACTAGAAATGTAATGTACAACATAATTACTATAGCTAACACTACTGTGTAATACATAGGAAATTTGTTAAAAGATTTAAGTCCTAAGAGTTCTCATCACAAGGACATTTTTTCTTTTTTTCTTTCTTTTCTTTGTATTTTATCTATATGAGAAAACAGATGTTAGCTAAGTTTATCGTGGTAATCATTTCACAGTATATGTAAATAAAACCATCATGCTGAATACCTTAAACTTGTACAATGATGTATGTCAATTATTTCTCAATAGAACTGGAATAAAAATGTTATTCCAGACCTTGAAAAAGAAAAGTTTGACTTTAAAGGAGAGACTGTGAAGAAACAGTGTTAAAAGCCACAGTACAACTTCATATATAGCTTAGGCTGCTAAACATATTCCCATTTTAAATCTAGAACTCATTTTTAAGTTTGTGTTCTGAAACTAATTCCATCAAGGAAGTTCCTTTGAGCACAGCAGAATGTCTGGGCTCAAGAGAGTTCTAAAAAAGATAATCATAAAAAAATTATTTAAGAAGATGGCATTTTAGAATAAAATCAGGAGTTTTTCACTTAAAAGACTCAAGACTGACCACTCACTTTTAAGAAAATGTACCCTGTGTTCATTCCTATCTGTCAATTCCACACTACACAGTATTTTAGAGATGTTTAGGAAGTTGGTCCTTGTCCTCACAGCTAAGACTACTAATAATCAGGGCATGAAGGCTCAGGGCCCCCATACAATTGTTTAACAATCCCAACAGACTCTTTACTTTCCATATCTGGTGGGTCTCAGAATTAATTCAATTCATATTCCCAGCTGCTAAAATAATTTCTGGGCTCCCATGAAGACCCTCACTTAAAGCAACCAGATCCTACAGAACTGGTTTAGGAATTTCAAGACTAAATTACTCACCTGTCATCGTTATTGATAGTAAAATACTCAAAATGATTGATTTAGCTGAACCATAGTCTGGGCACCCTCTGTACCCTAGCTATCAGCTCAGTTCCTGGTTCTTGAGATCTGTGTTATGTCCCCTTACACACTCTGTAGTCACGCTTGGATGATCCCACCCATGATCCAGGTTTTAGATCATCTGCCTGTGGGTTTTCCATGTTGTGGAATCTCTATAGCAAAATTAAAACGTTAGCCCAAACTGGCTTCTCCTCATCACCCAGAGAGCGGCACTGCCTTTTTCTCAACCCACATAGGTGTGTTTAGACAAAGCAAGTTCACTTTAATAGTGGGTTGAGGGAAACCTAATTAGAAATATAAATATACAAGGGAAAAAAATGGTGCATACCAAAGTCAAGAAAAACATCTGATGTATATATATCAGTCATACATATATTGGTATATATATTGATATATATACATATATATATGTATATATATGAATATATATACATATATATGTGTATATATATATATATATATGAATATATATACACACACACACACAATCCCAGGTCAGAAATTCCCATTGTTCAGACAAGACAGGGTCACAATGACTCTAATGTAGAGCCTCACAGTGTTTCTCCCAGCAATTTTTTAAGAATAGGCTGGCCTCTCTGAAGAATGACTCTCAATAAAAAGCCAGAAGCTTCTCATGAGTGTGTTAGGGTCATTTTTTTCAAATAGCCCCACTATATATCCTGAGTGAGTTTCTCACTTCACAGACCATTTTTATCCCCATATTTCTGTGGCTAGGTGAATGGCAACCTCCCAGGAAGGCATTAATATACTGTTAGTCTGTTGCACTGTGCACAGCTTGAAACACAACTAATAAATTTCCTGTAATTTTTTCTCATCCCCTTTAAGCCTTAACTTTCTCAGGGTGTGTAGTGCTGCTGAGCTGTCAAAGAAGCTGTCCCTGGAAAGCCTCTCATTTTTCTTTTAGTGCTGGTTCTTAAAAAGTCACAAAGCAAAACAAATTACCCCCATAAAAGTATAATGGCCAACAGGAAAATTCATGACAGCCCTCCTCCAGGACCACAGCTGCCACAACTCAGGCTCGCCAGCGCTCATTAACCACCCATCTCCCCCACACCTAGGGGGGTGCAGGCTGCGGGGGGGAATGGGCTCCAGGACCTTGAAGGCTGGCATGTCCACCCCACCAATTACTCACCTCCCTTCCCCAAACCGCTTCTGCCTCACCACCACCAAAGCTGCTCTTGCCAAGGTCACCGTTGCCCCAGAGGTTGTATAATCCAATGGGCAACTTTCAACCACTGGTTTTTTCTGACCTCTCCAGAGTATGCAACACTTGATCACTCCTTCTGTGAGAAAAGTACCCTCATCAGGTGTGTTCCAAAATATCTTCTCCCCATAACTGGTTTTCACTGCAGTCTCTTTTGCTGTTTCACTCCTCTGCCTTCTTAACCTATCAGCCCTTCTTCCTCCCAAACCATTTATACACGTTATTCAATACTCTCTTACCAGGCCGACTCACCCTGCTTCAGATTCAGTTACTGTCAATATATCAATATTTCAATAACTCCTATATATTTTTCTTCACACAGAGACCTTTGTCTAGAACATATATATCCAGTAGCCTTCTGGACATTCCATTGGCCTGTTGATAATCAAATTTAAAGTGTCCAGAACTGAATTATTAACCATCCTTCCAACTCTCTCTTCTTCCCCATCTCAGTAGATAACCCCAGGTCCACTCGGTTGCAAGAGTCAGGGATGAACCCTCTCCTCACATATTCCTCTCTCCAGGTAATCACTCAATCCAATCTAGCACATATCCTACCTTAACTCATCCAATCTCACCTCCCCACACTGCTCTGCCCCAGGTCTGCAGCACACCTCCGCTGGGCTGCTACAACATCCACTCACTGTGTCCCCTCTGATCAATTCAGCACACCGCAGCACACTGTCTCTACACATCTGACCACATCATACCCCTCATCACATCCTCCTGTAGATTCCCATGACCTCTCAGAAGGAAGAAAAAAAACATTAGCGTGGCTTTCTAGGCTCCGCATTACCTGGCCACATCTATTTCCACACTCCTTTCATTTCTCTCCTGCAACCCTGTCCCACTCCCTTGTCTCTGCTCCAGTCAACTGGACTTCTTCCTCTCCCTCAGTCTGTCTGTCCTGCTCCTCTCTGGTTCCAGCCTTCCCTCAAATGTGCTCCCACCACTGTGCCTTCTCTCCTTTTCCATCTGGCTAACTCCTACTTAACTTCCAAATTTCAACTAAAATAACATTGCTTCCAGGAGACCCTCCCTGACCCCTGAGACAAAGTTTATTATTTTTGCTCTACAATCTCATAGCGCACTGAACATGCTCTGCTCTAATATCCTCTGCTTTTGTATGTGTGGATTTAATGCCCTCTTCTCACTAGTCTGTGGACTTCATGAGGTCATGGAACCAGTCTATCTCACTCACAGCAATGCCCCGAGTTCCTACTACAGTGCCTGGCACATAAATCATGGTCACTAAACGTTTCACAACTAAATTGAACTGGATTTTTTTTAACCTCTTGGGGACCCAGTTTTTCCTTTCCTGTTTCTGGTATACACCTTATATCTTTGTCTACCTCCAGAAGGCTGTTTAAGCCTGTCCTTCTACTGTTACCTCTCTTGTGCCCACACATTGCCTCACACATTATAGGTGTTTGGTAAATGTTTTGTGATTGAACGACACGAGCTAGCCTCTGAGACAGCATAGAAGAATCATGAAGCACAGGCTTCATGTCAACAGACAGAGGATTGCGTTCAGTTATGCCACTCGTTATCTTTTGAATTTTAGTCAAGTTACTAACCTCTCTTAGCTTCATTTTCCTCAGCTGTAAAATGGGGATAATAATAACATATACCAAATTGGGACATTGGGAAGACAAAATAAAATACTGTGTATAAAGCAGAGTAATGAATGCTTTTAACAGTAAGCATTCAAGAAACAAGTCATCCCTACGATTAACATCATTAGACCACTGTAATAGCTTCATTGTGCCTCCAATGAACAAGGAATTATTATTTTGTTTTGTTTTGTGTTTTTTAAATTTTTTTATTTTTTTAATATATTTTCAAATTGGCTAACATACAGTGTGTACAGTATGCTCTTGGTTTTGGGGGTAGATTCCTGTGGTTCATCACTTACATACAACATCCACTGCTCATCCCAACAAGTGCCCTCCTCAAAGCCTATCACCCATTTTCCCCTCTCCCCCAACAAGGAATTATTAAATAAATGACAATACACATATGTCAAAAAACACTACAAAATCATTAGAAATACATTTAAATAATATTAATGACATGGGAGAAATGGTCACCCTATAATGTTAACAAAAACATACTAATTTAATAAATACACTTGAAGTATTTAATAGGTGCAAGTCACAGTGTTAATGCTGAGGATATAACAGTCAATAAGAGCATAAGCACTGGCCTCATGGAACTATATTCAAGCGTGCATAAAGTAACAAGAAAAACACACTAACTGAAGAAAGTAATATCCCATACAAGATATTTACATATAGCTTCATACACAGTAGCCTCTAGGTTACATTAAAAGTGTATGAATAAATAAATTATTGGAAGGAAATACAACAAAATACAATAATAATACAATACTATAATACAATGATGTATTGTGGGACCATCATTTTTATATACTTTACTGTGTTTATATGATATTTACCAAAAACAGACTAAGCTTTTAAGTGTAAATCTATTGTATTTACCTTTTTTAGGGAAACTTAGACAGAAGTTCTAAATTCTCCACCTGGAATCCACTTTCTATTTTGTCTTCCGTGGTTATCATAAAGAAGTAGTAAATAGGTCAGACGTGACTACCTCGGCTTCCCATAGTCTCCACACCTGCCTCCCTTCCCTACAATGCCAAGCAGGAGATGTCAGACAACCAGGTCAAAGGCTGCCCTTATTTCCTCCACTCTCCCCCAGGCTACTCCCCTTCTTTACCATCTCCCTTGTCTGCATCTATAACTTCTTATCTAGCCCATCATCCTGCTCAGGTCTTTCCCACCCTTCACAAGTCTCCTGGACCCAGTGGACTACCTCTATCTCCTTTCCTCTCTCTCTCCTTCCACTCACACCTAAAATTTCTTAGAATGGTCTACACACATCTCTCTTCTTCCTCACATCCCACTCTTCAACATCAATAAATTTGCTTTTACCCACAGCACTGCACTAACACTGCTCTTACAAATATCACCCAGAATCTTCATGGCATCACATCCAATGGACATTTTGCATCTGTATTTTTTTTTATTTTAGATAGAGAAAGAGAGCATGTATGAGCAGGGGAGAGAGGAAGAGAAAGAGAGAGAGAGAGAGAGAGAGAACCTTAAGCAGGCTCCACACTCACATTCCATGACCCTCAGATCATGACCTGAACTGAAATCAAGAGTCAGACGCTCAACCGACTGAGCCACCCAGGCACCCCTGCATCCTTATTTTTAGAAGCCTCTTGGCTGACTTTTGCAAGTGCTTATCCTAGAATGCCCCCAACCCAGTCTGTTTGCTTGACTAACTCCTCCTCTCTATCAAGTCTTAGCTTAAATGCCTCTAGGCCAAAAATGTCTTCCCTACTTCTCCTCTTTGCACCTTCTTTAAAGATTAGCTCCCTTTGTTATGCACTGGGGTCCTCATACATTGCTGCTGGAAACAAGGAGTTTCTTATAAACATATTTATTATATGGCCCAGCAAGCTCATTTCGAGGTATTTATCCAAGAGAAATGAAAACATATGTCTACACAAAGACCAGGTCACAACTGTTACAAACATGTTATAGGCACCTTTATTTATAATTGCAAAAAACTGGAAATAACACAAATTTCCTTCAATTGCTGAATATGAATAATGATAATAGTACATGCGTGCTGTGGAACACTACTCAGCAATAAAAAGGAACAAAATACTGACATGTGCAACAACACGGATGAATCTCAAAAGCATCATGGTAAATAAAAGAGGCCAAACACAAAAAACTACATACTCTATGATTCCCTTTATAGGACACTTTATAAAAGGTAAAACTACATGGCTAGAAATCAGATCAGGGGTTGCCAAGGGCTGAGTATGGAGGAAAAAGGAGTGACCACAAAGATGCTTAAAAGAACATTTTAGGGAGATGGAGATATTCTGTCTCTTGAATGGGACAGTGGTTATTTAACATTATGCTTTTGTTAAAATTCATAAAATTGTACACATAAAAAGGATAAATCTTACTCTATGTAAATTCCACCTCAATAAACCTCACTTTTCAGAAAAAAGAAACTAAAACTCAAGTCATGCTCCTCTCTACAGGAAGCCTTCCATGACTCCATCCAACTCACAGACTGGGTTGAATGACCTGCCAGTTCCCACAGCACCTGGTACCTATGTGTTCCCTTGTTGTATACTATATTGAAAGTATCTGCTTATGATAAAATATATAGTGAGGCTGTTAAAGTCAGAAACAATATCTTATTTGTCTTACACCCACACATCTCACCCTCCCACCCCCATGACTAGCATCTTGTTCAACCAGTGATCAATGAGATCTTTCTTCCAATTCAATTAGCTGGAAATTCATTGACACATCCTGCTAAGTTCAGAAACTTTCTTCATAACTCTGCCTCATCAAAATTCTCAGACTTTTTTTTTTCCTTCCAAGCCAATGTAAATAAATACTTCTTAATAAGGTATTAATGACTGCTGGTAAGTGGCCTTCTCAAAAAATACATTAAACTTGAGTATAGATGAATATCTTATTTTAAAGATAGGATCCCAATGGTAGAAATATTTGAGGTAAACTAACAAATTTGTAGAGGAGTTATTTCAGATGGAAGCTGATCATTGTCTCTTGAATCTATTTAAGAATTACTAACAATTATATACTGACAAATATAAAGTAGGGAACTATTCTATTATAATATAATAAGAAATATATATTTGATATTTATCCTCAATTCCTGGCAAAGAGCTCCTAAAATCCTTGTAATTTCCTGATTAATCAGGATGAGAGGATCATCTGTTGTTATTTATAATACGCCCTTTTCAACCACACCTGAGGTTATGCTCCTGAAGTGACTCTTGGTGGGCCCCTAGATAGCTTCAGAATGGAGGCTGGTTGCCAGAGGAACCAAGCATGTAATTAGAGGGTTGGAACTTTCAGCCTGAACCCCAGTGGGAGGGAGAAGGGCTAGAGATTGAGTTAATCACCAAGGCCACTGATTTAATCATCTGCATCTACATCATGAAACCTCCATAAAAATGCAACCAACAGGATTCAGAGAGCTTCTGAACTGGAGAACACATCCACATGCTCTGTGGTTGGTGCACCTCAAACTCTACCAGGACAGAAGCTCCAGGGACCCTTCTGACTTCACTCTATGTACCTCTTCATCTGACTGTTCATTTGTAACCAGTAACAAGGGTAAAATGTTTCCCTCAGTTCTAGAAGCCATTACAGCAAATTTCCAAATTTGAGGAGGGGGTCGTGAAAACCCCCAGTTTGTACCCAAATTGAACAGAAGTCTGGGTGACCTAGAAACCCATACTTGGGATTGGAGTCTGAAGGGGAGGTGGGCAGTCTCATGCAACTGAGCCCTTAACCTGTGAGGTCTGTGCTAACTCCAGGTAGTCAGTGTCAGAATTGAATTAAACTGCAGGATGCCCAGTCGGTGTCTGCAGCAAATTGGAAAATTGCATGGTACGGAAAACCCACACATTTGGTGCCAGAAGTTTTGTGAATAAAAAAACAGACCCATAATAGGAGCTGTGATGTATCTGAAGCTTTTTGACTCCTAATGACCAATTTCCAGAAAACCCATTATTCTACAGAGAAGAATAGATGAAGTTTGGAAGGACAGGCATGACAGTTACTTATATGGCTCCTCTGGTATCATTAGGATCTCTTTTGCACTTGAATTATAGATCAAAACCAAACCCTTTATCTTAACTTCTTTCTACTGAGAATCCTTCAATTAAAGAGTGGGGAAATATTTCAAGGGAGACATCATGAAAGAATGACATGCTGCTATTATTTTATCCATTCAGCCCAATAAGAAAGTCCTCTTTCCATATAAGTAGTCTTTTCCAGTGAACAACCAAAGAATTCAAGGCTGTATGATTTATTATATGGCTCCCATCTACTAGTCAGGCCTTTCACAAGTAGCCTAAGAGGGAAGCAGGAATTTCACATCAATTACTAAGAATTCACTTGTCTTCCATTTTATTCCCCTCCTGTAAGGGCAGTGCAATGGATCCAACCAAACCCTCTCTACCCCAGATTATTCACTCCTTGGCCTTCTCACTGTATACCGTACTCACAGTGGCCAGACAGAAGTGCACCCAGGATTCTGCAAAGGAAGCTATTTGCTTAGTTTTGCCCAATCGAAGCATCAGTGACAGTAAAGCAGGGATGACACTGTCCAGGTATTTTCCTGGGCAAAGGGCCAACAGTTTTTATCCCTTTCTGAAAGTCCTTATCCTTGAAGTTATTTTTTAAAACTTTATAATGGGATATTATGAAGAAAAGTTATTATGAATAAGCAAAAAATGCAAATATTAGAAGGCATCCTATGTTTGGAACTACAGAGTAGCCAGCCAGTGAGCCCCTTTCGGGATCTACTGTAGGGTAGTAGGAAGTAGGGAGTGAGGAGTCCTTTTCTAGCCAACAAAATGTGTGGTTCACCACAGGAATGTTCACCTGCCCCCTGCATATTCGCCCTGTGAGAGAGTATCACCAAGTTCCATAATGACCATCTTTTCTTTTTTTTTAATGTTTATTTGAGAGAGAGTGACAGAGTGTAAGTGGAGGAGGAGCAGAGGGAGGGAGGGAAGGAGAGAGGGGGAGAGAGGGGGAGGGGGTGAGAGAGAGAGAGAGAGAGAGAGAGAGAGAGAGAGAGAGAGAGAGAGAATCTGAAGCAGGCTCCAGGCTCCAGCACAGAGTCCGACGCAGGGCTCGAACTCATGAACCACGAGATCATGACCTGAGCCAAAACCTGATGATTAACTGACTGAGCCACCCAGGTGCCCCAAAAACCATCTTTTCTTACTGTTTACAAAATACTTTCACATGTATAATCCCACTTAAATTTCATTCCAAGTATAAAATGTAGGAAGAATTTTTATCTCTGTTTCACAAATGAGGAACTGAGGCTTGAAGTGGACCAAGAACACAAGACTACACTTCACTTCCCTGCCATGAAAATTGACTCACTCTCTTCTGTCTGTAATTTGACCTTACACTGACTCTCTGTCTTTTCCTGCTAAGGTTTTCCTTTGCCTTCTCTCAGTCAGTACTCCCAGACTCCTCAGATCTTGATTTGTTTTTATTCTACTTTCTTACTCTCTTATCTGAAATCTAACTGCCATGTACCCAGCAGGACCAGGCTACGCCATCCCAGTCCCTGCCTCAGTGACTTCAAAGATCCTGAATCCTCAACATTTAGTACCTAGATCCTTTTTACGCGCTTCCACTCGAACCCATCTTGAGCCTCCTCAATACTTTGCCAGTCACCCTACAACACCACACTGTCTGTATCTCTCTCCACTCTGACATAGTGATCCACTTGATTCCTTTTTTTTCTTAATGTTTTTTTATTTTTGGGAGAGAGACAGAGCACAAGTGGGGGAGAGGCAGAGACAGAGGGAGATACAGAGTCTGAAGCAGGCTGCAGGCTCCAGGCTCTGAGCTGTCGGCACAGAGCCCAACGCAGGGCTTGAACTCACAAACTATGAGATCTTGACCTGAGCCAAAGTCGGATGCTTAACCAATTGAACCACCCAGGCGCCCCTCCACCTTATTCCTTTAAGCTCAGCCCTAGAACTTGATCACAGAAGTCTCAGGACACCCATAATGGACAGAATTAGTTGTAGAGAGACCCATTAGATTATGGAAACCCTGGAGTGTGGACCCCATTCTTCAAATTCCAACACTTTCCATACAATAGTCCCTTTCCTACAATCACCTTCCCCCTTCCACACCACTTGAGTTTTTAATGCAACAATCTGATCAACTCAAAATTAGATATGATCTCCCTGAAATACAAGTTGATTATTTGACCAACAGTGGTCCCTTCTACCCCCTAGTGCTTGTGATAAAAATGATATCTGCAGTAAGAGACAAGGCAAATGACCTCTGAATCTTCTTCCATTAGCAACCAGTTTAAAATTCATTTACTACTATGAAAGCCAGGAAAGGAAAAGAAAACAGGCTAAGAATGAGACTTGCCTAGAATTAATGTGTGCAGATTTGATGCTATTTTTGTCACAGAATTAGCATATATTCTGACTTGGCCAAATAGCTTTCTCTTTCTCCTCTCTGTCCTCTTCCAGAACTCCCAGCGTTGGCTGGAATGTAGGACAGAATTTCCCACAACACACAGACATCAGGCATATGTCTCTAATTTCACAAAATGACAAACTGGAATAGCCCTAAGAGCCAAAAATTCTACTTTATTCTTCTCTCTGATATACTAGTTAGGATGTGGATCTTCTTTTCCCTTTAGTACAAATCAGGCACTTAAGGTGTTGAGAAAGGAGAGAGCAGACCCCACGTATCTCACTGCTATGCTGCTGATGGGCATTTACAAGAAGCTGGATAACACAGACCCAGTCAAATTGAAATGAGCCCAGAAAGGAGTTTAGCATGTGTTTAACAGTGGAGAAACTACTGCATTTCCCCTGCAAGATATAAATAGACAGACCCCAGTTGAAACCTAGAGCATCCCACTAAACTGGAGCATGGTGTGTTAAAATGTGTCACTCCACTGCTCAGTCTTATTCTGCAATGGCAGGCAATGACCTTGAGTCTTAGGACACAGACTTTGTGGTAAAAGCCAGCACCTCTGAAACAAGATGATTTCTGGATTCTCTTGTGTAGAGTTCTCCAAAACACAGTGCTATGTTTTGTGTATAGATAACTCCAAAATATTAGGAATGAGGACCAGATAGTATTTTCAAATGCTTCACATTTGACTGGATTATTCCTATAAGGAAATGACATTTGATAAAAGATGTTGAATAAAACGCAGGGAATGGTACGCGGAATTAGTCACTCCCTTGAAAAGTATGATATCCCAAAATAGAGCAGCCCAGAAGGTATTTAATTTGAAACCAGAAATCCTGAGCTTTATCCTGGCTTTTCTCTCTCTCTCTTTTTTTTTTTAATGTTTTATTTGTTTTTGAGAGAGCACAAGAGGGGGAGGGGCAGAGAGAGATGGAGACAGAGGATCTAAAGTGGGCTCCATGCTGATAAGCAGTGAGCCTGATTCAGGGTTTGAACTCACGAACCACGAGATCATGACCTGAGCCAAAGTCAGACACTCAACCAACTGAGCCAACCATGCCCCCCCAGGCTTCTTTTGAGGTGAGCTCAGCCTTAGCTTCACCCACCTACAAAAATGGGAGGGATCAGCAGAGCATTCTTTAGAGAAAGTGGCCTCACAGGTACTTGAGGAACACAGTTTGATACAGCACGTGATAAAGAGAAGACCCAATCAAAAGCTGAGGAAAGTTTCACTTATTTTAGGCAGCCAACTGTCTAAGCTGGGGCTGCCTGAAAGGCACAGCCAACATGAGGCCTTGGGCACAGGTGTCTTAGTTTTCTCCAGGAAGCAGGAGACAGGAATTGGGGATAGTCAGAAAAGGAGGGAGAGCCAACACGATGGTTCATTATCAAGGTCACGGATGGGAGCAACCTGGGCTCAGCTGGACCAGGATTCCTAAGAAGGGTAAAGAATGCCTGCTGGAAAGGGCCAGCTGGATTGTGGCAGAGCACTGCACACACATTCCAGTCCCCAGTGGCTGAGGCCTGGCCCCGGAGAAGAACCTCAGGTGGAATAAGGAGAAACCCAAGTTGAGAGCATGTGGCAGGGGGTCCAGCAGTTCACAGTGAATGTGCGCTCCCATGGAGCAGCTCCCACAACTGAGGCTAAAATCAGTGGGCTCCAGTGGACGTGGATGTGGGTGTCCAAGTGTTTCCTGCACCCTCAAGGCTCTCTCACAGTATACCCTCACTTACCGCATCCTCAAAGGTGTTAAACAACACCTGAACATCACTTTCCTTATAAACTATAATGCCGGGGATGACTTTTCCCTAAAGAATCACGTCCCTTCATGGAACTCCAGGCCTTGGCACAAGCTATTCCTGACGTTTAGATACTCTCCCTTCCTGCTCTTCCCCACACCTACTTTGCTGTCTGGACTCAGCTTAATAAATATGCCCTCCAAGGAGCTTGCCCTCACCTCTAGGGGAGGTCATCTGCCCAAGATGTGTGTACCCAAAGAACATTGTATGGCTTATTTTTGCTATTTATCACATTTGGAAAAATATCTGTTCCTCTAATCACACTCATACATACATATGCAAACACACACAGGCACACACGCACACATGCACGCACCATTCAATCTATCAGTACTGAGAGGTCAAGAAATTTGCTCTCTTGCTAGCAAACATATTCCCCAAACCTAGCACAGTGCCTGGCATAAAAGTTCATGTACACATTTTTGTTCTATGAAGTAACGAGTGAATGAACGAATAAATGAATCAAGAGAAGTGAAAACATATGCTGTTGCTAAAATCTGCCTGAAAGTCTACTTTTTCTCAGAGGTCCTAGTCCCTTCTCCCTGCTGTGTTTCCTTCAGCGTGATTATTCCAAAGCCAGCTCTCCAGCATCTCCTGCCTGGGCTTTTCTGGGAAGAAAAATGTGCAAGTCAAATGCACAGAATGTCCTCGGGATTTCTGTCCTCTGTATCTGTGCACTAGTTCCAGCGGGCTGTGCCCCAGTGTCATTTTGTTTGCTTTGCAGGGAGGGGGAGGCAGCATTAGTAGTTTAACTGTGGCCTTTCAGTGTCCTTCTTTAGCTTCTGACAAAAACCCTTTTATGTTGTGAAAGGCAGAGATGCTCTCTGTCACCAACATGTCCTCCTTGCCTCTCACTCCTCTTGACCTCATCGCTCTCCAAAGAAAATGACCCTGCCCAAGAGCAGAGATGAGAGAAGGCCAGTGGAAACCCACTGTCAACAAGCTGTGTTCTTCCCACTGCAAGGAGCCAAGGAAAACGTTCTCTGGTGTGCAATCAGAGTCAGGGCCCCTCTGACTCAACACCCAGATGACCTAATAATAGCAAGAAAAGGACAGAACATCCCAGGAGTCAGAAAACTTCCCCCTAAGTGCATGGAGGAAGAGCAACGTAGGGTCTGGAGACCACAGCAGGGGACAGGCCACTGTGTTCCAATAAGCAGGCAGAACCCTACGCTAGGGATACCAGAGCAGGTTCCCAGGGGCACTGAGTCCGTACAAGAAACATCTGCACAGGTAAGCAAACCCGAGTTCAGAGGTACAACTACTGCCTGAGAAGAACAACCTAAGTCCAAATCCTGCATGACAGACATGTGGCAAGGATCTGGTCACTGCTAAGAGGTCTTCACACACACCATTGCTACTTCTTATCTCCTCGGTTCCTGCCATCGTGTCTGCCTGGATGCTTTTACCCACTCACTACCCTGTACCTCTCACCTTGTACCCAGTGCTTTTCTTCTAGGAAGCCTTCCTTGAACCCCAAAGGCTCTTCTCCCTGTCACTGTACTTGCTATAATGCCTACCTCCCTACTACTCTGAAAGGTCAGAGGAGGGACCCATGGATGAACCCATCTTATTTCTCTTATTCCCAGGCCCTGAGACAGTGCCTTGCTTGAGGAGGTCCCTCAACAAAAACCAAATCAATGAAGTGAATGAATCCACTTACAAGAATTGTTTGGAACCAGATCTTCAAGAGAAGGCAAAAGATATTTATCAGAGTAGGCATAAAACTAGAGCTGGACTATCAATGGATATGACATGGAATCTCACAGTCCTGGGCAATTGTTCCTTAAAACTCTTAAAAATCTGACCAAGTCAAGATTGGTCTAAGGTTTGAGATGAAATTGAGTTTACAGATCAGCCTCAACCCTGGGTGTCAGAGGCAGAAGCCAAGCAGGCTGAGAGCATTTGCAGTGGGCTGATTCTTTCGTCCCCCAAGCTTGGCAAGGGTCGGGAAAAACTTGGAAGTGACAGATGGACAGAAGAAGAGCAAAGTGGCATTTGCTACTGGGGGTGGAATTAGTGCAGGTATCACTGATCTAATGAAATCTCATCAACCTATTTTTTTCCTTCCTCACTCAGTGTGTTCCAGACCCCTCAGCCTTCTCTCAGTTTTGTTGAATATGCCAAGATCTCTCCTACTTCAGGGTCTCAGGATACGCTATTTTTTCTGCCCTGAATATTCTTCTACCTATACTTTACAAGATAAACCCCATCTCTGTAAGTTTTAGTTTAAATATTAATCTTCATGAAGCTTTTTTTGGCCACTGTATTACAAGTAGGTGCCCCCTATCACACACTGTTTTAGTCTGTTTGGGCTACTTTAAGAAAGTACCACAGACTGGGTGGCTTAGCAAATTTCTGTTGTTTAACAGAAATTTATTTCTCACAGTTGAGGCTAGAAGAGTCCAAGATCAAGGTGCTGGCAGCCTCAGTATCTGGTGAAGGCTTGCTTCCTGGTCCATAGATAGCCATCTTCTGGCTGTGTCCTCACATGGTGGAAGGGGCAAGGGAACTTGCTGGGTCTCTTTTACAAGGGTGCTAATCCCTTGTAAGGCTCCACCCTCACAACCTAATCACCTCCAAATATCACCTAACTGGCGGTTAGGTTTCAACATATGAATTCGAGAGGGACACAAACAGTCTATAGCACACAGCCCATTAGTCTCAACCTCTTTTTCTTTTTTGCTTTCATCATAGTATTTATACAATTTGCAATTACTTCAATTATTTATCAATTTACTAGTGTGTGTGTCAAGGGCTGGGAGCAGTGATCTCTCATACTGAAACAATTCCCTGAAGACAGGGACCCTGCCTAGTATGGCCACTGTTTTTATCATAGCACCTAACACATCACCTGGCACCTAGTAAGAGGTAACTGTCTGTCCCATGGTTGTTGAATTCACTGCTACTGTCAAAAGGATTTCTTTAGCATATATAAAACTGAATTGATATGTCAAATTATGGGCTCAGGCATGAGCTTCTCCATTTTTTCCACATACTTTATGTATCTTGTATCAGAAAGCATTTCTTAATGCTGCAGAACCATGTCAGCATTCAGTAATGTGTATTAAAGGATGCTGTGTAGGTCTGAGTTAGCCTTGTGAATAAATCCCTCCTAATAAAAGAAAATGAGATTTCATGATTAAGGGGTTTAGAAATAATCAAGAGAGGGTTAAAAATAAAACTAGCGGAGGCAGAACAGCCCAAAGAATAGCTACTGGCATGCCTTCCAAAATGATGTCCCAGATTATGATGTTATGAGGGAAAAAAATAAAATAATTGCTTGCCAAGCCATCTAAAAAGGATGATTTTTTGGAGAACTTAGAAACAAAACACCGATAGGCCTATAGGGTCTAGCTTCTCTCAACAACCTAGAACTTTGCCAGAACTCATTTCCCTGCCATTCTCCATGTTCTCTAGTCTGATTTCCCATCACTCTGGTGATGTGGTCTTCACTACCCAAACCAAATCTGCCTAATTTAGAAACAACAACAGGGGCGCCTGGATGGCTCAGTCATGAGCATCCAACTTCAGCTCAGGTCATGATCTCACAGCTCATGAGTTCGAGCCCCGGCGTTGGGCTCTGTGCTAACAGCTCAGAGCCTGGAGCCTGCTTCCAATTCTGTGTCTCTCTCCCTCTCTCTCTGCTCCTCCCCTACTTTTTCTGTCTCTCTCTCTCTAAAATAAATAAAAACAGTTTTGAAAATGTAAAAACAACAACAAACAAACAAACAAAACTTGCCTTAAAGAAATGGAAAATGAACTCTTCCTCAGGGTGCCTGGGTGGCTCAGTAGGTCATGATCTCGTGGTCCGTGGGTTCGAGCCCCATGTCAGGCTCTGTGCTGACAGCTCAGAGCCTGGAGCCTGCTTTGGATTCTGTGTCTCCCTCTCTCTGTACCCCTCCCCCGCTCATGCTCTGTCTCTCGCAAAAATAAATAAACATTAAAAAAAGAAAAGAAAAGAAAACAAATTCTTCTCCATTTGCATATGTTTGAGGAAGTCTCTGCTTAGGCCCTAGGCAATTTAAACCGTAGCCTGTTTTTCTTCCCTTTTGTTTGTCTCATCACAGCACGCAAACCATGCCCCACCTTCTTTCAGCCAGATTTCAAAACTAATGAGCTATAAACAAAACATTCCTTCCTACTGGGAATGCTCACAGCTTTGTCTTCATCTATGAGAAGGCTTGAAAATGAACATAACTTTCAAAGTCAGAGAACACACTTCCCTGTCAGCCCCGTATTCAGCTCAGTCCCACCCAATCTGCAAGGTCCCATCCCGGTTCTGCCCGCCTCCGGAAGTCTGTTATTGCTCCAGCTCACAGTAATCATCCTGAACTCTCTTAGATGAACCCATGCAGTTCCATTTTGTACTGTTTTCTAACTGTACAAGGTAAAGGGAGGAACAAAGTGGGAGGGAACGCAAGAAGCAGGAGATAAGAGAGACTAAATTATGCCCAATGACTGGGCTTTGTATATTACATAAGCAATCTCATTTAATCCTCACCACAGCCCTGTAAGAATTATTCTTCACTTTTTTCCAGATGAGGAAACTGAGATTCGTGAGAGACTAAGAAACTTACCCACAGTTCAGAGCCAGGAAGGATCCATAAAAGGAAACCATAAAATCACTTCGGACCCAGGTCTCTGACTACACAACTCTTTCAAGTCTTTCCTGTACATTATCGAATCAGCTTTATCTCCTCTTCTACTTCACCCCCAGGCACAGGTCACGCAAGAAATGAGACGAGGAAGATAAAGGATATGAAAACCATGGCATGCTTCAAGAATAAACATCATATCAAGCGTCTATTAGGTATAAAGGAGAGCACTCAGAGCTTTGGAGATGGCAAAGGGGAGATTACAGTATGGTGAGAGAAAGAGTCATTTATACACCACTGGGCATGCGGTAGAGATGCTCCTGACAAAGTGCTTGCAACGAAGAGGCATGAGATCCAGAACAAAGGAGATAATTAGGCCTCCACAGACTCTCTACTGATCAAACCACATCTGTAGTATTTGTCGCAGTCTTAGTGACCACAGGTGGTGTGCTGTGGGATCCACAAGAAGACCATGAGGATATTCAGTCAGAAAAAGAGAGCCCTTTAAGGAATCACGGTTAAATCTTCAAATACGTAAAGGGCTATCTTTTATGAACAAGATAACTGGATAATTTCTGTGCAATTCTAGAAAACAAAACCAAAATAAAGAAGTAATGCTATAAGAAAGCTCATTTCTGCTTTTGCTGTACAGAAGAATTTTGACAGTTCGAACCATCCAAAAATGGAACAAACCACTTCTGGAAATTACCAATTCTCATGGTTGATAGGTTCACACAGCCTGGAAGACCATTTATCAAATATATGGTAGAGGAAATTCATATATAGGGAATTAAGTATGGGCTAAAGTCCTCCAAAATCCCATTTAACTCTGATTCTTCCATTCCAATTGCATGTAATAGAGTTTTCTGCCATTGCTAGGAAATCTGTACTCATTTCCTATCGCTGCCCTAACAAATTACCACAAACTTAGTGGCTTAAAACAATACAAATTTATCATCTCACCATTCTGCAGGTTGGAAGTCTAACACAGGCCTCACTGGGCTAAAATGAAGGTCTCAGCAGGACTGCCTTCCTTTCTGTAGGCTCTAGGGGAGAATCTATTTCCTTGCTTTTTCTGCCTTCTCAGCTCACGCCCCACTTCCTCAATCTTCAAAGCCACAATAGCAGGCTGGGTCCCTCTCATAATACATCACCCCAACACCTTCATTTGCTCCTTCTCCATTTTAAGATCCCTTGAGATCACACTGGGCCCACCCAGATAACCCAAAGCAGTCCATGTCAATTATTAATAATCTTAATTCCATTTGTACCCTTAACTCCCCTTTGTAATGTAACATAACACATCCACAG
The DNA here is from genome assembly GCA_028646485.1 of Cryptoprocta ferox. Taxonomy (NCBI): domain Eukaryota; kingdom Metazoa; phylum Chordata; class Mammalia; order Carnivora; family Eupleridae; genus Cryptoprocta; species Cryptoprocta ferox. The sequence goes on along the minus strand of CM053567.1, from coordinate 134,404,965 downwards.
GTCCCAGGGATTAGGACATGGATGTCTTGGGGAGATGGCGGAAACTTATTCTTACTGCTCCAGTGAGCTTCTAACAAATGCTGCCAGTACATTCCACCAGTTCAAGCTGGCATACGACTCTTTGCCTCCCCCAAAGATCACCGTGGAGAAGAAAAGGACTTGGCAAGAGTATACGAGGCTGCCACTGGTTACTTGAGACTCAGTCTATATCAAACTCAAGCCAACCAAATAAAATGACAGAAAATATTTTCCTGGTAGGGCGCCTGGGTGGCTCAGTTGGTTAAGGTTCAGCTCTTGATTTCGGCTCAGATCATGATCTCACGGTTCGTGGGATCAAGCCCCATGTTGGGCTCTACACTGACAGCACGGACCCTGTTTCAGATTCTCTCTCTCTCCCTCTTCTCTCTTTGCCCCACCTGTGTGCTCTCTCCCTCTCTCTCTCTCTCAAAATAAATAAATCAATTTTTAAAGAAAATATTTTTCTGTTTGATATATTTTACCTCTTGATATGGGACACCAAATCACTCGAGTGACATCCAAACATATACCTTGGGACTTAAGGCTTAGATAAGTTAGCAAAGAAATTAACTATAATTATCTAACAAGGAAGCCTCCAAAATTGGTAGGGGATAAGTAAGAAAGGAAAAAGAAAAAGGCTGCACTCCTCTATCTCCTTTTTGTCACCACCAGATATAGGAGAGACCAGATGCTGCTTCCATGCACCCTCCCCTCACCCCCAGCAGACGCTACCACTCCTCTGCCCTTCCCACAGACTGCAAAAGGCTTCACAGGCTTCTTCAGTCTGTGCCCCAAGCAGGCACCAGCGATTATCAGAGCTGGCACATGAGAAAAACCCTATTTGCCTTCTCTTCAGGAAAGACTCTGTTCAGTGACTTGGGGGTTCCAGTTGTTGTCACTGCTTTAGTAATTACTACATACAGGGCAATGAACCAGAAATCTTGCATTCAGAAACACAGTGTATAATTAATCATCTCAGCTGGCTAAGGAATACAATTTAGTAGCACTTATTGCTATTTTGTTTCTAATTGACAGATTTCCTGATCTCGCATCACACTTGTCTATACAGTTGATAACACAAGAGTTAGGGGTGCCGCCTGCCTCCACACACACAGTCAAAAATCCACACATAACAACTTTTGACCCCCCCAAAACTTGAATAATAATAGCCTACGGATGACCAGAAGCCTTACTGATAATATAAACAGTGGATTAACATATATTTTGCATGTTATATATATTACATGCTGTATTCTTTACAGTAAAGCAAGCCAGAGGAAAGGAAATGTTATCAAGAAAATAATAAAGAAGAGAATACAGTTACAGTACCATACTGTTTTTATTGAAAAAAATCTGCATGTAAGTGGCCCTGTGCAGTTCAAACTCATACTGTTCAAGGGTCATCTCTACTTACCTGGAGTTATATCATTATACTACCTTAGGATCCCCATTATTTGAATCACAGTGGAATTCCTGAATTATTATTATTTGTTTTCATAGGCTTATTTATGTAAGGTATTTTTCGGAGAGTCCTTTTGGTCACCATAAATGGTCTATCAGTCAGGATTCCTTCTGTTGTAGTTAATAGAAAACTCTATTAGAACTAGTTAAAGCAAAAAATAAAGGAATTTATTGACTAACATCCTGAAAAATCCAAGGGTAGATCTGGCATTGGCCCTTTCCAGAGTCCCAAATGATGCTATGGGACCACTTCACCCCCAGCACCACTTCCCCTCTGTTTCCCCTTGTTGACCTTATTCTCCTGCATGTTCTTGCCTTGCACAGACAAGACAGCTGCCAATTGCACCAGGCTTACTTCACATCTTCCCAGAAAGTCCTAGACTGGGGGCACCTGAGTGGCTCAGTCGGTTAAGTGTCTGACTCTCGATTTCAGCTCAGGTCATGATCTCATGGTCATGAGATCAAGCTCCACATCGGTCTCTGTGCTGACAGCCTGGAACCTGCTTGAGATTCTCTCTCTCCCTCTGTCTCTTTCTGCCCCTCCCCTACTCACACTCTCTCTCAAAATAAAATAAACATTAAAGAAAAAAGTCCCAGACTAAAAATTAGAGGTTTATCATTGACTTAGCTCAGGTCATGTGCTCACCTGTGAACTAATCACCATAATAAGAGAACTACAACCTCTAATTAGTCAGCCCTCAACACCCACCAACTCCTCAAGTAGGGATTGCATCCAGCACCATTTGAACCACATGAAATAAAAAGAAGAAATGGATTCCCCAAGGAAAATTGGGATTCTGACACCAGATGTGAAAATGGATGCTGAGTAGAAATATCAGGCAATCACTATACATGGATGCACTTGAGTTATGGTATTAGCTGCTCTCTGGTTCAGTATTAGCTGAGAGCAGGACAGGGAAAATAATGTCATCATTGGAATAGGAGAAGGGGGGACGCCTGGGTGGTTCAGTCTCTTAAGCATCCTACTTCAACTTGGGTCATAATCTTGTGGTTCATGGGTTTGAGCCTTTCATCAGGCTCTGTATTGACAGCTCAGAGCCTGGACCCTGCTTTGGATTCTGTCTCCTTCTCTCTCTGCCCCTCCCCCCCTCACACTCTGTCTCTGTCTCTTAAAAATGAATAAACATTTTAAAAAATTGAATAGGAGAAGATATACAGGCATATTCAAAGCTTAAACTACAGTCTGAGGAAGTGGGACTTAGATGGGACACTACAGTACAGGGACCATGGGCAATCTGCATGACCTTTTAGGATGAAAGTCCAGAAGACATTCAACAACCACCGAAAGGAGAGGACTTACCAAATTCACAAGCCTCATTCATTTTGCCTAACACTGAAATAACTTCTAAATTAAGAAAATAAAAAATAAAATAAGAAGACAAAAGGATTTAGGATCAGGCAAGCTGGCTTTGAGCCCCATGACTTACCAGTGGCCTGATTTTGGGCATGTCATGTACCCTCACAAAGCCTCAGTCTCATCTTCTGTAAAATGGGATTAATAATAATTTCTACCTCTCACAGAATTAAATGTAATCATTTGTGTAGGGTCATTTCTTAAGATGCTGCAACAAACCCTCCCATCCACACAGCTATTGCTACAAGACTTTGCTGCTCCTCTCTTCTATTTACCCTCACCTTTTGAATCCCGGCTGGCCCTGGGAGTTGCTTTGTCCAATAGAATGAGGCAGAAGTGATGGGTGGTTTCCAAGGTTAGACAGTAAGAAGTCTTGTAGCTTCCATTTTTGCACTTTTGGAAAACTCCCTCTCGAAAGCCAGCCACCATGCCATAAAGAAGCTCTGGCTAGACTACAGAAAGAGAAGAAGTCACATACAGACAGACCCTGGAGAATGGAAGCCATCTTGAATGTTCCAAGCCTGGCTGCGCTCTCAGATGAAGACAGCTCCATCAATGTCCTAGCTGAAGACAGCTCTACCAATGTCCTAAGCTGCACCACATGGAGCAGAGGAACAGCCCAGCTGAGCCCAGTCAACCCACAGGATCATGAGAAATAATAACCAGTTTTGTTTTAATCCTCTAAGTTTCAGGGCAGTTTATAACACAGCATTAGTAATTGAGACAATGTGTACCCAGAGAGTTCCGGTCCTTATATTTTTCCTGAAGTGTTTCTCAAGAGGAGTGTTATTTGCACTTTAGGCAGAACAATTCCTCACTTGTGGGACTGTCTCACGTTGTGCAGGACTTTCAGAATCCCTGGTCCTTAGCAGTCACTGAGAAATCTCCAGACCCAAACACACACCTGCTATGAACCAACTCCAAGAGGAACACTTACTTCTGGGAGCATGAGGACTTCAGAGGTTAGCTTCACTAATCATAAGGCAGAAAATATATTCTTCCTGTATCCTGATCCTCATTATGACTTGAAGCACCTTCTTCCCTGGCATTTCATGCTGCCTTCAAAGAAATGGGCTGCAATGGGCCATACCAAAACTGAGTTTACAATGCCTATAAAATTATATGATACCACTTGATGTAAATAATGCAACCAGATGTGATAAATCTGCATAGTTGGGCCTTGAAGGAGCTCCAAAGAAAACCCCAAGTGCAGTTCATGTGTAAATCATCAACATTCTTTCATCAATTTATCCCATTTATTAGCACTTTGGGATCTGGAGAAAATAAGTATATGAACATTATTCTTGGCTGCATGATTATCCTTGTCATTTTCTCTTGAAGGATCTTTGTAATGGAAACTCCTAATTTAACAGATTGACAACACAAGACAAGATATTGTGGAGATGAAACTTCTCTAAGATAAATATTACTTTCTTGGAGGCAGAGAAGTGACTTCCTAAAAAAGAACTGCCATTAACCATGAATATCTGTTCTTTGTAAACACCAGGGAGGACCAAAACTTTATCTGTTAATTTCATCACAGTGAGATTCCAGGGTTTATATTTTCTTTTCTGGAGAGCTTCAAATTTCCAAGGTCAACTTTAAGGGCAAGCTTTCATTCAGGCATTGAATCATCCGTACTCCTTTCTTAATAAAATATAAAATATTCCTTCTACCTCATCCTTCTACACACCTATTTCCCCTTCATATCTCCACTAATTTATCATCTCATTTTCCTCCTAACATATTAGTTGAAACAGGGATGGTAATTTATTTGAGCCCATCTCTTGTCAATGTAGCTCTGAACAAAAGTTGCTAGTATGGTCGATGGAACACATCATCCAGAGAGGATATTGGATACTGAGTTAGAATTTGGAATTAAGCTTCCCAAAATAAGAAAATTATACTTTAAATCCTTGTATTTTACTGACTCAAGATTGTACAAATTCCCCAGTGATCTTAGGGGAGTAGAAGGGAGAAATAATTAGATTATTAGGAAAAAGTCAAAACATTATGTAAGAATATAATGACATCTATGTTTCTCGTACAGCTAACATGTACAGGTCATACAAGTGAAAGAAGCAAAATGTAGGAGTTCTCAGCTTTGAAAACTAACTGCTATATTAAGGAAAAACCGAGAGAGAGAGAGAGAGACAGAGAGACAGAGAGACAGAGAGAGAAACCTAAATACTCAATTTGCTGAAATTTAGACCTAAAATATATTCCTTAGAAAATACATATGTTAGGATTCAAGTAGGTGAAAATATGCTATTTTTCATTCTGGTCTATTTTAGAAAAACCTGCTCCTTAGTAAATGAATAATAGTTAACATTTCAAAGTCCAGGTAACATTTATTGGAAGTAAAATTTGATATTTAAAAAAAAGGAAAAGAACACATTTCATTTTACAAAAGGACTCACAACCAGGTTTCATTATGTGCTAATACCCTTTGGGAAATTCTAATGTGATTACACTTATTAAAAGTTAATGCATATACAAATTATCATAAGTTGATCTTTTGTGTAAATTGAGATACACACCTCTGGCAAGGGCTATATTCATTTCCAACTCCTGAAACGTTAATCTCTCAAAAGGCTTCTCCTCCTCCCTGCCCTAAATCCTTTGTTATTAATCTTCAGTGACCTCTCCCAAGTCTCCTACATCAAAACCATAACATTTTTTCTTAGTGTCACCCAAAGAAATACCAAAGGACAGATGTTTACTTAATTAGGTAATATGGTGCCATTAGCTAATCCAGAGAATTGGACAATTCAAATTTCAAAATGATTCAAAGTACCTGAAACATCTGACATCCCATAATATTTACCTATTGGGACTTCAGATAAATTATCTACAGTGATCTTTTCTTTTAATGAAAAAATGAACTCTTCTGTCTACTGTGGAATATAAAGAGCATCAGGGCAATTATGCAGCTTGGACAAAATAGATCTACTGACTAACCAAAAGGAAAAAAAGAGGTCAGCTTACATTAATTAATGACAGTCCTTCCATGTGCCCATGTTTCCACAGCTCTCAAGTGGTAGAGAGAGACTAAAGTCCAAGTCTATCTTAATCTGAAGCCAAGTTCTCTCAACACTGCCACACTGACTCCTAATTTGCCTCTAGGAGTTTTCTGAATCTGGTATGTGAAAAGTAAATGTGCTTCATGGGTGAATCCTGCTGGGACTGTTGTGTTGTTCTGTTTTGAGGGATGTGCTAATAATGCTTGTAGTTTCCATCAAGCTCATTTCTGTTTGCCTTGATCATGAAACATCCTATAATTTTAATTAAAATACAAAGAAATGGGGAAAGGAGAGACCATCAGAGAAGCTGAAAGAAATGAAGCCAACAGGAAGAAAGAAGCAAAGAGCAAAGTGAAGCTTGGTGCAGAAGAGATATGATAGAAGGAGGGAAATGGAAAAGGAGATAAATTGGAAAGATCTAGAGGATGCAAGTACAAAGGAGATCTGGGGACTTCTCCCAGTGGCGGTACACTAAGTAATTTGGGCCGACTCTCCTGCTGAAGAAAACTAAAATACCCAGACAGAATATAAAAAATCATGTTACTTAAAGTATCAAGCTAAAAAGACAGTATGGTATTACTGGGCCAAGATCTACAAGAAAATAGAAAGCCAAAGATATGAGTCTGTAATTTTGCCAAAAGCACATTGACCAATCAACAAGAGGCAGCTGAGAGGCTGGGCTGTGCTTCTGGCATCTTCACAGGGCCACAGGGACAAAACGTGTGGTACCTCTGAAAGGAAACTTACAAAGCTTCACTAACAGACAGTAGAAGTGACCTAAATAAATGGGGAGAGATGGCATTGTTCATAGCTTGGAAGACTCAATATTGTATCAATGCCCCCAAGAAACAAATAAATCTATGGAACAGAATAGAGTGACTAGACCTAGGCTAAGTCATAAATGGCACCTGATATAGAGGTGACACCCACGGGATTGGGGAAAGAATGACTGAGACAATTGGACAACTGCATGAAGAAAATGAAGCTTGACTTTCAACCTCACACTCCATCATTACCCATGTCCACCCCCCCTACATACACACAAACACACACACACACACACACTAGAAAAACCCTTGCATTTATGCATTTGTACACATGACATAAGCATATTTATAGAAACACTGTGTGAAAGAGTCCAATTTAAAAAAATCAAAACAACACATGCACATAAATAGTGTGGAATGTTCACATAATGAAATACGATAGTGCCATGAAAATGAAATATTACAACATGGACATAATGTTTAAAAACATTAAAAAATGTTACAGAAAAACTACAAATATACTGAAAATATATTGTTCAACAATACAAGCATGCACGTCATGAAACTATAAATAAAAGTAAGGAACTGATAAATGCAAAATTCAGAAGAGTGGATACCTCTAGGGAAAAAGGATGGGCTTGGGGAAGGCACACAAGGTACTTAACAACAACAGTGTGTTGTTCTTTTTCTTAAATCAAGGAGTAGGTAAGTGATGCTTTGTATTTTGTTATTTTGTATCTACTTAAAAGTTAATAGAAATGTAACAATTATATGAATTGGCCCAATACTGAAGGGCCAAGTTTGAACTCAACATTCAGGTGAGGTCAAAACCAAAGCTGAAGCTCACTATCATAGGATGAAATTCTTGAGATAGGATAAATCTGAAAATTTTTTCAGAAAATAAACTGAATCGTTACTTTGATCTGATTAGTTATTATATATTTCCCAAATATTAAAGTTGACATTATAGTGCAGGAATAATCATTTCTCAGCTTCATTAACTGCCACTGATTCACCTTCCAAGCATGGCCAATGTATCACGTATTTACAAAATCAAATAGACCCTTCCTTTCAACTGAAGTTAGCAAAAGGAGCAATTTTTTTTTTTTGCCAAATCTAGTCAAAAGAGGCTAGCTACTGCTGATGCTGCCCTTCCACTCTAGTAGCAACTGGCTTAAAGTACTCTTGTCTACTCTTCTCCTGGACTTAAGCTCCAGTCAATAGTGATTGTGCAATTTCACTGAAGCAACCTAACAAACAGAATCTCTGCGTTGCTGGAAGAAAATGTTTTCAGAATATTTTCAGGAGTAAATGCAGTTTTTTGCCCTCATTATATTTTTTATTTTTAATATTATGCAAGAACGTACTATTTTAACTTGCCCTTAATCCTTAGATCTAAAAACATGACAATAGGGCACGTAAATGACTTCCGACATAGAAAAACAGTCTCTGAATTTCTATTTGCACCTTAGCTTTCATTACATGCACAGTGATTTCACTATCTTTCCTGGAGCGGTGTAAGAAATGAGTCCTTCTAGTAGATATCATGCACCTTGAAGTTCATGAGTTAGGGTACTTCTTCAGCAGGGTACTAAATACTAAAAATAGGTTACTATTTTATCTTCAAGAGGCCCATTGATTCTCTATCCTGGCTTGTTGGTATTATTATGTATTCAGGAAGACTACATTTAAACATGTAATAGCTACTCCTTCATCCTATTTGAATATTTTGTATAACTATTTGACAAGGCAGTTCCAAAACCTCTTGGATATTTTGGTGCTTGTCTTTGGCTGAGGAACAATAATAAGTGGTCTACTAACCTTACAGCCAGTAATCTTATCATGGTATCTCATGCTGTAATTCCTTTGTGAACCTACAAGTGAAGGGTATGAACATAATATCATGTCTTTCAAGTCTGAAGTCATTGATACCCTTCACAATGTTGGGGGGGTGTTGTTGTTGCTGGGGGGGGGATGTTGTTGTTGTTGTTTTGCAATGGCAATGACAACACATGACATTGCACTGATTTTCCTTTTTAAGTTTAAAATATTTCTTTAAATAGACTTACTGTTGTTGGCTGTTTTGAGATCCAGACATCTCTCGGAAAGAGGAGTTAAGATAGCAGAGGAGTTAAGATAGCAGAGGAGTAGGGGGACTCTAAGCTTGCCTCAATCCTTGAACACAGCTGGATATATATATATATATATATATATACATAATCAATTCATTCTGAACTCCCAAGAAATCAATCTGAGGACTGAGAGAACAAAACTGCACATCTACAAGTAGAAAATGACCACCTCCTAGAAGCTAGGAGCTGCTAAGAGTTGATTTGGGGGAGAAAAGAGCTGCAGGCACTTGGAGGGGAGGGACCCCTGATCATGGAGATAGAAGCTATAAAGGAAGAGGAGAGAACGAGTGAAAATATGTGCAGGGGATTCCCCCAAGAAAATCCCTTCCCAAAGCCAGTGACTGGGAAAAGGAGAGGGGCTAAATACCGCAAGTTTTTATAAGCAATGGAGCACAAAGTCTGAAGTTTTAGAGGTCTGTGCCATCACTAGGGTGTGCCTGGTGCACTTAGTGGTGCTCCAATGGGGAAGGAGGGTGGCGACCCAGGAGCAGGAAACATGGTCTGAGGTTCCCCTAGGATGCATGAAGAGAAACAGTTCCCCTTCTTGGAGTGCATTTGGAAGTGCCAGCAGGACCCTCCAGGGACAAAAGACCCGGGGGCACCACTGAGCTGCCCTGTTCACTAGCATAGGAACAGAGACACCAGCTGAGGGCATCGAGCCTCGGTGCCAGCTGTTGCCACTCTCTACCATAAACTCCAAGCTGCTGCGTGGTCCTTTGACTGTTTTCTGGAACAAACAATTTCCAGACCACAGCACAGTGAGACCCTCCCCCAGAGGATCAGCATGAGTCTGTGCCCCAGACCCATGTTTGGGGTCTCAAAACAGCTGCACCTGAGATAAAACACAGACGTGGTGGGCTGCCTGGCAGGCAACAACTCAAACATAGACGGAGTGAAGGCAGGGATGGAAGCCAGGGTCACAGGAAGGGTGACTGCTCTTCGCCGAGGGCTTCCTGAGGAGTGGCAAGCAGGAGCTCCCTGCTCTGGAGAAAGCTCGGCAACGCCATTTCCTTTCCCACCCCCCACCTCTCCCCTCCCCCAACCCCGCCCCTCAAAACTGACTGACATTGGTGAGCAAAACAGCACCACCAAGTTCATAGGAAGCCCCACCCCTCTGTGCACACCTCCACTGGGGTAAGTCTGCAGGAGAATCAGTGCAGCAGGCCCCACGCCCAGAAGACCAGCACAGACCTCTCATACACACCAAGTCTACTGATCATAGAGTTCTGCAAATCTTCAGCTCTAAGGGAAATAGGATCTAGCTTCCTTTTTGTTGTTGTTGCTTTTTTGGGGGGTGGGGTATAGAAAAAGCTACTATTTACTTACTTCTTTGTTTATTTAGTTTGGCTCTACCCTTTTTTTATTATTATTTTTGAGAGAGAGAGAGAGAGAGAGACAGCATGAGTGGGGGAGGGGCAGAGAGAGAGGGAGACACAGAATCTGAAGCAGGCTCCAGGCTCTGAGCTGTCAGCACAGAGCCCACTGTGGGGCTGGAACCCACAATCTGTGAGATCATGACCTGAGCCAAAGTCAGACACCCAACCAACTGAGCCACCCAGGTGCCTCGGCTTTAGCTTCTTTTAACAAGCAGACCAAAACACATCTAAGATCTAGCTTCTTTTTTTTTTTACTTTTTGGATCTCTTCTTAATGTAGCCATTACTCTCAGGAGCAGCAATATAACAAGCTTTCCTAACAATCACATACAAAAAACAGTGACCTTGACAAAATGACAAGACAGACGAATTCATCCCAAAAGAAAGAACAGGAAGAAGTAATGGGCAGGGATTTTATCAATACAGATATAAGTAAGATATCTGAACTAGAATTTAAAACAATTATAAGGATACTAGCTGGGCTTGAAAAAAAAGCATAGAAGACACCAGAGAATCCCTTACTGCAGAGATAAAGGAACTAAGAACTAGTCAAGCCGAAATTAAAAATGCTACAACCAAGAGAAAACCCAAATGGATGCTATGACAATGAAGATGGACAAGCACAGAAATGAATCAGTGATACAGAAGATAAAATCATGGAAAGAAATGAAGCTGAAAAGAAAAAGGAAAGAAAGGCAATGGATCACAAATGTAGACTTAGGGAACTCGGCAACTCCTTAAAGTGTAATCATAGGAGTCTCACACGAAGAAGAGAGAGAAAAAGGGGCAGAAGATTTATTTGAGCAAATTATAGCTAAAAACTTCCCTAATCTGGGGAAGGAAACAGACATCCGAAATCCAAGAAGCACAGAGAACTTCCATTAAATTCAACAACAGATGGCCATCACCAAGACATATCATAGTCACACTCACAAAATACACAGACAAGGAAGGAATCCTGAAAGCAGCAAAGGAAAAAAATTCCTTAACCTACAAGGGAAGAGAGATCAGATCTATCCACAGAAACTCGGCAGGCCAGAAAGGAGTGGTAGGATATATTGAATGTGCTGTATGGGAAAAATCTGCAGCCAAGAATATTCTGTGAAGCAAGGCTGTCATTCAGAATAGTAGAAAAGATAAAGAGTTTCCCAGACAAACAAAAACTAAAGTAGTTTGCGACCACTGAACCAGCTCTGCAAGAAATATTAAAGGGGACTCTTTGAGTGGGAAAGAAAGACCAAGAGCAACAAAGACCAGAAAGGAACAGAGAACATCACCAGAAACACCAACTTTACAGGTAACACAAAGGCACTAAATTCATATCTATCAATAACCACACAGAGATCTTTCAACAGGCTAGTAAACCAGAGGCAGTCAGTTTAGGGATTCTAGAAATGACACTAGAGTAGGCATTTGGTGATTTGTTCTTCTAAATTTTGAAAACAAAGCCACAGCTTGAATGGCACAGTTTTAGGTAGAGTGAGGCCAAAGCTAAACTTTGGAGCATCAATCATCTTTAATAAAATAATTACAAAAAATAAAGAGACAAAGTTTAAACTAAAGGGATTAATATATCCATTCAACAAATTCTTATTGAGTATTTACTATATGCCAGACATTATGTCAGGAACTGGGGATAAAGTAATGAATCAAACAGATAAAAGTTCCTGTCCTCATGGAATTTACATTTTGGTTTAGAGGGGTGGGAAGGAAAAAACAATAACAATAAATATACAAACAAGTGTTAGGTGGTGATAAATGCCATATGGAAAAATTAAGCTAGGAAGAAGAATCAGGAAGAGTAGGTGAAGTGGAGGAGGAAAGTACTATTTTTTAAAGCATGCTTAGGGAAGTCCCCACAGTTAAGGAGATATTTGGACAGAAAACTTAATAAAAACATACTTTCAAAAGCAGTATTTTTTAAATGAATGGGCAAAGGTATATCAGGTTCATGAAAAATAAAGAATAGAATTTCACAAAACTGTATCAAACAAAAACAGAATTAAAGATCTAAAATTGCATATAAGAGCAAAAGCCACTAATCAAAGACCTATTAAAAAGGAGAACTGTTGGGGCGCCTGGGTGGCTCAGTCGGTTGAGCGACTGACTTTGGCTCAAGTCATGATCTTGCAGTCTGTAAGTTCGAGCCCCGTGTCAGGCTCTGTGCTGACAGCTCAGAGACTGGAGCCTGCTTCAGATTCTGTGTCTCCCTCTCTCTCTGCCCCTCCCCTGTTCACACTCTGTCTCTCTCTTTCTCTTAAAATTAAATAAACATTTAAAAAAAGGAGAACTGTTAAATAAATTATGGTAAATTTATACAATTAAGTAATGGGTAGCCATTAAAAGATGACACAGCTATTCATATATTATTGAATTTCAAAAGTAGATTAAATATCTAAAATGAAAAATACATGTATATAGAGTTTTTTAAGTCTGGAAGACTATACAACAAACTAAAAATGTTACATCAGGGGAATGAAAATCTTGGGAGAGACCAAGACCTTGGCTTCTACTTATGCAAGTTTATATTATCTTAGAATTTTACAACAACTTATTATAATAAAAAATCTTCACAAGTGTTTTTAAATAATTCAAGGGAAAACAGAAATTATTTCACACTGATGAAAAATATAACTAACTCAAATTAGGGATATTATTTCTATGAACCTTCTTTATATACAGCAAAAATATCTAATAAGGCAAGAATAAAGTTATATAAGTATAATAATAGTGAAAGGATCTCACTCACCATTCTAAATTTCAACAGATCAACTGGTCAAAAATAATGATAAGGAGAATCTGAATTTTGTCATTAGTAAGTCTGATTTAAGTGCTAGTGGCTAACTCTCAACTCTACAGAATATAGAACTTAATTTCCAACACCCATGAAAAATACAAACATTTGTCACATATTATGCTACAAAGAGAGTCTATAAATTCCAAAAAGCAGAAATTGTGTAAGTTACCTTCTCTGTTCCCAAAGCAATAAATTGATAAAGATTTTAAATTAAAAGAAGCAAAAGTTAAACATTTAGAAATTAAAGGCCAGTCTCCTAAGTAATTCTTAGGTCAAAGAGAAAAATTACCTCTTATATAATGTTTAATACTAAATAATAATAATACCATTTTATCTTAAAATGTGCAAAAACAGCCAAAGCTGTTATCTAAAACAAATTTATACCACTAAAGTTTTGTACTAATAAAGGAAAATTGCTTATAACAAATTAAGTATTAAAGCAAAGAAAAAACAAAATCAATGTAAAATAAAGAAAGGAATTCATAAGAGTAGAAATTAATGAATTCAGTTAGTGAAACAGTGGAATCAATCAAGAGCTATTTCTTTGAAAATACAAATAACATAGAAAATAAAACTATATGCTCCAGTACTATATGAGATGTTTCTAGGTTTTAAACTAGTTTAGTAATTTTCTTAAAAATGACAAACAACTTATGGAAGAGTTCTGAAAATACTATATTATTTCTAAACATCAGGTTCCAAGTGAAAAATATTCCTCATCCCCTGCATCAATACTATTACCCATCCACCCAACCATAAGGTAAGTGAAATCTAGTATTAACTGCTACATTAAAAAGTGCTTTATGCTTTCCAAAGAGTTTGAGTATGAGTCTTGGCTCTGACTTGAATCCACTATTGACTTAGAAATGGACAGAAGTAGTAAGTTATTCAGTTTAACCTGTGCCTGGAAAGTCCTAGCCACGGCTTCCAGCCCTGTGGGATGGATGCCCCATTTCTGGTGCCTAATGGCATCTTGGTCAGATACCACCAATACTTTCATTTGTTAACTCAGTCCAGTCCCAACTGAAAGCATCAATTTCATCTATAACTTAAAGTTTTCTCTTTCCCCAAAGCATGTTGTACTGTGGCTCCAAGCACTTGGAACAGGGAAGGGACATGGCTGCTCTTTATACATCTCCTGCCTGCCCTTTTAAACCGTCTACCTCCTCCAGGGCTGAGGTAAGAAAGAACACCAGGGAGAACAGATAATGTCTCTTGAGCTGATTGGAAGAGGCTACTATTCTTTCTTGTTAAAACTCCTCTGACCCACCATGCCCTCAGAAAGCAAATATCTAAATGCTAACCAAGGCCTCCCCACCCCACTATTGTTCCCTGCTGTGGAAAATCAAGCTCTGCCTCAAAATCTGTTACAAGACCCTCTCCTTGGCTCCAAACATCAGCAACCCAACCCACAGCCTCTGCTGCTGGGATTCTGGAAGGTCTAACTTGCAGCCTCTTGTGTGACTAAAAACCAGCAAATGGCTCAAAGACCCTATTCAAAGACCAGATGACTCACAGGCACCTCAATAGCCTGCCATGCCAACTGTTGCAAGTGCAGCCACTCCACCACCCCTCCTGGCCCTGTCATGTCTTTCTACCTCTCTTCCCCTCCACTTGACTAAAAACATGGGCAGGTCATCAGTTCCACTGCCCAAGCAGATGTCCAAACAGGAAATGAAAAACTAGCCTCCTCCACTAACAGGTACCTCCTAATCTTCAAGAAATACTGTCTTATCACTGTCCCTACTCCTGGGCTTCTAGAAGATGATAAACCTCTTACCACAAATACTGCATCCTCTAAAAGACCCAATTCTCTGATGACTTCCTCCCTCTCCCAGTCTTCATCTTACACAGATTGAGACAGGACAGTGGAGTGGTAATTAGTAATTATGCCAGATATGCCATGTTTAGGACACCCTATCAGGGGTGGCCCTTGTTCTAATGTTCTCCGTTTTGTGCTTTGGCCAAAATTCTAAGCCAAGGGGAAAAGTCCCATTTAACATCCTGTTGTAAATATATAATGGTTTCTCCATAAGTTCTGCATCATCTCCCTAAACAATGGAGTTCACTCTTTGATTCCCTCCCTAAATTCAAGGCTCATTAAACCTTGAACAAAGAAATAGACCTGAAATCCAGTTTCCCTGTTTCTCCAGAATTTTAAGTCTTACTAAACCTTGTCTATGATCAGCCTTCACAGTCGCTGCATTCCTTGCATGCTGGTGTCCCTGAGATAGAAGAGAAGGAAGCACTAATACTCTTGCTAAAACAGGTTCTTTAGTCAGAAGTGGTCCCATCTTCCTGTCCCATAGCATGGTTACCACCACACTAGCCATGCTGTTGGGTCAGAAATGCCAGGTTCCATCTAATAAGGGATCTAAACCTCCTGGGGTTAGGGGTTTAAAATAACTCATTGAGTATTTAGGGTCTGGAAAAGAAATCAGACCCCACCAGGTGGTCTTAACACACCAAACCAAATCTCCAGTTCTCTGAGGGGGCTTCACATGTCCCTGTGATTTTCTTATCAGTGAAGTCCTATCATACCTTATCCCTATCACCTCATTCCTTCTACCTGCAAGTCACCCCCACATAAAAAAGCACCTCATGGAATGGTATATGAGGAAAGCCGATAATCTAGGCCACTTAAAAGAAGTGTTCACAGGAGGATTCTGACTGCCTCTTACAAAAGAAAGAAATGGGGGTGCCTGGGTGGCTCAGTCAGTGAAGCGTCCCACTTTGGCTCAGATCAGGATCTCATGGTTCATGGGTTCAAGGGCTGCATCAGGCTCTGTGCTGACAGCTCAGAGCCTGGAGCCTGCTTCAGATTCTGTGTCTCCCTCTCTCTCTCTCTCTCTGCCCCTCCCCTACTTGCATTCTGTCTCTCTCTGTCTCTCAAAGTCGAGTAAATGTTAAAAAAAATTTTTTAAAGAAATAAAGAAATGACCCCCAACCAGAATTAAACCAAAGCCTCAGAGAACCTACTGCTTAGAGAATCAGCAGCTGGGAAATAATGGCAGCTTGGCATTATCCACCATGATTTTACCTCAAGAATTTGAAATGCTTTACTTGTAACTGAGTCACCTGCATTGCAAAGGTCCAACTCAGGTTCACTATTATTTAATTTCTTTTATGGATTTTTCCCTAGCCTCACAAAAGAAAACCATGTTTGATTATGGAGTGAATGCTGGTACAGGACTTAAGAAAAGGACAAGTTGTTTGATTACTATTATCTATACTTCTCAGGACATAAGGGTACAGCAAATACTGGCAGTTAAAGATTTCTGGTGCGTACACTTTTCTTTTGCTTTTCAGTAAGCCTCCTCTACAGATAAGGTAGCAAAGGGAGAGAAGTTGGAGAAAAGTTTAAAAGAATCTGTGGGAGCAGCTATTCATTATATAATGTATAACAGTAATGTTTACCTACTCCAGAAGATACCAAATGCTGCAATTTATAACACTAGAGTCTTTCTGTGACTTCCAGATGTTCTGCTTGGTTGAATGGTGGCCCCCAAAAATGATGTCCACATCCTAACACCCAAGGCTTTTAAATATGACAATTTTGGGAAAAGGGGTCTTTGCAGGTATAACTAGGTTAAGGATCTTTAGATAAGATCATCCCTATCCAGATGGGCCCTAAATCCAACGACAAGTGTCCTTATAAGAGACAGAAGAGGGATGGGCACCTGTGTGGCTCAGTTGGTTGAGCGTCTGACTTCGGCTCAGGTCATGATCTCACAGCTCGTGTGTTCAAGCCCCACATCAGGCTCTGTGCTGACAGCTTGGAGCCTGCTTCAGATTCTGCATCTCCTTCTTTCTCTGCCCCTCCCCCACTCTCTCTCTCTCTCTCTCTCTCTCTCTCTCTCTCTCAAAAATAAATAAACATTAAAAAATATTTTTTTAAAGAGACAGAAGAGGGAAATACACAGACACCCAAAGACAAAGAGCAAAAGTCCATGTGAAGATGGAGGCGGAGATTGCAGTGATGTGGCCACAAGCCAAGGAATACCTGGAGCCACCAGAAGCTAGAAGAGGTAAAGAAGGATTCTTCCAAAAAGCCTTTGGAAGGAGTATAATGTGATTTCAGACCTCCAGACTCCAAAACTGTGAGAAAATAAATTTCTGCTGTTTCAAGCCACCAAGTTAGCAGCAATTTGTTATATCATACAAAGGACATGAATACACCCCATTATGACATCAGCAGTTTATTTAGTCTATTGTTATTGATCAACATATAGTAGAGAATTATATTGGAGGATTGGATTAAGAAGGTGGGTACATATGAAGCTGAGTACATAAGAAGCTGAGTGCATATGCAGGCCTGCCCCTAAATCCCAAGAAATGACAGAAAAACTTTTGTGTTTTTATCAGGAAACCACAAATTACCTATATATTACCTGTATGTAAAAGTAAAATGAGATTGGATTTAAAATGACAACTAGAGCCCCAAGAGGGAGTGACATCACCAAATGACAACCCACACAGGAGCCCCTGTCCCATAAAGCTCAATAATAGAGAGCTATCCATGAACAAACACAGCTCTGGGAGAGAGCTGCTGGAGTCCACTTAAGAAACTTTAGCAAAACAGGGGAACAAAAATCCTGAGAGTAACCACACAAGAAGAGAAGAAAGACACTTTCATTTTGCCTCCATCGTCAATCTCACTCCTCAATGCCAACAGGGAACTTCTCAGCTAGAAAGAGTTCCCTTCACCAGGAAACAGTAGGGTGAGCCACCAGCTTCTCCAGTGTTTGGGGCACTGCACAAAGGTCTCACTTTGATCTCAACACACCCAAGGGGCAAAGCTGAGACAAACAGAGAGGGCTAGGAACAAGGTGGGAAAGGCAGAGACTACAAAGAACAGCCAGTGGGAGCGATCACAGTTCACAGTGACCTGCTCTGTCAACAACCTGTATATTCCCCCAGCTTTTGCCCCACAGGCATTCATGTTTTCTGATGCCAGCAGCTGCCTGAGTCCTTCCCTCATCCTTACTCCGCCAACCACGCCCCCTGCCCCCAATATGCCTGGGATTTGGACTGCCCAGGACTCTGTGTCTACATGAGTACCAGACTCCAGCCTAGACCCCCACAGCTGACTCCTACTGCCCTGTGCACACTAGAGTTAGATCCTCTAAGTACCTGCACACCCCTGGTGCAACCCCGGACACCAGCCTCCCACAGTATGAATGTCCAGGGGGATACTGTACAGCCAAAGGATAGCACACTGACAGCCAGGGCCCCATAGGCTGCCAGTGAGCCCATAATTGGCCTTGGCCCTTGCTGCTTGTCCTGGCCCCACTAAAACATGTCTGTCTGCATCTGGCCTCTGCCACTACACAGGCACCTACAGCTGGCCCCTGCAACTGAATGTGTGCACACCTCTGGCTCTAGCCATCACCACTGCCTGACCTGGTCCCTAGCCACTGGACCTGCAGATGCTGCTGAGGATCCCAACAGTTCTTGCAGCCACGGCAGCATGCCCATTCCCACAATAGTCACAAAAGACCACACAGTTGTTTAAGTTGGGGATCCCAGTGGCCTGAGCCAAAGAGATAACACACTCCTCCAGACCCGGTGCCATCACACGCTCCTGCACTTGATGCTCTGCACCACTAGACCAAAGTCATGGCATGCGTCAGCACGTCTGCACCCACAGGGGAAAGTCTACCCTCACAGAAGTTACTTCTTAAAGTCTGGAAGAGGTGACTGCTTCTTCAAATGTGCACTTACACAAAGCTACAGGGAGCATGACAAAGCAAGGAAATATGACCCCACCAAAGAAATACAGTATAACTCCATTAACTGGCCCATAGAAATAAAGATCCAAGAATTACCCAACAAAAAAGTCAAAATAATTTTTTTCCAAAGATGCTGAGAGCTACAAGAGAACACAAGTAAACAATTTAAAAATATCAAGTAAACAATACAAGGGCAAAAGGAGTAATTCAACAACAAGATAGTTGCATTTGTACACACTACAAACAAAGTGTCTGAAAAAGAAATAAACAATAAAATGATGCCATTCACAGTAGCATAAAAAAGAATAAAATACTTAGGAATAAATTTAACCAAGGAGACAAAAGATAGGTACACTGAAAACCACAGATTTTAACGAAACAATGAGAGGCATAAACAAATGGAAAAATAACCTATCTTCATGAATTAGAAGAATATTGTTAAAATATCCATACCACCCAAAGCCATTTATGGATTCAATGCAATTGTTATCCAAATTCCAATGCCATTTTTCACAGAAATAGGAAATACAATCCTAAAATTTGTTGGAACCACAAAAGACCCCAAATAACCAGAGCAATCTTGAGACATCATGCCTCTTGATTCACACTGTACTGTAAAGCGACAGTGATCAAAACAGTATTGTAATGTCATAAAATCACTCACACAGACCAATGGAACAGAATCAAGAGACCAGAAATAAACCCTTGCATATATGGTCAACTAATAGTTGAGAAGGGAGCCAAGAATACTCAATCAGAAAAGGACAGTCTCTTCAATAAGTGGTGTTGGCAAACCTGGAAAACCACACACAGAAGATTGAAGTTGGACCTCTATTTTATACTACTCACAAAAAATAAATCAAAATGGAATAAAGACTTAAACATAAAACTCAAGCCATAAAACTTCTAGAAGAAAACATAAGGTCTTGACATTGGTCTTGGCAACAGTTTTTTGGATATGCCACCAAAAGCACAAGCAACAAAAGCAAAACATTAATAGTATATATCAAACGGAAAAGCTTCTGCATAACAAAACAATCAACAAAATGAAAAGGCAACCCATGGAATGAGAGAAAACATTTGCAATTATATATAAGATAAAGAGTTAATATCTTAAATACATGAAGAATTCATACAACTTGATAGAGGGGGGAAAATCTGATTTGAAAAATGAGCAGAGAAATCAAATACACATTTTTCCAAAGAAAACATACAAATAGTTGTTTTATATGTTTTATATACATACAAGTATATAAAAGGATGCTCAGCTTCACTAACCATCAGTAACTGCAAATCAAAATCACAATGGGATATCACCTCACACCTGTTAGCATGAGTATTATCAAAAAGACAAGAGATAACAAGTGTTGGAGAGGATGTGGAGAAAGAGGCAGCTTTATGCACCTGATTGGAATATAAATTGCAGTCACCATGGCGGTTCCTCAAAAAACTAGAGGGGTGCCTGGGTGGCTCAGTCAGTTAAGCATCTGACTCTTGACTTTGGCTCTAGTCATGATCTCAGGGTTCTTGGTTTAAAGTCCCCAGTCAGGCTCTGCACTGATAGCTCTGAGCCAGGAGCCTGCTTCAGACTCTCTCTCTCTCTCTCTCTCTCTCTCTCTTCCTCTGCCCCCTCCCTCACTTATGCTTTCTCTCTCTTAAAAATAAACAAATAAACATTTTTTTAAAATAATTAAAATCAGAACTAACATATGATCCAGCAATCCCACTTCTGGATATATATTATAATATAATTAAAACAGGATCTTGAAGACCTATCTTCAATCTTCTCACCACAAAAAGGAAATGGTAATTATGTGACATGATGAAGTGTTAGCTAATGCTATGATCATAATCATTTTGCAATTTAAGTGTATCAAATCAACTGTGTACCTTAAGCTTACACAATGCTATTTGTCAATTATATACCAATAAATATTAAATAAATACATATAGGAGTGTCTGGGTGGCTTCAAAGGTTGAGCCATACTCTTAATTTCCACTCGGGTCACGATCCCAGAGTGGTGAGATAGGAGCCCGCCTTGGGCTCCACACTGAGCAGTAAGATTCTCTCCCTCTTGGGGGGCCTGGGTGGCTCAGTCGGTTAAGCGTCCGACTTCGGCTCAGGTCATGATCTCATGGTCTGTGGGTTCGAGCCCCCCCCCCCTCCCCCGTCGGGCTCTGTGCTGACAGCTCAGAGCCTGGAGCCTGCTTCCGATTCTGTGTCTCCCTCTCTCTCTCTGCCCCTCCCCCGCTCGCACTCTGTCTCGTGTCTCTCTCTCTCTCTCTCTCTCTCTCTCTCTCTCTCTGAAAAATAAACAAACAACAACAAAAAAGATTCTCTCTCTCTCCCACTGCCCCTCTCCCCTACACAATGGCAGCTTCTCCTGGGATGCTCTCAGTTCTGAGTTTGCGAATAAGGAGAGACCTAAAGGGACCGGAAGATGAACTCTTGGGGTAAATTGTCAAGACCCTCCAAAGGACCATCCAAGACCCCTGTCCTTCCCTGTAAGCATTAAGTCATTAGTCCCCAGGAGGGGCAGTGAGTGTGAGTTCTTAGGCAGGATGCTGGTTAGAAGATGAAGTCTCCGCACTCAGACTAGGCTACTCTCTGCCTTACAGGAACCCTCCCAACCGCCTCGCAGTCTCTGGAGACAGTCTGTGATCAACAGATGAAACATCATGCTAACAGGAACTCGCACATTCTGCAATCAGCACCCCTACTGTAAAAGGAGGGGTCACACGGGCGCAGGGGGGAGTGCCACACCCACCAGCTTCCTCGTGGTGCTCCCGGAGGTGCGGATGGAGTCGACCAAGATGAGGCGGCCAAGGTGGCCAAGCCCCCACACACACATACCCTGCAGCAGGGCAAGCCCGACTGCCCAATGCCTGAGCCCGAGAGATGGAAACCGGAGGGTAAACCGCTCTTGCTTCAATAATGCATAGGTGAAGAGACAGTCTCTCTGAATAAAAGAATATGGCCCTTTCTAATCCATGGTAGCCTCAACAAGCTGGCGGACGACACTGACCTAAACCCGGCAGTGGTGGAGCAGGAGGCACGAGGCTGAGAGCCCGCACATGCGCATCTTCACTAGAGGCTACGTGTCCCGCCTCCAGCGTATTCTCGCGTGATCTTCTTCCTGCGTTAGGTGTGGATTGTGGCGGTTGCCCGTGTCCTGGATTCGTGCCACATCGTTCCCGTGCTGCGCATGTGTGAGTGACCATCACCAGTCCCCGGTTGTGGCCGCCTTGCTTTGGGGCAGCGATAGCTGGATGTCAGAGACCTGTCCATGTGGACACCTGCAGGCTCTCCCGGGTCTGGCGCACTGAGACCCCAGCGCAGCCCGAGCAGACTCCGACCGCAACGGCAGCCTCCTCACCAGAGCTGGTGTGAGCTCTGTGAAGTCGGGGGGCCTGAGGCAGGCGGGTGAAGACAGTGGATCCTGCAGGAGGGACTCTCCTGTGACCACATGTGCGGAACTACCGGGGGTATGTCCCCGGAGGGGTGGCAGAGGGGTGGCCGAGGGCCTTGGCTGGCGCTCTCACCATCCGCGAGCCTGCTGCGTTTTGACAAGATCCTCCTCCAGTCTGGAAGCACCTGGGCATCTTCACTGAGCAAAGGCACCCATGACTTGCTCAGCCCCAGCCCCCGGCTCGCCACACACACCCCAGACTAGCCTCTGGGCCTCCACAGGCCTCCGTCCCACCCGTGTTAACCACACAGGTCTGCTTTCCACTGCTCTGTTGCGTCTGGTTTAGCCTCTAAATATACCTCAGCGCCTGCTCCACTTGCTTCTTTCCTACCTTAGTCTCGCTATGAGGATGATTATTCAGATGTTATGGTCTGCTAAGTGTCACCTGGAGACGTTCTGTCTGAAAGAATTCGAACAATGCAGATAAGCAAGAGTCCCCTAGACTTGGCCACCCTCCTTTTCTCCTTGCTGTGTCCCCTGGCCGCCCTGGGGGCCTTTCCCTGTGCCCCCACCTGCCACCCGTGGCCTTTGCCGGCTGTGGTATGGCCATCTAAACAGTGTCACCTCGTTCTTCCTGTACTGTTCTGTGACATTTCTTTCACTTAAGGAGTCTGGAAGTTATCCTTGGAGTAATTGCCACCATGACCACCACCAAAAATACCAATAAGATAAAGATTAAAAAAAAAAAAAAAAGAGGAGGGGGTCATATAACCAGGTATCACTAATAATTTAAGGAAAACAAATATCATGAAAGAAGCATTACTGCTTAAATTGAAAAGCTTATACACAAGCGTGACTGACTTGCTAGTTGCCTACCCAAGATCCATTCTCCATCTCTTCCTTAATACCAGAATTTTGATTGAATGATTTAACAAAACTTTACCTCTCAATCATGTCAGAGGAAAAACAGATCTGGCTAGTGAGATGGAAGTCTCTCGGATACTTATGGGTAAGTTTTATGTTCCTAAATGTAACAGAGCTGGCCAGTTGTTTCCTAATATTCATTCTTCTTTTTTTTTATTCTTATTATGAGTCCTGATTTTAGCCCAGTCTATGGCTTCCCACCGGGAAGGGAGGAGATTCAGTGGCATCTCCCTTGCAGCTACGTGTGGTCACATGACTAAGTTCTGGCCAGAAGATGTAAGTTCAAGTCCTCCTCATTACATTTTCTTGCTAGCTGGAATAAATGAATGATGGCTAGATCTTGAGCAACCATAAAAGAGCAACCTTTTATGTGTTGGATCACATAAAAGGAGCCACATATTTTAGATGACAGAACAAAAAGAAAAGCTGCCTAGGTTCCTCACATCATGTGGTGGAATACCACCTCTGGATCTCCAGATTTCATTAATATAAGAGATAGATACACTTCATCTTTAAATCACTATAATTTTGTATTTTTTCAAATGCATCTATATACTAATAGGGATACCAATCCTTCCTTCCTCTTTACTCTGTCTTTCCTCCTCTGGTCCGTAATATATACCCAATGCTTAGTAGTCATCTTCATCCACAAGGATGAAGCCACATGCTCAAAATGGCAGGGTAAAAAGAAGAAAAAAATAAAATAAAATTTAATTTAAAAAACAGATGGAAGGAAGCTAGTCCCTAGATGACAACTCTCAATGTTCATTTCTGGACTTTTTAATTCATGGGAAAAATAAATTCGTTACTTGTTTAAGTTATAGTTTGTTGTGATTTCTGTTACTTGAAATTCAATACAATCCTATCTAGTACATCTCAAAGGAAATAAGGCTGATACAGAAAAACAAAATTTGTTTGTTGTATTCATGAAATAAGAACAGGCTGTTAATGAAAACAAACCAATTTTAGATCCTTACAATGAAAATATAAATGGTTTAAAAGCAAACCAAATGGACATGGCTATAGCACAAATTAATGAGCTATGAGACGAAGTTGAGAAATTCTTCTGGACTACAGAAGATAATGATGTCTGAAATAACAAAACAAATGGAGAGGATGAACTCAGTTGTATTAATTTCCTAGGGCTGTAGTAACAAAGTACCACAAACTAGATATCTTAAAGAACAGGGATTTGTTGTTTCCGTTCTGGAGGCTAGAAGTCCAAGATAGAAGTGTTGGCAAAGATTGTTTATTCTGAAGTTTATGGGGAAGAATATATTCTATGCTTCTCTCCTAGCTTCTGTTGGTTTATTGGCAACTTTTGGCCTTTTTTTGGCTTACAGATACATCACCCCAATCCCTACCTTCATGTTCAAATGGCATTCTGCCTGTATGTATGTCTGTGTCCAGATCTTCACTTTTTATAAAAACACTAGTAATACTGTTTACAGGTAAGAAGAAACAGAATTGAGGAATGCAGTATTTTTTTAAATAAATAATGGTAGAAAAATTCCCTAAGCTGAAGAATGATATTAGTCTGTATATAGAAAGACTCCATTGAGTACTGGGAAAGATAAATGAAAAAAGATCTACTCCTACTCAAATCATGATAAAATTTGACAAGAATAAAGACAAAATTTTTAAGTGTACAAAATAAAAAGTAAAGATTATACTTCAAAACAATAATAATTAGATACACATTTGACTTCGTATCAACATGATTAGAGGCAAGAAAACAATGGAGCAATATGCTCAAAGTTTTAAGGGAAATTTTTTTCTTTCTTTTTCAGAGTGAGAGAGGCAGAGAAAGAGAGTGCAAGCCAGGAAGGGAGGTAGAGGGGGAGGGAGAGAGAGAGAGAGAGAGAGAGAGAGAGAGAGAGAGAGAGAGAGAGAGAGAATCTTAGCAGGCTCCATGCTCAGCACAGAACACAACATGAGGCTGGATTCCACGATCCTGGGATCATGACCTGAGCTGATCAAGAACTGATCAACTCAAATTAATTTTGAACTGAGAAAACCTATAATTCAAGTGAGAGGGCAAATTAAAAATGGTATCAGTTAGCAGGTCAGTAACTGTTGATCCAACAACTCTAGCAGAACCTAATTCGTTCCAGGCCAGTCAGAAAAATCCTATTCTCTTGCTAGGGCTTGGCTCAGAAATGAGTAGTGACACATTCCAGCTGAGACACCAGAGAAATTTGTTGGGCCTCTGGAGAAGTCCCTCCTCATTCTCCTTGGGCTGGATCTCTTCTTCCTACTGGAGTGAACATGTAAAAATATTGTCCATTGCTACAGCAGTTACCCCACAGCTACAAAAAGAACCAGATTTAAGATGAAACTAACACTCACATATAGTGCCTTTCTTAACTGGGATTCTGCATAAGAATTAAGTCCTACTGTAAATGACTTGTGTGACTATTTCTCAGTTCTCCCAAGGATGACTCAGAGCTAGGTACCATGCTAGATGCATAGAGTATAAACTTATTTATTACATTCGATGGATGCCTTATGTCATTAGAGCTTAATTTCTAGAGCAGGGGTCAATACACTATGATCCACAGACCAAATCCAGGTTGCTCCCTGTTTTATTGGAACCCCAGATTTATTTGTTTACATATTACCTATGGCTACTTTCACACTACAAAGGCAGAGCTCAGTAGCTGTGACAGAGATGGTCCAAAAAACTCTAAAATATTTACTATCTGGCCCTTTACAGGAAATGTTAGTCAACACCACTCTAAAGAAACCTCACTGACAAGAGACTTAGCTTTGTCCATCTTGAACTTTGCCACATTATCAGCAAGCAGGGGGAGGAGAGCAGGCTGACGAGTTTGGCTGAGAGGTTACTTCTGCCTGTCACTTCCTTCACTTATAACCTTATCACAGAGTTGTTATGAGAGTTGAGTCAATAACTGTAAAGCACTTAGAATACTGCCTG
This sequence comes from Cryptoprocta ferox, assembly GCA_028646485.1. Taxonomy (NCBI): domain Eukaryota; kingdom Metazoa; phylum Chordata; class Mammalia; order Carnivora; family Eupleridae; genus Cryptoprocta; species Cryptoprocta ferox. The sequence continues at coordinate 134,379,013 of CM053567.1, read as the reverse complement.
GCCCATAGCACTCAGTAAATGTTAGCTCTTCCCAAACCTGATACCAACTACTATTTACTTAGCACACTGTTCTACAGATAGACAATTTGGTCTGAGTTCAGCAGGATGGGTCTTCTGATATTGGCCAGATTTTATCTTGCAGCTCCAAATAGCTATAGCTAAATAGGCCAAATTTAGGCTATTCTACTCCAGGTTGCCTGGTCCAGGATGGTCCCGTTCGCATGTCTAACAGTTGGCCAGTTGTCACCAGGACAACTGGGCAATGTAGCATTTTGTCTCTTATTCCCCAGCCAACTAGCCTGGCTTTTCACATAGTGGTAAGAAGGTTTCAAAGAGACTAAAGTGAGGAAGCTTCTTAAGGCTTAAGCCTGAGCTGAAACAGCACCACCTCCACTATTTTTATTGGTTGGACAAATCACGAGTCCAGCTCATATTCAAAGGATGGGGAAATAAACTTCACTTCTGATGGGAGGACTCACAGAGTCACTTTGCAAAGTGGCATACACACAGGGAAGAAGAATTGCAGTCATTTATGTAAACAATCTACAACATTAGGTTAATATATCTTAGGGGTGCTTGAGTGGCTCAGTCGGCTAAGCATCAACTCTTGATTTCAGCTCAGATCATGATCTCATAGTTGGTGAGATCAAGCACCAAGTTGGGCTCTGCACTGACAACCCTGAGCCTGCTTGGGATTCTTGCTCTCTCTCTCTCTCTCTCTCTCTCTCTCTCTCTCTTTACCCCTCCTCACCCTGCATGCTCTCTAAATAAACTTAAAATATATATATATTTTTTTAAATATATATATAAGGTGTATATATATACAAACAATATATGCATGTTTTAAAGTATATGTTAATATATATATACACCATATATATAAGCATATTTATATATATGATATATATGTACACCTTAACCTAAATTCAAATATCAAACAAATATTTAAGTACTTGCTAAATGTCAATACTATAGGAGATATCATTGCTTTTCTCTTTCCTTTTGAAATTCAAAACTTTATTGGAAGAGCAGTCTTTTAGAAAGAAAAAAAAATTCTTTTGCTCTTAGTAATTGTGTGTTTGTGGGAGGACATCTGAATGCATGTAATAACAAACCATCAAATTTAGTTGATTGATCCTCAGTCTTTTCCAACTATAGCAAAATGCTGAGCTTATTCTTGAATTTTAATTTCTCTTTAAATAAAACTAGAAATAAAATTCTAATTTTGTTTTAAATGCATAAAGTAAAAGGAAATTTGATCTCCTAATTTTTTGACTTGTCATAAACATCTTCACAGTGTACTAAACCAAACACTGCAACATACCAATCACATCATCTTCAAAAATAAAAGCGTAATTTGACTTTTCTCCTCTGCTTGAAAATAGAAACAATAAATAATGATGAGAATTAGAGAAGAATCTATCAACGTTCTGGGACCTCCCAGCCTTCCTTTCTCCAAATGTGTAAATTTAATGACTAATATGGTCATGATCAAGCTTACTAGAATAAATCACTTATATGTCTACCCTTGGCTATCTAGATTCATTACTGCTCTTAAGCAAATTAATATGTCTTCATATTCCAGGGCCTAACAAAGTGTTATAGTCTCTCCTATTACTTTACATACTGACTTGCCACTGCTTTTTCTATTAAGTGGATTTGTTTTCTCTCCTCCACCCCCAATTTTAAACAGGGTATATATTCACCTGCTTTCTTTTTTTTTTAAGCTTACATATTTTTAGAAAGAAAGAGAGCATGCATAAGCAGAGGAGGGGCAGAGAGAAAGCAGAGACAGAATCCCAAGCAGGCTTCATGCTCAGCAGGGAGCCCAATGTGGGACTCAATATCACAACCGCGAGATCATGACCTAAGCCAAAATCAAGAGTCTAATGCTCAACCAATTGAGCCCCCCAGGCACCCCTATATTCACCTGTTTTCTAAAGCCTGGCTCCATACCATGTGGGCTGGGAGAAGAGGATCTTTTGAAATGCAACTGGAAAAAGAAAAAGGATATATTGGCTATTAGCATAATATAATAAGATGTGATAGCAGATACTTATAAGTCATTTAGGATGTGCCAGGCACTCTTCTGAGTAGTTTACACACATAAACTTACTAATGCTCATACAATTCTATAAATACAGGTGCATTATTTTCCTCATTTTATGGATGAGAAAACTGAGGAACAGAGATTAAAGGCTTAACTCAGTTCACAGAACTGAATGATGGATCTGGGATTTGGACCCAGGCAATCTGGTTCCAGAACTCATCGATTTCATCACTACATTATACTGTCTCTCCATAAAACACCCAGGAACCATGTTGAGATTATGAAAACTCCAATGATTGTATAGATGCCTTACCCTGAGGCTGGACCAATGAGTAACATTTCTAGCTATCCTTTCATATTCCAGCTTCATCCTGGGGAAAACTAAATGTAGCTCAATGACTAATACCCAGGGTAAACAACAACAACAACAACAACAACAACAAAAAACACTGTAGGGATTAGGAACTGGGGAAGGGTTTTGGGGAAATAAGGTGGATCAAAATAAAGAAGGTAAACCCACAAGACAGATGCTACTGGACTGGATAGGAAGAGGGTGGTAGCATTGAGGATCACACAGTATCTAGTGAAGGAGTACCACACACATTCAGGATAGGGTGGAATCAGCTGAACAAAGTAAACATACCTCTCATAGTTGTTTCTCATCCTAAGGGGGATAGTAACATGGATGGCCATTGACTTTAGCCTGCAGTAAAGATCTGCCTGCACATCACCTGGATCAAAGACATATCCCTAAGTAATGCTCTCTATCACCATGCCCTTCCAAGATTAAAAGCAAGGTGAAGAGCGTTATACCTTAAGCTAGAAAACATCTCTTCCCCGTCTCTCTTTCCCGGTCCCCTCTCCTCTTTTCTGTTTGTATTGACATGCAAATATATTGTTTCCTCCAAATGAAATGTATATGTTAATTTATTTGATGGCCTTAACAAAAATGGTCTAAAATAAAGTGCCAATACCCTATAAATCATTAGCAATAAAAGGTCCTGGACTTTTCCAATAATTTACAATAATGTTTTACAGGATGATGACATGTTCAAAGGAGAAAGCCAATTATAGACAATTAAGATAAATTAAAGAGGGATGAGAGAAAGCAGAACACTGCAGTACAGATCACTACTGCCCTGGAGCAAGACTATGACCTCTAGCAGAGAATTGCTCTCTGTTTGAAAAACAACTCTTGACATTCTACTGACTGGGGGCAATGTGGACCCACTGAATCACAATTCAGTGGCACTGGGGGAACAGGCACAAGCAGGTCCAGAAGGTATGAGTAACTCACATGAACAGGAAACTCAAACTCTTATTGGTATTGGACTGATGCCTCTCCCTTCATCCACACACACAGCCTCACAAGGAGTTCTCTATGAACAAACATTGGAGGAAGGAAATACAAAGACTTAGCTCACAGGTAAGTCTGCATGATATGTTGGTGCTTGCTGGAAACGTACTGCTGCCACATTGCAGCACTACTCAGGGGTATCCCAGAAAACACTGGTGAAGGGAAATCATCCCAGTGGGTGGAGTTCCAAGCAATATACTTGATTGGAGAGTTGGCCTGAGATATGGGTATAAACAGTCACTTGAACATTAACAAATGGTTTGGCTAATTGTTCAGAGCCCTGACAGCAATAGGTCTGAAAGATCACATACAGTGAGGTCTGCGAAAAGATCTACGGATAGACCAATGGGAGTGAACTCAAAATGTGAATGCTTACGTCTCATGTGAATGTTCACTGGAAATTATCTACCTCAGAGAAGGAGCTCAAAGACCAGATGGACAAAATGGTACAACCTATGGATGTCAGCCAACCTCTGTTTCTCAGTCAGCCTCTAAGGAATACCTCGATGGGCCCATGAAGCAAGTGGCTTTGGTGGCAGGGATGGAAGGTCTGCATGGGCCCAACAACACAGACTCTCTCCCACCATAGATAATCTAGCTACTGCCATTTCTGAATGCTTCACCCACCAGATGCACAGACCAATGCTGAATCCTCAGTATGGCTCCATTCAGCATTAAGCACCATCTACCTTAAAAACAGCAACTCATCTTTATCAGAATTAATATCTACTCCAGATCACCTTCCCTGGCTGCATTGTCTCTGTCAGTTCCAGCATCTGGGAGTTTATAGGATGCCTAATCTATCAACATGGTACTTCACACTATACTACCTCAAATGAAAGAATCCATTGTAAGGGAAAGGAGGTGTGACCCCAGGATACACTAGTTCTACTCCATATCCCTTTACCAGAAGAAAGGGACATGAAAGAATAATGGCAGAGCCTACTGGAAACTCACCTAAAGAGCCTGCTTGAGATACACTGTTGGGGAACTGTTCTCCAAGATTCAATATGTGCACAGAATCAAAGGTCAGTATACAGTGCTGTGTCTCCACAGCTAGACTACATGGATCTAGGAGCCACGTAGAAGCAGCAGTAGTTCTTCTAACCCTTACTTTGCCTAGCATAATTTATATTTCCTGTCCTGAAAAGATAAGCTATGCCAAGTTAGAGTTCCTATTTTTCATTGGGGGTGGGGAGTCAGGGGAGGTGGAGAACACTTCCACCAAGTGATACAGTGAGGATCCCACTGACTTGGAGAGCTATGAATTTTACTGCCTGGCCACTCAGGGCTCCTTAGGCCCATGAACCAGCAGACAAAAAGTCACTTCCTGCTGAGGTAATCAGCACTGATTATCATGAGAATTTGGGTTGCTACTACACAGTAAGACAGTAAAGATTATTTATAGAATCCAGAGTATTCAGTAGGTCATTTTTTAACATTGACATTGCATAGTTATAACTGTGGATAGTTACAGTAACTGTTACAGACCAGAAAGACAAAGCAACTGGGGTACCTGGGTGGCTCAGTTGGTTAGGCATCCAACTTCAGCTCAGGTCATGATCTCACAGTCAGTGAGTTCAAGCCCCACATCGGGCTCTGTGTTCTCAGCTCAGAGCCCACTTCAGACCGTTGTCTTGCTATCTCTCTGACCCTCCCTCCATCGCATGCATACTTTCTCGCTCTCTCGAAAATAAAAGAAGACAAAGCAACTACACATTCAGAACACTTAGGGAGGAGAGTCTAGAATTCCTACCAGAGTAGCAACCAAAAGAAGCCAATGCACTTGCCCAGGGAAAAAGAAATCTAAAACAAGTGGTAAAAGGCTGGTGGTGAATATCAGTTATGGCCTTGGAATCAGTTATAGCAGTAGGGACTGCACCTTAATTCACTAACATATTTGAAGGATTTTTAGCAGATTTCACATAAAGTGGATTCTGTGATGCACTGATTTTGTACCTCCCTTCTCAACAAAATGAGGGCATCTTGGACTTATAAAACTGAAGGCCCACAACTATAGCCTGAGAGCCAGATCTCCGAGGATGGTCTGAGCAATGTATCAGACACAGCTTATGCAGCTCTCCAGATCTGTTCAGCTTTGTTTGCCTCCTGGGCCCATGACCACTTCATATTCTAGCTCTGTAAGCTACGTTGTCTGCCCCCTTTCCATCCCCTCCCACCAGGTAAAGGCCAGACTCTGGTAGAAGCCACAGCAGCTCAGGTACCCAGACCTAACACAACCAGATACACAGAAGCTCTAGCTTCTCCAGCAGCTGTCCTCAGAAGCCAGGGAACAATCCCAAAAGTTCGCAGGATTTGATGCGAACAAATATCATATAGCAAGAGACAGAAAATGGGAAAGAGCTGTCAGAAAGATTCTTCTCCCTTCCTTTCTTTCTCTGAGTGCTGTCATCCTGTATGGGTTAGCTGGAAGTATGCCATGTAAGGGAGCACCTGGGTGTGTTTCCTCATGAACCCGTGGCTGCTTCACCCCCTGCCACGCCTCACATCTTTTTTTTTTTCCTCTTAATATCCTTCAACTGCACCCCCAATTAAGCATTACTAGCATATAAGCTTCGCCTAAGTTTCTGTTTTCTAGGAAATATAGGTCGAAAAAGATGGTGTATATCAGATTCACTTAGGGAACTGTTTCAAATGACAAGTATGCCATCATTAATACCCCTTTGATAAATTGTGGTCTTCAAGTTTGCAAGGATGAGAAAAGTGGAACGCCACTGCATTAAACTTAGAAATATTTGACCTAAGTTTGATCCTAAGCGTGATCTTGCGTAATTCACTGAACCTCTCTGAGCATCATTTCCCCATCTGGATCAACAAAGGATCAGCATGATACACACACATGGGCTGTTAGGAAAACTGCCTCAGGTGCCTGTGAACCTTCAGGCAATTGACATAACATCTCCTAAGCCTCAGTCTCCCCTGCATAAAATGAAGATAGTAACCCACTTGCCTCATGGGTATGGCTTGAGGATTAAATGAGATTATTATTCATGCAAAGCACTTGTAAAGTCTTTATCTATTATCACCTCTGAAAAGGGGTACAAACTCTGCCTTAAAAGGTTGGTGTGAAAATTAGCTGCCTTCTCCAGGCAGCTGTTAGAGCTGACTGGGTTAGGTCTGCACACCTGAGCTGCCGTAAAGCATGACATAAATGTAAAATAATTTCTTTTTCTGGGAAAAAAAGTGTTGCTTGTAATTTGTTCCAGTTTCACTGAAAAATAATTGACATCATTACTGTGTAAGTTTAAGGCCTACAATGGTTTGACTTACATATATTGTGAAATGATTACAATAGGTTCAGCGAACATTGATCTTCTCATATAGATACAATAAAAAGAAGAGAAAAGAAAAGAGTAAAAGAAAACAATTTCCCCTTGTGATGAGAACTCTTAGGATTTACTCCCTTAACAACTTCCTATATTACATACAGCAGTGTTTGCAATAGTCATTATGCTATACATTACATCCCTAGGACTCATTTATCTTGTAAATGAAAGTTTGTATTTTTTGACTACCTACCTCCAGTTCCTCCTCCCCCTAACCCCTGCATCTGGTAAGCACAAGTCTGATCTCTTTATAATATTGGTTATGTGATTTTTTTTAAGATTCCATAGATAAGTGAGATTATATAGTGTTTGTCTCTCTCTGTCTGACTTATTTCACTTAGCATAAATGCCTTCACATTCCATCCATGTTGTTAAAAATGACAGGATTTCTTGTTCGTGAATGAATAATATTCCATGTGTATGTGTTTATCCCATTGTGTGATATGTATATCACATCTTCTTTATCCATTCATCCACTGATGGATACTTAGGTTGTTTCCATGTCTTGCCTATTATAAACAATGTTGCCATAAACATGGGGGTGCAGATATCTTTTCAAGTTAGTGTTTTCATTACCTTTGGATATATTCCCAGAAATAGAATTGCTGGATCATATAATAGTTCTACTTTTATTTTTTTGAGGATCCTCCATACTGTTTTCCACAATGGCTGTACCAATTTGCATTCCTACCAACAGTGTGCAAGGGTTCCCTTTTCTCCACATCCTCACTAGTATTTGTTATCTTATCTTTTTTATGACAGTCATTCTAACAGATGTGAAGAGATACTCATTAACAGATGTGAAGAGATATCTCATTGCAGTTTTAATTTGCATTTCCGGGGCGCCTGGGTGGCTTAGTCGGTTAAGCATCTGACTTTGGGTCAGGTCATGATCTCATGGTTCGTGAGTTCGAGCCCCTCATTGGGGTCCATGCTGACAGCTCAGAGTCTGGAGCCTGCTTCAGATTCTGTGACTCCCTTTCTCTCTGTTCCTCCCCTGCTTGCACTCTGTCTCTGTCTCTCTCTCAAAAACAAATAAAGACCTTAAAATTTTTTTAAAAAATTTGCATTTCCTTAACAAGTAATGTTGAACATCTTTTCATATACCTGTTACCCTTTCATATATCTTCTTTGGAAAAATGTCTATTCAGGTCCTTTGCTCATTTTTAATTGGAATTTTTATTGTTTGTTTTGGTTTGGTTTTGCTTTTGAATTATATGAATTCTTCATATGTTTTGGATATTAACCTTGTGTTACAGTTTGTATCTGGTCATTCTTCCCTTCCCTACTGACAGAAGCCTGGACCTTTTTACATTGTCTTCTCAGTTCAGTTAGTTGAGTCCACGCCTTCAGCTCATATCTCCCTGTACCCACAAAAAAATTGATCATTTCCCACTTTTTCAATCTTCACCCCTCATTTTCTCTAGCCCTGGCTACCCCCACAAAAGGCAGATATAGCAAATAATAACAATGTTAATAATGATTCACATCTTCATTCAAGTCTTCATTTGAAATAAATACACCAAATGCCCAAATCTGAGGAGAGTGTGTTCTTGCCTGAGACTTAGAAAGACAGATTCATATCAAGTGACCTTGTTTTGCTTGATGTATGATTTAAAGTAGCCCCCTCTGCTCTGCACTGACAGTTCAGAAACTGCTTGTGATTCTCTCTCTCCCTCTCTCTTTCTGGTCCCCCTTCCCCACATGTAGCACACACACACTCTCTCTCAAAGTAAATAAATGAATGGTCATGATCTCCCCAGCTCTGTGTGTTCAAACCCCGCATCAGGCTCTGTGCTGGCAGTGCAGACCCTGCTTGGGATTCTCTCTCTACCTCTCTCTCTGCCCCTCCCTCACTTGTGCTGTCTCTGTCTCTCTCAAATAAATAAACTTTTAAAATAAACAAATAAATAAGTGATAAAGTAGCCCCCTCTGCAAAATAATTTAGAGTATAAAGAAACCAAGCTCAGCAAAAGTGCCATGTCAGGATGTATTATATAAAATTTTATAGATTTGTGTATAAAATCTGAGTCTATTAGGCTGGCTAAGGATTATATTACACTAGTAATCTGAAAAATGAGCAATAAGTAATTATTTGAGATGGGAACAGATGAGCCCCAGATTTTGCAACAGATCCAGGTTCTTGAGCAACATTATTACAGCAGCTACTCTTCCTTTGCACTTGACTCACAATCCTATTACAAATCACCCATGGCCTCAAAGTAGCTAACAACAACAACAAAGCACAGAACCACTGGCATCCAATGCCACCATAATTCAGCAAAGATACAGCTAATGGCTGCTGCATCAAATACCAAAGTCCACAATGACCCTGTCTAGTTGTCATTACCATGTTGACCTCACCTGGAAATTCTTCAAAAATATTCATTTCCCATAGGTCCCTCTTCAGAGATTTATAATTACCATGAAACACTGTAATTCATACAATTAATGATTTATTCCAGACATCGAGCTAATGCTGATTTCTACTGTTTTCTTGGATTAAAGGCTTCCTGTTACCAAGAGACTTACCAGCAATCCCGCCAATTAATTAACGTTTTTGGGCACTTGTCTAGAAGACAACAACAGAAGTTGCTATGTAATTGCCATTGCAACCACAAATTGCAAAGTTACTTTATCCTTGTCACTGTGGTCGCTATCATCATCATCATCATCATCATCATCATTATCAATATATATTGCAACTAATTTTTAAATTTTTTTATGTTTATTTATTGTTTGAGAGAGAGAGAGAGAGAGAGAGAGAGAAAGCGCGAGTAGGGGAGGGGCAGAGAGAGAGGGAGACATAGAATCTGAAGCAGGCTCCAGCCTCTGACCTGTCAGCACAAATCCCGACACAGAGCTTGAACCCACGAACCCATGAGATCATGACTGAAGCCAAAGTCAGATGCTTTACCAATTGAGCCACTCAGGCACCCCTTTTGCAAATGATTTTAACGTGGCTGGATCTCTCAGCACAACAGGCAAGAGACTTGGGTTCTAGGTCTTAGCTGTATGATCTAAAGCAAGTAATTTCTCTTTAGTACATCTCAATTTCTTTATTGCAACATGAGAAGTTTGAAGAAGAGTCACACTTCAGTTCTAATTACTCTACTGAGGTCTGGCTGAAAGCCCTCCTAAGATTCTGAGGTTAAGAGTTAAGTGTGACAATCCTGGGAAAAGCCAAACAAGACTTAGAGCTTTATATCTCTGAAAACAATTTATCCTTCTATTACTTCTTCCAGCAACTGCTCCTACATTGTATAGAAAAGAGAAAACTGGAAACTTTTCTCAAGCACAAACAATCTTGCAGTATGCCTGGATTCTGTAAGCTACCTCTTTGGATATTTATTGTTTGCCTAATCTTTCTTCCATTAAAGATTCCCCTTCTCCTATTCTATAATAACCTTACTCAGTCTATCTGGTTCAAATGTAAGTCACTGCCCCCCAGAATAGAGACATGACATAAGCCTTACACTTGCAGGATTCCTAATTCTCACAACAGTATTGTGAGAGGGACAGGATAGGTATAACTCTTCTTCCCATTGTAAATGTAAGAAAACAAAATTGATTGGGCTTCTTGATTTGATTAAAATTATACATATAGGAACTGCTATGACACACACCCTAGGGTTTTTTTCCATTTCAAATCTGGTGTTCTTTTCATTTCCCCCCAAGATTATCAACCCCATGACATTGCCATTGTATCTTCACCCTGTACATAAAAAGACAGAGAACCTACCCAAGATTTTGAGAATAAGATTAATATAATCAGCCAATGTAAAAGAATAGAGCAGACATTAGCAAAGATGCAGAATGTCTACCAGGTTAAAGGTAGGACTGTAACTTAATAATACTGATTTAGGGGCAGCTGGGTGGCTCAGTCGGTTGAGCGTCCAACTTCTGACGCTCAGGTCATGATCTCATGGTTTGTGGGTTCGAGCCCCACATCGGGCTCTGTGCTGACAGCTCAGATCCTGGAGCCTGTTTCGGATTCTGTGTCTCCCTCTCTCTCTGCCCCTCCCCCTCTCATGCTCTGTCTTTGTCTCTCAAAATAAATAAACATTTAAAAATTTTTAAAGAATAATAATAATACTGATTTAAGGGACAGAAATGTCACGAAAGAGAATTTTTACATAAAAATATTTTAAAGGGTTCAAGAAGAAAAATGTGATAATGCTCATCCAACAATATCTATGTGAAAGAAACATATAATCAGGGCGACAAAAGAATTTTAGTGAGTAGAAAGATAGCCTATGACGAGGGACAAGGTTGGTTCATCAAAACTCACCATAGCCTAATTTTCCCAAGATTATCCTTTTCACTTTACTCACTATCTGTGTACTAATCCATGCATTAAATATCTAATCACACTAATTTATGTAGTTCAACAAACATGTTTTAAGTGTCTTCTGTGTACAGACATTGTACCAGGAACTGGTAATAAAAGGATGAGCAAGAAATAGTCCCTATATTCAAGGAGGCAGGTGAACAAGAGAAAGGAGTTGAAAAAGATCCTTGAGGTTCTGACTTGGGCAACTGGGTGGATGCCATTAACTGGAGAGTATAAGAAAAGGAACAGGATGGGAGAGGAGATGAGACAGAAGGGGTTTGCTTGCTGTTGTTTTTTTTTTAAGTTTATTTATTTTGAGAAAGAGAGTGCATGGTGGGGGGAGAGGGGCAGGAGTATGTACAGAGACAGAGGCAGAAAGAGAATCCCAAGTAGGCTCTGAGCTGTCAGCATAGAGCCCCACATGGGGCTCGAACTCAGGAACTGTGAGATCAAAATCAAGAACCAAAATCAAGAACCTGAACCAAAATCGAGTCAGACACTCAGCCAACTGAGCCATCCAGGTACCCCAAGGAGTTTGGTTTGAGATATCAGATCAGTCAGAATGCATTTGGCTCTAAGAAACAACCTCAACCAGCAGAATTTAAGCAGTAGACATTTAATTACCACAATAGGAAATCTGGGAAAATGCAGGCCAGGCCAGTACAGCGGTGTAACAATACCATCAAGGATGCAGGCTCAATCCATCTCTTGTTGCACCATTCTTGGCATGTTGACATTTGTCCTTGTGCTTGTTACCTCCTGTTATTCCAGGATATATGTCAGCTATTTGATTAAAATGTCATTTTTCATCCCTCTTTAATCACTGTAATGAGTCTCCTAAATCCCAATATAACAAAAATCAACAATTCTATGAAATGCATTAATCCAACAAGGAAGGTAAGTACCAAAAATATATAAGTCTATTCTCCATTCTCCATCCAGCTATTACATAGGTAATAAGAAAAATAAAAATACGGTGTTGATTGCTAGCTGGATGTAAAGCATTTCTTAATTCTAGAAAATCAAGCAGTCATTAAACATGCATAAAATCTAAAAACTAATTTGTAAATGGCATTTTCTTTAGAAACCATGGGTGGTCCAGGAAGCAGTGGTGGAATGGCATTCTACAGATTATCTCCACTGTATCTTTCACATCCATTAGAGTCATGGTTCACCTGTTGAATGTAAATTACTTTATGAACAGTTCTTCCTTTCCCCAAAGTAAACAGGCTAGGTATTGAAATAGCCATCTAGTCTGGGGCTTGCTGATATCATAGCTTCCTGATTTCCCCAGATGAAAGATATATTATTTATGCATATCAAATATAAGAGATTAGAGTTTTTCCTGATAACTAGGTTATCCCTTAATGTTTCCCACCATCACCTGTAAATTCAGAAATGAGATTTGAATATTTATTATTAATGATTCATTACCATTCAAGCCCCTGAGGAAATTACTATATTAATGTACATAAATGTTTGTTGGAATGTGTAAACAAGCTGGGAACCCTGATCCCTCTCATTCCAGGAAGTTATTATTCTCTTTATCAAAGTTAAGAATTTCAAGATTAGAATTTCTGTTTGAGGTAGGAGGGCAAGAAGCAATAAAATAAAATAAATCTTCCATAGGCCAGAATGTTTAGCCCTCTAAAAAGGACACCATACTCCAAAGACAGTAAAATAATTTTTAAAAAGCCCTGATGGCTTCTCACCATCCTTTTTGGCACCTGCTTACTCAAAGGGCATGCAAACACACACACACACACACACACACACACACACACACACACACACACCATGTTCTGGGGAGCCTTTAGCCCCTGTTCCCAAAAAATCAAACTTACTTTCATTTACCACTTCCTCTAAACTCTTATCGTCCTCAGAATCTGATCTATCCAGAAGCCAGAAAAAAAGCTAGTTATACTATTTACACCAGCAAGAGAAAGACTAATGGGATTTCCCCAAGGGGTAGTTGTACTTTAAAAGCATGACTTATGCCAGACATATGGAAATCTAATAGTAGACCCTCAGGCAAACTAGGCTTTATCAGAGGGGTCTTTTTGGCCTCTAATCATAGCTTTCTCTACTTATTAAAAAAAAAAAAAAGCTTTGTCAAATGTTTTTACTGTTCTCTAACTAAGGCACTTGACCAAAACAAAACCATTCCACAATGTATCCAGAAAATATCATAAGCCCAAAACAAAATAGAGATTATTTTCCCTCAACTGCTGAGCAAAGTCAGTTAATGTCTGCATGAACTTTGACTGCTCTTTCTCGTGTAACTTTGTAAGGTCTATGCTATGAAAGGATCATAAAACTAAATAGAACTCCTAAATACCCCTAGCAGATCCTCAAAAACAAAGTGCCTGTGGGTTAGCTCTTCGGAAACAGGTTGTACAAAGAAGCTAATTTGGGAAATTCTTGACTAGCCCATCCAATGAATAAGAGCATCAGAGTAGATAAGCTGAAACTATGAAGCTAGAGGGGCACCTGGGTGGCTCAGTTGGTTAAGCATCTGGCTTCAGCTTGGGTCATGATATCAAGGTTCATGGGTTCAAGCCCTGAGTCAGGCTCTCTGCTGTCAGTGATCCTCTGTCTCTCTCTCTCTCTCCGCCTCTCTCTCTCTCTCTCTCTCTCTCTCAGAAATAAAATAAACGTTAAAAAAAAAAAAAAGAAACTGTGAAGCCAAACATTCAGTTGGTTTAGAAATGAAGCCTCTATGTAGATCTGGTAAAGCTTTCTAAAAACAGAAAACAACAGTGTATATGCCCCACACTGCGAATGATTTTGACTTCTCATCAAACTCATACAACAAAAAAAGATTAATGTACAAACAAGGAAAGAGCAAGATGGAAAGTTATGGGTGAGGAAATAAGAGTGCTAGAAAAGAGCCAGAAATGCAGCATGTACAAGGTGATCACCTAACATCTAGGGTTCTCGGAACCCATCACACAAAACAAAATATACATCATCGGTCAAGATCCTCTTAAGAAACCAGAAACCTATTTGGATCTTAAAAACACAGGGAACTGAATTTGACTGAATTTGAAGGAATGAGTAAACAGGTAATCAAAGAGCCCAAAAAGCAAAGACATATGGCGAGGCTGCAGCAGGAATCCACTATCACCCTGGGGCAGGAGGAATTGTATAAGGAAGCAGCATCATCAGTGTCCAGAAGCACAGGACATTAGAAGAGTTAAGACCAGGGCAGGGGCCCCCATACAGAAGATAGGCATCGTGAAGGAAGCTGTCTCATGAGAGAGGAGCCTCACCCTAGACAGGGCAGAAGAAAAAGAAATACAGATTTCCCCTGCTAGAGCATTCCTACAAAATCTTTCATAAGCCAAAATGCTGTAAAGAAGCAATTCCCATCATTTTCTATGGAAAATTTTGTTAGTATTCCCAGACCAAAAAATAGCCTCTCTTGGGCTTTTCTGATACCTTAGGGGACATCTTGCTAAAGGATACACAAAATAAATCAAGTTAAAGCCCAGATGCTCACAGACACAGTTCACAGCTATGGTGGCTGGATGCTGAGATGCTGAGATGATTCCTGGGGAAGGAGCTTGGTGGGGCCACTCTCCCTGCTCGGGATGCTCTGCCTCTACAATGGCCTGCTGTGAAACAAATGCTGAATGCTTTTTTCACTTCTTTTTCTTCATAACAGTAAAAAATTATCTTCAGATTTCTTTCAGTTAGCAAAAACAAGTACTAATGTAGGTCTTTCATAAAAGCAAAGTGGCATAATGTAAAGTTTTGAAAAGCAGGGAAATACCTGTACCCGACTTACCCCCTCCTCCTGTCCTGCAATCTTCTACCAAACCTGCCTAGAATGCAACTGGCCAAACCTACCCAGAAATATAATTCCCTGTGATATACAGCAGAGCAAGGGAAGGGTGCAAATTGCATCTGAGAGAAAACAGGTAAATGGTGGGCATATAGGTCAACTCTAAGAGGAATTGGAAATTCCCCCTACCTCCATCTAGTTTAACCATACAATTTTCTGGAAAGTTGTGTGTGGGGTTTTTTTTGGGGGGGGTTGTTTTTTGTTTTGTTTTGTTTTGTTTTGTTTTGTCTATCTGATTCCATCTGTGTGGGACACACAACTCCAGGACACAACAAGAGGGCAGGGTCCCTAACTGTAGCCGGTGATGGATTTTTCATAGAAGCTATAAGTCTCTTCTAGAACCAGACAGTGGCTAATTCTTATGATGGAGAGGATAGTGACTGCAGATTTGGAAAGAAGTCAAACTTCAAAACAAGTCTACCCAACACATAAGCAAATGTTGGGAATTTTCTAAAATCATTAAATGCACCAATTAGTTCTTTTAATCTCATAATATCAAACTAATTTCATTTTTCTTCAGTGACAGCATTATCATCCAGTTAATTTAGCCAGAAACTTGGGAGCGAGGGGTCATACTTGACTCTTCTTTCTCTTTTCCTCCAACCAATCCCCTTGATGGCCCAGCCCTCAAAAGATATCCCAGATCCACCCATCCTTCATCCTCAGTCCTCTCCATCTCCACCCCTAGTCCTATTCATCTTCATCTCTTCCCCAAACCATGACAAATGGCTTCCCAATCCCCAACCTGCTCCCATCTTCCCATCTACCCATCACTCCCAGCCTCCTCTCCCCATAAGGCTCATATGGCAACTCTTTTTTTTTAGTTTCTTTAATGTTTATCTATTTTTTGGGAGAAGGAGAGAGAGACAGAATGAGCGGGGGAGGGACAGAGAGAGGGAGACAGAATCTGAAGCAGACTCCAGGCTCTGAGCTGTCAGCTCAGCTCAGAGCCTGACGTGGGGCTCGAACTCACAAACTGTGAAGTCATGACCTAAGCCGAGTCCGAGGCTTAACCAACTGAGCCACCCAGGTGCCCCATGGCAGCTCTTTCATTATCTATATCTCAGTGCCAATGGCGTGTCCTCAGAGAAGACTTTCTTGGCCACCATTGAAAACTAGCTCCTACCCCTGCCATGTGACCCAGTTTTACTGTTTTCATGGTAGTTGCAGTGCCTGAAATTCCCTTGCTCTTGTCTTTGTTTTCTTCTTACCTTCTCCATGAGGAGGTAAGCCACATGGGGGCAGTGGCTAGTCTGTCCTAGTCACCATTGAAACTTCAGCACTACAAAAATTGCCTAGCACTAAACAGGCACTTGATGAATATTTATCAAATAAATGAAAGAATTCATTCTTCTGCTCTCCCTATGAGATTGCTTGACCTCGTCAGCAATTTAGACAGCAGAGAGGCTCACCGTCTAAGATAAATTTATATTTATAGTTCTCCATATGTTTTGAGAGGGCTTTGAAAAGTAAAGATTACCCTAAGAAATGTTTCAAGCCAACTGATCTTAGTCTGCTTGAGCTACCCTAACAAAATACCATAGGCTATGTGGCTTAAAAAACAGAAATTTATTTTCTCACAATTCTGGAGGCTGGAAGTCTGAAATCAGGGTACCAACATGATTGGTTTCTAGTGAGAGCTCTCTTCCTGACTTCTGGACGATTGTCTTCTCACTGTGTCCTCACTTAGAAAAGTCCTCTCTCTCTCCTCCTTTTATTATAAGGGCACAAATCTCATTATCATGGCTCCACCCCCATGACTTCATCTAATCCTAATTGCCTCCCAAAGACCTATTTCCAAATACCATCACGTTGGGTGGGGGTCATGGCTTCAGTATATAAATTTTTAGGGGAACATAGCATGACCATTAGCATAAAATTCACACACATCAACATGACACTAAGAAAGAGTTGTCCCTCAGCCATGTCCACAATTTCCCTGGATTTCAGTCAAACCATACTCTCTGAAAAAATGACATGCTTTCTCTATACCTCTGCCTTTCCAAATTTTCTTTCTTCTGCCTGGAATATTGTTCTCTTTTTGTCTCCCTGATACCCTTCAAGATTCAGCTCAAGAGTCCCCTTCTAGAAGTTTCCTTCCCCTCCCCACCCACTCCATCCTAGATGGAGTTAGGCATTTCTCTCCCTCTCCCTTCCTCTCCATCTCTCTCTCCCTCTCCTTTTGGCATTTCTCTTTTTATACTCTTAGGGTATTTTGCCCAGACCTTTACCCTAGGCTTACCTAGATTTGTATACCTCATCACTATTATTAATGCACATATCTGTCTCTTCAAGTGGACTGTATGCTCTTTAAGGTCAGAAGTCATATTATATTCACCTCTGCATTCCTGGCATTCAGCTTTTAGATGCTTAACCAGTATTTGGTGAACAAACAAATAAATGAGCCTTAGATTTTGGGCTCTGAATTCTGGGTTCTAATATCCAGAGAGTGGGGTATATAAAGAGTATGGTGTTTAAAACACCTGGAATCATGAGAGAACATTGTAACGTACACCTCTTAACCTTGAATATTGGTTATAAACCTAAGGAAATTCCCTTTTAAGAAAATGCCATTTCTTCAGTGCTCTTCTGTGATGGGCTTTTTTTTTCATCACCACATCCACCTGTGCACACTTTTATTTATTATATGAGGAAGACACTGCAGAATCTTTTTTTAAATAAATCTCTCAAATTGCAGGCATGTCACCATGCTATGCATTTGCTCTTCTGTTGCCTTTTGTAAGTGGATTCTCTGATGAAATGTCCATGGAGAATTTTTTCTTTGCCTTGGGCAGCCAGAGGGAAAGAACGCAAACGCAACTTTGTGAGATTGATGTCTTTTCCAGGACCCCCATCTACATCTCCTTCTTAATAACTCAGTAGCCATGACAACCTCCAGGGAGCCCCAGAATGTTTAGAGGCTACCTGTATGTGCCATCTGTTTTGCGCCATGGGCCTCCACCCAGAGGATTCAGGTCTGCATCTGGTTGAGCTACAGGCAAGAATACAAACCTTTCCTGAAGCCAATCTTTCGTCAACATGGTCACTCTGGCTCAGAGACTACCATGGCTGCTACAGACTTGTCTTTGACCCAGGTTTGTCAGGCTTATCAGCTTCTATTTCCTCTTTGCCTTCTGACTATGGTTCCCACTTGCCCTTCACTGTTCTCTGACTTCACACTAAGCCCTTACCCAGAATGCCCTGCCCTAGGTTTCCAGTGTCTGCTACGACACTCTTGGTTCTGACTCCAGTCTACCGCCTCTGACTTATGGCTGCCTAGGCCATTGCCCACATCCCTCTTACCTTCAACGCCTTCCAGCCCCCATCCATTCCTTGTCTCTACCAATTACCTATCTCTGCTAGGGCCATGATAATGGGTGAGTAAAGAAGAAGTTCACACCACCCCATGGATGGAATAAGTGTGCTGCTGAGACATTTCCATCAGGTGAGATTAGACTTGGCCAACTCTATCAGGAGTACCATCTCATATGCAAATACATATGTGCTTGGTTCTAGACTTGATTCTAGACTCCTGGAGATGACCCTTGGTAAATGATAATAAAATGTATGACTAGAAAGACCCTTGATCTCATAATTCCTTCAGTGAAGTTTTCTCTACTTTATTAATGGGTGATTTTTTAAAGCTTAAGGTTTTAAGAGAGCAAGACTGATTACCACTCATTTTTGTCTTTCTAAAAATGGCATAGTTCTAGGCACACAGTGAGCACCAAATATTTTAAAGTAGAGGGGAGGGAGGAAGGGATGGAGGAAGGAAGGAAGGAAGGAGAGAAGGAAGGAAGAAAGGAAGGAAGAAAGGAAGGAAGGAAGGAAGGAAGGAAGGAAGGAAGGAAAGAAGGAAAGGGAGGGAGGAAGGGAGATTAGTTCCTACAAAGGCAGATTTTTGGCACATAATAGAATCAGGTAGAGGTACGACTGTAGAAATGAAAAATCACTGAACTAGGAGTCAGGAAGCAAAAACTATAAACCTGACTCCACCAAGAACTTGCCATATAACCTTAAGACATTCTGGGGCACCTGGGTGGCTCAGTCGGTTGAGTGTCCAACTCGATTTTGGCTCAGGTGATGATCTCACAGTTTGTGAGTTTGAGCCCCATGTCGGGCTCCACACTGATGGTGCGGAGCCTGCTTGGGCTTCTCTCTCCCTCTCTTTCTGACCCTCTATTTCTCTCTCTCTCTTTCTCCCTCTCAAAATAAACAAATAAACTTAAAAAAGAAAAAGACATTCTGCCCCAAGTCTCTTAGTAGCCGTCCGAGAAATGGAATCCAGATTTCATCAGGGGCAATTGGACTCTCTTGTCTTCTGAGTTTCCTAGAGCTTAACTGATTTTAGATTATGGTTTGTTCTCTCTGGACAGATCTGTGTCAATCAACTCCAGAGGCTCCCTGAGATTTGGGGCTTCTACCCAACCTTTCCTGTAGTACCTGGGTCTCAGAAAAGTAACCCCAACTTGTCAAAGGCCAGTCAAATCTCCTAGCCAGCTCCTTGCCAAAGGTATCTAACTGCTTATTAAGATATGCTTCTGTCGCCCTAGTATCCCAGAGGGTTTTGAAAAAACAGCCCTAGAAACCTCAATACAGATGGCCTTAGACCTGAAAAAAAAAAAAAAAAAAGAAAACATCAGGTTCTGGGCTTTGGGCTCCTATTCTCTAAACTGCCAACAGATTTATAATTTCCCTTTTTTTAATATATTTTTTAAATCTACTTTAGAACGAGAGAGGGCAAGCATGAGTAGGGGAAAGGGACAGAGGAAGAGAGAGACTCTCAAGTAGGCTCCACAGCCAGCATGGAGCTGGCCACAGGGCTCGATCCCACAACCCTGGTAACATAACCTTACTGGAAATCAAGAGTTGGACACTCAACCAACTGAGCCACATAGGCATCCCTATAATTTCCCTTTAAATTTAAAATTCTATTTAGTGTTTTCTAGTCTTATGTTAAAATGACCTGTTGGTTTTGGGGGTTCTCTCCACAGCTTTATGTAAGTTACAGGCAGCAGGAGGGATAAAGAACTCATCAAGAGTAGCTTGAGCTCATCACAGTGGCATGAGGTTGTATTTCAGACATTCATATTTTCACCTACCTCAGAGCCTTTCATGTTTGGCCTCAGTGTAGGATCTGCTTTTTGAAGACATTTTCAAAAGGAAATAATTCATAAACCTTAAGTAAAAAGAAAACAATAATTCTTAAGCTTTTTTTCCTCCCCATTCAGCCACTTTTGCCATCTCTGGCTATCCTAGGTGATGATCCTCCCAGGCACACAACAGGGTGGGCACTACTAACGTTTATACTAAGCAGCAGGCACCCCCCCCCTTACCCTCAGCCTTGGAAGAAGTCCTTGAGTGTGTATGACTTTAGTCTATAAGATGCTTGGTTACTCCATAATGCTAGGACCTACACAGTCCTCAGAAAAATATGAAAAAGAAAAATTGCCAAAAGACTAAAATCCCAATGACACAGGCATATATGGTATACAATGGATGGTGCACATGTTTACTTGAACTATTCAGGATTTTTAAATTAGGTTTTAGGAAGATAAATTACTTTGAATCCTTGTCAAAAGTAGTTCTGAAGCCCGTCTTCGATAAGATCCCCATCCTCAGTCAATGAGACAGAGGAAAAGGGTGCAGGAGATCCATGGTATAGGTATCCAAGGCTGCTAGCTCACATTGTGTTCAAGATCCCAACCATAACTGTAGAATAAGAAGCTCAACCCCCATCCCTCCAAAGCCAGGGCCTTCTACAGACCCCCTGGGCCCTTGCATCTCCCTCTCTGCCCACAGGCAAGACCACAGGACCCCATAAAGCCTTTCTCTTTATATCCCAAAATTTAACTTCTCCCTTCTGTCCACTTTCAGACCTTAGTCCAATCTTGTCTGACTTTAGCTGAAGACACTGCTTCAGACCCTGTCCTTGATTCATTGCCAACTCTATTTGGACTCTATATTCTGGACAAATCCTGTGGACCTTGGACTGTCCTTCACCCAAGACATTATCTCCATTCCCTTTTGCTCCCTAACTACTACCATGTATCAGTCTCACTTCACATCCACACCCAGCTCCAGAACCCTCATCAGCACCAGAAACCCAGGACTCCCTACCAGCTGCACAGGAATTTTCACACTGGCTATGGCCAGACACCAAATGTGTCATGTCACTTCTCAGGACCTGGAGGCTATTGGGCAAAGCATATGGGCTTCAGATTCAGGGAAAACCTGCTCTCCAACTCATGGTCAAACTGGAATCCTCAGAACTCCAGGGATGCCACAAAAGTCCATAGTGGTCACTCCAGACTCAAGGAAGGGTGACAAATAAGATGGGCTCTAGACACCCAGCCTCCCTTCACCCAGAGAAGCTCCTTTTTGATCTGTCTTACATGTTTGCCATTCCCATATGATTTTCCTTAAAGGAATGGTTCCATTTTTTTTTTTTTGGTTTCCTATCCACTGCTTATATTTATTCATGTAAATAATTATAACCAATTTGAATTATGACAATTTCCTTCAGTTTTTTAACTCTGTAATTTCTTTTTATTCTTTTTAATAGCTCAAAATTACTACTAAGTGAACTTGGATGGAATCTTCTTATACAAATCTCAAGTGCAAAGCCAGTTGTTTGAAACTATTTCTGAGTGGGGTCAGTCACCCCTGTTTTCTCTTCATTATGAGAGAAAAAGCCCATTTTTCCTCAGCAGTATCTCTGTAGAGTGTCCATATTTATAACAACATAATTATAACCCATGAGAGAGAAATAAAAATGTTAATGACTATTTTTCCTGAGAAACAGAAAGTCACTCAATGTTTGTGAATAAAATGCTATGGAAATGATCTAAAAAAATACATTTAAATTTGGTATTGACCTTTGTAGCAGCCAGCCCTAGCTTTCTCTCAGCTGGGAACAGTATGCATAGATATCTACAGCTTTCAACAACAAATCTGTAAACCTCCTTCATTATGTGCTGCCCTTCAGCTGCCAATATAATCCTCATAAAAAGAAGCCACCTCCTCCTCCTCGCTAGTTAACACAACTTCACAGAAGCAAGTTATAGAAATGAATGTTCTTTTTTTTCCTTCTACAAATACAATATACATGCTTCTCTGAAGGAGACTCAGTGGGAAAGAACAGGCCCTGTTTTCCCAGAGTTGACAGCTGGCAGGAAGAAAAAGAAATTCTTCAATCCTCCAGGCTACTTTGCCCCTGTTCCGTGTTTCCCAGACCACACACCTCATCAAGGGCCATTGTGAGGTAAAGGAGTACAAGTCTACACCATTACATGTTGGTTCACTTTATTAAGTTCAAGGTTTATGATACAGAGTTACCTACCTGCAAGAAAATAGGACACTTTTTCACTACATACAAGTCCACAAAAACAAGCTTAGGCCATGCTTGGCCTCATTCACTGCAGCTGGTCACAAAGCCTTCCTCAGCATGGGAAGAGCAGCTTCTCTTCTCTCTGCCCAGTGTCCTGGTTGATCTCCTCCCAGTTCTTTTCCGAATCTACCACCTCTACAGACAGCTGACTCTCTGAGCCTGCTGAGTGTATAGATATCTTTTAGTGGCTGCAGTTCCTTTTGATAAGGCCAAAATAACAAAATTTTCTCATTGTCCTTATCTCTACCAAAGCATCAACTGCATGTAAGATAACCCTTGCCTTCTAGACCATGTCTTCCCTCTTCTGGGATTCTTCAAGGGATAGTGTTATAATGTGCCTCATCTTCCAACAACCACAACAAAAGCCCTAATACTTTTTTCTAGAAGTCCTTTTAAATTTGATCTTGGACCATAAGATTAAGACTTTATCCTTTAGGTGTTCAAACTATATTTCTCAGAGTCCTAGGATTCTGCAGAGTGGTTGGGTGGGGAGATTGTAGCATCTTCCATTCCCACACCAAAGCAGACCTACTCCTCTGTGTAATGCACTGGGGTTATGTAGCTATGCCCTTAACTATTGAAAGGCAGCAAGGTACAACCATTTCCAAATTTCCAAACAGAACCCATACTATTAGACAATCACTCACACACCAAAACTCAGGCTGGGGAAAACAGCTCTTTAGTTATGCCCTGAATCCTAAGCCCACCAAAGTGTGGGTGTCAGAGAAACTAGCCTCTCTTCTTCTCCCCTCATTGCCCCCCTCCATCTCTTCAACTCACTTCCCTCCACTTAGAATTCCACCTCTTCTTCTCCTCACCTCTGGAGAAGGAGTAGGGGGGTGGGAAGGAGGCATTGCACATCCAGTCTTTGTGGAGATAGAGCAGATGAAGAGCAAAGCATTCTATTCTTTCAGACTCCAAGTGAAATCTCCACAAGATAAACCTTGTTCTGCTAGTGTTATTCACTTCTGTAGCAAAAATAAAGGCAGTATTCTGCTAACAGAAGTTCTAAATCTTTTCACCTTTGGCAAATATCCTTTTCTGTTATCCCAACCTGATATGGACCAGTGTTGCAGTATGAAGAACTCATAAGAAAAGAGGATAAAAGAAGAAAACTGTGCCCTACCACGCTTTGGACAGAGTTTTATCCCAAAGGGGAAAAAAAGTAAGTCTGAGGTTCTTTTCTCTCTGCCAAAAGAAGGGCTATTCCTTCAGCTTGGAAGCCAGAATGAAGACACTTGAATAGAAACACAAGCTAAGGATGGCCTTTGACCTAGAAGACACTTGAACAGAGTCACAAGTTAAGAGCTGCCTTCGACCTAGAGCTGGCATACTGGTACAGCATGTAGCAAGAATTAGAGCTTTGCTGTTGTAATCCACAAGACATGGGGTCTGTTTCCACTGTAGTATAACTAGAAAAGGCTGACAAATAAAGAAATAACAATGAAGAAAATCTTAAACTACGTGGCATTTTCTTTGGGTTTTCTTTGGGACCAGGTGACAGGTGGAAAGAAAATCTTTTTGAAGTGATATGTGCTACCTCTAAGTAGAAACTAAAAAGCCATTTCATGGGTCCATCCATCATTGTTTATTTCTCCACCACGAGACCAAGATTGGGGCAGCTCTTCAGTCTAGATTCCAGAACAAAGAAGACACATGTGGCCAACCACAGGGCCATGACCATGACACGGACTGAGGGAATGCACATTTGTTGTTTTAGGCACCCCAAAAAAGTTTGAAATGATACATTTATACATCATCATATCTGCAGGAGAAAAGGAGGGAGGAAGGGAAAGAGAGAAAGAGAGGGCAAGAGGAAGAACATGTTCCAGATATCAATGACAAGAGAATTTTTAAAGGAAGAAGGATGTTTGGCACATTGTCTGTCACAAGTCGGACTCAAACAAGACCTAGATGGTAGATGAAGTGAGAAAATGCAAGAATTTCAATGGAAACAAGCAGCTGCTGCCCCAGGCCTAATTGATTATAGTTCTGAAGGAGACATCCAGTGAACTAGTGAAAAATCATCACACTTACAAGCTTTTTGTCAGCAATACCCCCAAGCAACCTCTTCCCTCCCCTTCCTACCCCACCAAAACCTCACCCTAATGATCTGTATGCCAGCATAAAAACTCTCAGGAAAACTTGATTCTTTTCCCATAGCATAAAGGCATTGTGAAAACCTTTCTAAATGTGAACTCCTTGGGAACAGTGGCATTAAAAAGTACCATGGTCCACCACAAAACCAGAACACCTCTTTGTATATAGCTATAATGATAAATGACAAAGATTTGCACACCATCATCACAACAGGTTGTTGGAAGGGGGGAAGGAAGCAGAACAAAGCCCAATGAAGGGGATGCATGTAAGATTATTTGTTCAGCCAAGAGAGGCCAGTATCCCTGAGAAACAAGTGGAGTTGGACAACCCCAGATGAGAAAAGACAGAAAAGTCATGCTTTATTCCTCTTTCCTGTTGAGGCCTTATATTCTATCAGTTACCAATTTCTACTAATTTAACTCCACAGCATTCATCTCTAATGCCTCTTCATTTCCCTGACACTACTGAGTATAGCAATAGTTCTTCCTGGACCATTGCAATATTTACAAGCCATGTCCTTGCTCCCCTGCCCTTAACCATCCACCCTACACAATGCCAATGGATTAATCTTCCTAAAGCACTGCTGTGATGCTATCACTCACCTACTCCCCCATGCAATGAACTAAAGTTCCAAATCCCCACCCTAGCTTCCAAACTCCTCCCCAATTTGGCCCACTGTTCCCTTCAGACACTTAAAAATATGACCAAAATAAAGGATTCATTCCTTTACACAACTATCATCTCTTCCTTTCTGTACCTTGTTTGAGCTGTTGCCTTCTCCCTTTATTTCCAATGTTTTAACCTTATAAACCCTTCAAATGAGCCTCCTTGCCACATCCTCCTTGAAGTTCTCCACAACTCTTCCAATGCGCAGTCATTGCTCCTCACTCTGAACTCACAGGTCCCATTATGTGAGTCTCTTCTTGGATAGAGAAGAAGATGATCTTCTTGATCACTCCAAGTTGGGGTCATTTGTGTGTACCTTCTCTCCCCCTTACAGCTTACTTCAAGGCAAGATCTGTCTTCTTCCTTATACTATGGAAGGAAAGAAAGAGGCGAGCAGCGCCTATGGATATATATAGGCGCTTCCATATACTATGGAAGGAAGGAGCTTTGCTAGTAACCTGACCTGAGAGCTAAACAGCCTAAATGTCCTGAATAGTACCCCTGACAAACTTAGTTCCTGCTTTACTGCCTCCCTAGACTTTCCTCGTCTTTCTAAAATGCAGTGCAGTTATGTTCTCAATTTCTTCTTCTTCCCTGATTATCTACCAAAAACATTCCCAGATTAGGTTGCCAGATCCCTGAGCCTTCAGCACAGGGCCCAAAATTTCTTGATGGCCAGGAAGGGGAAGCCAGGAATAGAGCAGAACATTTAGGAAGAATCAAGCTGGTCTGGGGAAGGGAAGGGGAAGTCTCACAACAGAGAGTGCTGTGCAGAACCGTGAAGTTGAGGCATCAAATCAATTTGCATGACTGCCTCTGAGCTACAACCTCAAATGCAAAACAACCAGGTGTCCTGACACCTTTCAGGGACAGAAACACAGGGCTTTGAAGCAGAGTCGTCCCATAGCTCGACAGGCATGCTGTCCCAGGAGCATCCATAGGGAATGATAACAGTTTGCTATGTTCCAGGCCCTCTGCCAAGTGCTGCACATGAATGATTTAATTTAATCCTCAAAATACCTGCCATTTTATAGGGGAAGAAGCTAGGGCTCTGCTCTGTGGCCCTCTCACAGAGATTCAGTTAGCTGGAGTTGCTGCATTCCACTCCTGCAGCTTTGATGTGATGTGTAAACAGCTCAGATGGCAGGAGGGCCCCCTGCCTCCCACCACCACCACCACCCTCCTCTCATGTTTCCCAGGGAAGGTCCTCCTGGGATGTGACTCTCTTTCAGCACAGCCACTTGCATGCAATCTTTTATTCCATCACCTGTTGTGCTCTGCCAACCGGCACTTCCAAAGCCCCAGCACTGATTGTAAAGCCTCTGTGTGACTTAATATGTTTGATTAGTTTTGAGTGTGGGGACAATAGATGTTGCCTATCTCCCATCAGATATTATCTTTTCTTCTGGAACCACCACCTTCTTGATAGCAGCAGCGGTAACTTCAGTCAGGGAGTACAGTCAGTGAGTTCAGTGTTGGGTTTGGGCAGCCGTCATTCCACGAGGGCTGTCTTTTAAACCAAAGCCTGAGTCCAGCTGGTCACACCATCCCAGAGGAAGTCTTCCTTTCCTCCCATAACCAGGCTCTCCCCACTCACTTTTCATCCAGTTGCCAAACGCATCTTATTCAACAACTTTCAGTGGCTCCTCCTTGTTTCAATCATTATCAAAGAGGGTTCTCATCTCACATTTACAGCCCTTTTTGTTCTGGTACAAACAGTTTTCCAGCTTCATCTCCAGCCCTCAACTCCAGCTGAGTCCCCTCCTCCAAACCTGAAATGCTGGCAGTGTTTTCCCTCTCCACTTCTATCCATAGATGTTCCAATACCACCTCAAGACTAAGCTCAAAGGCTGAATCTTTTCAGAACTGCCTTCATGAGTTCTCTCCTGATTCCCCATCCTGGACAGGATTTTCCCAATTGCTGTGACTCCATGCACATCAGACGTTGTGCCTCTGTTACTGCATTGTACCCTCCACTATAGTCACCTATGCTCTCTTCTGACTTCCCTTACCATACACTCAACTCAAAGGCAGACTTTCCTTTATGTTCTTCCCCCCACTCCACACCACCACCGCAACAACAGCAAGCAGGGCTTGTCACCTCCTCTTTATTGAGCTACATTATAATGTAGGTAACTGCATTGACAGAGTCATTGGGTTTACTCCTTTATCCTGGGGTTTTATCTTGAGATTTATTGTTTTCCTTTTCCTCGCTGCTCATGCTATCAAGTGGTGATTGTCCATTTTGATTTGGTAACAACCCAGAAGTTTTCTAAATATCACTTACAAACAAGTGATCTGAATACTCTAGGAAATTCTCCATGTTGTGAGGATAAAATGTGAAGGATACTGAGAAATGTTTTGGGGTTTTTTTCCCCTACCATGTCCCTTCCCAGCCTAGAAAGAAGGCCTATGCCAAGCACCAGCCCGGGAGGATTTTTTATTCTACAGCTTGTCCTACAGGTTTTACACTTTTCCTGAATTAGAAAAATGATTAAGTACTTTTTTATCAAAAGGCTTCTGCTTGACTCTAGACTCCAAGGGTAGAAAAATACACTAAAAAAAGATGAAACCAAGGAAATTAAGACCTCTTTCACTTAATTATGCCATTAAGAACTGGAAAATACAGGACATCATTAAGTGAAAAGTCAACACACAAAATGGGAGAAAATAGTTGCAAATCGTATATCTGGTAAGGAACTTGTTTCCAGAATATATAAATAACCCTTACAACTCAGTAATGAAAACGACAAATATCCCAATTTTTAAATGGACAAAGGGTCTAAATAGACATTTCTCTAAGGAAGAGATACAAATAGCCAGTAAGCACATGAAAAAATGCTCAACATCTTAGTCATTAAAAAAATACAAATCAAAACCATAGTGAAATACCACTTCAGACCTATTAGAATAGCTAGAATAAAAAAAGTCAGATAACAATGAATACTTGCAAGATAAGAATATAAAACGATGCAGCCATTTGGAAAACAATCAGGCTAGCATTTACTCAAATGATTAGATTTAGAGTTACCACATGAGGCAGTAATTCCTCTCTAAGGTGCATACCCATGAGAAATGAAAACATATGCCCACCAAAAAAAAAAAAAAAAAAACCCTGTAAACAAATATTTAAGGCAGCATTATTCTTAGTAGCCAAAAACATGTAAACAGCCAAAATGTCCATCAACCCATGAATGGATAAGCAAAATGTGCTATATCCATTCCATGGAATATTATTCAGCTATGAAAAGAAATGAAGTACTGATACATGCTACAACTTAGATAGACCTTGAAAATATTTGGCTAAGTGAAAGAAGTGAGTCACAAAAGACCTCACACTGTATGATTCCTTTCATATAGAAGTCCAGAGGAGGGAAATCTATAGACAAAAAGTAGATTAATGTGTTGCTTGGTGCTGAGAAGGAGAATAAGAGACATGAAGGATGACATGTAAGGGGGTTTCTTTCTGAGGTGATTAAAATGCTCTAAAATTGATTATAGTGATAGCTGCACATATCTGTGATTATACTAAAAATCATTTATACTTTAAATGGGTGAATTGTATGGTATATAAATTATATTTCAATAAAGCTGTTTTTAAAAGAGAAAAGGATCTCCTTTGCTTCATTCTGCTAATAGAACTGGAAAACAAAAAAATATACCCCAAACAAATATTGATTGTTAATCAGATGGATAAATTAGATAGAATGAAAAAATTAATTACTAGCAGCCCCCCACCTGCTACTTCCTTACCTGAAAGGATTTTGTGCAGCCAAAGACTCAGACAAATCCAACTACAATGATCAGAGTTCTTTCCATTGTGAGTTACAGAAACTAAACTCAAATGGCTTAAGACAAAAAGGGAAAACCTTGGTCCACAGAACCAGGAAGAATAGGATTGGCTCTGGGCCTCCAACTCAACAGGCCCCAGGGATTCAAATGAGATTGTCAAAACTCTCTTCCTTTTCCTTCCCTTCCCTTCCCTTCCCTTCCTCTCCCTTCCCTCCTCTCCCCTGCGAGCACCACCCCCCATACACACACTCTATCCATCAAAACTATACGCCACAGAGAGTCTTTATTAGTTTGCCAGAGACATTGCTGTCAATACTCTAGATTCTGTGAAGCTCATGGTCAAGAACAGAGAGAGAGCTTGTGTTCGTCAATCCTACTTTCATGGATGAAATTCCTAATTCCTGGGAAAGACTTTGGTTGGCCTGGCTTAGATACATGTTCATCTTGGGCAAACTTCCATGGACAGAGAATGAAGTGCTATGTGTGGCTGGCCAGACCTGGGTTACATGCCAAGGGGGTGTGGATGCTAAAGGGACCAAAACAGCAAATGTCCATATACTGGACTTAAGGAATGTTAGGGAAATTTTTTTACTCATCAGAAAATGTCATCTAGGCCTGCTCCCCAAACCAGCCAATGCACTTATTTGAACAGAACAGAATTAAGGAGATTGATTTGAGGAGAAATAATGCTAGAAAACTAACAGAATTCCAGGAAAGCCAGAGAATAAGGCTCAGAGACAAGAGGTACACCAAAACCAAAGCTGACATCATGCAATAAAGCCATTGCCAAATGCTGGATACTATAGCTGGTGTTCCTGCACTGGACCCTGAATGTGGCCACTGTTGCCACTGCCACTCTGTGCCTAGAAACTGGATGACTCAAGTTGTCAACCCACTAGAAGGATTCTTCCTGGTGGCCATGTGTTCAGCTGAAAAGTGAAGACTCTATTCCTAAGAATGAGGAGAGAATGAATTTTGAGTAATCTGACTGGTTGGCATGGAACTGTCCCAGATATTGTCCATTGCCCATTGCTCATTATTTCTTGTGTTCCTAACACGTTAATATTTGTCCTGGATTTTCATTTAATGAAATTTAATTATCAAATGTATTAAAATAAGCCAGGAAGGGTTTGGTAGAGTTGCACTTTTCATTTCTGTGCTATGGACCTGTCTGGTAATGTGTGAGATTCATGTAAAGTCTCACGTAAACACATTGTAAAACCCAGAAGACAGCAAGCAATAGCAACACTTCTCTCTTTTCTTCACCTTTCCAGCTGCAACAGAACTAACACCTCCCTGCAAGTGTCTAGATATAGGGAACTCACTGATAACACAAAGTGTGTTCAGACAAAAGCAGCTCTGACAACCAAGTCCTCTTGGCCTCGGGTGATGGTGAGCAAAGTATTTGGTGATGCTGTCCCTGCAGGCACTTGGTGGATCAGCCAGTTGTGTTGTGACCTGTGCCATAGGCTCTAAGGTATCCAAAGCCTCTAGGCCACCAGTCAGTGGAGTCAATGGGAAATGATAGGATAAATGCACATGAAATAAATGTGCAGAAATGGAGGTCAAGCAGTCTTAATATGGGGTATATCACTTGCTATAGTGGTTTTGTCATTTAGTGTCTGGGGTAAATATGCAGATTTTATTGTTTGGTAATGATTTTTTTATTTTGAATTAATTATAATTGCACAGGTTAATTGTTTTGAGAATTCCCTTTCACCCTCAGAAGTGTCCCAACTTAGACTATAAATCATATAGGCCCTATAACAATGGGAGGAAACTAGCAATATCTGTCAGCCTGCCCTTCACCATCCAAATTTCTATGAACACCTGAGCACCTGAAGGGAGACAACTACGAAATCTGACTGAATTATCATCCAGCTCAAACTCCAGGATCTCTGAGTGCTATGCAATCTTCTCAATCATATCTAAATACAGCTCCTCATGGCCTGGCAACCTCCAAACTAAAAATTAAGTTAGCTACTTCCAACGTACCCAGTGCACAGTGTTGGAGAATGAGACAGCAATTGTTATCCCTGCCCTGGTGGTGGAGCAATGTCTTTGGTTAGTGTGATGGGTAATTTTATGTCAGCTTGACTGGACTAAGGGATCCCTAGATAGCTGGGAAAAACTTGTGGATGTGTCCCTGAGGGTGTTTCTAGAAGAGATTAGCATTTGAATAGGTAGACTGAGGAAAGGAGATCCCTCTTACTAATGGAAGTGGGCATCACCCTTTCTGATGAAAGTCTGAATGGAACAAAAAAGTGAAGGAAGGGTGAGTTTACTCTCTGCTTGAGCTGGACATCCATCTTCTCCTGCCCTTAGACAGTGGTGCTCCTGATTCTCAAACCTTCAGACTCAGGCTGATTCTTTAAATGTCCTTGATGCTGGGTTTTTGGACTCAGACTGGAACTCTCACCATTGGCTCCCCTAGTTCTCAGGTCTTTGTGTTTGGACTGGAATTATACCATCAGCTTCCCTGGGCCTCCCACTTGTGGATGACAAATTTTGGGACTTCTCAGGATCCATAACTCCATGACCCAATACTTCATAATAAATCTCTTTCTATGTATCTACATATATTCTATCGGTTCTGTTTCTCTGGAGAGCCCTGAAACCTGATAGTTGATCTAGTCTAGCAGTCCTCTTGTTCTGCTCTCTGAATAGAATGTTCTGGTCTACTGTCCTTGATGCTCCTGGGTTTGTCTTCTTCGGGATTTTTCTTTGTCCATGATCCTCCACAGAGACATCTCAGGTGGATATTAAAAAGTATAAAATAGAGCAAGGGCAAGATAGCGGAGAAGTAGGGAGCTCTGTAATCTTCGCCCGCCTGTGTCTATTGAACTGAGAAGGACTGAAGGGACAACACTCTCATTTGCAAGTCGGGGAAGAGAAGAAACAGACTCCAGAATGAAGACAACCTCAGAGATGCCTGAGTGAGTGATTGTGAACTGGAAATTGGAGGATGGGCTGGGCCCTGGAGGTGCAAGGGGTGGGAACCCCAAAAGAACACAGGGAGAGCGCACTGTGCACCGGAGAGACAAGGGGAAGAGAAAGAGAGACTGAAAACGCTCAGAACTGTCTCTAAAGAAGAGATAAAAAAAACTCGCCCCAGGACGGAGAGAGACATTGTCTCCCCATATATAACCGCTGGGCGTGGGAGAGAAATCCGTCCCATCTAGCAGGCGAATTCTTCCTTGGGCGCGGCGATGGCAGCGGCGCCCATTCCAGGCGGCACCGGGAAAGGCGGCCCCCGCCATCTGCGTGATCCCGGCTGGGAGGCCGGCCGACAACGGGAGCGCATCTCATCTCCGGTGACAGTGTTGAACTGCATGGACTAGGATTTGGAAGCAAGGCGGATCTTGGAAAATACAGTTTGGCTCGCCCGAGGCACAGAGATCGCACTAAGAAGAGCGGCTTGCAATGCTTGGTTTGAGCAGAGCTTGGGGCGCTGCCATTCTTCTCTACACAGCCACCAAGGCGGGCCCTCGGAGAGCAGCCCCCGAGACCTGACCTACCTACGCCAAACCACACCCACGCACGGGAGAGCGGCCTTTTTTTTTCCTCTTTTCTTTTCTTCTCCTTTTTTTCTCATGCCATCCAGATATATTTCGCTTATCTCATTCTTATCTCTCCTCTCGGTTGGTTATACGCTTTTAGACTGTCCACAGTGATTTGCTGTCTCTGTCCCCCCTTGTTGTTTTTTTTCTTCTTTCTTTTCTTCTTTTCTTTCTTTTCTTTCCTTTCCTTTCCTTTTTTTTACTTCCTTTCCCGTTTTGGTTTGCTTGTTTGATTTGTCTGTGCATTTGCATGCTTTTGTTCCCTGTGTGTTAGTCTGTTTACCTTTTCAGGGCTACATCAAGAAACAAGCCAAAGTACACATGGTGGAGAGTCACAAATACCACTGACCAGGGAAGTAAAATAATCAAAGGCACAACAAGAGAAACTGAGAGACACCATTAAAAGAACACTTTCTGAAACAACAGGCCCTGGACAGTCAATGAGCCTCCTTTAATAGAGCAATAGTAACAGGTGCACAGTGCATAACGAGCTTTTAAAACTGACAAGAGACAGAAAGCTAGCCAAAATGACGAAGCGAAAGAACTCTCCTCTAAAGCAACTCCAGGAAGAAGTCACAGCCACAGAACTGCTCAAAACAGATTTAAGCAACATAAGTGAACAAGAATTTAGAACAATTGTCATAAAATTAATCGCTGGACTTGAAAAAAACATCAAAGAAGCTATTGATACACAGACTAGGGACCTTCAAAATAGCTGTGA
>CM053567.1:134316103-134345350 GCA_028646485.1 Cryptoprocta ferox | reverse complement strand
AGGGGGAGGGGGAAAGGGGAGGGGGGGTGATGGTCAGGGTGGAGGACACTTGTGGGGAAGAGCACTGGGTGTTATATGGAAACCAACTGGGTATTATATGGAAACCAACTTGACAATAAACTATAAAGTAAAAAAAATAAGTAAATAAAATAAAAGCAATTTAGCATCTAAAAAAAAAGTATATAATAGCGGCGCCTGGGTGGCTCAGTCTGTTAAGCATCTGACTTTGGCTCAGGTCATTATCTTATGGTTTGTGAGTTCGAGCCCCATGTCGGGCTCTGTGCTGACAGCTCAGAGCCTGGAACCTGCTTTGGATTCTGTCTCCCTCTCTCTCTGCCCCTCCCCCACTCATGCTCTGTCTCTCTCTTTCAAAAATAAATAAACATTAAAAACATTTTAAGTATAAAATAGACAGTAAGGTATGTTATAGAAAGGGAAGGCCTGAGATGGGCAATTTAAAGTCTCCCGTAACTCCCAGGTGGCATGGAAGGTGCACAAAATTTCCCATACTCTCCAAGGAGGGTAGCACTGGTGGTGCCAACTGGCCAGTCTTCCAAGGAGGTTATTGTGACAAGGGCACAGTGATCCTGGCCTGAGGGCTACAGGGCAAATGGTTTGAGCTACTGGGTAGGATTCATAGCTGGGAGGACTTCTGATCCCAACAAAGCTGATACAAACAAATGATGACATCAGAAGCAGAAACTGGCAAGGTGCCCAGAGATGGGATCATGCCTACCAGCCAGAGCACAGCAAGGACTGCCCTGAGCCACCAACATGAGGAAATCACCTTAGCTTCCATCTTGGAGAGGAGCAGGTAGATGAGGAAAATCTGAAAGTCTGAATCATCCATAGAGACTGAGCTAATTTAAAGAGATGGTTTCCGATGCTGGAGAGGATGTGGAGAAATGGGTACCCTCTTGCACTGTTGGTGGGAATGAAAACTTGTGCAGCCACTCTGGAAAACAGTGTGGAGGTTCCTCAAAAAATTAAAAATAGAACTACCCTACGACCCAGCAACAGCACTACTAGGAATTTATCCAAAGGAAACAGGAGTGCTGATGCATAGGGGCACATGTACCCCAACGTTTATAGCAGCTCTTTCAACAATAGCCAAATCATGGAAAGAGCCTAAATGTCCATCAACTGATAAATGGATAAAGAAGATGTGGTTTATATATACAATGAACTTCTACATGACAATGAGAAAGAATGAAATCTGGCCATTTGCAACAACATGGATGGAACTGGAAGGTATTATGCTAAGTGAAATAAGTCAGTCAGAAAAGACAGATATCATATATTTTCACTCATATGTGGAACTTGAGAAACTTAACAGAAGACCATGGGAGAAGGGAAGGGGAAAAAATAGTTTCAAACAGAGAAGGAGGAAGGCAAACCATAAGAGAGTTTTAAATATAAAGAACAAACTAGGGTTGATGGAGAGGGCAGGGGAGAGAGGAAAATGAGTGATGAGCATCAAGGAGGGCACTTGTTGGGATGAGCACTGGGTGTTGTATGTAAGCGATGAATCATGGGAATCTACCCCCAAAACCAGGAGCCAACTTGACAATAAATTGTTAGCCAACTTGACAATAAATTATATTTAATAATAATAAGAAACACCAATCCCAGAAAATTTTTAAAAAATAAAAATAAAAAAATAAAAAGACTGTTTCCATTACAAGATCAGCCCAACTAAACCCTGTTGACCTAAAATTTTGTTTTCACCCTCTACCCAATAGGGTGGAGAACTGATGAGAGCCATCAGATTAGTTCTATGTTTACCGTACACACATCTGTAATGTAAGCAAATTTGCAACCACATTATGAGCAAAAAGTTTCTATGTTTATAGGCATTTTATCATTATAGTTTCATTTGCAGTGAATTTTTTAAAATGCAAACAGCTGTAGCAGAGTTTGCAGGAATAAATTTCATCACTATGGCATATCAAAGACACATTCTAGCAGCAGGGAAATTGAAAATTATGAGAAACTAAAATCTGGAGTGTCATATAAACTACCTCTACAAAGTGTGTGTGTGTGTGTGTGTGTGTGTGTGTGTGTGTGTGTACCACATGCTCACACATGCACATACACCATTCATTGAGAAGAGAACTATTGGCAGAAACTAGATCTTGTGGGATAGAAAAGATAGCTGGAAGAGATCAGGAGCAGGGCAGGGGGTGGGGGGCACCTGTGAAGTTGTGCTCACCTGTTAGGGCTCATTGAAGCTGATGCTCTTAGTGCCCACCCATTCCTGGGGCCTACCCTGGAGGTCACCTGCACCTTAATGGTGAGTTCACGAGCACTCTCCTGCTGGCTTCCTTCATCAAGCTCCTCCCTCTCTCTGCCTGAAGTCTTTCTCAGGAAATGTGCTCAGCATACCTGCTGGGCAGGCAAGAAAGGCTGGAGAGTTAACACCCCCAGACCCAACTCTCAACAGTGATGGGAGCGGTGGATAAACATCCCATCTTCCTCTCTGAAGTAGGACAATTCTGAGGAGTGCTCTACATGGTCTTAGAGCACCCCTGTGGGATTAAATCCTGCTTGTCTGCTGTAGCAACCCACTCCTTCACTCAGCTTCCCTCCCATGCCTGCCTCTGTTCTCCACTCTCTCACCGTGCTTCCCGGGATAACCTCCCAAATCAAATCAAACACAGAGCCATGATTCAGGATCTGCTTTTGGGGAAACTCAGACAAGACAGCTAGACAGTGAATGGAAGGCGACAGGACTGACGAGCCCTAGCAATGAGCAAATTATGGAAAAGACCAGAAACCTCTATTTATAAGATAACTTATAAAGGTATGTGTATCTCTAACATATAGACTTGTTGAGTCACTATGCTGTACACCTGAAACAAATGTAACACTGCGCCAACTAGACTTCAGTTTTTTAAAGAAGGTTTATGTATCTCTTTGCTCTTTTAAACCTTTTGGTAAGTTCCAGACTACCTTGGCCATGCTGGGGGAAACCAAGGGAAGGGATTTTTGCTTGGGTGTGAATGAGAGCCTGAAAGTTGGCCCAGAACTGCTGCAGAGACTCAGGTCTCTGCTCCATGGTCTGATTGGGGGAGCCTTTCAGAGGCAGAAAGAGGCTTACTTGATCCAGTCACCTCCTGACCAACAAATAGTCTATTGGGGGCTAAATCTTAAGAGTTTGTGGGTTTTACCTTAATAAAGGAGACATTTCCCGGACGTTGTTTCTCCTAATTCACCACTTTCCTTCTTCTCGGGCAAGTTTCTTTAATATACTATAGGAGTCATAAAATGTATACACAACAAGGTTGAGTGCAATTTAGTTTATGAGTTGACAGAAACGCTTAAAATGATGAAATAGAATACAGCTATAGGATGAAAAACGTTTCTTCTGCTGTGAACATATATTTAATCCAGCTACTTCTTTACTCTTTAGTACTTTGTTCCAACAGCGCTGGGCACCCACTGAGAATGTTGTGCTAATACAACATGCTTCTGAGATAGTTTACTGTGGCATCAATATTTTAGCTCACTTGTTGCAGCTTTCCTGTTGAGCCAAAATGGGTGTGCAACTGACAGGTTGTGTTGTTATTGTTCACCTTTCTTCAGATAATTATTCACCTTGAGAATGGTCGGCTCTGCTTTCCTGCTGGGTTCAGTCATGTTTAATGCTTTGATCCACTTCTTCCATTGATGTTGCCCTTTCTTATGACACTTGCTAATTGAATTTAGATCAGTGCCTACAGTATCTCTGAAGAAAAGAGCTCAGGGGAAGACTTAAGAAGATAATCATATTTTTCTCCCCACATGGCATTCATTATGGAGTTCCTAATGACTTGTTCAACTTCACAGAGACACAAGTTTGTAAGGCCTGGGTCTGGGTGTAGGGCCTTAGGAGTGCAGCAAGATTTGGTGAATTGTTTATCCAGAAAACAGTGGCTAAAAACAAGGTCATTAAGAATACAAAGTAAAAATTGTGATCCAGAAGAAAACTACAGACCAGACCTGGAGAGGCAGTTGCAAGCCTTAAGCTTTGGGGGAGCTCTGAAGATGTAAGTAAGTTAAGAGTTAAAAGTTAAGGCCAGGGGCACCTGGGTGGCTCAGTCAGTTAAGCGTCCGACTTCGGCTCAGGTCATGATCTCATGGTTCATGGGTTCAGGCCCCGTGTCAGTCTCTGTGCTGACAGCTCAGAGCCTGAAGCCTGCTTTGGATTCTGTGTCTCCCTCTCACTCTGCCCTTCCCCTGCTCGCTCTCTCTCTCTCTCTCTCTCTCTCTCTCTCTCTTTCTCTCTCTCAAAAATAAATAAACATTAAAAAAATTTTTAAGAACAGGTCTAGAAGCAAATTGTTAGACAGGTTGGGTGAGGTCTTTTGGACTAAGGCCATGAACAATGCAAAGGTGGAACTGACTCATTTCATAATAGACTGGATTCGTGTCTCTAGTTATAATTATTTCACCAATTATATGTCAATTACTTCTAGGTTTCCCTATGGGAATAGTGCTGTATTGGAATTTCTGGCTCCCTTATGGTTGGATAGAGCCAGTTTACTGGTTCTGAGCCCTGAGTTCTAAGCAAATGCCATAGTTTCCTTCTGGGTCAGAGCATTGAATTGCCATTGCAAGATTCACCAGAGCTCTCTTTTTCCTCTGGAATGAGGGTTGGCAACCTTCAAGATGGTGATTGCAACATCAGCCTGGGTCCTCAGGTAAGACACTATGGAGCATACTGCAAAAGCAATGTAATGGGACAGATGGTAGCTACACTTGCAGTGAAATAGCATAATGTACAAACTTTTCAAATCACTAAGTTGTACACCTGAAACTAATGTAACATTGTGTGTCAACTGTATTAAAATAAGGCAAGCCAAGGTGAGGGGAGGCAAGGAGAGCAAAGCAAAGCAAAGCAAAGCAAAGCAAAGCAAAGGAAAGGAAAGAAGAGAAGAGAAGAGAAGAGAAAAGAAAAGAAAAGAAAAGAAAAGAAAAGAAAAGGTAGAGCAAAGCACCTAGCTGACCTGTAATAGATATGTAATAGCGAGAAATAAACCTTTATTTTTTTTAAGTCCATTGAGATTTTGGAGTTATTTGTTACCATAGGAGAATCTTACCTAACCTGTCTAATATAGTGGCAAAGAGGTAATTCTGCTGGGTTCAAAGAGATGAATTTGCTGAATAGTACTCACATTTATACAAGTATCATGATGGAGTGAAAAGAACACTGGACTAGCATGGTTGGATGCAAAAATAGCTAGATGAGTAGATACAAAGACATACAAGATGGTTAGATACTGATGGTTGCAGCATAGAACTAGGGATTCTGGCTTTCATCTGTTCTCCTATTAACTGTGTGCTCTTGAACACCAGTTCATTTAACCTTTCTCATTGAATATTAGTGTCTTTATCTGTACAACAGAGGAAAGTACATCTTCCCAGCCTTCTCAAGGACTATGTTGACAACTGTGGCCAACAGACTCCAGGTAGTGCATTATGTTCCCTACTTCCTTGTGCCAAATCCCCTCCCCTTGAGTGCGGGCAGGACAAGTGACTTAATTCGAACCCATAGAATATGGTGAAAGTTACAGCTCATTCTATGATTATGTTATTTTGTGTAAGACTCCATCTTGCTAGTGAACTCTTTCTAGACACTTTTTGCTAGGCTTATTAGAATTCAGTGGGCAAGCAGAGAAAGCCCACATACCAAGAATGGGCAGCCTCCAGGAGCTAATGGTGGCTTCCAGGAGCTGAGTGTCCAGTAGCTGAAGATCCAGCAAGAAACCAGAATTCTCAGTCTTACAACCACAGGAAATTAATTCTGCCAATAACCTAAGTGATCTTGAAAGCAGACTCCTTTCCAGCTGACCCTCTAGGTGGGAATGCAGCCTAGCTAACGCCTTAATCACAGACTTGTGAGACTCTAGGCAGAGGACCACGCTATGCTGTGCCCAGACTTGTGACCCACAGAAACCATGAGAAAATAAATGTGTAAGCTGTTACGTTTGTAGTAATTTATTATGCAGCAATCGAAAATGAATACAATTGGCACCTGGGTTGCTCAGTCTTTAAGAATCTGACTTTGGCTTAGGTCATGATCTCATGGTTTGTGAGTTTGAGTTCCACATCAGGTGAGCTGGAGCCCTGCATCAGATGAGCTCATGACCTGCTTTGGGTGACCCTGCATTCTCTCTCTCTCTCTCTCTCTCTGCCCCTCACTCACTTGTGCCCTCTCTCTCACTCTCAAAAATTAAAAAAAAAAAAGGAAAGGAAAAGAAAAAGAAAATGAATACAATAATCAACTGAGTTATGTTAAAGCATTTATAATAAACTGAAAAGTGCTAACTGCCTGTTAGGTAGTAGCCTCAAAGTTCACCAAAAACTTCATGAGTAACTCTACATGATATAAAGTCAAAAAAAGTCACTCATATGTTTTGGGGATGATGGGTCCATAGGTCATTTTTTAACCAAGTCTTCACATAAATTTTTCGAATTTTCCTTAAAATAACAGCATCTTTTATTCTGACCTTGAAGTTCTGACAACTGTGTCATTAATTGTTTGGTCTGTGATACGTATAACTTCGATATTGCTGTCAATAATAACAAATTTGGGATTTAACTGTTTCTCCTCAAAGTACTATGAAAAGCCCAGGCTATTTTAACTATGGATCCCATTATTAGGTATGCTTCAGCCTACATTTCAGTGGAATTGCCACTTTCATCATTTTTACTATTACTCTACATGTTGCCATGACTATTAAGAGCATCCAAAAAGTGCTTGCCCTTTGTGTCTAAGTTTTTCTTTCAGAGACTTTTAAAATGGATGTTGGAGGGATATCGTCCATGTCAATATGTCAAATTTCATCACAATTATAGGGGTATAAATGATATACTATCAATTTCTGTTACCAGTAATAACATTCCTTGCCTTCTGTGGCAAATTTCCTTCCAAGAACCCCTGACCCATGTAGAAGCAGCTCTGTGGATCTGGGATAGGACAACATAGAGCTTTTCCCCTAATCATTCCACATCTGCAGTACAATGATTATAATAGTGCCCAAGAACAAGTATCCACTAAGTGCCAAGCTCTTTGCAAATGTCTTATCTAATTCTCAAAATTACCCTGCAAAGTAAGTGTTTTTCATTTCCATTTTATAGATCTGGAAACTCTGACTTAGGAGGAATAATTTCCCAATCTGAGGTCACAAATCTATAAGTCACTCAACCAAGATTTTAAATCGGGTATGTTAGATTATATCCTACCTCCTTCCTCCACATCCTAACAATGCCTCTAACACTGAAAATTGAGAAAACATCATAGCACCAATTTAAGAAATTTCACAGTCTTCTTCCGTTCATTCATGTTCTTTTAATGTTCTAGCCCTTTTTAGGTGGTATTTGTCTAATCAACAGTTTAGAAATAGAGAGATGCCTAACTCTGTAAAGGGATCTTATATTAGTTAGGAGTACACTTGGTTGTGAGTGATAAAAAATGCAAAATAACATTTGCTTAAACAAGATATGAGTTTACTCCTCTTTCAGTAGGCCCTATATGGATTTGGACATGACTAAATCCAGGACCCAGCCTTCAGGAAATTTACAATCTAAAGGAAAAAATAAGCAACTGCTGATAATGTGAAACAGAATGTACACTTTTCTGTAATAAAAATTGGAGTAAAGGGCTGGTGAGCACAGAGGAAGTTAGTTCTAACTGGTAAATCCAAGAAGATTCCTTTGAGGAAGTAACATTGAATTAAGCTTTGAAGGTGAGAAGATTTTCAGTAGACAACAAAGGAGTCAGGGAGATATGTAAGATGCAAGGGGGAGAAAAGGACATTCTGTGCTAAATAAATAACATGAATAAAAGCAAAGAGTCATAAAAGTGCTAGTCCACTTCCCATTTATAGAGAGGGGTATATGTCTGGAAAAGGCTCCGTTTTTTTGTTGTTGTTGTTTCCCCAATATCGATCCTTCCTTTCTTCTATACAAATAGAATCTTTAGCTAAGGACATAGCCATTCAAGATAAAGACTACATTTCCAGACTCCCATATAGCTAGTCTGACCACATGACTAAATTCTGAATGAAGGGATGTATACACATGTATCATGAAATAGCAAGTGAGGGGTGCCTGGGTGAATTAGTTAAGCGACCAACTCTTGGTTCCCGTCAGGTCATGATCTCATGGTTCATGGGTTTGAGCCCCATGTCGGACTCTGTGCTGACAACATGGAGCCTGCTTCGGATTCTCTCTCTCTCTCTCTTTCTCTCTCTCTGCGTCTCCCCTGCTCACTCTCTCTAGAAATAAATAAATAAACTTAACAAATAAAAAAAATAAATAGCAACTGAGAATCATTCTTTTTAAAAATTTTAAGTTTATTTATATATTTTTGAGAGAGAGAATGATCAGAGAAGGGGCAGGGGAGGGGAGTGGGGACAGAGGACTCAAAGTGCTGACAGCAGAGAGCCCCTTGAGGGGCTTGAACTCACGAACCTTGAGATCATGACCTGAGCCAAAGTCGGAAGCTCAACTGAATGAGCCACCCAGGTGCCCTGCAACTGAGAATCATCCTTAAGAAACTAGTCAGAAATGTCTTTGGCCTCTACTACTTTCCTTTGTTTCCTTCCTGCATGTAGGAACATGAGGTAGTGGGGAAATCTTGAGCAGCCATCTTGAAATTTGAGATGAGCTTGGGCATCATGTTGGAGATTCCAACACCCTATAATTTCCATAGAACCTTCCCACAGATCTAGATTGGCTCTTCAACTGGGAATGGGATCAATAGAGAGAATATCATGCCTTAAGATCTACAATGGGAATGTGCCCTACTGAACAATGTTGAAAAGAGACACGGGCCACCAGACATCAATTCTAAATTAACACACATTCTTAGCTGTGTTGTTTGAATACTTGCAAAGGATGGGTACCTGTTCACAGCAACACTTGTTTAAATTCTCCTTCCCCTCATATCTACTTTCCTCCCTACACTTTTTCTGTCTTTGAATCTCTAAATTTCCCTGAAAATTTCCTTCAAACAGCTCCTCCAGTAACTTTAGCTATGCCATTTCTCCTTGTATCCCTCCAAAGACCCCAAGCATACAGCAGTATGGCAGGGACACATGCCACCACATGGGAGCTGAGCTCCAGACAGGAAGATTTCCAGGAACCCAAACAGCAAGAAACACAACTTGTCTCACAAAATATTTTTATCCTTCTGTAGAATCTATTAAAAGGTAATGTTTTCAATCCTAGTCTTTGATTTTAACCCCTGAATGTGTCATGTTTCAAATAAGCAAAACCTCTAAAGAAACGATAGAAAATATGTGCATTGGGAAATATTGTTTGCCCTCCCAAAAGCTATTCCCTTTTTTTCCTACCCAAAAGCTATTCCCTTTTTTTCCTACTAGTAACACTTACTTTGTTCAGATTTGAGGAAGAGGAGGAGGAGGATGAGAAGGAGAAGAAGGGAGAAGAAGGTGGAAGAGGAGGGGGGAGGAGAAGAAGAAGAAGAAGAAAAGAAGAAGGAGGAGGAGGAGAAGGAAAAGAAAGAGAAGCAGCAGCATAAAGGAAGCACTCACCTTCCTGTTTGAATTCAGTTATGTGAGGACATGATGCTTGGAGCTATGGCAGTCATTTTGTGACCATGAAATGAAAATCAGAAGAATCTCAGAGAAGCTGACCCAGAACCCAGATATCAACTTTGCCGCTGAATTAACAAACCTTTGAACCACTTATTTCCAGATTTGTGTTATGTAAACAATAAACTTTTATTTTCAGGCTCTATTCAACATTCCATCTCTTATAGCAAAAAACATCCTGATAAAATATTCATGAATGACATCCATTTGCTTCCCTTTCACTCAATATTTCAAGGTTATTGAAGTTATTATAAATAAAATGATTGAATATTATTATAAATAGAATCTTCAGTTTTAGTTAGGTATAATTATAAATTAGACATAATTCATAATCATATTGATAATATTTGATAGATGTAATTAGACCTCACAGACACATGAAGCTAAATCTTTATGAGGGTCATCACAGCCGGGTCAGTTTACAGTGTCTTTACCATCTCATTTTCATTACCTTATCTGACTGGTTGAACCCATTGGCTGCCCAGCCAAAGAGCTTGACAGCCATGGGATGTGCTTGTGTGTGATCCACACTCTTGGTGCTTGGCCTGAGAGTTGGGTTATAGATGCCCCAAAGCCACTCAGCAGAATGAAAAGTCAAGTGGTCAAACTGGAAGATCAGTGTGGAGAGCAAAGGTTTTCATAATACCCTTGTTGAAATGTTTCAACTTGTACCTTGGAAAATTTGTGAGAAACTAACAACAATGAGTCTGAACTGCCTTTTCCCAGCTAATACAGCATTTTTCTGAGTGCCCTAGGACACAGCATATATTTATTTGCAGCCTTCTTCACAGTCATTTTTCATTATCATTGGATCTGGAATATCATGTACCCAGCTGTGTAATGTACCTGCCCTAATGTGCAACACGTTTATTTTAAAATGCCATTTGTAGATTCTCTCAAGCCTGCAAAGGACATAATGAGATAATGTGGTGGAAAGCACTCGGTAATCGGTGAGGTACTATAAAAATGTTACTATTTTTATTACAACTTTAGATATTTTTTAAATTTTAAAAGTGAGCAATGGCTTTATAAAAACCCTCTCTTGATCCCAGAGAGCTGTTTTTAAGACATTGGGACACATACCTAGAGGTAGATCTGTGCTAATGGTTTCTACCATTTTTACAGGATAAAATTCTGTCCATGAGACAGAAACCATTCAGGAATCCCACCTTCCTTTGTTTCTTAAAACAAATAAATATGTAGTGAACACTTCCAACCCTGAACAACTGAAGCAGCTGGGGAAATGTGTGAAGGAAACTGAACTCAAAATTAGAGTGGAGACTCCATGAAAGCAGGGCTCTCACA
The DNA here is from genome assembly GCA_028646485.1 of Cryptoprocta ferox. NCBI lineage: Eukaryota > Metazoa > Chordata > Mammalia > Carnivora > Eupleridae > Cryptoprocta > Cryptoprocta ferox. The sequence continues at coordinate 134,334,443 of CM053567.1, read as the reverse complement.
CACATACCACTGCTTGTGGCTTGCATGGTCCAGCAGGAAGAAGGAAGATTTTCTCCCCGAGGGGCAACAGCAAGCCACAGTCACCTGCAGCCACTGAGAAGGCGCCATCTCCGACTCCTCATTTTCCTCCTGTCACCAGTGAGACCCCCTGAACTCAGAAAACTCCTTCGAAGCTTCTGCCTATCAGTTTTATCATTTAGAAATGAACTAAAAGGAGTACATGGGTTTAGCTTCCAAATTTGGCTCAGACCATGATCTAGCAGTTCCTGAATTCAAGCTCAAGCTCTAATATCCTTTTGGATAAAGTAAAATTCCATGTATTAAACCCCACTTTTTTTTATATAAACATTCGAAAATGTGGAGATTTGTGTCACACTGGGATGTAATGTAAATTCACTTTCCTTGTCAATTAAAAATAATCAATCCTGGAGCACCTGGGTGGCTCAGTTGGTTAAGCATCTAACTTAGCTCAGGTCATGATCTCACGGTTCGGGAGTTCAAGCCCCACATTGGGCTCTGTGCTGACAGCTCGGAGCCTGGAGCCTGCTTTGGATTCTGTGTCTCCCTCTCTCTGCCCCCTCCTCTGCTCTCACTCTGTCTCTCTCTCAAAATTAAAGAAACATTAAAAAATTTTTTAGAAACGGACTAATGAATTGCTGGAACAGGAAAAAGACACATCGTATGGCCTGCACAGATAAATCATAAATTGTCAACAGTTACTTCAGCTTCATTATAATGTTTCATTAGCACAATTTTCATTAGGATAACATACAATGTGTATCGAGGCATATTTTCTGAGTGCACATGAGTAACTTTATGTAAGCCTATTCAGAAGCCTTCCCCTCTGAATATTCAACTCAAACCCTAATAAAAGGAGCCTGCTTACCCCAGGTGAGGGAGTCATGGCTTTGAAAATTATTCCCCAAGATCTCCTTACTTTACAAATAAAGATCACTCTGTGGGGTAACTCCAGGTGGTATAGTATCTGTGTATAACTCACCAAGGAGCGGGCCCACTTCGGTCCAGTAACACTCCAGTGAACTTTTGTTCAAAACAACCGGGGCGCCTGGGTGGCTCAGTCGGTTGAGCGTCTGGCTTCGGCTCAGGCCATGATCTCAAGGTTTGTGGGTTTGAGCCCCGCATCCAGCTCTGTGATAACAGCTAGCTCAGTGCCTGGAGCCTGTTTTCAGATTCTGTGCCTCCCTCTCTCTGGCCCTCCCCTGCTCACGTCTCTCTCTCTCTCTCTCTCTCTCAAAAATAAATAATAAATAAATAAATTAAAAAAAACAGCCCCCCCACTTCCTCCTGTCTTCTATAAAAGGACGCTGTCTTCTCGTTCTCCAGACTTGCCCGTGGCTCATACTGTTTGTTTGTCCCAAATTGCAATTCCTCTGCTATTCCTGAAAAAAATAATGGATTTTGCTGGCTAAATTGCTTTACCTTTTTCTTTTAGAAGGTTTACACAGGGTAAATCCTAAGATCATCTGTAAAGTGGACACAACACCTGTTTCCTACGTTCTCACTATTCCCAATATCGAGCACAGTGTCCAGCTCAGCACGTGTCCCTTAAATATGTGTTGAACTGAGCTGAATTCACGAAAGACTGTGGAACTCTTTCTATTCAAAGTCTATCTAGGCCATAGACTAGCTATGTTGGCATCACAGGAAGCCTGTTAGAAATACAGAATCTTAGGCCCCACTCCAGACCCACCAAATCAGAATCTTGTTTTGAATAAGACCCTCACATGTTTGGTGTTCACCTTGAAGTGTGAGAGTTCTGATATAGTAGACATTGTCTCTGCTGCCTTCATGTACTGTGAGTCCACCCAGGAGGTGACTTGAGACATTCTTGTGCACACCTTGCTGCACATCTCTCTCTGACGGCACTCTCAGACCCAGGAAACCCGCGGCTAGGCTGGCATGTGCCAGATCAGCCAGAAGTGCTGTGAACTTAATGCCTACATGGGGACAGTGAGCATCACAGTTTTCTTCGCCTCTGATAGGAAAATTCTAAGGCATATTCCACACAATTTTTCAGAGGGTCCCCAGGGATGTTGCACTCCAGTTGTCCATAATGATAACCCATATTGACTTCCCTATATTCCTTTCTCACTCCCTCACACTCTCAGAATTACTTCCTGGAATCACCTCCCAAGTCAACTGTGTTCACACATGCCTGTCTCAGGGTCTGCTTTTGGAAGAATTCAAACTAAGATAAGTTGTCTTCCACTTCTCACAGCCTTTTCTTTCTATTCTAGCTCTTGGTATTAGTCTGCTCTGGCTGCCATAACAAAATACCATAGACTGGGTGCCTTAAACAACACACTTTTATTTTCTTGCAGTTTTAAACGCTGAAATTCCAAGACCAGGGTGCCACCTTTCTGGTGAGAGTTCTCTTCCTGCTTGCAGACAGCTGCCTTCCTGCCATGTCCTCACAAGTTCAGTAAACACCCAACAGGTCAATGAGATCATGTAGATCAGAGCAAAGAGGGAATTCATCCAGCTGGCTTCTAATTCTGGTTCTACAAGTAAGCTCTGTTTGCTCAACTGAAGAATCAAGATGTTACACAGGTGATCACTAAAGTACCGTAGGGCTGAGTCCCAGGCTGGAGAACAGGTCCAGGAACCATGATTTCTGGACTCCAAGTGCAGGGCCTCTTCAAACATACCAAACTACTTCTCCTAATAGTGTTGTTAGGAGCTTAAAGGGCAAGAAGAAAACCCAACAAGTTATAACATTAAACTAAAAAACGTACCTCACTCTTTGTTCCCCGAGCCTAAATAGCTTTGATTACAATCAATTCATGACAATTCACACCAATGAAAGGAAGCATTGCCATGAATAATTCAGAAACCCACTAATAATTGGTCCAGCTGTAAGACAGTCCTGCCAAGAGAAGCATCCCGGGAGGCCCCCCTGGCTGGGTAGGGGGCAGGCCGGGCTCCCCATGCATGCAGATGGTATAGAAACAGCCTGTTGCCAGCCTCAAGGTCCGGTTCAGGAAAGCATACTCCTTTCAGACCCCCTAGTGGCGGGGATTGAGGAGACCTCTAGTACATGTGGCCAAAGGCTAAGAGAGCAGCTGTGGGTTTTCAAGAGCTGATATAACACAGAAATCTGTACAAGTATTCTGCCAGCTTCTTTGTTTGTTTGTTTGTTTGTTTGTTTCAAGTTTTTATTTAAACTCTAACTAATTAACATATAAGGTGATATTGGTTTCAAGAGTAGAATTAGGTGATTCATCACTTACATGTAACACCCAGTGCTCATCCCAGCAAGTGCCCTCCTTAATGGCCATCACCCATTTAGCCCATCCCCCAGCAACCCTGTTTGTTCTCTGTATTTAAGAGTCTCTTATGGTTTGCCTCCCCCTCTTTTTCACCCTTTGCCATCTGTTTTGTTTCTTACATTCCACATATGAATGAAATCCTATGGTATTTGTCTTTCTCTGACTGACTTAGTTCATTTAGCATAATACACTCTAGCTCCATGCCTGTCGTTGCAAATGGCAAGATTTAATTCTTTTTTATTCTGCTGGCTTCTCAATCAAATTGCATCACTTCTTTGTTCCAGGGGCTCTGTCCACAGCCACTCTCATTCCACATGGACCCTCCTGGCCTTAGAATCTGTTGTAGGAACCTGATGGAGCACAGTGGAAAAGATGCCAACAATCCCGTGAAACTCCAGTGAGCCACTGAGCAATGAACTCACTTCAGTATTCTCAAAGGAAAATGGGCAGTAGTGTTAATCACCTGTTGAACATCTCCAAGCAATACATATTCTCCCCCTTTGTTCCCCTCCCACTTCCCTCTGCCAAGGCCATGACATTGTGGGAAAATCTTCTGAAGCAGATCTGACTCCCATCATTGGAGCCATACATCTTTGCTCCCATAACTCATAGTTAAATTAAGCCTATTTCCACTTTCCCTGACCCACAGAAGAGCACCTGTTATGCTGCCACAGTCTTCAGGAAACATCAGCAACTACATGGGTCTTACACCAAAAATATATCCACGTATGTGGCACTAGCCAGAAATGTCAATAAGCGTTTGTTTGGAAAAAGCACTGAAGGGGCACCTGGGTGGCTCAATCGATTGAGTGACTGACTTTGGCTCGGGTCATGATCTCATACTTCACTAGTTTGAGTCCCCCATTGGGACTGACAGCTCAGAGCCTGGAGCCTGCTTTAGATTCTGTGTCTCCCTCTCTCTCTGTCCCTCCCCTTCTCTCTCTCTCTCTCTCTCTCTCTCTCAAAAATAAATAAAAACATTAAAAAATTTTTTAATTAAAAAAAATAAAAAGCATTGGATATTTGTGCTCATTGTGACCTTCAGTCTGTACCCCAACATCTGTGAATGCTTGATGAGAGGGACTGAATAGGACTGGAGTACCCAACCAGACAAGGTCAGTAATGCCCCATATGTGGTGAAATTTGAGACTGACTAATCCAGACTTAAAGAAATGTCCTACTGTGTGACTATTGTGTGATGATTTGTTGGAGGCACAGAACAAGATCGTATCTGGGTCTGACACCTCTAATGCCCCAGTTTCTCACTCCATCTTTTGACGATCATTACTGATGCAATCAACTGTACTCATATGTAACCTGACCACACATTATGTCAACTGCCACAAATATACTGTCCAGGCTCCTCCGTCACTGTCAAACCATGTGAGACACCTGCAGACCAACCATTCCGATCACACAGACAGCTAAATGTGGGAGGAAGTTAACACCAGGGAGCAATCCTTGACCAATGGGGGATGAGAAGCAGTAGATATATTCTCTCCCTTCTGATCCTCACATTTTACACAGCCCCTCAAAGCATCCCTGGGAGAATCAAGCTCTGGCGTCCCATACTGGAGACCATAACACACCTTGGATTGGCTTTTTCCTTGTCCCAGGCACTGCTTTCAGAAAGAACCGAGGCCAAAATAGCTGTCAGCAAAAGTGTCCCTAGAAAGCAGACCCTCTGGATGGGATTCTGGATCTGAATCCCTTGTGGTCAGAGATAAGGACACATGTGTTGGTATTTCAGGAGGTAATGACCCCAGGGTGCAGCGACATCACAAACACCGAGATGTTCCTGGGGTGGATTGTGGAAAGGAGCAAAAGAAAGTGAAGCATTAAGTATGTGGCACTTGAACAGTATGCCCAGTATGAGAACTATAATGATTGTGAAGCTATCCAGTTCTATTTAATGGATTTAGAAACCTTGACAAAAGACAGGCTCAGGTGAGCTAACTAGCAATTGAAGATACACAGTGAAAGTCATAGTCTCCCTGAACAGAGTTTAAAGAGACCCTTAATCCTGCAGTCTGTGCTGAAAACCAGAGCCAGGGTTGAACTGCAAGCAGAGCAGAGCTACAAAGAAAACTCAATGCACAAACCCAACAGGTCTCCTCTCCTGAAGTCAGGGCCCTGATATGGAGAGAAGGAGGGTCTCCTGGTGTGGTAGAGACTCTGCATGGGGACCTGGCAGGAGGTGGCACAGGACCCATGGGCCCCTCTCTGTTTCTAAGGACACACGAGGCAGCCCCAGGGCACTCAGGACTAGCCTGAGGAGACTATGGCCTTGGCCATAAAGCCAGTAGAGACTCCTATCACTGTAATTTGAGTTATATTTTATAAATATATCATTATCTTCATCATATCCAAAGAAAATCACTCTCAGGCTTTGTTAAATATATTCAGTCTCTATATTTCAATATTTAAAGAATTTACAGGGGCGCCTGGGTGGCTCAGTCAGTTAAGCGTCCGACTTCGGCTCAGGTCATGATCTCACAGTTTATGAGTTCGAGCCTCCCGTTGGACTCCATGCTGACAGCTCAGAGCCTAGAGCCTCCTTCAGATTCTGTGTCTCCTCCTCTTTCTGCCCCTCCCATGCTCATGCTCTGTCTCTCTGTCTATCTCTCAATAATATATAAAAACGTTAAAAATTTTAAAAATTAAAAAATAAAGAATTCACAAAGAAAAGGGGCTGAAGAAGAAGTGGACAGGCGATAACTTAGGAGGTTAGAAAGAGCAGAGGCTTTCAAACCATACAGATGGGAGTTCAAATACCAGCTACACTACTTACAACTGGTAGCCTTGGACATATCAGTTTCTTCATCTGTAAAATGGAATGATCTTTTGAGTTGTTGGATGTTAAACAGTATAAAGTGTATAAAGCTCCTCACTCATAGGAAACATTCAATACATGTTATCTAGATTATTTTTTTTTTCACCAGATAAACAATTGAGCCAAGTTTTTCAACATAAAATGAGCACTGGCAATTATCAATATTGTATGTTTGGTATAAAACTGGAAAATAATTCAGTTTACTGGTCTAGAGGGACACTTCCTCCTTTTGAGGATAAAATAAGCCAATTTCTCATTATACTATAGCAATCCCCACCTGGTTAATTTATATATAATATGTGAATCAGTTAAACTCATTCTTTAATAACAAAGTTTAGCACAGAGAAATTACATTAGAAACTCTTGATTGAAGGTTTGGCTTAATTTTGTGGCATTAAACCGCTAGAGAATTTGGACTGTTAACAGTTTTTAATAATTATTGTCAAGGTTTCAAAGCTCCAAAATTGGCAAAGGTGTTATTTTGCTCTTGAGTTTTAGTTCCATAGCATAGTATGAAGAAGAGATTTAGCTACTATTCAGGGAATCTGACCCTGTAGACAGATAAAATAAGCCAAAAACACCTACTTCTGTCACTAACCCTGTAGCAGCGGACTTTGAATTGCCCACTTCATTCTGAATTTTTCTGGGCAATTTTCATGCCCAGGAACATGGCTGAGAAGGCTTAGAGTAGCCAGATCAGACAGTGAGAGATGGCTGCATAATTCAGTTCAGAAATCTTCACAAGACAGAGACCTACAGGGGGCTGAATCAGTGTTCTCTGGTTTGGAGATTCCCTTCAGAGAAACCATTTGTAAAGCATTTCTGTAGAGGTGATCCCTACTGAGAAAAGTCCTTCCAGAGGAAATGTGGAATTCAACTGCCAAGTCTCATCAGTCACGTGAAAGAGTTTTGGGTATTTAAAAATCACCTTAAGTGAATATTTTCCCCATCTGAGAAAGTCCAAGGCACAACTTATTTAAAAAGCTATACTGGTAGGTTAGAAAGGATCATGCAACAAGTGATAGAGGGTGGATTATAAAAATACAAAACCTTTTTTTTTGTATGGAAAAGGCAATGTTAGTATTCTTTCATTCAACACATGTTTATGGAAAGTGTATCATGCACCAGCATTAGGAAGGTAGAGACAAGCAAAACATACTCCTTGCCTTTCAGAACCTCAGGATCCACTCTGTCTCAAGAAAAACTGATAAAATATTATAAAACTATATATGTAAACAGAATTTAGGAGTGGTGGGAAAATAGAACAAAACTATTGAATCTAATTGAGTTTTATGCACAAAAGATGGGAACAGCCCCTGGGTGGGCTCAGTCAGTTAAGCCTTTGACTCTTGATTTTGGCTGAGGTCATGATCTCGCATTCCATGGGATCGTGCCCTGCCTGGGGCTCTGCACTGACAGCATGGCGCCTGCTTGGGATTCTCTCTCTCTCTCTCTCTCTCTCTCTCTCTCTGCCCCTCCCGTACTCTCCCTTGCATTCTCTCTCAAAACAAATAAATAAACATTAAAAATAAAAAAGAGTCAGACACTTAACCAACTGAGCCACCCAGGAGCCCCAACCAGGGTGAGAGATCGGTTACAAATAATCTCTGACTATAACACATCCCTCCAACAAGACTGACCTGTTCACTAACCTCTAAATACCAATGGCATTTCTAAGAAATGTAAATCTCCACTATCCTTTCAGAGTCTACCCCTACTCAAGTCCCTTGCACTCAGTAAAGTCTTCTACAATCACTGTCACTAACATGCCTCAATACCTTTTAGATGAACTCCTAAGAGATCAAGACTGGAAATGTAGTTTTAAGTTTTACTTCACACTTCAGCATCTCCCAAATGCACCAGTGTGAAGAGTCTTTGAAATCCAATATGCATTTTGTATCATAATTCCAACTAGCCACATTTCGAGTGCTCAGTCCTGACGTTTGGCTTACAGCAATCATATCGGCTAGGTGGCTCTACGGTTTGAATCCAGGCTCTACCACTTCCTTATTGTGTGACATTGGATAGATTACTTAACCTCCTCCCGCCCCCAGGATCTTCGAAGTTGTTTTTGCATATTAAATGATATATTATCTGCAGATCCTTTAGTATAGTGTCTGGCACATAGAAATCTCTCAAATTTTAACCACTAATATTATCACAAAATACAAGGGTAAACAGAAGGGATAATCAGAGAAAACTTTACTTTGGTGGCACTTAGTAAAATAATTTAGAATGAAGTATCAAATGAACAAAAATTCTATTTTGACTGTTAGAATTTCTGTGTGTGTTGTAGGGCTTAAGAGCTAGCTTGAGATTCAAATCCTAGCTTTGTCACTTACTAGGGGCATAAAATTGGGAAATTTATTTAACCACTTGATTCTGCCTTGTCTTCATCTGGAAAATGAGAAGAGTAATGGTATCTACCACATATCATTATTATCACCATCATTTTTATCATCATCATCATCATCATCACTATTGCTCTTGTCATTCTACCTTCCCAGATAGTTAATAGCATTATAATCACTGGGTCTCTGGTCCTCAGCTTTCACTAAATACATGCTGACTTTTAGTTGACCCAAAATCAAACAATCTTTTGTGCAAATAATCATGAATTTTCTCTATTCAATGTATATAGGCACACAAGGGCAAAAGCATAATTACAACAGGCTAGTTAGAAATATCTGGCTTGCAAATATCATAATGCAATTCATAATTATAAATGCTGTGAAATAAAAGTAGGATGCTAGAGATTGGGCATATAAAATGAATGACAACCTGATATTTTCTACTGGCCCTGCATACTCTTCCATCCCCTTATCTGTTCTCTTTTATATCATGAGGGGTGGAGGAAGCCTGAGAACTAAATGTTCATCTATTCAATTGCCCGCAGGAAACTGGGTAGGGTTTAATCTAGAACACAGAGATAAACTCATGCAACACTCCGCTAGCATCAGCATATAGGTGGGCTTTACAAAACGGGGATTGATAATAGCTTCCATGTTCTCTTGAAATTCACTTCCTTGGGGCTGCAAGGGTCTATGTAGGCCAGCTGTGGTTTCCTATCAGTTCCTGACCTGTGAGTGGCATTGGAATCTCTCTGGCTCCTTGGATGGACCATAGCTGTTGTTGTCCTCTTGACTTTTGCTCCTTCAGTCTTCTCAGTGATTTTTGTAGGTACTTCACTGCCCCTATTAAATCTTGTTCTGTTTGAGATACCTAGAGTGATTTCTGTTTTCCTGCTGGAATCCTGACTGATATTGTGGTTTTTCCTTTTTTTTTTTTAATGTTTATTTATTTTTGAGAGAGAGAGAGAGAGACACAGAGTGTAAGCAGGGGAGGGTCAGAGAGAAAGGGAGACACAGAATCCAAAGCAGGCTCCAGGCTCTGAGCTGTCAGCACAGAGCCCGATGCGGGGCTTGAACTCACGAACTGTGAGATCATGACCTGATCTGAAATCGGATGCTCAACCGACTGAGCCACCCAGGTGCCCCAGATATTGTGGCTTTTCTCTGAAAATTGATTTTGACTCCCAAATCTAGCTGATGCCCCTAAGCAACGCAGGTAGTAAATGTCAGGAATTAAATTTAGAAATTCTAATTCCTTGGCAAAGTTTAATTTCAACAAGAGTAACAATAACAACAAGAAACAAAAGCCATTGCCGTTTCTAAATGGCAAAGTAAATAACTCTTTACAATAAAACAGACTTCTTTTTTATGACTCTTTTCCTGCCTTAAAAGTCAACCTAAAACCATCTAGTATGGACTTAATATTTGTTCCATCTCCCCTCAAAAATTCATATAGTTGGGGTGCTTGGATGTCTCAGTAGGTTGAGCATCTGACTTTGGCTCAGGTCATGATCTCATGGTTCACGAGTTGGAGCCCTCCATCAGGCTCTGTGCTGACAGCTCAGAGCCTGGAGTCTGCTTTGGATTCTGTGTCTCCCTGTCTCTCTGCCCCTCCCCTGCTTGTGCTCGGTCTCTCTCTCTCTCTCAAAAATAATATAAAAAACATTAAAAATTTTAAAAAATAAATAAAAAATAAATTCATATAGTGAAGCCCTAGTCCTCGATATGATGATATTTGGATGTGGGGCCTTTGGGGGGTAATTAGGTTGAGTGAAGTCATGAGGGTATATTCCTCACGATGGGACTTATAAGAAGAGGAAGAGACCAGATCTCACTCATTCTCTGTCATGTGATAATATGGCAAGAAGGGGGCCATTTGCAACCAAGAAGAGGGTCCTCATCAAACACCAAATCTGCCAACACCTTGATCTTGGACTTCCTAGACTCCAGAACTGTGGGAAATATATGTTTGTTATTTAAGCCACTTGGTCTGTAGTATTTTGTTATAGATTCCCTCATGAAGATTACATGTAATAGTAAAGCCCATGCTCTTAACCAGGAAACTGTATCTACTAAACTGCATGTAATTGAGAACGACTGTCACCCACTGGGGAAGTAACCTTGGGCCACATTAATACTTCTGCTCAGACTGTAGCATCAGTGCCATCACCATGGAGAGATATCATATCCTATAAAAACTCCACTTAAAATCTTGCTTCCTTGATCACAGAAAACATTAACCATGAGTTAACATAATCATTCTAATTTCTGGAAACAGAGAGGTAAATGCTGGGAGAATCTACAATTTCAAAATAAGTCAGAAGCTAAGGTAGACCCATTTGATCTTAATTGTAATAAGTATGTGGTAAGTGCAATTCCCAGCAGTCACTTTGAAAACCATGCAGCACAAGAAGATTCTGTTTCCATCTAATTTAGCAAACCTTACCTAAAAATACCCCAAGATTCCCACTCACCCAGGAAAAAGTCCAGGGGTGGGGCCCTTCTCTAGAGAACTGGATTGAACAGAGATGTGGTCAAAGTCTCCTGTCTTGCTAGGCTCCTTCTCTAATGAGACACAAAGCAGATGGATAAAGCAGCTGGGATTAGAACAGAGTGTTCTTTGAGGCTTCAGACTCTGTGTTTCCACAGCAACATCATACCTGGAGGGAAGCAGCGTTGTGATGAAGCCCAGCACGTCTGTCTCCATAACGACAAGATCATGGCAACATGGTCATGACTCCTCCCTCTTCCTCCTCAGCAGTGAGTACAGTAACTATGCTACACATCCTCAAGTTCCAGGGCAAGTGTCCACCTCTGAACTTCTTTGATGGATTTCTTTGCCGGCTTCCCCACATGCAGGCCTTGAGATGAGGACTTGCATGCAAGTGATTTATTAAAGAAATGTTCTCGAAAGAAAGAAAGAAAGAAAGAAGACAGGAAGAAATATCACCAGTTTGGAAAACAGTTTGGTGGTTTCTTACAAAATTGAACATACTCTTACCATGTGATCCAGCAATCACATTTCTTGGTATTTATCCAAAGGAGTTGAAAACATGTCCACAAAAAAACCTGCACACAATTTATGGCAGTATTATTCACAATTGCCAGTATTTGAAAGCAACCATGATAACCTTCAGTAGGTGAGTGGATAAACTATGGTACATCCAGACAGTGGAATATTATTTAGTGCTAAAAAGAAATGAGCTATCAACCCATGAAAAGACATGGAGGAAATTTAAATGTTTATTATAAAGTGAAATAAGCCAATGTGAAAACTACATACTATATATGAGTCCAACTATATGACATCTGGAAAATGCAAAACTATAGAAACAGTAAAAAGATCAATGACTCTCTTAAGGGGGAAGGAAGGATGAATAGGTGGAGCACTTAGTATACCCTCATATAGACTCCAGAACTGTGGGAAATATATGTTTGTTATTTAAGCCACCTGGTCTGTAGTATTTTGTTATAGATTCCCTCATGAAGATTACGTGTAATAGTAATCTAATCATGTAATCTAATCATGGAAGGGACCCCATGGAATCATGGAAGGACAACGACTACTGGGTATTTACCCAAAATATTCAAGTACCAAAAATATTCAAGAACACTAATTCAAAGGGATACATCCACTCCTATGATTATAGCAGCATTATTTACAGTAGCCAAATTATGGAAGCAGCCCAAGTGTCCATTGATACATGAATGGATAAAGGAAGATGTGGTATATATATACAATGGAATATTACTCCAATAAAAAGGAATGAAATCTTGTCATTTGCAACCACATGGATAGAGCTAGAGAGTGTAATGCTAAGTGAAATAAGTCAGAGAAAGACAATACTATATAATTTCAGTCATGTGTGGAATTTAAGAAACAAAACAAATGGCAAAGGAATAAAAAAGAGAGATAAACCAAGAAAGAGACTCAGAACTATAGAAAACAAACAGAGGGTTACCAGAGTGGAGGGGGTTGGAAGGATAGGTGAAATAGGTGATGGTGATTAAAGAGTACACTTATCATGATGAGCACTGAGTAATGTATAGAATTGTTGAATCACTGTCCTGTACACCTGAAACTAATATAACACTGTATATCAACTATATTGGAATTTTTTTAACTTAACAACAAATTAAATATAAATAAATAGATGAAATTAAATGAGTTTGTCGATTAACAAAAGAAAAGAAAAGAAAGAGTCATCAGAGTTAGTTCTGTGACATGTGCTACGTAAATGCTGGAAAGAGATGTGACTGTCTCCCAGGGGGCAGAGGATTTAGGGCAATGAAACTATTCTGTATGATACTATAATTGGGGATACATGTCATTATAAATTTGTCCAAACTCATAGAATATACAACACACGAATGAACCCTAATGTAAACTATGGGCTGTAAATGATAATGATGTGTCAACGAAGCTTTATCAATTGTAAAATGCCTCTGGTGGGGGGTGTCCATAATGGGAGAGGCTATGCATATATGAGTCAGGAGATATATGAGAAATCCCAGTACCTACTGTACAATATTTCTATGAACTTAAAACTACTCAAAAATAAAGTCTAATTTTAAATAAATAAAGTCTATTTTTAAGAAAACAAAACAGATGGGTTCACTAGAGGATTCTACCAAATGTTTAAAGAAAAAGTAACACAAACACCATACAATTTCTTCTGGAATATAAAAGAAAAGGAAATACTTCCCAATTCACCTTGGAAAGCAAGTATTATCCTAATACCAACACCAGATAAAGACAATACAAAAAAAGAATACCAGACACTAGTTTTGCTCATGAATATAGAGATAAAAGTCTTAATAAAATATTGTCATTCAGATTTAAGAAATATGTAAAAAGAATTATATACCATGGTTAAGTGGATTTTATTCCAGATATGCAACACTTGTTCAACATTCAACAATCAATTAGTGTAGACCAACAGACTAACAAGTTAAGGAAGGAAAATCATATGATTGATCATATTGATCAATGCATAAAGGTATTTGACAAAATTCAACACTCATTCATGATAAAAACTCTCAGAAAAATAGAAATAGAGGAGAACTTCCTTAGCTTGATTTAAAAACAAAAACAAACAAACAAATAAAAACAAACAAACAAAAAGAAAACCCTACAACTAACCTTATATTCAATAGTATCAGATTGAATGCTTTTACCTAAGATTAGGAGCAAAGCAAGAACATCTATGTGTACCATTTTTATTCAACATAGTTATAAAAGTTCTAACCACTGCAATAAGGCAAGAAAAGAGAATCAAAGGCACACAGACTGAAAAAGAGGGAAAAAAACTATCACCTATTTGAACATGACATAATTGTCTATATAGAAAATCTCAAGGAATCTACAAAACTAAAAAAAGAAAAGAAAAGAAAAGAAAAGAAAGAAAGAAAAATGAAAAAAGCCTCTCAGAATTAATAAATTATTTCTTCAAAATCACAGAATACAGAATAAACATACAAAAATCCATTTTATTTCTATATTCCATCATGAACACACAGACACCAAAATTTAAACATACAATAACACAATCATTCAATTAAACATTTAGGTATAAATATAGCGAACAATGTCTGGGGATTATATGATGAAAACTATACAACACTAATGAAAGAAATCAAATTAGACAGAAAGAAATGTAGAGACATACCATGATCATGGATTAGAAGACTCAACATGGTAAAGATCTCAATTTTCCCCAAATAGATAGGCAAATTTAATACTATTCTTATCAAAATCTCAGAAAGATCTATTGTAGATATACACAAGATTATTATAAAATTTTATGTAAAGGTAGATAAAGTGGAATAGCTGAAGCAGTTTTGAAAAAAAGAAGGAAGTGGGAGAAATCAGTCTACTCAATTTCAAGATTTATTATATAGCTACATTAATCAAGACTATGATATTAGCAAAGGAATAGGCACATAGATTGATGGAACATAATACATAGTCCAGCAATAGACTCAAACCAATACATCTAATTGAGTTTTTATAAAAGCAAAAAAGCAATTTAATGAGGAAAGATAGACTTTTCACCAAATGGCACTGGAGAAATTACACATTCATAGGCAAAAAATAAATCATGACCTACTTTTCACAACCTATACAAAATTAACCAAAATAGATCAGACATGAAACTTACAGTTATAAGTTATAGGAAAAAATAGAAGAAATCCTTGGAATCTAGGATTAGGCAACAAATTCTTGGTGACTTGACACCAAAAACACAATCCATAAAAGAAAAAATTGATAAACTGTACTTCATCAAAGTCTAAAATTTTTGCTCTATGAAAGACCCACTTAAGAAGATAAAAAGATAAACCACAAATTGGGAAAAAATATTTGAAAATCACATATCCGACAAAAGACAAGTACCTCAGATATATAAAGAAGACGCAAAACTCAACAATAAAAAAATCTAACCAGTTGGAACATGGTAAAAAAGACATGAAGAGATATTTTACCAAAGAAGATACACAAAAGACAAATAAACAAATGAAAAGATGTTCAATATCATTAGCCATTAAGAAAATATAAACTGAGGGGTGCCTGGGTGCTCAGTCAGTTGAGCATCTGACTTTTGTTTTGGCTCAGGTCATGATTCCAGGGTCATAGGATTGATCCCCATATTGGGCTCTGCACTACGTGTGGACCCTGCTTGAGGTTCTCTTCCTCTCTCCCTTTGCCCTTCTCTCCCCGCCCCAATCTCTCTCTTTCTAAAATTAAAAAAAGAAAGAAAATATAAACTGAAACCACAATTAGGTATTGCTACATATGTATCAAAAGGAGTAAAATTAAAAATAGCAAAAATAGCAACAATAGACTGTAAATAATACTAATTATAACAAAGGTAAATTAAACTCTTAGTTTGGATGATGAAAACAAAATAAATAAAAAATCCAACAACTGTTGTTTACAAAAGCCACGCTTAAAATGATGTGAATGATTGAAAATAAAGTGATTACATATGCAGCAGAGATGATAGATTGATAGATAGATATAGAAAAGAACAAAATAAAATTTGCTTGCCAAGTTGAACATTTGCATAGTCTATGCTTTAGCAATTCCACTTTTACGTGTATTCCCAAAAGAAACTCTTGCCCATGAGCACCAGGAGACATACAGGAATGTTCATGGCAGCACTGTTTGTAATAGCAAAAAAGTTAAAATTCTTTGATAGAATGATATATTCAAATGGAGAAATACTTTATATAGGTAAAAATGAATGAGCTGCAATAACACAGAACATGGGTGAATACAAGTAGCATAATTGATATTAAGTGATAAAAGCAAACCCCAAAACACTTACACACAGCATACACACTCTTTTTAAAGTTCAAAAGCAACTAATGAAAAACAACATTTTGTTTACATATAGTTGATACATATATGAGTGTGTATATATATACATATATATGATAAAACAATTTTTAAAAGCAAGGCAATGAAATACACAAAATTCAGGATAGCTATTACCTTTGAGAAAAACAGGCAAACGGTGGGGGAGGGGTGGTGAACAGAAGCACATAGGTAGATGTCATTTTTACTGTTTGAGTTCTTGAATCAGGCTGTGGGTTAAAAAAAAAAACATTGTTAAATCTATTTTTTAAAGGGATGAAAAAAGACAAAACTAATTAGATATAAACCAGAAGAAATCAGTATAGCAATTTTAAAACCAGACAAAAAAAGATATTTAAAATGAAAAACATCATATGGGATAAAGAGAAGTATTATATATTGGCATTAGGAAGAGGAGATGAAGAAGATTTGATGATCATGAATATATATATTTAATAATGTAGGCTTTAAAATATGTGGAATAACTGACAGAACAATGAAATAAATTAATCTTCTACTTAGAAATTTTTAAGTTACCATTTTGAGAAACTGATAACCCAAGTAGAAAAAGAAAGAGCAAAAGTGTCACACATTTAATTCCCAAACTCAAACTAGAAAAGTGTGTTATTTAAAATACATGCAAAATGTATGTGACCCATTCTAGATGAAACTTTGGGCTTTTCAGAGCCACCTCTTTTTCTTTTCATATATTTTAACATTTAACCTTGAAAACCTAGAGATTCTTCTAACTCTGGTGAAAAGTCTTTGCAAGATAAGAAGCAAATATTTCCACTTCCTCCTGAAGGAAGGAATTTTCTGCCAGAAAAGTGCAGAATATTCTGCATCATAAAACTGACCTAACAACGTTAATTCTAACAAAGATTTGTAAGACATCCAGATTTCAGAAACTGCTGTTATATCCTGGGGAAAGAGTTCTTCATCTCTAAGAGGCTTATAATGCTGATTGGCTGTTTTACAATGTGTTGCCCTGGTGATAATATTTTAAATGGCATCTTAAAGATATACTTGTTGACTTTCTTTGTTAAGCCAGAAAGAGATCATTGCCACTTAAAATGCCTAGAGAAAACAAGTAAAATAGTTTTTAGATTTCCATTTTAGAGTTTGATTGAAAGTCTCATCTTATTTAAATAAATGAATAACGCTTGGGTTAAACAGAAAATCATGAGGGAAATTATAAGTTACTTAGAACTGAATGACAATGAAAGTACTATATATTAAAATCTGTGAGATGCACCTAAATAATACCTAGAGGGAAATTTATATCTTTGAACATATTGAAAGAAGATTGAAACAAATTATTTCTCTTCTTCCTCTTCCTTTGCCTTCCATTCTTTTTCCTGCCTTCCTCTCCAGTCCTAATGTATCAGATGAGCCCACTTTTAAGATATGTAGCCATCCACACCATAGGAAGGGAAGATGGTAAGCCATGGCAGCCAAGAGCTTAGAGTTGTCCTCTGAGAAAGGTAACAAGGACCTCCACAAAGGGGGGTGGATCAACATAGCCAATCCAGGTAAGAGGTCACCTCCACCCAGATGACACAGGGAGTCAGAGCCCTAACAGGGTGAACATGTCATCCCTGTGGGAAGGAGAGCTGGCATGGGAGTTTGAGAGAATGCATACAGTGAGGAGGGTACCACACAGGGAAGGGTATGGTGGCAGGGATGAGAAATTGATTATATACAGGGGACTAATCAAATAAGTAAATAAAGGGTGTCTGAAAAGTCTTCAAGCAATTTTAAGCTTTAATAATTTCAGAACCATAAATTCTACAAGTATAGCAAATTTTTTAAAGTTTATTTATTTGTTTTGAGAAAGAGAGGGAGAGAGAGCATGTGTGTGAGCAGGGGAGGGGCAGAGAGAGAGAGAGAGAGAGAGAGCAAGACAGAGAATCTCAAGCAGGCTCCACACTCTCAGTGCAGAGCTTGTTGTGGGGCTGAATCCCACTAACCATGAGACCATGACAAGCCGAAACCAAGAGGGTGCTTAATGGACTGAGCCACCCAGGCACCACCCAACGTAACAAATTAATTTGAATGTTGAGTATTTAAATTTCTTCTATACCTATTTAGATTTGAGTGATAAATATTTAATGTAAAATTTTGGTTCAGTCTCTGATTGAAGGTGGCAAATGTTGACTGAAAAAGGACAAAATTTTAAATGTATTATTCAAAATTAACAAAAACACGTGTAAAAGAAATTTAAATAATTAAACTTTCAAATGATAGTGGAAAGGGGGAAGAAAACTAGATTATACCTGTGAGGTTAGATTGGAAATGAAGACATTGGTGCAAAATCATGGTTTTTAACTTATACGTTCAGATATTAATAGGTGTGTGTGTGTGTGTGTGTGTGTGTGTGTGTGAGAGAGAGAGAGAGAGAGAGAGAGAGAGAGAGCAAAAAATACAAATATTTCCTAACACTGTCCATTAGCTAGGCTGGAAGTAGTGGTACCCCAAAATCAATGGGCACACCTAGCACTCAGATAAT
>CM053567.1:134233488-134316003 GCA_028646485.1 Cryptoprocta ferox | reverse complement strand
AATAATTATTGAAAGTCTGATGGGAAATGGAATGTTTGTATAGCTTCAACGTATCTCCAAAAAATTATTTATCAAATACAATGGGAGTAAGAATAACTTCACAGTGAACAAGTGGGCAGACAGCACATTAATCTTGCAGTCGAAGTCTACAAAATTAGTACCAGACAAATATCAGACATTTGCCACCTTACAGACCCAAAGGAGAACACAATGCCAATTCAGTGGTGCTCCTGCCAAAGGTGCATAACCTGAATGTAATCATGAAAAAACATCAGGTAAACCCAAACTGAAGGACGTTCTACAAAAATAACCGAAAAACAAAACAAAACAAAAAACCTGGCCTATAATCTTAAGAAGTATCAAGAATATAAAAGTCAAGGAGAAACTAAGGAACTGTTAAAGACTATAGTTGACCCTTGAATGACATGAATTTAAACTGTGCTGGTCCACTTATATGTGGACTTATTTTTTAATAAATATAGTATAGTACTATAAATGTGTTTTCCTTATGATTTTCTCAATAACACTTTCTTTTCTCTAGCTTACTTTATTGTAAAATATAGTACATAAAACACATAACAGAAAATACATGTTGATTGACTGTTTATGTTATTGGGAAAGCTATTAGGAGTTAAGTTTTGGAGAAGTCCAAAGTTATACATGGATTTTCCACTGCACAGGGGTCAGCGTGCCTAACCCCTGTTTTAGTTAAGGGTCAACTATAAAGAGACATGACCACTGAATGCAGCACATGATTACACACAGGACCCTTTTATTATAAAAGAACACTATTGGGACAGTTTGTGAAACTTGAATGGAGTCTGTGGATGGAATGGTAATCATATGGTAATGTTATTTTCATGAATTGGATAGCTGCGCTGTGGGTACGTTGGAGAATTTCCTTGTTCTTTGAAAATAAATAGTATGTAAAACTACTTCGTTCCCTGCATCCTGGTGAGCAATAAGTGTTATTGACTTTTTTTTGCAGTATGATATATATTAAGTGATATGTCACTGTTACTTTAATTTGCATTTCCTGACTCCTTATGATTTCCACCATCTTTCATAAGATCATTGCCATTTGAGAAAAAACCATACACACACATACACATATATAATATAACTTTTGGATTTCCAGTCCTACTTGAGATATTTTCCATCCTTAGATTGTAGATTATTTTCCTGCAACTCTCTTGCAGAATTTTCATTGTAGTTTCTTTTCTTCATTTACATTACTCCATGTTCTTAAGATTATATTTGTATATGGTATAATATGGGGCCAAATATTACTTCTAGAGTTCTTATAGATTTTGTATTTATTAAATACTTCTAACTTCTCCTAACATAGTAAAATACCGGTTTCCTGCATTTTAAATTCTTATATGCTAAAATCTTTTTCTATACTCCCTTTTGACCCATTTGTCTATTTCTCTATTCCTATGCCACTGCCATTTTTTTTTACTTGAATGGCTTTGTAGTATATTCTAATAACTGATAAGAAAGTCCCTCCTTTGCTAGTCTATGTTTTCAAAGTTTTCTTGACTATTATGAAGAACCTATTCGTACTCCTAAATAATTGTACTCAGTCCCAAAGAGATTTTTTAAAGGCCCTATTGTTGTTCTAATCTAAATTTCATCAAATTTATATTAACTAGGGAAATTGACATTTTTATTATATTGTCTTCTCACTTAAAAACATTTTCTTGCCATTTGATCAAATCTTGCTTTATGTCATACAATAACGTTTGGTGGTTTTCTTCATATAGTTCTGTGTTTTTGTTTTAAGTTTATTTATTTATTTTGAGAGGACAGGGACAGTGCGAGTGGGAGAGGGGCAGAGAGAGAATCCCAAGCAGGTGCCACACTTTCAGCACAGAGCCTGACTCAGGGGTCAAACTCACAAAACTGCAAGATCATGACCTGAGCCAAAACCAAGAGTCAGATGGTTAACCAACTGAGCCACCCAGATGCCCCTGTGCTTTTCTTTTAAAAATTATTTCTAAGTACTATACATTATAGTGGTCACTTATGTAAATGCTACTTTTACTCAGTGCTTATTATTAAAACAGAGGAAATGACTCATTCTTGTACAAAAATCTTATAAGCAGTTGACTAACCAAATTTTCTTATTGTAATTTAAAAAAATTTTTTAATGTTTATTTATTTTTGAGAGAGAGAGAGAGAGAGAGCAGGGAAAGGGCAGAGAGAGAGGGAGACACAGAATCTGAAGCAGGCTCCAGGGTCCGAGCTGTAAGCACAGAACCCTATACCAGGCTCAAACTCACGAACCGCGAGACCATGACCTGAGCTGAAGTCAGATGCTTAACCAACTGAGCCTCCGAGGTGCCCCCCAAATTTTCTTATTAATCCTTGTGCATTGTGATTTATTGGTATCTTGGGTTTTTTAAATATGAAATCATATCATCAGCAAAAAGTGATAGTTTTCACTCTTCTTTTCCAATATTTACATCAATCACTGTGTTTTATTGCTTCACTACATCATTAATACCTCCCAGTGATTATGTGGAGTGTTAAATAATAATGGTGATAGTGGACATTCCCGACTGGTTCCCAATTTTAGGATTTTAGGATAATATTTACTGTCAGGTTTTGGTACAAAATTAATTTTGTAGTAGAACTGGAAATCACCGACCACACTGGGAATTAGTGTATAAGCAAAGACAGGCCTACAGAGGGGGACTCAGTCATCAGGTTAGGCTGGCTTCATCCCCTTGACCTTTACACAGTTTTCTACTGGCAGGTAAACAACAGTGGTCTCATAACTTCTCATATCTATCACAGGAATTAGGAGAATGTCATGAACATTTTGTAACATAAAGGAATTTGGGGATTAACTAAGGAAAACTTGTCTATCTAGCCAGTTAGCCAGAAATGTACAAGGTTAGCTGGCCAGTTTTTTGCAGTCAGCTGATTAGCAAATTCAGAATATTTATATTTTATCATACAGGTAAGAAAGCTTACTTTTTAAAATAATGGGAGAGGGGTACCTGGGTGGCTCAGTTGGTTAGACATCTGACTCCTGATCTCGGCTCAGGTCATGATCTCACAATTCATGAGATTGAGCCCCGTGTCGGACTCTGCGCTGACAGTGCAGAGTCTGCTTGGGATTCTCTCTCCCCTCCTCCCTTTCTCTCTCTGCCCCTCCCCTGCTAGCTCACACGCTCTCAAAATAAATAAAAAACATTAAAAAATAATAATAAAATAAAATAATGGGACAAATAATGGTTGTCACCTAAAATGTACCACCTCAAAGAATTCCCTCTGCTCCTATTTTATTTAGAGTTTAATTAGGAATGGATGTTAACTTTTATCAAATATTCTTTCACATCTGTTGAAATCATCATGTGATTTGCTGATATAATAAAGTATGTTGCTAGATTTCTTATTGATTATCTTTAAATCAAATAAAAATACTTGATCAAATGTATGATTCTTTTGATTCATTGACAGATTATGTTTGCTAATACTTTACAATTTTTTGCATCTATATTCACAAATGAGATTTGCCTATATTTTTTCCCTATCTCAGGCTTCAGTATTAAAGTTATGATAATCTCATAAAATCATTTGGAGACATAGCTGTGTTTCTACATGGCCCTGAATCATTTGAAAAACAATAGAATTATTCATTTTTTTAAAGATTAGATGATTGTTCTGAACACATCTGTTCCTGAGTGTTTCTAATAGATCTGGAATCACCTTTCCATTCTTGTCAGTAGTAGTTTTCCGTGTATTATTTGTTCAATTTTTATTATTTATATTTTTCTAGGAAATAAACATTCCCTATATAGCTTTTCAAATTTTTAAAAATGAAATCACACGATCATGAGTTAAAGCAAGAGTAAGCCTCAGAAATGAGAGTCAAATAAAATGAAATGGAAAAATAAATGAGAGTCAGCCTCAGATAACCAGTGGCTCCTTCCGTTGTAAACACTGTTCTTCTCCATCATCCACATGAGTTCCCACATGGCCGCAGGTTGCTGCCCTGACCTGGTGGGAGAATGGATCCAACATAAGCGAGTTTCCACCTACCACTTCCTGACCATGTAACCCTCTGCTTCGACCCCAGTTCAAGCCACTCTGATCTCATCCCTGGCCTGCATCAGCCTCTTAACTAGTTTCCCCGTGTCTTGCCCCGTTACGGTTTATCCTCCATGCAACAATGAGAATGTTCTTTAAAAGTGGACACTAGATAAACTGTCTTACCTGAAACTTTGCAAAGTTTCCCAGAAATATCTGCACTTCTTACCACCACACTCAAAGCCCTACATGATGTGGCCACCCTTTAAACTCTCGGACACATCTCTCACTACCCATAGCCCAGCCCCCATGCTCCAACCACTCTGCCTTTTTTCTCTCTGAAGATGCCAGACTTGCTTCCTTCTTGAACCCTTTGCATCTGCCATTCCTCCTGCCTGCAATGTGTTTCCTCCTTCCTGGTTTTCAGTTCTCACCACAAATGTCACCACTTCAGAAAGACTTGACCTGACCGCTCAGCTAGAACCCAGGACACTGTCCTTCACGATACTGTTTTATCTGCATAACACTAATCACTACCTACTTCTGTGTTTATTATTTATCTTCCCTGCCAGAATATAAGCCTCTTAAAAGTAAGGGCCACATCTGACTACTATGTACTTAGTGCCTAAAACAGTGCCTACTTACAGTAAATACCCGGTAAATATGTGTGACCAATAACCTGTTACTTTCTAGGTGAAATTCAAACTTAGGCCAACCAAGAGCTCCATCATCTGGCCGAGATTGTGTCTTCAAGCTGACACTTCACTACCTCCTTCCAGGATGCAACTGGGAGTCCATATGAAGCATTGCTGGTCTGAGAAACCTTAAAGAGTAACCCTAAGGGTATGAATGGTTGGTATAAAATCTTTACCACAATCCAAATACCAGGAAGGAAGGAAGGAAGGAAGGAAGGAAGGAAGGAAGGAAGGAAGGAAGGAAGGAGAGGAGAGGAGAGGAGAAGGGGAGGGAGAGAGGGAGGTGTCAGGTGAAAGATAAAAGATCATCAAAGTAGTTAGCTTTTTTAGAGGAGGATTTAAATAAAGAGAATTAGAAGGGCAGGAAAGTTTCTATTACACATGAAAAACTACAATGCAAAATAGAAGATATTATAAGTCTTAAAAGTACAGGCAAAAAAAGAATTCTAAGACACTACTAATTTGCTGTGAAAATTTTACATACACATTTTAGTTCTCCAACTAGATAATTGGTTTTCCCCAAAGACAAGAACCATCTTTAGTCCTTTCTTTCATCCCTCCTTCCTTCATTTTTCTGGGGTCCCCAAAGCCTTGAGGATAGCATTCTGCATGCAGTGGAAAATCAATAAATGCTTACTGAAGAGTTAAAGGAATAGATGAGTGCCTGGGGTTCATGAGGTTGGAAGTGGGTGACAGGTGGGTGGTGGATGGCAAGGAAAGGTTGATGTCTCCTTCTGCAAAGTCAAAATATCTCCATAGAGGTAGTCCAATGACCCATCCAAGGCCAGAGTCAGAATCAAGAATCATGCTTTGGCCACAGAGGAAAAGACAGTGGAAAATCTTCCCTGACAAGAACAATGTGCCCATCCATGTAGAGAAAATACCTGGCCTTCTAACTGGAGCTACTGCATGCTTTCAGAGCAGAAAGATAATTTGCAAGCACCAGAGCAGAAAACACTTAACATAATGATGAGCTGAGACTCACAATTATCTCCCTCTCCTTGCACTCCACCACAAGCAGGAAAATGGCAGCCAGGGTCAGCTGTAAGTGTGAGGTGGCATTGAACAGAAGCCAAGGGGAACCTGCCTATTTCAACATATTCTACGGGAATGCATTCCCAGAGCATCTGACAGGTGACGCAAAGTGTCTGGGAACAGCAGCCTGAGGAGGACGGACCGCCCATCAGTTCCTGATCTGCTTTAGCATCTGAGCAGTACTTTCCTTCAGGCATGTCAACAGCACTTGTCTCTCCATAAATGAAAGGCAAGTGCTTCAAAAGCAAAAGCCCTTTTGTTTAAAAAGCAAAAGCACATTCTCAAAGTAAAAGTGAGGGGAGGAGAGGAAAGATAAAAAGTCTTGCTTTAAAAATAGGGAGGAGCTTATTCTGTAATCAACTATGTGTGTTCAGCCAAAAGAGTCTCACTTGAGTGAAATGGTCCTGTGCCTATACTCCTAATATCTTCCACTTCACTGAGGTCACCCATCCTCCATCCCTGGTACTAACTCCAGGTGCTAACTCCATGGTCCTAAATCCATCCCTACAGCACAAGATATGAGAAATACGAAGGCAGGTTATGAGATGGAATCATCCAAGCTCCAAGACAGCAGTGCTGTTATCAAAATGGAATTCCTTGTCAAATAATCAACTCAATGGGTCGCAACTAGCAGTTTTTAAATGAGATAATGAAAAGAATAGAAGACATCTAAGTACAGGTAGCATAGTAAGGGCCCTGTGTCATGAAAATATTATTTCGGTCCTATATACATACTGGATTGTGATGTAAATTGTATCGCTCACTGATTGGTTGCAAGTGATTGCCAACTTTAAGTGTTATGGTCAGAAGGTCAAAGGTGCTTAAATTCCCCCAAAGTGACTGCTAACTCCTGTTCCAAAAAGCACTGGGGTTTCATCTGAAAGCTTAGCAACTTCCTTTCTACAAAAGCAATTGTTCTTTACACAACAAATAAACATTCACTATGGGTCCTTCCCATAGTGAGACCCATAGTGAATTGTTCCGGGCTCAAAAACATTTTTTAAAATAATTTTTTAACGTTTATTTTTGAGAGAAACAGACAGAAAAAGCATGAGTGGGGGCGGGGGTGGCGGGCAGAGAGGGAGACACAGAATTTGAAGCAGGCTCCAAGCTCCAAGCTGTCAGAACAGAGCCCAGTGCGGGGCTCGAACTCACAAACAGTGAGATCATGACCTGAGCCGAAGTTGGATGCTTAACCAACTGAGCCACCCAGGCGCCCTCCCAAAACATTTTTAAAACACTTTTACAAAACATTTTAAAACACATTTTTTACAGTTTCCCGTTCTATCTCTGGGGGAAATCAAAGCGTGTCCACACTTTCCAGAATCCCCTTTTTGGGTTGGCTGTTGGATCTGCAGGCTATCCATGCATCTCAGTTAATTAAGTAGTTACACAGAAAACAGAACTTGAGGAAGAGTGAGTAACTGCAGAAACAGCATCATGGGCTAAAAAGTGTGCTGCTTTGCCATGGCAGTAATGCCAAGGTAATAGAGACCATGGATTAAAAATATTAAGTGCATAAGTTTCTGCATTTATAGCTGAAGATTTCTATTTCTGTTCACTAATGCAGCAAGAGGTTCACTGCTAAAAAAAAGATGGTGTTGTCATCTGTGAGGACAAATGAAGGGTTTCTCACTCTTTCCCTCCCCCACTCCCTTCTTTTTAAATGGAAAGGTGAACAGACATAATGCTTACTAAGCATCAAACAGTGTTCTCAATCACTTTATGAATATTAATTCATTTAATCCTTGCACCATCCCAAAGAAGTAGGTGCATTATGCCTCCATTTTATAGAAGAGAAACCTGAGGTATGAAGAAGTTACGTGGCTTGCCCAGGATCAACAGCAAAGTCAGGATTCAAAATACGTAGACTGCTTCCAGAAGCCAGGCTATTAACCAGGCCATTCTGACTCTCATGGTTATGACTTGCTAATAACTGCCAGAATCAAAGTTCTGTAAATAAAAAATGCATTGTTAATTCTTATTATGGAAAATGTCAGACATATAGAAAAATAAGTACTATAATGAGCCCCCTTGTACCCCTATCACAGCTTCAACAATTATCAAATCGTTTCCAATCTTGTCTCATCTAGAACCTTAGCCCGATAATGGATTATTCTGAAGCAAATGCCAGGCATCACATCATTCTATCTGAGTGGAATAATTTCTTGAGTGCAGTGCTAGCAGATCTTTTTTTAATAACGGCTTTATTGAGATATAACTCACATACCATAAAAAATTTACTCATTTTAAGTATACAATTCAATGGTTTTTAGTATATTCACAGCATTGCTCAATTATTACCACAATCAATTCTAGAACATTCTTATCACCCCAAAAGAAGCCTCATAACCATTAACAATCATTGCCCATCCTCCCTCCCCTCACCTCCCCAGACCCTGGCAGCCATCAATGTCTATGTCTGCTCTGGATATTTCATGTAAATGGAATCACCCAATATGTGGTCCTCTGTGACTGGCTTCTTTCACCTAGCATAATGTTTTTTTAAGGTTCATCCATGTTGTGGCACATATTAGTACTCCATTCCTTTTATGGCTGCATAATATTCCATTATGTTTATCGATTCATCAGTTGATAGACATTTAAGATGTTTTCACTTTGTGGCTAATGTAGCAACGATGCTATGAATATTCATGTTCAAGTTTTTATGCAGATCTATGTTTCCATTTCTCTTGGGTATATACCTAAGAATGGAATTTCTGGATAGTATAGTAACTCTACGCTTAAGTTTTTCAGGAATTGCCACACTGTTTTCCAAAGTGACACCATACTTATTCCCACCATCCATGTATAGGAGTGTTCTAGTATCTTCACATGCTTACCAACACTTGTTATTGTCTGTCTTTTGATCATAGCCATCCTAGTGAGTGTAAAGTGGTATCACATTGTTTTTGATTCTCATTTCCCTGATAGCTAATGATGCTGAGAATCTTTTTTATATGGGTAGCAGATATAAATCTGCAGGCTCTCTCACTTGGCAATTCTCTCTGGATCACCTCTTTTAATTCTAAAATGTTTGTCTCTCTTCTTTTACCAATGAAATGTTCATCCACGTTGGTGCCTTTTTAAAAAATTTTTTTATTATTATGTTTATTTATTTTGAGAGAGAGAGAAAAGCGCGAGCGTGGGAGGGGCAGAGAGAGAGGGAGACAGAATCTGAAGCAGGCTCTAGCCTCTGAGCTATCAGCACAGAGCCCGACGCAGGGCTCGAACCTACAAGTGGGAAATCATGACCTGAGGTGAAGTCAGACCCTCAACTGACTGAGCCACCCAGGTGCCCCCGCTTTGGTACCTTATTTTCTGCCTCTTTCACCCCTGTTCCCCATAATTCCAACAATTCCAAACTTAGTATTTAGCCAGAGACCCCCACAAAGAAGTACGTTTTCTACGTAGCTGCTCCATGTTCTATAGTCTTCATAGTATTTATCACTGTCTGAAATAATCTTGTTTACCTCTTTATCACTTGTCTTCCCATACACACACTAAAATATAAGTCCCATGGGGATAGAGACACTATTTGTTTACCATTGTATCCCCAGTGCCTAGAAAAGAGTCATAGCAGAAATTCAATAAATATTTGGTGACTGAATGAATAGTTCCTAGATTGTAGAGTTCTTACTTAATTTTGTTATGCTACATTATGTATGCGTTGCACACTAACCTTTCATAGCTCTTTAAAATAAGGTATATTTTCTTACAAATCAAAACCACAATGAAATACCACCTCACACCAGTCAGAATGGCTAACATTAACAACTCAGGCAATGACAGATGTTGGCAAAGATGCGGAGAAAGAGGAACCCTTTTGTACTGCTGGTAGGAACGGAAACTGGTGTAGCCACTCTGGAAAACAGTATGGAGATTCCTCAAAAAATTAAAAGAGAATTACCCTATGACCTAGCAATTACACTACTAGGTATTTGTCCAAGGGATTCAGGTGTGCTGTTTCGAAGGGGCACATGCACCCCCAATGTTTTTAGCAGCACTATCAACAATAGGCAAAGTATGGAAAGAGCCCAAATGTCCATCAACTGATAAATGGATAAAGATGTGGTTTATATATACAATGGAATACTACTTGGCAATGAGAAAGAATGAAATCTTGCCATTTGCAACAATGTGAGTGGAACTGGAGGGTATCATGCTGAGTGAACTAAGTCAGTCAGAGAAAGACAAATATCATATGACTTCACTCATATGTGAAATTTAAGATATAAGACAGATGAACATAGGGGAAGGGAAGCAAAAATACTATAAAAATAGGAAGGAGGACGAAACATAAAAGACTCAAATATGGAGAACAAACTGAGGGTTGCTGGAGGGGTTATGGGTGGGGGGATGGGCTAAATGGGCAAGGGGCATTAAGGAGGACACTTGCTTGTTAGGATGAGCACTGGGTGTTATACGTAGGGGATGAAGCACTGGATTCTACTCCTGAAATCATTGTCGCACTATATGCTAGCTAACTTGGACATAAGTTTTAAAAATAATAATAATAAATTAAATTAAAACTAAAATAAAATAAGGTGCATTTCCTAAGGATGGCCTCTGAAATATAGAAGAGCAAAATACATCACTCTTCATCATAGCGCATTTACAAATGAAAAGATATCAGTAACACTCTAAATGGTTAAACTATAATTGAAATGTTATGCAAGACAGTTAAATGGTGTTTACATACAGATTGTAGTATTACAGGGATGTGCTTGCTCTATTATATGAAAAAGAGCAAGACACAAATATGTGTATGTTACATGATCACAAAAGGGTTTTTTTAAATATAATTTATTGTCAAGTTAGCTAATATACAGTATATACAGTGAGCTCTTGGCTTCGGGAGTAGATTCCCATGATTCACTGGTTACATAGAACACCCAGTGCTCATCCCAACAAGTGCCCTCCTCAGTGCCCATCACTCAATTCCCCTCTACCCTGGCCCCCCCATCAACTCTCAGTTTGTTCTTTGTATTTAAGAGTCTCTTATGGTTTGCCTCCCTTTCTGTTTGAAACTATTTCTTCCTCTTCCCTTCCGCCATGGTCTTCTGTTAAGTTTCTCAAGTTCCACATGAGTGAAAACATATGATATCTGTCTTTCTCTGACTGATTTATTTCACTCAGCATAATACCCTCCAGTTCCATCCATGTTGTTGCAAATGGCCAGATTTCATTCTTTCTCTTGGCCAAGTAGTATCCCATTGTATATATAAACCACATCTTCTTTATCCTTTCATCAGTCAATGGACATTTGGGCTCTTTCCATAATTTGGTTATTGTTGAAAGCACTACTATAAACGTTGGGGTACATATACCCCTAAGAACCAGCACTCCTGTATTTTTTGGATAAATTCCTAGTAGTGCTATTACTGGGTCATAGAGTAGTTCTATTTTTAATATTTTGAGGAACCCTCCACACTGTTTTCCAGAGTAGCTGCACCAGTTTGCATTCCCACCAACAGTACAAGAGGGTTCCCATTTCTCCACATCCTCACCAACATCTGCTTTTTTCCTGAGTCATTTATTTTGCCATTCTGACAGGTGTGAGGTGGTATCTCATTGTGGTTTTAATTTGTATTTCCCTGCTGATGAGCGATGTTGAGCATCTTTTCATGTGTCTGTTGGCCATCTGGATTTCTTCTTTGGAAAAGTGTCTATTCATGTCTTCCTCCCATTTCTTCACTGGATTATTTGTTTTTCAGGTGTTTAGTTTGGTAAATTCTTTTTTTTTTTAAATTTATTTAATTAATTTATTTTTTTACATTTATTTATTTTTGAAAGACAGAGAGAGACAGAGCGTAAACAGGGGAGGGGCAGAGAGAGAAAGAGACAGAGAATCTGAAGCAGGCTCCAGGCTCTGAGCTAGCAGTCTGCACAGAGCCCGACGCAGGGCTCGAATCCAGGAACCGTGAGACCATGACCTGAGCCGAAGTCGGACGCTCAACCGACTGAGCCACCCAGGGGCCCCGAGTTTGGTAAATTCTTTATAAATTTTGGATACTAATCCTTTATCTGATATGTCAACCAAAGGGGTTTTTTTAATGCTTAAAGAAGAAATGGGAGGAAATAAAATGTTTACAGTGTTGTCTTTGGGTGATACTATTAAGGGCCACTGTTTTTTTCTCTCCTCCTTTCTACTTTTCCATATTTTGTAATTTTCTATCATGAACATGTGTCACTCTAATGATAAGAAACAAAACAAACTTTATTAAGAAAATCCAACTATAATTAGCATAGTGCTCTAACCATAATATAGAAATAAGCATTTTTACTGATTTTATACAATTCTAAAGCAATAATGCACAAAATAAAAACATCAGGCCACAACTATTATTTACATTACCAAGTTGATTAGGGGAGTTTTCTCTTTATAGTAATGTTCCTGCATAAATAAAAGATGAATAATAGAATAATCTTCAATTGCTAATAAAGTAATGGAGTTAAGACAATGATCATCAATGGCTACCAGTCATTATGTGTCCCCTAATGAAGCTTACACAATGTAAGCTACAAGTAGTCTTGACAAGAATTTAACTTAAAATTGATTAATCTTATAGATTAAGTTATCTCTTTACAGGAAATACAGGAACTAGAAGAACATGACAAATATACTCCAGGGATGCAAGCAGCAAAACCCAGAATGTGAAAAACTCTATGTGACAAATAACACATTTTCTTTAATAAATACATTACAAAGGAATAAAATGAATAAGGAGGTACGCATAAGGACCCTATAGACTAAAAGTAACATAAGAGACATATCGACCAATTGCAATAAATAGATCTATACTGTCCAATTTGATAGACACTAGACATTTGTGGCTCAAATTGAGGTGTGTAACCCCCTGATTTCAAACTATATTAGAAAGTTATAGCAATCAAAGCAGTATGGTACCAGCAGATACATAAATCAATGGAATAGAAAGCCCAGAAATAAACCCACACATATATGGTTAATTAATCTATGACAAAGGAGGCAAATATATGTAGTGGAGTAAAGTCTCTTCAGTAAGTGATGTTGGGAAAACTAGAAAGCTACATATAAAGGAATGAAACTGGACCACTATTTTATATCATATACAAAAATAAGTTCAAAATGGATTAAAGGCTTGAATGCAATACCTGAAACTATAAAACATCTAGAGACAGTAAGCTCTTTGACATCAGTCAGCAATATTTTTTTGCACAATTCTCCTCCTTTACATCAAACTGAAAAGGCCTTGCACAGCCAAGAAACCCATCAACAAAACAAAAGGGCAACCTACGGAATGGGAGAAGATATTTGAATGTCATATAACCAATAAGAGATTAACATCCAAAATATTAACTTACATAATTAATATTAAGAAACCCAATTTTAAAATGGGCAGAGCACTTGAGTAGACATTTTTCTAAGGAAGACATACAGATTGGCAATAGACACATGAAAAGATGCTCAACATCACTCATCATCAGGAAGTGCAAATCAAAACCACAATGTGATATCACCTCACACTGGTCAAATTGGCCATTATCAAAAAGACAAAAATATAACAAGTGTTGGTGAGAATGTGGAGAAAAAGGAACCCTTGGGCACTGCTAATGAGACTGCAAATTGGTGCGGCCACTGTGGAAAACAGTCTGGAGTTTTCTCAAAAAATTTAAACTAGAACTAGCCTACAACCCAGCAATTCCACATCTGGGTGTTTATCCAAAGAAAACAAAAACACCAATTTGAATAGATACATGCACTCCTATATTTATTGCAGCATTATTCACAATAGCCAAGATAAGGAAGAAACTAAGTGTCCATCAATAGATGAATGGGTAAAGAAAATGTGGTCTATATATATGAAACATTACTCAGCCACAAAAAAAGAATGAAACCTTGCCATTTGGGACAACATGGATGGACCTAGGGAATATTATGCTAAGTGAAATAAGTCAGAAGGAGAAAGACAAATATCATATAATTTCATTTATACGTGGAATCTAGAAAACAAAACAAACAAAACAGAACAGAAATAGACTCAGATACAGGAAACAAAATGTTGGTTACCAGAGAGGGGAGGGGTTGAGGGAATGGGTGAAATAGGTGAAAGGGATTATGAAGTACAATCTTCCAGTTATAAAATAAGTAAGCCACAGGGATATAATTTATAGCATATGGAAGATAGTCAATAATATCATAAGTTATTACAATGTGCACAGAGACACATGGTAACTAGATTTATCATGGGGATCATCATATATCACAATATATAAACATCAGATTGCTGTACACCTGAAATCAATAAGATGTTGTATGTCCATTGTACTTCAATAAAAAAAAGAGGTGTGTAAAATATATACCAGATTTCAAATAGTTAATATGAAAAGAAAAGAATGCAAAATACTTAAATATTTTATCCTGATAAATGTTGAAATGATAATGGTAATATTTTTGATAGATTAAATAAAACATTAAATTCAATTTCACTTTTTTTAATTAGCATTAAAAATTCATATATAGATTGCATTATTCTTCTATGATAGTCTGGCATTATTGATATTATTCAGATTCTGATTTAAACGCAAATGTTATATAAATATATAATTGTTCATTGCTCATTGCTTTAGGTGTGATTGTGGTTATGGTTTTTTTTTTAATGGTCCTTATTTGTTAGAACTATATCTGAAGTATGTAGGCACAATATGACATTAGACTGGAATTTGCTTCAAAGTAATGTGAAGGGGGGAAATGAGTAAGGGTATAGATATATAAGGTTGGTCAGGTGTTGATCATGTTGAAACTGGGCAATGAATATGGGGTTCGGTGCCTTAGTCTCTCCACTTTTGCATATGTCTTTGTATGACATTTTCCATGATACAAAAGGAAGGGGGAAAGCTCGGGATGAGGCTACAAATGTGGGCTTACTTTTAAGAAGAGCAAGATAGCAAGCAGTATGCCATGTCACAGAACCCCAACTAGTCATGCTTCGTTAGAGATTTCCTTAATGGCTACCCCATCCTTGATCTTGAATCCTTCTTCTGTGCCCAAACTCCTTTCTGCTATTTAGCTTTTACTTTAGAAACATATCCTTGACTTAACTCTCTTACCACAGATCCTCTTCCTGGTGGACCTCAATTTTGTATTCAAGTTGCTATTGCTGGGTACAAATCCCCCCAAAACTTGGTAGATTAAAACAACAACAATCGTTTTCTTATTATCTCTCATGGATTGACCAGGTTGAGCTGGTAAGTTCTCAGTTTATCACATGGTTACAGTTAGGAGGTGATTGATGCTATAGCCATCTAAAGACTTCCTCACTCTTAAGTCTGGCAATCCAGGTTGACTGCTGGTTGGGATGTCAGCTGAGGCTGTCAGCCAAAATACCTACAGGTAGGCTCTCCATTCACCTGGGTTTCCTCACGGCATGGCAGCAAGGTTCCAAGAGCCAGCATCCCAATAGTATCCCAGGCAGCAAGTCTATAAACTTTATGACCGAGTTTAGGAAGCTACTTCAACTATAGTTACTAGCCACCCACACTGAAGAGGAGAAAAGTAGGTCCCACCTCTTGCTGGAAGCAGTGTCAATGTCACATTAGAAGATGAGCATGTGACATGAAGATCTTGTCAAAGCCATCTTAGAAAATTCAGCCAGCCATACTTTAGATCCCCCCCTTGGTATGTACATTTTTTTCCTCTGGTGCTGACCAGCTTCCAATTATCAGCAAGCCAAAGTGCACTTTTCTGCTTAGGACTATCACTCACCTGGTCCCTCTCAGCTTGCAAATTCCCCATGGTGCTACCACAACCAGCATCATTCCAGCATGGGTGCTGCCCCCAGACTTCTGCCCATAACCCTCACCATTCCTGCCTCCACTCAATCCCGTTTCAAAATGCATAAGGACATAACAGCATATAACACTGCTCACATACTCTAAAAAATACTCCTTTACAAACCCTATCCAAGAAATACAAACAAGCAGATATGAAATATGGTGGTAATAGACATGCTTAATTAAATTTCAAAATTATTCAATGACATGTTTATGTCATTATAATACAATGGACAATAGAAGTCCTCAATGTCAGTAATCCTGAAAAAGCTCTTAATTTTAATACCAGGTAGGAAAAAAAAAATCATTCTGCACATAAGATTCCTATCACCAGAAACATTGTGGCACCCTCTGCTGTCAGGAAACAGAGTTTAGAGTTACCCTAGGTTCATTTTCCTTGAAGGATTCTCCAGCATCCTTATACCATAGGCTGTCAACCATCTCATCCAGATATCAAAGCATAAATCAGAGACTGGAGGAAAGTTATGGGGCTTAATTCAGGCAAGACAGTAAAGAATGAAAATCCAATCAGTGTGTGTAACTGAATGGTAATAAGTAGGAAAGGGAAAAGGGAGCTAGGTAGAGAATCTCAAGAGGTAACAGATATCAGACACATCACAGTATAGTTATCTTTGTCTAAACATTTTACATAACTTAATCTCGGCAAATTACCCATGAAACACAGAAAGATTACATAAATTGCCCAAGGTCACACAGCAAGTGAATGGCAGAGCCAAGATACAAACCCCAGAAATCTGTCTCCAGAGCCTCTGACTTTGACCACTCCTCTCTACTGCCTAACAAACAAGTATGGCTATTCATGGGGAGGGACTTTCTTTAAATGTATCAAGAATTATCATTCAGTATTATTGCTCTTACCTAAAAGAAAGCTGATTGTGAGGAAAATTACTTGTCCTATAATAAGCAGAGAAATTAGGAAGTCATCCAAGGCTCCCATTCACAATTAAGCCATTCTAAAGTTTGGAAGATTCTTTTCCCTTCTAAATTTAGGAACAAATTTCTTCTTTTGAGGAAGCAAAATGTATTACAATGACCCCCAAGCTAATGTCCCTCATCACAACCTCATGAAATCTGTCAGCTGCTTTTAGGAAGAGAATGAGTTGCTCCTACAACAAGCTCAAGGCTTATATAACTGGATTAATCCATCTCAACAACCAACCAGGCAGCTGAGCAGATCATCACTCAGATGCAAAGGCTGGTTCACCTGGCAGGTGAAACCTGTGTGGAGGCAGGAGAGAAAAAAACCTTTCCTCATAAAGGACAGAACAATCAATTCCTATCCTCCTTCATGAAAAAATAAGTCAAGCGGATCTGGGTCAGGATGAAAAGTATGTCCAAGGGATTGGAGAGCTCTGGGAGGCAGACTGAATAAAACAGGACCAAATTCTTGGTATGGTGTTAGAAGAACCTCATAGTTCAGTCAGGCACCCACATGATAATGTTAGAACCTAGACCCTATTCTAGTGTTGGAGACTTGGGGACACTGGTACAATCCACTGGGAGCACATGCTGTAGATCACCTAACTGCCGTCAACAGGAAGATTATGAACCTAATATCTACTGAGGGCTCAGTGTGCGCCGGGCACTATTCTTAGTGCTTTATCTTATTTAAACCTCACAACACAAACCCTATGAGACTGTTACTATTATCCTTATTTTACAGAATAAAAGGTCTGGGTGGTTAAAAACTGACCCAAGATCACACGCCAATATGTGTTAGATTGAAAGAATTTGAACTTCTGTCTCTCTGCTTCCAAAATCCAAGCTATTTCTATTATATCAAGCAGATCATGCAACAAACAATTTATGACATTGAGTAACTCTGAGAATTGTTTATGGCCTTCCCCTGAAATTTTAGACTAGACTAAAGCCCAAGTGTTGGGATCTACAAATACATCTAGATTGGGAGTGGAAAAATGGGTGATGGGCATTGAGGAGGGCACTTGTTGGGATGAGCACTGGGTGTTGTGTGTAAGCCAATTTGACAATAAATTATATTCATAAAAAAATACACCTAGATTGTGACACCTACCTATGACACTGGGCTGTACATCTTGGAGGAAATACCTCTTCTATTTACTCCTCCGTGTTTTTCCTTCTTCTCCCACAGTCCTCGTGTCTCCCTCCCCCCAACCCAGGTCATCTCTCTTGATCTTTGTCTTGGGTGGGTATTTGTCAAAAGGGACAATCCTATTTATTCCAGCATATATTTAGTCCAACACATATTTAGTGAGCCTCAGAGGAGATAATGGTGGAGAAAATCAAGAGAAAGTCTTCCTTTGCAGTCCTTTGTAAAAGCCTGGGCAAGGAAATTTAAGTTTGCTGGGCTTCAGTTTGTACAAGCAAAACCAGAGCAGGTTGGACTATACAGTCTTCTAGCTCTAAAGTCTATAATTCCATTACTTCAAACAAATTTGTTATTCTTCACAATGAAATGGCCCCAATGAAATACATCAACTTACAAAGAAAAAGGTCAAAAGAAAGGGATAGATTAATTCTAACAAATTCTGTGCTTTGCCCTGGACAACATGATTTGATTTAAAAAAAAAAAAAAAGTGCAGACTTACACCAGCCAGCACTGCTTCTCTCTCTCAAAATGACGGGGTGGAAGGTGGGTCTCGCCTGGTGCCACAGCTCACCATCCCTGAAGGTCAGGCCAAATTTAGAGTTTGTACCAGAAAAAGGTTATTTACCTCATCCTCTGCAAATTACATTCAGCCCACAGGGGCTCACCTGATTCAGATTGCCCTCCATCCAAAGAATACCAGGGACTAGGGCTGCCTCGGGGTCTTTGAAGGAGGATTTCTCTATATTCTTGCCTCAGCTAATATATCCTGCCCCCTTTGGAAGTACTGGGAAGAAAAGCTTCTCTCCCTCCCTCCATGGCTTCCCCATTCACCCCACCCCACCAGAGGAGAGAGTTATATGATGGTGGTGAGATTTGAGAAAAAGCCATTGCACAGGTGTAGTCTAAGCCCTTTCTAGGGCTCTAGCCTCACCCCAGGCAGCTGCAGTATTTATAACTCACTGCTCCTCTGCCGAGGACAGAGGCTCCCGTGAAAAGGGAGGCCTGTAGCCTGTGACCTTATGAGTAAACTCAACTGAGAACAAGAAGAACAAACTCAGTTTGGCCTTAGGGCCAAGCCACAATCTCCTTTCCAGCTTTCACAGCAATATTTGACTCCCATGTCTACTTCCCAATTGATTTAAAACTTGATTCAGAACTCCAGAGGAATATAACCCTTTAAAACTTTAAGAAAGCAAGCACAGATCATATTAAGTTCAATGTCACACACTGTAGTAGCTGCTCTAAAGGAAATTAGAATTCAACAAGGGACATTAACATATGCATAATCTAAGCAAGGCAGACTGGAACAAATGCCAACCAGAGATTCCAAGCAAATGCTGTTGTGATGCCAAGTGGGAGGTTGGGAGAAAGGGGGTGGTGACAACAGTCCAGGGCATTCAGGGTTGGATTTCAAAGAATCTTTTGATGTTGTGACCAGGCCCTGAGAGAAGACCCAGAACCATCCTTTCCTTTCAGGGTTCTCAAAGCTGCAGCAGGCAGGTGTAGTACCTCAGGGTCCCCACTCACATGAGGAGGAGGAGCCAAAGCCAAGCCCCACCTAAATCCACTCTACTGGCAATGGCTGGATTTACAGGAGCCTCTACACAGGCTAAAAGTCTCTTTACCATACTTAGCTCATTTTGATTTGACTCCAGAAAAATAGAATATGTAAGTCAAGGAAAAGGACAAAGAGTGAAAATGGGACAGAATATTAATTGGAAGCAGGTTGGTGATTAAGAAAAGTTTTGACTCCAGGGCGCCTGGGTGGCTTTCGACAAAGCGTCGGACTCTTGATTTCAGCTCAGGTCATGATCTCATGGTCATGAGATGAAGCTCCACTTTGGGTCCCAGCTCCAGGCTATGCTGGGCGCGCAGCCTGCTTAAGATTCTCTCTCCCTCTCTGTCCCTCCCACCTGCCCTCCCCTCTCCGCCCCCACACACTTGCTCTCTCTCAAAAAAAAGTTTTGACTCCAATTTGAATATACGTTGTTTGTGTCTGGGGTGGGGGGTAAGTGCAATCAGTCTGAAGCTTTGATCTTGATCAGAGGTCTACAAAAGTAGATGTTTGGCATGCCTAGACAACATAATCCAGACAAGAGCAATCCTCAATGAACTGAGAATGGGCAGGTATTCCACCAGGGTCCCAGTGTATCCCATATCACAGACTGGACCTCTGTTAATTGACATCCATAGGAATCTAAGTTTAAAGGCTTATTCTAAAATAGAGGGCATACGAGTCACAGGCTTACATACTTCCCAAAGACCATATTTTTGTGGTCCCTGTGTGGCAGAACCAAACCAAAAAGTTGTCCTGCAGCTGTTTCAAGGACATCATCCTTATTGAGCCACTTAACACTAAAGTTAGAATTCAGCCAAAGCACTACTTCAGCACTTTCTGTTGGTCACACATCCACCTCTTCCGGCCAGGAAC
This sequence comes from Cryptoprocta ferox, assembly GCA_028646485.1. NCBI lineage: Eukaryota > Metazoa > Chordata > Mammalia > Carnivora > Eupleridae > Cryptoprocta > Cryptoprocta ferox. Next base: position 134,295,896 of record CM053567.1, on the reverse strand, counting down.
AATTTGAGGTTATTTACTGTCATACTCATTCTTTTATAACCCAGCTCTACATACCATGTCTGGCCCCAAACCAGTGCAAAGTAAGTATTTGTTAAATGCAATAAATTTATAGATGAACCTAACAACCAGATTCCAACATGACTTAGTTTGTCTTCTAGTTTGAGAAAGGTATGATTCCATCATATTTCAATATGTTCTAATGTTAAACACGTGTGGGGGTGTGTCTTCAACCAAGTTTTGTATATTATGTGCACACACTTCTATCAGATTCTTATATGACAGAAATTCAACAAATTCTTTTTTTTTTTTTTTTGAAAGAGGGAGAGAGAGAGAGCAGAGGAGCGGCAGAGAGAAAAAGCAGGGGAGGGGCAGAGAGAGAGAATCTTAAGCAGGCTCTGCACTGTCAGTGCAGAGTCTGACACAGGGCTCGAACTCACCAACCATGAGAACCTGATCTGAGCGAAAATCAAGAGTCAGACACTTAACCAACTGAGCCACCCAGACACTAGGAAATTCAACAAATTCTTAGGAGTAAGATAGGAGACAAAAAGTTGCATCACTGTCCTCAAAATGTATTAGGCTTTCCCTCACCCTGACCCTGACCAGTTACCTCCTGTGTTCTGTCTTGCATGAGTCAACTGTAGAAAGCTTTCAGTAGCTTTAGTCGTACTCCAACTCAGACCCAGCTTTGTCTACAAGAAGCTTCATATAGTTTGATGTACAATGTTGAAATGAGGGGAAAAGCAAAAATTGAACTATAATAAAGTGCTAAATCTTTTAAAACTGGTACAAAGTACTTATAGTTTAGAAGAGGGAGGGGGTGCTCAGTGTCTCAGTTGGTTAAGCATCTGACTCTTGATGTCTAATCAGATCATGATCTCACGGTTTCTGAGTTCAAGCCCCGCATGGGGCTCTGCACTGACACAGCACTAACCCTGCTTGGGTTTCTGTCTCCCTCTCTCTCTGCCCCTCCTCTCTCTCTCTCTCTCTCTCTCTCACACACACACACACACATGCACACACAAAAGAGAAATTACAAAATAACTTTGGATACTAGTTAGCATTCACGGAAAAGGTAAACTTTAAGCTGGACTGTGAGGAAGTGGCATTTTCTAAGAATGATTGCTCCATGAAGGAACCATGTGCACAAAGGAGCAAAAAATCAGAGGCAGTGTGTTATAAAAATATATGTAAACATAAAATAAAACTAAAAAGATAAAATGGGAACAATATTGTAAAGACTTCAAAGGAAGGAATCTGGGCTTAATCAAATAAACATTAGTATACCTGTACATTATTTTGACCGAGACTGTAACGAGTCTAAGCTTAGGAAAAGTAATCTGGCAGGATGGATGTAAGGGGAGACAAAGTGAAATCGGATGTAAGATAATCAGCTAGGTGTAAGACTATTATGAGAATGAAAGGGATATGTAAGAACAAACCAAAAAAAAGCAGACCTGCCCAAAGGTGGCATTTAATCCAAAGGATTAACTGGACAAACACAAGGCAAAGTCCACGTGAAAACAACAGTAAGAAACAACTCCACATAGTAAGACACAAACTCAGTGAATATAAGGCAAACAGCAAAACCTTTAAGAGAATTTCAGCAGAAATGATTAAAGAAATGGCATAAAGAATGAACATCCACCATTTCAAATTAATTTATTCACTACTGATCACCTATTAAATGACAGGTACTTATAAAATAGGATCTTGGTTCCATAGTACTCACATTCACTTTGATTCACGATCAAAACTTTAAAAAATTAAAAGGAAATTAAACATGTACACATTATAAAAATGTTTTACTGGGGAGAAAAAAAATCTTGGTTTTAAAATCTACGATGCCATAAACATACTACTTCTTCAAACACAAGCTAGTTAGTATCCTACAGAGCTCCATGTACTAGTTAAGGCTCTGAAAGCTACAGAGATACAAACTTCATACACACTCTTTGATGAGTTTCTGCACACCCAGATATTCATAAACATGCTGAATTACTGGCTTTGAAAATAAGAACACAACAGATACAAATTCTGTGGCAGGGCAACCTGACTTATTTTAGGGACAATTCTGCTATACCTTATTTCATGGGCAATTCTACCATACTCAAAATCAGACTAAGCATTTAACATTTCTCTGAGCTTTCTGAAAGTCTCTGAAGAGAAAAAGAAAAAAACGATGATAAAATGTTAACAGTATTTACCTCTGGAAGATGAGATTGTTTTTCACCTTTTCTTACATATACCTACAATAGATATTTCTGAACACTGAATTCACATGTCACGGACAGATCTTTGAAGAAACCTGGGTACTAAAGCCTAGACTTCAAGGGCATGAGAAAACTGCTTCAAGCACATGACTGGATGTCAACAAGTGATAACATGTTAACCCTGCATTATTTTGGACAAATTTGGATCCTGAGTCAAAGATACAAGTCATCAGGTTTTGAATTAAAACATCTAAAAATGGACTATTAAATCATGAGCTCCTCCAGGACAAAGGACTTAACTATTAGGTAGTTGAGTCAAAGGCAGTGTGGCATGGTGTGTTTAGGGTCATAGACCTAATTCGATTCCCAGCTCCCAACATTTTATAGCTATCATTTACTCAAGCATATCATTTAACCTCTGAACCTCCGCTTTCTCATCTATAAAATGAAGACAACACCTACCCTACAGAATTATCATGATGATCAAAGCTAATGCATAAGCACAGAGTACATGTTCATAACACAAACCTCTGTTACTATTATACACTCACTCCTACTCAATATCCAATGATCCTGTCATTAAAAGCAGTATGTTTTTAATTAGCTTAGGGTGAGATCACAGAACTAAAAAGTATTACAACAGAGGGGCATCTGACTCTTGATTTCAGCTCAGGTTGTGATCCCAGGGTCATGGGATAGAGCCCTGTGTCAGGCTCCACCCTGAGCATGGAGCCTGCTTAAGATTCTCTCTCTGGCCCTTGGCCCCTCTCCTCCACTCGCACTCTCTAAAACAAATCTGAGGGGTATCTGGGTGGCTCAGTTGATTAAGTGTCCAACTCTTGACTTTGGCTCAGATCATGATCTCACAGTTCTTGAATTCGGTTCTTGAGTTGAGCCCTACATCCAGCTCTGTGCGGACAGTGCAGAGCCTGCCTGGGATTCTGTCTCCCCCTCTCTGCCCCTCCCCAACTTGCTAATTAAATAAAAAATAAATGTTACAAAATAAAAACTTTCTTATATTAAAAAAAAATGTATTACAACTAGAAAACTAGTCTTTCCTTATCTGTATATTGATTGGCAACACCTGACAAGATATCTCATTCCTTCCCCAAATCAAGATCAACATTACTGTTCTGCCTAGGCCAAGGAAACTAACACAGGAAGGGAGCACAGTAGAGTAGAACACAGAAGACAGGAAGGCAGGAGAGAATAAAGATCTGAGCCCAAAACTGGAAATCAATACTACTGCCTTCATCCAGGTAATGAGATTTCTACAGAATAAATAAGTGTACCAGAAATGTTAGGATTTCTAGTTTTAAGACAACCTTGCTTATTTGCAGGAGATTCAACTAGCTCAAGATTAGGAAAATGGTATCAATAAATACCCCTCAACTAATATTTACACATTTTATTTCCTAACCTAAAGGTTTTTATAAACAGGCTATGTTAGAAACTGGTATACTACTGTAAAAGTTGTAGGATCATCAAAGCATATATGCTTTGTGTAAAAGTCAGCTTTTGTATATTTTGTTCCTGAATTAAGAGGTGCATTTAATTCCATGACATGAGCCAAAAAAAGTACTATAAAATCAGATCTTGCCAGGAATATTCCATGCCCCTTCTAGTCATTCATATCTACTTTCAAGCACTTCGGGAAGAAAGAAACAATGCATTTACAATAAAGACAACCACCTCATGAATTAAAACAAAACAAAACAAAACCAAAGGAAAAGCTAGTCATGAGGCACCTGAGGCATGAAGCACCACCACCAAGAGGGCAGGGACTTTTGTCTTGCTCACTGTTGTCTCCACAACCATCTAGAACCTCACCCAGCACATAGTAGTTGGTCACTAAATACTTGCTCACTGAATGAATTAATCACTCTTTAAAGAAATAACTTTGGGAAACCAAAACAAAATTATTTTCAATATTGATGGTTTTTCTTACAGCTTGGAAGAGTTCTACTGTCTTATATTTTTTCCAACTATTTAATGGAAGAATGCTTCAAAAGAAAGAAAAGTTTTCTATAGAAATATATATAGACATATATATGTATGCATATTTGTATTTATAGAGAATTATATGTAAGACTATATTGCCCAAACTAAGCCAAAAATAAACTTGGAAAAAACTTTCTATAAAACACTGTTTCAATATAATTTTATTAACAGTTATTACATCAAAATTCACATTTATAGGATCCAAAGGACTGTCTTAGAAAATTCTAAAGTATATGTAATAAGATTTCAAAGTATGATAGAACATATTCTCATTATAATACAGCCCTTAAAAAGTCAAGAGTAACACTGAGAAATAAGTGCAGTTCTATCAAGAACTAGAAATGAATTCTGCGTGCATAGTGTCACTTAAAGCGAAGTTCCATGGAAGTATGACATACTTCTACGGATGTGAATTTCAGTGGCAAACATCATTGGCTTCCAAACAACTGACACTAAAGGAATTTCCAATCAAAACACTAGCACAGTAGCTTTCATCCAATATAGAGCTATGATAATTCTACAAAGAGACCCTGAATCCTTAAGTACTTGTAGTATGATTTTATGCTGACACTAGTACAAAACACATCAACTCTAATGCATAGATTCCGACACATTATGACAACAGAATACTAAAGATAGCCTTTCCCTAGATCAGGAAATGCTGAGTTTTCCAGTGTAGTAAAAGCTGGTCATTGCTGATCTAGTGAAATTCTACATCCTCCAGCTTGAGCAGTATTATAAGATTCACAAATATTACATTTCATGCCTAATATATGGAACTGGACAGTAGATCTCCCATTGCAATCATTGCAGAGAATCTGAAAAGTGAAAAGAATTCAAATTAAGTATATTAAACCTTATAGACACAAAGTGGCATTATCTGCCCAAAACAATTCCTCAAAAATCATGAAGAACTGAAACACATATAGGTAAATCTAAACATCCCCCTAAATAGAAATGCCTTTGGCATAGAAAATTCTATGAGGACTACTAAGGTAGCTTTGAATTTAGAAAATGAAACTGTAAATTTGAGTCAAGAACTCTCATTTTAAAACTGTTCCCTAATAGTATATAAATAGTAGTGAGCATAAAATTTAATATAGGCATTATCAGATTGACACCTATATTTACAATTCAAAATAACATACATGATTTCATTATTGACACTAGCAAAATTATCTTAGTTAAAATAAAACAAATCTTTACACACACAGTATTTTTTGCTTATTCCTTAGGTTTAATATACTAAGGCTCTCAATCTTCTATGCCTCAGAAATAAAGTCCAAAAAGGTAGTTCCTAAAATTTAATAAAAAGAAGCTTTTGGCTCATCCCTAAAATGACAGGAAGATGTCACTTGGGAATTAATCTCTTCTAACACGAACATCCCCCAAAATAAAAAAGGTGTTAACCTGAAAACAGATCAACGCGTTATTATGTGAGAAAAGCATTAGCTTTAGAATACTCATACCTGTTTTGTTTCTTAAATTCCACGAGTGAAATCATATGGTATTTGTCTTTCTCTGACTGACCTATTTCACTTAGCATAATACATTCCAGCTCCATCCACATCTTTGCAAATGGCAAGATTTCATTCTTTTTGATGGCTGAGTAATACATGTGGAATTTAAGAAACAAAACAGATGAACATATAGGAAGAGGGGGGTGATAAAGAAGAAAGGTAAACAAAGCACAAGAGACTTAACAGAGAACAGACCAAGGGTTGATGGAGGGAGGTGGGTGAGGGATGTGCTAGATGAGAGGTGGGTACTAAGGAGGGCACTTGTGAAGAGCACTGGGTGTTGTGTGTAAGTGATGAATCATTGAATTCTCCTGAAACTATTGCACAGTATATTAACTAAAATTTAAAAATAAACAAGATTAAAAAGAAAAGTCCTACCATAATAAATAGAACTTCCAAATTTGTTCAAAATTATAATTTGGAATACAATCTGAATGTAGAAAGATTAGTGGTTGCCTACAGCTACAGGATTGGGGAATAATTGCTAATGGGTATGGGATTTCTTTTAGGGGCAATAAAAATATCCTAAAATTGACGGTGGTTAATATTTGTACAACTCCAAGAATATACTAAAAAGCACTGAATTGTACACTTTAAATGGATGAGTTACATGGCATATAAGTTATATCTCAATAAAGCTGTTATTTGAAAAAATGACCTACATGGAACAAAGCACACTAAAGCCTCTAGTAAAACATCACATAATTACCAATTAGTATTCCAAAAGTGATCCTTCATTTACCTTACTAACAATTCAATTATCCACATGAATAAAAAGGGTAACGAACATTAAAAAACAAAAAGTAATCTTCTTCAGAAATCAACAAATATTTATGCCTGAAATAAAATTTAAAATAATTAGAAATAAAGCATCATTAAAACATCAGACCAGTAATTCACCTCCACATCGTTATATTACTGGCTGGCTCTGACAAGTAATATGTCAATAATTCAGAATAAAGTTTTTGCCTGCCATCTAGTGTTGGGAAGAATTGCATAAAGGTTAATCTTCGTATTTTTTTGGTCTGGTCCTTTAAATTTAAAATTTGTATTTTGTCTTTCCCATTAATCATCACGTTGGTGTTTCTGCCAAAGCAGTATATTTTAGACACTTTTGAGCAAAAAGGCAAAAACAAACAAGAACATCAACTAGGAACCTGAAAACTTTTAAGCTCTGCTTGTACTCACATCCACAGTCATGTTCTGGTATTCCGATGGCATAGGAGTCTGTGCTACCTCATCATCCAGCTGTCTCCAGTACCTAGTCATATCTAAAGCAGAGTGCATACATAATGGACATCTGTAGCCTCTAGAAGAAACAGAGAGGTTATTTTCCAAACATTTAACAAGGAGTAAATGAACTCAGATATACAAGAGGATGCATGCTAACTGGTACATAAACCATCCAAAACAGAGCATTATTCTAAATTTCAAGATGATCCATGGTTTTTTTTAAACCTACTCTTTTTCCTCAGCTCTCTAAAATGGGAAGTCAGTCCATATCCTTTGTAGAATATATTCAATATATTTTAAAAACCAATTAAGCTGCTTTGTAACTAAATGACCTCAATTTCTTAATACATTCATGTAACTCAGATCATATTATTTTCTTTCTAAACATTCTGAAAAAGTTCCCTTCTATCTGGCTCTTATATTAAAATTTCTGCTTATGAATTTGCAGGACCAAAATACATTTACACAGTCTCTTCTCTCCTAACTACTCTCATCTCATTGTAACATCCTTTCCCCATAATAAAGTCTCTGCTTTAGATAATCTTGTTACCAGCTTTCTTTGCAGATAGATTCTCCTGGGCCCATATAATGACTTAGAATTCCGAGCGACATGCCTCGGCATTCTTACAATGCGATCGATTGCCTCTGGCAGAGGCTGTGCCTCCTGTTAAGGACAGCCAGAAAATAAGAGTATCTCTCTCAAGTTGAGGGATGAGATAAGGCATAATGCAAACATGGGGGGAAAGGTACAGTCCTACATCTACAAGATGTTTTGCCCAGTTTCCCACAATTTACCCTGCCCGTCTCAACATAAATATCTGCCACGCCCAACATGGTGTGAGGAACAGAACTGGCCCACTTCCACATCCCCGCAAAAATAAGTCAGCATCTTACAATAATAATCTAAAAAAAATTTTTTTAATGTTTTATTGATTTTTGAGAGAGAAACAGCGCGAGCAGGGGAGGGTCAGAAAGAGAGGGAGACATAGAATCTGAAGACAGGCTCCAGGCTCTGAGCTAGCTGTCAGCACAGAGCCTGACACGGGGCTCGAACCCACAAACCACAAGATCATGACCTGAGCCAAAGCCGGATGCTCAACCGACTGAGCCACCCAGGCACCCAGCAATAATAATTTTCAAAAATCCCGTCAAACACTCACTCTTTCAACATTTCTTCATAACACGTTCTGAAAAAAATATATAACATTATTTCAGTAAAGCAAAACTATCTACTATTTTCAAACACTTTTGAGAGAAAAACACAAAATTCCTTCACCTATGTAAAAGATGTCCACACGGCAAGACATGAGCAACAACACGGGATGTGTGAATGTCCTGTAAAGGAAATAAATGTTAGTGCTTGCATGAAGACAATATAAACATCCACGTACCTTAAATTCAACAGCAAATATTTCCAAAGCAAATGATATTTTAAGCTTACCTCCAAACATATTGGACAATTCTGTCGGGAAACATTTTCAATACACTGTTTAAAAGAGAAACTCAAATTACTAAAAACTTAACTAAATGGAAATGACAAATATATAAACTACTAAAAACAATAAAGGGAACAATATTAACTTACTAAAGATAATAATTAACAATACATGTTTCTCACATGTCAGATAAGAACTGAACAGTTAACTCACACAACTATTTCAGGCTTTGCACATTACCTGAAACCATGAAATTGCTCAGTATATCTTAACTGTTCAAATTATCTTCATTTTACAAATAAGGAAAATCAGTGTCAAGATTTACCAAAGATGCAGAGATAATAACCTTTGGAATCTACTTTATAGGTGGTTTGTTCCAAAGTAAACTACTCAATAATATCGATAATGGTAAGAGTTCATATTCTTGAAATTTACTACATGCCATATACTAAGTACATTACCTGTATTAGCTCAATTAAGTCCCACAACTCTAAATGAAACAGGTACAATTATTACCCCATTTTACAGATGAGGTATTTGAGGCCTAGAGAAGCTAAATAACTTCCAAAGTCATACGGTAATAAGAGGTGGAACTGTTTTTGAGCCCCAACAGGCTGCCTCCAGTGTTAGAGTTCATAACTCGACAAGACAGTGTGTGATTAAATGGAGGAAGGTAAGGGGTAGAGCCAAGCCATGGCTGAGGTTTTTTATGTAAGCACCTGAGTATTTACTAAAATATAGACAAGAAATAACTGAGAAACACGACAAAGATACCACAAGAGAAAATGTGTATATAGTTTTTGAAAGACAACATAGCTATCACCCCAACTCAAGTCTATAAAACGAACCTCAATCTTTTATCTCCAGCCTAGTACCTTAAAAGCAAGGGCTAAAAATCCTGGGAGTCCTCTTTACTCGGCCCCATTCCTTTCCCCTTATACCTTTGTCACCATATCCCAAATGCTCATTATTCATCTCAATTTCTCTTAATACTTGACTATTTTAGGCCAGTTATTATCTAGTACCTATTAAAAAAAAAAAAACCCTCATTAATGTTAACTATACTGGAATTAAAATTTTAAAAATTTTAAAAAACATCATTAGTCTATTCTCTGATGTTTATTAGGTTTTTTTTCTAAATAATGAAAAATAATTTTAAAGGACCTGGTATCATGGTATAATTACTATATCCAAATCAAAAATATTTCTAACAAATTAACATTAAAAATTAAAAAAAAAAAAGGGGGGGCGCCTGGGTGGCTCAGTTGGTTACATGTCTGACTTCAGCTCAGGTCATGATTTCACGGTTTGTGGGCTCAAGCAGAGCCTAGAGCCTGCTTCGGATTCTGTCTCCCTTTCTCTGCCCCTCCCCTGCTCTGCTCTCTCTCTCAAAAATAAATTAACATTAAAAAAAAGTATTAAAAAAATATTTCTAACTATGAAAGAAAACACAAAAACATTTTCTGAATTTTCTTGGAATGCTGTTACATTGCTCTTTCTTCTGTACTATCCATTTTTACTTATTCTTAAAACCAGTATCAATGAGAAGAATCCATTATTAATTTATTAGAAGTTGTCAACATTATGCTAATGACTGACATAAGTATTCTTACATCCTATAAAGAAAAAGCATGTAGACCACATATTCTGAGGCATAGATCTTAGAACACCTACTTAATACTGCTTAAAAATAAAAAGCAACAGAGTTGTACTTGGTAGTATCTGAAGATTAGCATGCTTCCAAACATCTTAGAATTTAAGCTAGTTTTCAAAAACAATATAATATTTTTTAAATTATACAAACTTAGTTATATACCTTGTGCTTTCCTTGAAGATTCATAGCTAGACATAAGTTACATTTCAAACAGTGGAAAAAATCTTCCTTTGGACCAATCCTAAAAATACATGTGAAAGCCAAAAGATTAGGTTCATTTTTACTACAAGGGTATTCATTTTTATATAAGTTTAGTTTCACTGTTAGTCCAAACCACACTGAAGAACATGAGGTAAACTCCCACCTCCCCCACATCACTCCCCAAATTTAAGTACTATAAACAGAATGGTATCTATTATCCAAGCCTTTTTTTCTATAAAACTGTATACACACACACACCCTTTGGGCTTTATTTTTTACATAAATGGATTCTATATTTCTTGTTCTGAGACTTTTTATTCACTTAACAATATATCATTAAGATTATTCTATGTCTATATAGATCCACTTCATTCCTCTTCATAATTACATAGTATTACGTGGTATGGATAGACCATATTTTTTAAAGTATTCCCTTATATAATTTACTGTCTTTAGTTAATACAATGATATAAAATAACTATCCTTATACAAATATCACTTAGCCTATCTGTTGATAATCGTTTATAAGATTTCTAAAAGTTAAACTACGGGCACTGAGGGTATCACATCACTGGTTTTGATCCTGAAAAAACGGCCTCCAAAAAGACAATACTAAATTATACCCCCACTAACCATGTGTGATAGCACCTGCATTCCCCACCCCCTAGTGAACACTATATGGTATATGGTTACCTATATGATAGACAAATAAAAGATGTCATTTTAATTTGCACTTCTCAGATTATGAGACAGGAAATATATTTTAATGTTTATGAACCATGTAGATTTCTACTGTAGATTGTTTATTCATGTGCTCTTTTCCTGCTTCTACTAGGGTGTCTTTTACCATTTTAAAGCAGCTGTTTATATATCCTGAATATTGATCTTTTTCATTTGTATACTTACAATTTCCTGGTATGTGACCAAGATTATCTTGATTTATATATTTTGTCATACAACCATTTTAATTCTATGTATTAAAAAGCTATTGATATTTTCCTTGATGGCTTATGCTTCTATCTCTTGTTTAGAAAAGACTTTTGAAACCTATAGGTCATAAATATATGTATACCTTGAATACTTACGGCCTTTAATTTTTGTATTTTTCTTTTATCCATTTGAAATGTATTATGATAAACTGCTAGTTGTCCCCAAATTTTTATTATCCCCTTCTTTCACAACAAGAGAACACTCAGGTACAGGGCTGTCCTAAATAAAGACTATTTGCAACTTCTCTGGAGATTGTGAACAGAGAGATAAATATAAATTCTGTGTTATGTCCTTAAAAGGAAAACTCAACAAACCCTAAACACAAGCAACTCGAAAAAAAACCTCTATCACAGATCATCATAATCAAACTGCTCAAAACCAAAGATAAAGAGAAAATTTTAAAAGCAGCCAGAAAAAAATAAAAAGACCTGTACAGTGGAACAAAAATAAGGACACCAGACTTCTCACTGGAAACAAGGCACAATGTATTAGACAAAATACAGTAGAGCAACATTTTTGAAGTACTGAAAGAAAAAACTGTCAGCCTAGAATTCTATACCCAACAAAAATATCTTTCAAAAATGAAAGCAAAATAAAGATACAAAACATACAAAAAACATAACAAAAACCAGGAGACACTATTTAAACAAAAACAGTCCATTTGGCATCAGTACATAGTCACAGTTAGAGGTGATCTGGCAGGCTCTGCAGCAGTGTCCTCAAACTTCACCTCAACACACAGCAAATATTGTTACATCCTGACCTAGTTCTCCCTTCTCCTCTCACACACATATACACACACACAAAATGCTAATCAAAGTTTCACATAACAATACTTATCCTTACCATGTATTTCTTTTTTATTCTATCTTTTTTTTTTAAACAGTGGCAGGGACTAACTAGATTTGCTTCAGTTTAAAATAACTACTCTAAATAACATATCCTCTTCACTTCCATCCTCAACCCCAGTCTCTACCTGTACCGCCCCTCACTCCATTCTTTTCCTGCCTTCTCTTAGGCTTGGTTATTTATTTATTTCTACCCCAGACCATTCTGATCTACTCAGCCTTGGCCTATCTCTGTAAAAACTTTACTCAAACATTCCTAAAATTAAGACCACTCCAATCCCCATAATCTGATCCTCGTTAGTAGTGACTGCTTATTAAGCCCATTCTTCCACAAACAGAATATAAATTTAAGAACAAGAATCATGCCTTCTATCTTCTAGTGCTCTACACATAACAGAGATTGGTCTGATGCTTATTTAATAATTTGCAGAAATGTGAAAATACACATCCTTCTCTTAAAGCATCATTTTATTAAATGTTTTATTTCCCCAAATGTAGTTACAAACTTATGTATCTTTTTAAATTTTAAAAGTAATACTCATCATTTAAAACATCGAAATCCAGAAGAACATGAATCAACAAATATACCAAAATATACCTAAAATTATTCATGATCTCACCACTCATGGGTAACTACTGCTAATATTTTGGAATGTATAATATCCAGACAGACATTTTTTTACCAATCATTTTCCCGATCCCTAAATATTATTCAAGGACATTACTTTTGATATGGGCTTGCAAATTAACAATCTCCCATACAGGTTTTCATTTTTCACTGTTATATTTATTGGTACAAGATGTATACTACATAGAATTCTTGGTACATATCTCTATTTCCTTGGGATAATCTCCTAAAACTGGAATTATATAGTCAAAGGGGTGAAACATTTTTCAGGATCAGAAATCAGAATACCAAAACCACATCTGCTATATCATACTCTCATGGTAGGTATTGTGGTGATTATCTAATAACATTAAAAAATTTTATTTCCCCATTAAAAAAAAAAAGCTCATTCTAGTACCTTTCAGTAAAGATATATGCACCTACTGCCTAAAAATTCAGTATTGGATGTCTGCCCCTAATTAAAGAAAAACTGAAATCCTATCTAAATTTTAGGGCACATCACTCTTTAAGAGAATTACCGCCACACTCAAAAGATTATCTATATTTTGAAATAGCTTTATGATAGTTATAAAATCAGGAATAACATATTACTAACTCTAAGAAGCACTGATTTCCCTACAGTGATTATTGCCTAAAGACAACAATTATCAAGCTCACACGTCCAGACCAGAGGCAAGCCTAGAGGTGCCATAAGTGCCAAGCGCCAGTAGAGGAAATCTGATTACCCTTGCCTGGGAGCTTTGTTTAATAAACTAAAAGCAAAAACTAAATTTCATAATATACAGAAGACAAAAAAAGGCTTGTCTTTAATATCCAAAAGAAGATTCACTGTGAAAGATTATCAAAGAAGGTTAAGCTACAAAGTGAAGAGATATTTATGCAAAAATATAAGAACTCATACATTCAAACATGATTTTTTAAAATGTTACCATGAGAGGTAAAGAGTTTCCAAAAATACTGCTATTGCAAAAACATTTTTAACCTGCTTTTTGATATTTTTATTGTTTAAAAAAAAGTCATTATATGATGGTCATATGTCATTTCTGACTAAACACAGTATATGCCAATCTTATTTAATAGAATTTGCTCTCAATATCTTCTAGCAATTTGAAAAAAAATAAAGACAAACAGCTCTGAAAATCCCCAAGGTGGGGTGGATTTTCAGTGTGCCACTGGCACTCTGAAAAACTGTACAAAGATGTTTCAAAGAGGGGAAGGCGCCTGAGTGGCTTGGTCAATGGACTTGGACTTCAGCTCAGGTCATGATACCATGGTTCACGAGTTCGAGCCCCATGTCCGGCTCTGTGTTGATGGTTCAGAGCCTGGAGCCTGCTTAGGATTCTGTGTCTCCCTCTCTCTCTGCCCCCTCCACTCACGCTCTGTTTCTCTCAAAAATAAGTATTAAAAAAAAGAAGTTTCAAAGATTTCTGAGCAATGACAACAGACATACTGTCACCTAAACTACCTACTTGAAGTGATGATAATCCTCTAAAACACATACCATAGATGAATGGCCTCACTCAAGAAAATGAATGAACAATGTATTTCTAACGGAAAAAAAAAAAATGGATTCTTCACCTAGTCAGTCATTCAATAAGAAGAACTTCAATTCACAGTATTTTGTTACATGAACCTAAACCATTCCATTTTACTAAAAAGATGTGTGACAGCATTCTTCCATCTTTTATTATGTTTGTACACCAAAATTTACTAGGTATGACTCATAAATGGACAAATGTTGAAGGGAAGTATGTGCATATTTAGAAGAGAATAGATGATGTAAAAATGGAAAATATTCACAGGACTGATCATCCTAGTAGGAATTTATAAATCTAAAAATAAAAAATATTTTGTTATATTGGACTAAAAAGATGGCCACTTTTAATTACAAAGTGTCAAAAACACTGAATTTGGCAATGTGTAGACACAAGTAAGGATAAGCCATAATCTACTAGTAATGTATCTGAGATCTGAAATCAATATTACATTTTGATGGTACAAGTACAAGAAGAACCAAAAGTAATTATAAGCTAGAACCTATTAGAACTGGAATTCTGGAATCAGTAATTAACAAGATGGACATGTGCCAGGTTCATGTATTACAAATGACCAGTACATACAGTCAAAGGCTATTGTCAAATTTAGTACATATCCCTTCGAAACTAGAAAAATATGGAATCAAAATTTGGATTTGCAACATTTATTCTTATTAAAATTTCCAATTAAGTTGTTTTTCACTGCCTTTATTCTTACTTCTATCATTCATAATAATATATATAACAAAAATACTTATTCTATGTTATTTTTAAAAGGTTTCAAAAATATACTTAGATGGTAAATGTTGATGACAAATTTTCCTCACATACAGAAAGGAATCATAACACCAAAAACATCTTGCTTAAGATACACAGCCTACACATTACTAGCATCTACTGTGTACATGGTACTCTCAGGTATAGAAATTTAAACTTTGAAAATACTTTGAGCTCATGAAGCTTAATATTACTAGGTATAGGAATTTAAAATCTGAAATTATCTTAACTTCACAAAGTTTAATATATGCAGGGTGGGATGAGATGTGCATTCTGCAGTCTCAACAACTTGAGAGTCAATAAATTAACTATAAAATGTGTTGATTCCTTTACTGTAATAGTGGTAACTAAAAAACTGTTGTGCAGATCTGACATACAAAATAACTCCATACAACAGTGAAAATGAATTGGAGCTCATGAATCAAATAGGACAAACCCTAGAAACAAGACAGTTTCAAAAAAAAAAAAAAAAGCCACAGAACAATATATATAGTATGAGTTTAAGAATAAACAAAACTAAACATATATTGTAAACTTCCACTTGACAATGGATAAAATAGCTTTTTTTTTTTTTTTACAGAACCAAAGCTCCCACTGAGAACTAGGAAGTCTGAATTCAAAGAAAAACAAGCAAGCTATTTAAAAGCAGTACAAAAACAACAACAACAACAACAACAACAACAAAGGCTTAAAGGGTCAATACCCCAGAGAGAAGGGAAATACCCTGAGACAAAGCCAAGGGTCCCTGCTTCATTCTCCTTGGGGGACTTACAGATCCTATACTGTCAGAAGAGAACAAGCTAAGCAGCAAACAGCAGGTAAGAGGATAGGAAACCACATAAATCCTCTGGCAACTTCTCTGCTAGGGAGGCAAAAAAGTGGGAGCCCAGGTCGCATTACAAGAGTTGCCCTGGTAAACACCCTGGCTTTAAGTCAAGACCCCTGAGGAAACATGTGCTAGGAGCCTATGTTAGGGAAAACAAAATAGAACAGGACCTATAAATGAAACTTGGCCTCTAATCATCTCAATCTTTACTTTTTTATTTTTTAATGTTTATTTATTTTTGAAAGACAGAGTACGAGCAGAGGGAGGGGCAGAGAGAGAGAGAGAGAGACAGACAGACAGAATCTGAAGCAGGCTCCAGGCTCTGAGCTGTCAGCATAGAGCCCAACGCAGGGCTCGAACTCACAAGCCACAAGATCATGATCTGAGTCAAAGTCGGACACTTACCCAACTGACCCACCCAGGCGCCGCAAATCATCTCAATCTTTAACTGGATTAGTAGGATCTGCCTCTACGTTAACAGCTTGCCAAAAGAAAAGTCTCTTTGGAGAAAAATGGCATTCAAGGCTTATACAATTGTGTCCAACAACCAACTAAAAATCAAGCATGCCAAAAGGCAGAACTAAAGAACCAAACACCAAAAAAAGGAAAAACAGAAAACAGAACTGACCCACAAATAATCAAGATATTGGAGTTAGCAGACACTGCCTTTAAATTACCAGTGATTAATATGTTGACAGAAAAAAAGGTAAACAATTTCACCTGAAAAAATGAAAGCTACAGAGGATGGGGAGGAAATTCAGTGTGAATTTTATAATTTTAAGGAAAAAAAAAAACCTAAAATGAAAAACTCAATAGGTTAAATAGCACATTCAACACAGTATGACAGACACATCAGTAGGAACTATCCAATTTAAACATGAAGGGAAAAGAGATAAATACAGGTGGGGGGAAATGTAAGAGACATATGGGACAATGAAAAGGTCTATACCTAAAGTCCCAGGAGAGGCAAGAGCAAGGGGCAGAAACACTATCTGAAGAGACACTGGCCAGGAATATTTCAAATCTGACAAAAGACATCAAGCCATAGATTCAAGAAATTCTACAAACTGCCAGCCAGATAAGTGTCTCACACACTTGGACACATGATGGAAAAACTGCTAAAAACCAAAAACCTGAAAACATTAAGAGAGGAATAAAAGACAGACTGCCCTCAAAGAGGCACTAATAATCCTGACAGGGGGCTCTAAAACAGAAACCATGGCACGACAATATCTTTAAAGTGTTAAAAAAAAAAAAAAAGTAATTCTATACCCAGCAAAGATAAAATTTTAAAATGAAAATAGACATTTTCAAAGAGACAAAAAACTGAGAGCCTCACTAAAAGTAGTAATAAAAAGAATTCTTGAAGCCAAAGGAAAATAATCCCAAAGATGAAGGAAATGCAGAAAGTCAAGAAGAGCAAAAAAACTGGTAAATATGTAGGTATATCTAAGAGAATATTGTTTGAAATAATGTCTTAACAGAGTTTAAAACATATATAGATACAAATACATGACAAGTACACATAAAACCTTAGTTAAGGTTCTTACACTGTCCAGAAATGATAAACGCATTACTCTAATAAGCCAATGATGTATACTTTCTAAGATAACTGCCAAGAGAAGAATGGAAGAATATTTCTCTAGTAAGTTTATAGAGAATAAAAAAAAACATTTAAAAAAAGGGGAAAGCAGGGTGCCTGGGTGCTCAGTCGGTTAAGTGTCCGACTTCAGCTCAGGTCATGATCTTGCAGTCTGTGAGTTTGAGCCCTGCGTTGGGCTCTGTGCTGACAACTCAAGAGCCCGAAGCCTGCTTCGGATTCTATGTCTCCCTCTCTTTCTCTGTTCCTCCCCGCTTGCACTCTGTCTCTCAAAAATAAAGATTAAACAATTAAAAAAAAAAATGGAGAGCCTGGGTGGCTCGGCTCAGTTGGTTAAGTGAACTCTTCATTTCAGCAAAGGTCGTGATCTCATGATTTGAGGGTTCAAGCCCACATCATGCTCTGCAATGACAGTACAGAGCCTGCTTGGGATTCTCTCTCTCTCTTTTTCTGCTCCACCCCTGCTCACATTCTCTCTCAAAATAAATAAACTTTAAAAAATATTTAAAACAATTTTTTAAATAAATAAAAATAAAGTAGAAAAATTGCTGATTAATCCAAAAGGCAAACAAGGGGGAAAAAAAGACAAAAAGACAAATACTAAGGGAATAGAAAATACTAACCTTGTCAATTAAACTGTAAAATTGTACATTTAAGTTTATATATTTATATATACAATTATATTAATAAGTAGACTAAATATGCTAATTAAAAGACAGTTTTCATTAAACTGAATAAAAAATAAAATTCAACTACATTCCGCATACAAAATACATGCCTTAAATGTAAGCATGTTTGGGATAAAATGTTTGGGATAAAAAAATAAAAAGGGGGAGCACCTGAGTGGCTCAGTCGGTTAAGTGTCCAACTTCAACTCAGGTCATAATTTCATGGTTCATGAGTTTGAGCCCTGCATTGGGGTCTCTGCTGTCTGCCGGATCCTACTTCAGATCCTGTCTCTTTCTGCCCCACCCCCACTCTCCCTCTGTCTCTCAAGAATCAATGAATGAATGAATGAATGAAAAGAGATATACATGCAAAAACTAATCAAAAGAAAGCTGATATAGATACAGTAGCTCTTAAGGCAGAAAATATAACTAAAGATAAAAAGAGACAATGATAAATCGGTCAATCACAAAGGAAAACAGGACAATTCTATGTAAACACCTAAAATATATAATGCCTTAAAATATATAAAACAAAACACACAAGAGCATTTACTATAGGATCCCCAAAGCTCAAGAGAGTAAGTTACCTTTGGAAGAGTGTATTTATTGACTTTAAGGAGGCATAAGAGAGGCAACTGCGGTGCTATGAACATTCCATTTTTTGATCCAGGTAATGATTAAAAAAATGTTTTCATAAGTAAACTCGTAAGGTTGTTTATGATTTCTATATCTTTCAGTATGTTTGTTATCCTTCCTCAAAAAAAACTCCATGGGGCACCTGGGTGGCTCAGTTGGTTAAGCTTCCGACTTCGGCTCAGGTCATGATCTCACGGTTCGTGGGTACGAGCCCCCTCATCGGGCTCTGTGCTGACAGCTGGGAGCCTGGAGCCTGCTTCAGATTCTGTGTCTCCCTCTCTCTCTCTGCCCCTCTCCCACTCATGCTGTCTCTCTCATAAATAAATCAACTTAAAAAAATTTTTTAAAAACTACATAAAAGCAAGTGATTTAAAATATTCCCATTTTAATGGGAACAAGGGAAAAAAACTGATATAGAACACCTGAACCTTCTACAGTATTGGTAACGTTTTTCTTTTATTAAGTAGGCTTCTTGCCCAGCACAGAACACCAATGCACGCACGCACCACCATGAGATCAAGACCTAAGCTGAGATCAAGAGTCAGACACTTCACCAACTGAGCCACCCAGGTGCCCTGGAAACATTCTATTTCTTAAATTGAGTGGCTGAGTTATTGTATTAGTATACTTTACAACAGGGGTGCCTGGGTGGCTCAGACAGTTAAGGATCCGCCTCTTGAGTTGGGCACAGGTCAAGGTCTTATGGTTTGTGGGATCAAGCCCCACATTCGGCCCTGCATTGACAGAGCTGAGCCTGCTTGGGATTCTGTCTCTCCTTTACTCTCTGCCCCTCCCCTACATATGCACGTGCTCTCTCAAAATAGACATTTTTTTAAAAAATATAGTTTATATAACCTACACACATTTGTTACACATATGTTTTTGTATATAATACTTTAAAATTTTTGGAAAGAAAAATTCCTATATGACAACATGTCAGTAGTAGCTTGTCAGTGGGAGACTGGACTGTAGGTTATTTTTATTCTACTTTCTCATGTCTTCCAATTTATATACCATCAGCCTATACTTTCTGATAATTTTTTTTAAAAACTAATTGTTAAAAAAAGAAAACTCTACCCTAATTTTCTATTTCAGCTGCCTACAAAACTTGTCATATAAAAGCATATTTTATATCCAAAAGTTAAAATTTTAAATAGACACATAATAGTTGATGGGCTACTTAAATGATTACTACAAAAGAGGCACGAAAATATTTTTCAGAATATTGGAAATGCTTTTTATCTTGATTGTATTGGTAGTAACACAGTTATACATATTTGTCAAACTTACTGGACACTGAAGATGAATGCATTTTACTAGATACAAGTTACATCCCAATAAAGATTTTAAAAACTATTATTGCCCAGGTACATTAGAATTAGAAAAGAACATTTTATATACAGTACCTACAAATTCCACAGTTTTCACAATGATACTGCTTCTTGTCTTTGTCAAAGAGATGGCATATACTGCAATAATATTCACCAAACAATGTGCTACATTCTTCACAAGTCTGTTGGGCCTAAAACAGATATGTGTAATTACAAATTGGACTAAATTTATTAAAACATTTTGTATTATTATTTAAATATCCAGTTTGTTATAATATATGCAGATTTTTACAAGGTTTTAAACATTTAAATCAAAGATATTGCTTAGAATTAAAGAAGTCACTTGCAATACTCTTGATTAATTTTTTGAAGCCACCTTAACATTTTTTAAAAAGAAAATAGAAATGTGATAAAAATCTTACGTGCTGAATTTTTTCACAGTTTATGCACTGCACTTCCTTTACTTTAAAGCGATCTAGCTGATGATCTTCATTGTTATCATGACACAACCGACAAGTATAAAGTTTGTCACAGCAAGGTGCCTAATGCCCAAGGGGGAAAAAGAGTTATAAGAGAAAAACAAGTTTGCAATATAAAAATTTTTTTCTTCCTCCTCCTCCTGGAACAAGGTCAAAGAATACAACCAATGGATTAGTTTGTAAACTACTCCTAAACATAACTTTTCACTGTTTCTTAGCATATTTTAATTATTCCCTTCAACATCTGTCTCTAATCAAGTTGAACACAATTTGGTCCTTAAAGATAAACGAATCATGAAGAATGGAAATCCCTAGACTGAAGAACTAATCTCACAACACCCTAAACTCATTCTCAGCATAAACAGCAGGCAGACAACTTCTTCTTAGACATTTCCAGATAAATTCATCTACCTACTTCAACACTTAAACATTAAATATGATAAAGATTATATTTTAATTTACTTGTATTTATTAATCAACTATATGCTTGATATTTTAGAGGATGCAAAAAATATAAAAGATAGCCCTGTTTGCAAAAGTGGCAGACTATCAAAATCTATTCTCTCCTTCTTCCCAGACACGATTGCCCAGCTTTATTACAATTCCCAGCCTTCTTTGATTTCAGCTGTGGCCAGATGACTAAGTTCTTACCAAAAGATTTCAGGCAGAAGAAATGAGTGCCACTCCTGGGCCTGAGTATTAAGAAACTGGGCATGCCTCCTCCTCCATGCTCCATTTCTCCTTTCCACCAGATGAAACCTGGCCATAGCAGCAACCCAGCTGATGACTGTATGCCCTAAAACAGGGCAAAATACAGCAGGGAAAACTTGTCCCTGAAGTGATCATGTGGAACAGTCTCATTACCAAACTGGATAATTCACCCTGAAATTGTTAGGTGGGAAGAAATAAACTCTATTCTTTAACCTACATTACTGTTGGGCCTTTTTGTTACCATTAGTAACTTACCTTCATCCTAACTAGTGTACATCAAAAAGTTTCCAAGCCAGTAAGCTCACCCAATAGTTTCCAGTATACTGTGACCTTCCAGATCCACTCATTTCTGAAGATCTTACGCCATGATTTACCACAATACAGTTCATTCCTTAAAAGATTTTAACACTTAACTGGTACCCTTTCTCTCCCAACACTACTCTTGTCCTACATCTTAGTGATCTGCACATCCACCATTATAATCCTTCCAATACTCTTAACTCTCAATTCCTTGACTTTCTTACTTCCAACGGCCTTGTCCTCCAACCCTCCTCAGCTACACAGTCTCAAGGCCATACCACAAAATAGTGGTTCTCAAATGTTTTGGTCTCCGGACCTCTTTACATTCTTAAAAATGATTGAGGATCGGGGTACCGGGGTGGCTCAGTCTGTTAAGCATCTGACTCTTGGTTTAGGCTCAGGTCATGATCTCACGGTTTTGTGAGTGTGAGCACCCTACCACTCCTGCTTTGGATCGCTGACAGTGTGGGGCTTTCTTGGGTTCTGTCTCCCTCCCTCTCTGCTACTGACCCACTCATACTATCTCTGTCTCTCGAAATAAACTTAAAAAAAAAATTACTGAAGATCTCAAAGACCTTTTGATTATGTGAATTATATCCACTGACACCATATTATAAAACTGAAAGGTTTTTTAAATATTACTTCTTCCAAAATAGTAATGAATCCATTACATGTTAACATAAATAACATATTTCAATGAAATAACTAGTTTCTCTCAAAATAGCTGGATTCTTATTTCTGCTTATGTAGTCAATCAGTTTAGTTGAAGTAATGAAGAAACTTTGGCCTCCCACAGATATGTAGTTGGAAAAGGGAGGAATATTTTAACAGCCTTTGCAAGAATACTCATCTCTGTTACTACACCAAAACTCAACAATTCATAAATGATTAGTTGTGACACGGACTCTGAAATTGTATCAGTGAACTTTTCTCCCTCTGTTACATCAAAATCCACTGATCTATCTTGCACTTTGAATGGATCTTTTACCCACACATTAGTCATTTGGAAAATATCAGTTCACTGAGTTCTATAGCTCTTTCGAATGTTCACAAATTTTCCATGCAATATAAAAAAAAATCATACTTGTTAATATCATTACCAATCTCATCAGAAAAGTCTTTAGGTACCAAGACACTTACAAGCTTACAGCTAATAATCCAAGTTTTCCAAAACTCTAATTTTGGGGGCAACTGGCTGGCTCAGTCAATTAAGCATCCAACTCCGGCTCAGGTTAAGATCTTGCGGTCCAATAGTTTGAGCCCCAAATCAGGCTCTGTGCTGATAGCTTTGGATTCTGTGTCTCCCTTTCTCTCTGCCCCTCCCCCACTCACATTCTGTGTGTGCCTCTCTCTCAAATAGACACAAACATTAAAAACATTTTTTTAATTCTAACTTTTATGTGAGAGCTTGAATTTTATCACTATCAATGATTTTCCTTGTAATGACAGTTTTACTTCCCTCCTTTTCAAGAAAATGTTGATTGACCAAATAGTCAAATTTGAATAACCAGAGTTCAAGTAAGAAATGTTCCATGAGAAAGCTACTAGTTCAGTTCGCAATCCAATTGCCTAAGAACTTTCCTCACAATGACCATCTAATTTTAGTTTGCAGAAGTGCTTGATGAAAACATCCCATTTCACCAAACAGGTAGAAACATGTAAAAAGACATGTATTCAAGAGCTGAGATTTTATAGGATAATTTTATCAATGACATTCTTAAGTGAAACTGGCTTTTTTTTTTTTAAACTATTGGTGTAAAACAGGTCAGTGCCACTGCCTTCATTTTGCTAAGGTGCCCGCAATTTTAATCACCACTTTTGCACACACTGAGAAAGAATACATCTTAGTATTAGAAAGTAGTTTTGACTTAAAAGGACCTCAGGATTCATGGGGCAGGGGGTCCATTCGCCACACTTTGAGAACCACTGCTCTAAACAATTGAATCCTGTTTCTATCTTAATTTCAAGCATGAAATTTTCTAATCACTACCTCCTCTCTTCCCAACTCACTTCAATTCTTCCCTTGCACATAAGTCTATTTCCTTCTCTCTCCCTCTACATACTCACCTAACCAAAACCCCTAGTCTGGTTAAATCCAATTCTCTCCTGTTTAGGAACAGCTAGATATAGCTGAAGAAAAAGGACCACTGGTCTCACTTCTAAGTCACAATCACTAATAAAACATGAGTTTTTACTACGTTTCCCTAGTCGGTTCCCTCATTCTTAATACAATCTAGGACCTAAAATCTGGGTGATTATTTCACATCTCTTTCTTTACAGCTTTTCCTCCACCTTTACACTCTGATAACCTTGCTTATTTCACTATGAAAATAGAAATAATCAAAAGAAAACATCCTACCACAAACTCCATCAACCTACTCACGAATGTACCTAATACTCTGCCCTCTGTTCCATGTCTTTACCTAAGGCCAACTCCTCCAATTGGGCACTGAATCCCACCTTTTCTTTGATTGCTCAAGGGCAGTTAGTGCTCCTACAGTTTTCTCTTTCCTCTTGCATTAAAAATGTTCTCACTTTACTGGGTCATTTCCAAGAATACAAAAACATGCTATAATACCTCCCATTTTAAAGGGAAAAAAACTCATGATTCTACATCTCTCAGAAACCAGAGCCTCATTTTTTTTTGCTCTCTTTCACAGCAAAACTCCAAGAATTGTCTATAAAGACTATCCCCAGTTTAACTACTCACTCTCTCTCTCATCCACTCCAACCAGACTCTGTCTCAATCTCTCCACTGAGATGTCTCTTGTCAAGATCACCAGTGACCCTCATCAATTTAAAGGTCAATTTTCAGTTCTTATCTTACTCAAACAGCGGCATTTGATTTAGTTGATTACTTCCTCCTTAAAACTCTTCACTTGGCTTCTGGCATTGAAGGAAAGGGCAAGCAGGCAAAAAGTATTTGATACTCAGGGTCAGGTATCTAAACTCTGTGAAACACAGACATATTTAATGTAGTTTCTTGGGGGAAAGGGCCAACATGTTGAATTCAGTTCTAATCATCATGTTTCAAAGAGTAACAACATATCAGTGGAAACGGAATCTTAAGGATAGCCTTCAAGTTGCTTACACAACACTTGGTGAATGACTTTGAAAAAGCTTCATCCAGTTCTCGGGAGGAATTTCACCAAGCCTGCCCTAAAAGGCTTTAAGTTGTCCTTACAAGCCTCATACTTTATGAAACAGTAACTCTATCATCCCCATTTTACAAATAGAGCACCTGCTCAAAAGCACTCAGCTATCCAGGGGCAGCGGCATGACTTGTGGGCAGGGCTGTGGTACTCCCAAACCTCAAACTTTCTAAGTAAAATCTTTAAACTGCTTCTTGCAACAACAACAACAAAAAAAAAAAAAAAAAAAAAAAAATCAGGAAACTTTAATTGGGTGGGTGCCAATTTAAAAAGTTCTAGATTGACTAGCAATTTTCCTCAAAGTACACAGCAAAAATAAGAATATATGTATAGTAGGCACTTTCCTACACATAATCTCCTATTTAGTGGCAATTTCATGGCTGTCTTCCTATGTCACAAAAGTATTTTCTCCTTGGCAGTCTTAGGCACACTGATTGACTCTAAAATGAAGCTGGCCAGCTGTAAAACTTAGTTACTACAGGAGCCCAAATCGTATTCCGAGTGTTCACTTCCATTATTTTATCACACACCTGAAAGTCATCCTGGGGAAAAGCCAGCCCAGGCCCGACGCTGCCTCAGTCTACTTCCAGGAGCAAAAGATCAAATAAACCCAGTGCTAGAGTGACTGACGTGCAAGCCTAGGCTCTTCCCAAGCAAAAAGAGCTTTGCTTACAAAGTAAAACAAGAGGAAAGGTGCGGCCTGTGGTCGCCCTGCCAAAACGTTCTCTACAGCGGGAGCCCAGCTCGAGGTAGAGAAAGTATCCCGACAAACAGCTTAGCCACTAACTTAAGCCCAAGCCTAACCGCCTTGCCCACTCCGCCCCCGCCCGACCCGGTGGCAGCTTGTAAGGTAAGAGCCCATTGAAGTCGTCACCTTCAGGAGGCATCCTCGGTCATAGTGCTCGCAGCCCCGCCGCCCTTGCTTTTGGCCGCAGGCGCCATCTTCCCGCGCCGAGGCCGCCATCTCCAACACCTCCCCTCAAACTCCACGGACCCTTCGCCCAGGATGAAAACCACGCCCAGAGAAGAAGCGTCACTAGCGCACCCCCTCTCGGCCGCCGCAGCCAGCCGAGCTGATATGGCGGCTCAGCACGTGACCCGGGGCAGCCGGATTTCCGTTTCCCGGGGCGGAGGGGCGGAAGTGAAGGGAAACGCAATCTCTGTCGTCGACGTTAGTCGCTGGCTTCGCTGCTAACGGTAATAATTCTTAGGTTGCCTCTTCTTTCCACCTCCCCCTACCCTCATCGCTACTCGCCCAAACCCTGGGCGTGGTTCGGGGCGAGGTGGACCGCAGCGGCGCGGAGAAGCCCAGTGGTCCCTAAACGAGGGACGCTCTTCGGCCGCTTCCGCACCGGTGACAGGGCGGCCCCTCCCTCTCCCTGCGGCGGCCTAGAGCCTCGAGAAAGGGGCGGAGCTCCGCCAGGCCCTTGGGTTCAAAGCGGGTACTGGCGCGCTCTGCTTCTACAGATCCCGCGCTCGCCGACGCCGCGATCTGCTGCTGCGTTTAGTCGCTCTTCATTTCTCTAAAATATGCATTGACATTTCTTGTGTGCCAGTCACCAGCTTGGCTTGGGGACAAAAAGAAAAAGTACACGCCCCCCCGTGCCCTCTTGGAACTCACAGACTGGTAAAGGAGAAAGACATTGATCACAGAATCACTGACATAAATTAAGATTACAGCTTTGAGAAGTGCTAGGAAGAAGTGTGTGTTCCATAAGAGTTAATGCCAGCGGGGATCTGATTCAATCTGGGTGCCGAGGAATGTTTCCCTGGTAAAGCAACACGTGAGCTAAAAAGATGAGTAGGAATTCGTGTGCAAAGGCCTTGTGGCTTGGTGCCTGTAAGAAGGCGGAAGGGAAATGTACAAGCCTGCAACACTGAGTCAGACGCTTCAGAGTGCGTAGTGAAATAGGATTTGCCTTCTAAGAGACGCAAGCCCCTGGAAGATATTTAGAGCTGCTAGTGTTGGAAGAAAATATTTGCCTTTGGCTTTCTAGCATGATTTCACATTACCCAAAACATGCTGGGGAAAGTAAACATGGTTCCCTTTAGTTTTGAAGTTGCTAACTCTTACCGTTTTAATTTTCTTTCAGTTCTGTTATGAGTTGCTAAAATCATGGTGAAATGTTGCTCGGCCATTGGATGTGCTTCCCGCTGTTTGCCAAATTCCAAGTTAAAAGGACTGACGTTTCACGTGTAAGATTTTGCCATAGTTAAGCCAAGTACTCACAACCTTACAAAAAGCCAAAGACAGTTATACTTAAATCTTCAGTTTTGAACTTCAGTTCCCAAATCTTTTTGAAATAAATAGCTTTTTAAGTAAATTTGAAGTGATACATTTACGTTTATATAACTTAAATGTTTAAGATAACCTTTCAAGGTGTCAGAGGCTAGTAAACAAAAATATCAAGCTCATTTTTGCTAATATTGTTATTTTGCATTTTAACATACCTACAAAGAAATTCAGTTTTGTTTATATGGAGTTTACAATCTGAAGGAAGGATCTTTCCCCAAATACTGTTCTGTCCTTTCTAATTAGAAATAGATCAAACTTATGTTGTAGAGAAAAAATGTCAATTACAAGTTCAGACCAAGGGCTCTTTAATGATACTAAAGGTAAATCAAGTTGATCTTAATTTTAATAATTATTCATTTGCTAAAAGTTTATTTGGCTGCTTTTGTGCCAGGCACTGTGCTATGTGCTAGAGAAAGATCTGCCAGGTGCTTTGCTAGGTGTGAGGAAATAAAAAATGAGTATGTATACCCCACCGTATTCCAAAAAAAGATTTGAATCAGTTTGGGAAATTAGAAAAGATAGTACTGGTTTCCAGATCTCTCAAAATAGTTCTTATCTCTAGAACCCCAAACTCTGCAGCTGTTCTCTGCCTTCATTCACTAAACATTTATAGACCTGTTGTATATTATATGCTGTACAAAGCAACTTTTGGATGCTGACAGAAGAATGAAAGCACAAGGTACTCTGTTATCTGGGATAAATTCTGGACATCGCTTCACATAGGAAAAGCCCAAAGTGATATTATCATATATAGATGAAGAAAAAACCCCAGTTGTGGATCTTAATGTAAGGTTGAGGTATCCATTGAAACTTTCCTTTGTGATATGAGGATAATTGAAACGAGGGCTATATGTCTGCAGCATGAGTGGTAGAAAGATCTATTAAAACTGAAAGTTCTGGAAGCATGATTCATGATGGCTTCCTGAATAGCCCATTTCCCAAGAATAATAACACTTATCGGTAAACCAATTTAGTCACAATCTTAGTTCAAGTATATATCAATAGTGCTTCATTTTAGAATGCTTTTTGTATGTTTTTTCCTAGATTCCCCACAGATGAAAATGTCAAAAGAAAATGGGTGTTAGCAATGAAAAGACTTGATGTGAATGCTGCAGGCATCTGGGAGCCTAAAAAAGGAGACGTGTTGTGTTCAAGGCACTTTAAGAAGACAGATTTTGACAGAAGTGCTCCAAATATTAAACTGAAACCTGGAGTCATACCTTCTATCTTTGATCCCCCATCTCACGTACAGGTTTGTTTATGAGACACTGTCATTTTTATGGTACTGTTGAAGAACCATCACCATTCAGGCTAATGCTTGTATTGTTTGCTTGTTCATTTGAAGTCCATTTTTTGAGTTTTTAAATTTGTCAGCTACTGCTTCAGGTTTTATAATATGTAGTAGGAGTATTTTACCAGTAGCCACGCAGAAATATTTGTATGTTTCCAAGATTTGGTGAAGGGGACTGACTTAAGAGTTGACATAACTCAGGATTTATATCTAAAAAAGGAGGAAAATAAGAGGGTTGAACTGAAGTTCCAAGTTGCCAGTCCTCTTCACACTGGAGCAAAAATCAAGAGCAGAGCCACTAACAGTACCAAAGTATACTTTTAGAGCCACATACATTCAAGCTTAAAGCCTAGGTAGAACTACAAGGAAGAAAAGCAAAAGAGATGAGAACGGGAGAATGAAAGGAGAGAAGAGGTAAGAAAAAGAAAATAAAAAGATTGTATAAGTAAAGTCTAGTTGAATTTTGTGGTTTTTTTCTCACTAATAGTGCCACAGGTTGACTGCCTCACCTTCAGTATCTCTCTTGAGTTAATATATGGCAAAGTGTTTCTAGACACCATAGAGTAACTGATTCCAGTGTAGAAAATTCAGGGAGAGCCTATCAGTTCCCAAAACAATAGTAATGAACCTCCATTGAAAGATGCCTCCTTCCTGACAGCTGTTAACAAGGGAAGTACAGATGGTCCTTGACTTCTGATTTTTCAACTTTACGACAATGCGAAAGCAATATGCATTCAATAGAAACCATACTTTGAATTTTTAATTTTCATCTTTTCCTGAACTAGTGACATGCAATACAGTGCACATAGGAGTATGCAATACCATATTCTCATGATGCTGGGCAGTGGTAGTAAGCTGTAGCCACGTGGTCATGAGGGTAAACAACCGATAACACTTAACAACCATTCTGTACCCACACAACCAGCCTGTTTTTCAGTTTCAGAACAGTATTCAATAAATTACATGATATATCACCACTTATTTATAAAAATAGGCTTTGCGTTAGTTAGATGACTTTACCCAACTATAAGCCAATATAAATGTTCTGAGTATGTTTAAGGTAGGGTAGGCTAAACTACTATGTTCAGTAGGTTGGGTGTATCAAATGCCTTTTCAACTTAGAATATTCTCAATTTATATAACCCTATCATAAGTCAAGGAAGATCTGTAATCCAGAAGTGTAAGTGCTTCTAGATGGTCTTGGTCACTCTCTTCACGTGGTCATATTCCAGTGCTTGAGTGATCAAGTAGAGACTGCCTCACTCCCATATTAATAAATTTATTATATCTTGTGCAATTTGTTAATAAAGGATTTCTATCCTTATAGCAAGGTCTCATCCAGCATTAATGTTGAGAACCTTATGAAGTGTGGGCATAATAAAATCAAACTATAAGTTACTAACTTTCAAAAACTATATCCTATAACAAAAGAAAATTTTCATTATAGGAAATTAGATGACACAAGCAAAAAGAAAATAAAAATTATCAATAATCAGCTAATCCAGAGATAATACTTTTAATGCTTCAATGTGTATCTTTCCAGTCATTTGTATGTATATGTTTGTATATATATTCATCTATATTTGTATATTCTTACAAAACTATAATTACACTGTACATTTGATCCTTGAGCAACAGAATTTGAATGCATGGGTCCACTTATACACAGATTTTTTTCAATAAATATGCAGTGCAGTACTGTAAATGTATTTTCTCTTCCTTAGGATTTAAGTAACATTTTCTCTAGTTTATTGTAAGAACATAGTATAGAATACATATACAAAATATGTGTTAATCTATTGTGTTATCAGAAAGGCTTCCAGTCAACAAACATTAGGCTATTAGCAGTTAAGTTTTGAGAGAAAACATGAATTTTCAACTGTGCAGGGAGTTTGGTGCCCCTAACCCTGCATTGTTCAGGGATCAACTATATATCCTTTTCTTAATTTGTTTCTGTCTCATTCCCTTCCTCCCTCCCCTTCTGCTTCATCTCAACATTTATATAGTGTTTATTATGTGCCAGTCACTATTCTAGGCACTTTGGATATAAACTCATTTAGCGTCCTCATAACGCCCATGTGAGAGAAATACTATTATTATTCTCATTTTACTACTTGAGGAAACCTAGGTCCAAACAGCTGGAATATCTTCCTCAGTGTCACACAGCTATTCAATGGCAGAGGCTGGATTTGAACCCAGGCATTTTGGCTTCAGAGTCCACTGTTTTTGGTTTGGTTTTGTTTTTTAGAGAGAGAGTGCCTGAGCAGGGGAAGGGACAGTGGGAGAGAGAGAGAATCTTAAGTAGATTCCATGCCCAGCACAGAGCGTGACATAGGGCTCAGTCCCACGACTATAAGAGAGCATGACCCGAACCAAAATCAAGAGTCAGACTCTTAACTGACTGAGCCACCCAGGCACCCCTAGAGTCCACTGTTAACTACTACTTTTTATGATGCTAAATATTTTTCTACAACAATGGCTTTCAAACTTTAGTCTACATAAGAATTATCCTGGGAGCTTGGTTAAAATGGAGAATCCTGGGGCCCAGAGAATTTGACTCACTGAGTTTGCGCTGGAGTCCAGAAACCTGCACTTGTTTTAAAGTTTATTTATTTTGAGAGAGTGAGAAAGCACAAGCAGGGAAAGGGCAGAGGGAGAGGGAGAAAGAGAGAGAATCCCAAGCAGGCTCCACACAATCAGTGTGGAACCCGACACGGGGCTCAAACTCACTAACCACACGATCATGACCTGAGCCAAAATCAAGAGTCGGACACTTAAAAACCTGAGCCATCAAGGTGCCCCAAGAAGGATGCACTTTTTAACAGGCACCCCACACAATTGTGTTGCAATTGTGCAGATCTATGGATCATATTTTTAAGATAAACCTATGTAGAACACCAGTTTTTAAACTGAATTTATTGAAATACAACATACATATGGAAAGGTGCACACATCCTAAGTATACTGAGCAATAAATTGTCATAAAATGAATACACTGATGTAACTCCCTTCATACCAAGATATAAAATATTATCAGCACCCCAGAAGCCTCTTCATGCTCTTTGGCTGTCACTACACCCCCAAAGGTAACTACTATCCTGACTTCTATGACCATCCGTTATATAAATGAACTGAGACAGTATGTACTGTGACTTCTTTAGCTCAACATTGTGTTTGTGTGATTCATCCATGTTTTATGTGATAGTCGTCCATTCATTTTCTTTGCAATATAGTATTGTTTAAATAAACTTTTACCATTCTGTTGATAAACATTTAGGTTGTTTTCACTTTGGGGCTATTATGAATGGTACAACTATAAATATTTTTGTCTATGTCTTTTGGTGCATGTAGGTTCACATTTCTGCAGAGTATATGTACAATTCTCTTAGAAGTGGAACTGCCAGGTCCTAGGGATGTGTGTGTTCCGCTTGAGCTGATATTGCTATAGTTTTCCAAAGTGGTTTTGCCAATTTGTAGTTTGACCATCTGCGTGAAAGTGTTCCTCTGGTTCTATATCCTTGTCAGTACCTGATGGTATTGGTTTTATGGAACATTTTTAGTGACCAGGTAGCAATTGATCTTATGTATGAACAGTGGTTTATGTAACCCAATCACTATTGTATACAGGTTATCATCTTCTATCTTAAACAACACTGTGGTGAACATGATTCTAGCCAAATCTTTGTACATATCCTTATTTCCTCAAACTAAATTTCTGGAAATAAAGTTGTTAGATCAAAGATTATACACATTTTTGAAGACTTTGCTCTTGAATCAGATCCCCGAAGGGCCACCAGAAAGCTGGTACCAATCTTCTCCCCAGTATCTATGCATGAAAGCGTCTGTCCACCCTATTCCTCAGTGTAAGTTGTGTTTTTAACTTTTGTTAAAATTGATAGGCAAAAATGGCATTTTATTGTTTTATTTTTGAATATTGGTGAGTCTCCACATTTTTTCATATGTTTGTTAAGACATTTGTATCTTTTGTGAGTTACTTATTTGGATCCTCTGCTATTTTCATATTTTTAAACTATATGTAAAAACACTGTACATTGAGGTTATGACTCATTTAACTGCCATCTATGTTGCAGTTATTTTTTTATAATTTTATTTATTTTTTAATGCTTTTTTATTTTTGGGAGAGAGTGTGAGCAGGGGAGGGGCAGAGAGAGAGGGAGACACAGAATCCAAAACAGGCTACAGGCTCTGAGCTGTCAGCACAGAGTCCAATGCAGGGTACAAACTCATGAACCACAAGAGCTGAAGTCGGACACTCAACCAACTGAGCCACCCAGGCACCCCAGGTGTTGCAGTTACTTTTTGTCATTTGTCTTTAGTACTAATTATCACATTGGTTTGGTATTTTTTGTTTTGTTGCGTTTGAAGTTCAGACTTCTTTTTTAAATAGTTCTATATTTTTTATTGAATTGTCTGACTTTAGCCTTTCCCACCTTAAGAGTATATAAATAATTCCTAATTTTTTCTAGTTCCTAAGGGTTTTCATTTGTACCTAAATTTTCAGTACTAGAATTTCATCATGATTTATTATATATAAAGGATGTAACTATTTTTCTTAATTCATTTTTACATGATTTACAGCCTTTCTCCACTTATTTAGAATGCCATTTTTTATCCTAATACCTTTTATACACCTGATCTATTTCTAGATTTTTCTGTCTCATCTTAGGAGAGAGGCACACTATTTTCACTGTTATTACTGGGTAATATATCTTTAATAAGTGGTAGAACATATTCTTTTCTCAATAGCACTCTTGTTTTTTAGAAAAATTGGTGTTTCTAGATGAACTTTAGAATTATTTTCAGGAAGTTCCTTTAATCTCAGAGGAATTTAAAATTTACTGAGTTTTTTAAAACAATCTCATGAAAAGAAATATTAATTCCACTACACAAAATAAAGAAGGAATAAAAATGTAAGAAAGGACAGAAGTATCTACAATGATTTTTATTAACTCTTCTTAACAGGGGAAAAAAGAAAAACTTCATTGTAGAAAAAACTTCACCCTCAAAACCCTTCCAGTCACAAATCACAATCACCAGCTTGTTGGTGCTTCCTCATGTACTGAAGAATTCCAATCTCAGTTCACTTTTGTAAGTAAAATTACTTACTGAACTAATGTTGATATTTTTAAGATAATATGTCTTCTCCATTAGGATTAAACTAGAGGTTTAGGTGTTTGAGGGTTTTTTTAAGTTTATTTTGAGAGAACATGTGCATGTGTATGCATGCACATGCGTGAACAGGGGAGGGGCAGAGAGAGAGGGAGAGAGAGAATCCCAAGCCGACTCTGTGCTGTCAGTGTGGAGCTGGAGGTGGGGCTCAGTCTCGTGAACCATGGGATCGTGACCTAACCTTAACCAACTATTATATATGTATATATATAAATGCCCCAAGATAGTACTGCTTCCCAGGACCATTATAATTTTTATATATGCAATAATAATATACAGGGAGTTAATCCTTTGGTTACATATTTAATTTAAAAGTGCTTTCATACAGCTATTTTTACCAAGAAAATGCAATAATCCCTTTAGGTATTGTATTTTCTACATGGAAATATCTAATAAAAAATAGTTACATCTTTAGGTTTTCTTAAAGAACAGTCATACACACAAGAGTTTTCAAGCTTGCATTATTTATTCATCTCATTGCCTATTCATGTTAGAGCCACACCTAGACTCCAGGTCTGTTTTACTTTCTTGATTACCATAGCTTTATAATAATATTTGAAATCAGGCAGTGATTGTCTTCCAACTTTGTTAGTTTTCAAAGTTGTTTTGAATATTCTAGACCTTTTGCATTTTCATGTGAATATTAGAATCATTTTATAACTATTTCTGCAAAAATGCCTGCTGGAATTTTAAATGGGGTTGTATTGAATGTACAGATTCATTTGGGAAGAATTGACATCTTAATGAAACTGTTTTAAGTCTTTGAACCTGTGAACTCATTATATCTCCACGTTTATTTAGGTCTTTAACTTCTCTCAACAATGTTTTGTAGTTATCACTGTACAGGTCTTTCATTTTGTCAGATTTATCCCTAAGTATTGTACATGTTTGGATTCTATTACAAATGGTGTTGTTTTGTTTGGTTTTACTGATAGTATATGGAAGTTTATTTTTGTATGCTGATCTTGAATTTGGCAAACTTATAAACTCCCATATTAATTATAAAAGCTTTTTTGTAGAGGCTATTCGAGTTTCTACATAACTGTGTTGTCTGTCATTAAAGATAGTTTTAATTTTTTCTTTCCAATATGGATGCCTCATTTCTTTCTTGCAATATTTATTGGACTGCTTTGAACCTCCAGGGCTTTGCTGAATAGAACACTGAGAGCTGATCTCCATGCTTTGCTCCTGATTTTAGGAGGATGGCATTCAGTCTTTCACCACTGAATATGATGTTAACTGTAGGTTGTTCATAAATGCTTTTATCAGATTGAGAAGTGCCTTTCTGTTCCCAGTTTGCTGAGAGTTTTTATCAGAAATGAATGTTGGTTTTGTCAAACATTTTTTCTGTATCTACTGAGGTTTTCTATGGTTTTTCTTTCTTAGTTTGGTAATATGATTAGTTACATCAATTGATGTTTGAACATTAAACCAGCCTCAGAATAAAATCCATTTCTTCATAGTTGTGTTATCCTCTCATATATTGTTGAATTGGATTTATTAAAATTTTGTTTAGAGTCTTTCCTTGTATATTCAGTAGGGATATTGGCCTGTAGTTTTCTTTCCTTGTAATGTTTTTGTCTGGCTTTTAGAATCAGAATAATGCTGACCTCAATGAATAAGTTGGAAAATATTGCCTCCTTTTTTGATTTTCTGAAAGAGTTTGTATAGATTTGGTATTATTTGTTCCATAAGTATTTGGTATAATACTCCAGTTAAACTGTCGGGACCTGTGATTTTTTGGGTAAGGTTTTTTTGGTAGCTTGTATCTTCCAAGGGATTTGTCCAATTTTATCTCAGTTGCCAAGTTTATTAGTTTTTAATTGTTCATAATGTTTGCTTCCTGTCCTTTTAATATATGTAGCATTTGTAGTGATATCATCTCTCCCATTTCTGATATTGGCAATTTATTTCTGTTCTTTTTTTATTGAAGATCAGTCTGCCTAGAGGTATGTCAGTGTTATTGATTTTGTGAAAGAACTAGCTTCCATTGATATTCTCAATTTTTTTTGTTTTTATATGTTAATGATTTCCATTCATTCATTCCATTCATCTTTATTATTTTCTTTTTTCTACTTATTTCAGTAAAATTTGCTCATCTTTTTCTAGTTTCTTAAAATGAAAGCTAAGGTCACTGACTTGAGACATTCCTTTATAATAAAGGCATTTAGTGGCATTAATTTCTCCCTAGAAACACCCCATAAATTAAATGTTTTCATTTTCATTGAGTTCAGAAAACTTTCAAATTCCATTTTTATTTGTTCTTTGACCCTTGAGTTATTTAGAAGTGTGTGTGTACTATGTAGTTTCCAAATGCTGGGGAATTTTCCAGATGTCTTTCTATTAATTTCTAATTTAATTCTGTGGTAGTCAGAGAATATACATTGTATGGCTTGAAATTGCGTGAAATGTTTTTAAATTTTTTGAGACTTATAGTCTGTAATATAGCCTATCTTGGCAAATGTTCTGTGTGCATTTGCAAAGAATGTGCATTCTGCTGATGGTACCTAGAATGTCTTAGAAATGTCAAAATTGTTGTTCAGGTTTTTGTCCTTACTAAACTTCTGTCTACTTGTTCTGTTATTGAGAGAGGATTTTAATTATCTGGTATAACTATATATTTGTCTGATTCTCCTTGAAGTTGTCAGTTTTTACTCATTACATTTTACAGCACTGTTACTGGGTGCTGAATATCTAGGATTGTTATGTCTTGTTAATTTATCCCCTTTATTATTAGGAAATGACCTTCTTTATCCCTGGTGATGTTCTTTTCTCTGAAATCTATTTTGTCTGACAGCAGTATACCCACTCTAGTTTCCTTTTTCATTAGTGTTATGTTGGTATACAGATGTTCCCCAACTTATGATTATTCAACTCATGATTTTTCAGCTTTACAATGGCACAAAATCAATAAGACATTCAGTAGAAACCATATTTTAAGTTTCTAATTTTTATCTTTTCCTGGGCCAGTGATATATGTAATACTATCCTCTTTTATGATGCTGGGCAGTGGCAGCAAGCCACAGCTCCCAATCAGCTGTGCGATCACAAAAGTGAACAACCAATACACTTGCAACCATTCTATACCCACACAACTATTGTATTTTTCACTTCCAATACAGTATTCAATAAATTACATGAGATATTTGATACTTTATTATAAAATAGGCCTTGTGAGACCCATCATAACTGGAGGAAGATTGGTATCTTTTTCTACTCTTTTACTTTAA
Organism: Cryptoprocta ferox; assembly: GCA_028646485.1. NCBI lineage: Eukaryota > Metazoa > Chordata > Mammalia > Carnivora > Eupleridae > Cryptoprocta > Cryptoprocta ferox. The sequence goes on along the minus strand of CM053567.1, from coordinate 134,259,150 downwards.
ACCTATTTGGGACTTTTTGAAATACATGTTTTTTTAGGCAGCTTATACTTTTGGGTCCTGATTTTTTAATCAGATCTGGTAATTTCAGCCTTTTAATTGGGTTATTTAGACCATTTACACTTAATGTATTAATATTGTTTAGTTTCCTGCATGTTCCATCTGTTCTTTGTTTTTTTAACAATAAATTATCTATTTTTGACAATAAATTCTCATTTAAAGAGATATAAATAATAAGAAAAAAATTGGATACATTACCTGTGTAGTGGCCATTGCCAGGGCTTTTCATTCCTTTGTATAAGTCCATATTTCCATCTAGCATCATTCTGTCTGAAGGATTTTAACATTTCTTATAACGCAGCTTTGCTGGAGATGAATTCTTTCAGCTTTCATATATTTCTGAAAGAAGTCCTTCTTTAGTCTTCGTTTTTGAAAGATTTTTTCATTAGGTATCACTAGATTGAAAGTTTTAGAGATTTTTTAATTTGTTTTTAGTTCTTCAGAGATGTTGCTCCACTGTATTCCCATAGTCATTGTTTCTAATGACAAATCTGTCATCTATATCCTCTATACATTCTGTATCCACTCTAACATTTCTTTTTTTCTTTGCTTTTAAGAATTTTTCTTTCCCAGTCATTTGAATAATTTGATTATGATGTATATAGTTTAGTTTTCTTCATATTTCTTGTGCTTGGGATTTTAGAGCTTCTTTGTCAGTGGATTTATAGTTTTCATCAAACTCAGAAAAAATTTGGCCATGAAGTCTTAAGATATTTCATTCTACCTCAACTTTTCTTTCCATTCCTTCAGGGATTCTGATTACATGTATATTAGGCTATCTGAGTCATGCTACCACTCACAGATGCTCTGCTAACTTTTTGTTTTTTTCTGGGTTTGTTTTTCAGTATTCCCTTTTCTCTCTGAAATCTATTCTGGATGGTTCATATTGCTGTATCTTCACTTTTACTAATACACTATCAATTCCCCCCAATGTATTTTTCATCTCACACCTTACAAATTTTATCTCTAGGTGTTCTTTTTGATTCTTTTTTATATCTTTTGTGTCTCTATCTAACTTTGAACATACAGAATACTTTTTAATAGCCTTCTTAATTCCTTTATCTGATAAATCCAACTTTTGTATCAATTCTTGGTTATTTTCCATTGACTCGTTTATGGTTCTGTTGTCTTGCTTCTGTGCATGCTTGGTAAACACTGTGTGCCACACATCGTGGATTTTACTTTGCTGGATGCTAGATATTTTTGTGGCCTGTATTTCTGAGCTTTGTTCTGGGATACCACAAAATTATTTGGAAACAGTTTGATCCTTTCAGGTTTCATTTATTAGGCAGGACTAGAAGAATGTTCAAATTAGGGCTATTTGTTCTCCACTGCTGAGGCAAGACCCTTTTGTATGCTCTACTCAATGCCTCGTGAATCTTGAAATTTTCTAATCTGGCAGGGGTGGGAATAGTGGCCATGGTCTCTGAGCACAGGGCACTCCTGGTCTTTTCTGGTCAATCTTTCCTTAACCTTGAGCAGTTTCCTACCTGCAGGCACTGAATACTAGAAGGGGAGCCTCTAAATATCTTCAGAGTTCTCTCTTGGTCTTCCTGGATGCTTCACACAATCTTCTCAATCTACCAAGCTCTGCCTGGGTTTCCCCTCCAGGCACTGAGGCATACACACTCTCTCCCAAGACAATAAGCTGGGGCAGTCAATCACAGGGTTCACCTCTTAGTCTGCATCTCTCCAGGATTGCTGCCTTCCCTACCTGATCTCTGTTATCTTCATAAAGTTTTTTATGTCTTTTGGCCCTATGTTGGTTTTTTTAGATAGGAATCAATCCAGTCTCTGTCATCTTGGCTAGAAGCCAAAGTTCTGTTTACTAATTTTAATAGTGAGTAACAGCTTTTCAAAAATTTTTTATAGTGCCTTTTTAAGATCTGTCAGTGTTACTTTCCCTATTTTCAATTGAAAAAAAAAATGTACCCAGTAAACTTAAGCATAACCATAATGAATATTGAAAGAGCTTAAATTCTGTCTCTAAAAACCCAAACCGAGGTCGTCTCTAACCTGAGGACCTGCTCCAGTGCTCCTTTTCTGTTATCACCTTTAAAATGAAATACAAAATAAAATAAAATCATTAAAAGTTTAACAATGTAAGATTTTTTTGATAGGTAAAACTTAAATTTAGCTTGCTATGCCTAGGGAATGAAAGCTGGATAGTCATTACAAGTGTCACATTCATAGCAAATACTTACCCCCGATAAGCAGTGCGTCCCATCAGTAGATATTGTACCCTTCGTGTTACACCTACCCTTAGATAAAGGGGGGAGGCTCTGGGCACCACTCCCATCCTCTTCCTGTGCTCTTTAAACTTCTAAGTATCGCCAACTTAAAGATATCTAAGCATCGTAAGAAACAGCTGAGGCCTAGCTAAAAGCTTTTATCTAAGTACTTGTCTCTCCAGTTTAATAACTTGGTGTTTATGTTTTTAGGAACATAGCTACAGTGTAATGGACAGTCCAAAGAAACTTAAACATAAATTAGATCATGTGATCAGCGAGCTAGAGGATACCAAGAAAAGTCTGCGGAATGTTTTAGACCGAGAAAAACGTTTCCAAAAATCATTGAGGAAGACAATCAGGGAATTAAAAGATGAATGTCTCATCAGCCAAGAAACAGCAAATAGACTGGAAGCTTTCTGTTGGGAGTGTTGTCAGGAGAGCATAGAAAGAGACTATATTTCATGAAATAATTCTATGTTATATTCTGCCTAAAATTAACATTGGTACAGTTTTTTAGAAAATAATTCTCATTTACCATCATTAAATACTATTCATCATTTAGAGTGCTTCTTTGGATCTTCTGTAGCATTATCCATTTAGTTGTTATCCAAAGACTTTGTTTTGAAGATTTGCAGAAATTTGTGCTAATTATCATGTTTTTGTGTGATATGTGACAATTATGTTTTTATAGACCTAAACTAGTGCCAATTTACTATTGTAAGATGTTAAAAGCTTAAAAAGATTCCACAGGACTTAGGACATGATATCAAATTAGTCCCATTCAATAGTGGTAGTAGGAATTGGGCCCTGCTTCAGCAGCATCAGATTTTTGGCTTCAAAGGAGTACGTTTACTTATGTATGCTTTATGGTAAATACAATGAATTGTACTTTAAATGTATTTTACTATAAAGCAGAATTCATTTATAACACATGTCCCCCTTGGATCCAATCCAGGGTGCTTTTGTTATCAATAATACCAAAAGATGACACGGCATCCCATAGTACTGACCCTGAGAATAGCATATGGTACAGATCTGTGGGCTTTTAAAGTTGTTCAGGGTCAAGTTGAGGAGACCTCTGATGAGGTTGCAGTTTTCAGTATGGTACGTCATTCCCCCTCTGTCTTCTTGGCTAGGAGTACTTCCATATAAACCAGCATAGGTTTAAAATGCCAAAAAAAAAGGGTCATAAATCTGATTTTTAAATGGTTGGTTGCTGACAGTTGTTCTGAACATTTTGTTTCATTGTAAAGGAATCCCTTCAAAATCTAAATGCTATTACTAGGTGAATATTTTTAAAGCTCCTTTGTATTTTACAGAAAGTAATATTGCCGACATTTCTAAAATACAAAAATAGGTGAAATCATTAAAAAATTGTGACCCTTCCAGGTGTAATAGGAATTGGAGAAAGGGTTAGAATATTTTCCTATAATTAGGAGAGTAGATTACTATCCAAAGGCTTTTATTGAAAGAAATAGCTAAGTAAAGCAGCAGCTTTAGAATACCTTCTTACTGAATATACAAAAGAATGACTCTTAGCTATCTTCTGATCCAAGTGTCAGAAATCTAGCTTTTCTCCTAATTTCTTACTAAAAACAACTGAAATTAAGAGTCATAAACTGTGGATTAGAATAAAAATTACTAGCTCAAAGCCAAACTCTACTTTGAAGCACATGTACATATTCAAACCTATTCAGCTGTCTATGCTCTAGTAGTTAGAATTTGAGTATCAGTTGTATCCTTGTGTTAACTAGAAATGAATTGCAGTTTGTGCTAAAATGTTCATGGAAGTTTTATTTGTGTTATACTGTGAGCAAGGATATGGTCACTTGAATTTCCTTTGTATTCAAGAATTTTCTATGTGTTGATGTCTATTTTTATGTAGTATTCCAAACCTTCCCTCTAAATTGGAATCTTCCCACATTTAAGAGGTCAGCATTATGCTAAGAAGAAACATTGAGGTCATATCTTTTTACTACCTAAAAAAAATCTCATTAGCTACCTATTATTTATTTTAGTTATGTAATTTTGAACTCATAGTGGACATTCTAATGGGAAGTTTGGATACGATCTTAGATTTTATGAAGGTACTGTGATAGAGATGGAGACTGTTTCTGAGTATAAAAATTAAAGTCAGTGGACAATGGAGAACAGTAGGATAGATCCAAACAAAGTATGTCCAAATTCAATCTCTCTACCGGCGGCTTAGAATAACTCAAGCCTGGGAGACCTTTCCAAGAATCCAATCCCCATTTGTGCCACAGTCACGGTTGCCACAGTCACTTTTGCTGCTTTTGCTCCCAGTGAACGCAGCCCTTGTCTTCTTTGTCATTGGTCTTAGTAGCACTGAGAGATAGGTAACTGAGAGCAAAATCTTGGTATCATCAAGCACCCAGAGCTACCCATTTGCTCTTTATTCTTATGGAGAAATGATTACCAACAGAAATCTGACATAAGAAACCGGGCTGTCCCCACCTGCCACCCAGAACAAATGCCTAGACGCAGTCAGTACCTCAGTCCTCTGTTCCAGATATTCCAGCCTGGCTCAGTGAGAAACTGTCCTGTGCAGAGCAAATCAGTGACCCCATCCAAAAGTTCCTCAAGCAGCTGAGACCAGCCTGAGGGTTTCACTTTGCTTTAAAGCTTAGAGTAGACTATGGATCCTGGAACAAACCAATATACCAGTTCAACCTCAGCACCAAATAAGGTACAAAGGACTTGACATGGCATTTTTCTCCATATCAAGTTTAAATCTCTGGAAATAGACTTTGGTTGCTAAAGATAATCACAATTATACCACAGCCTTTGAGAAAAGATGAAATGTATTAAAATATGTAGTTTTAATAAAAAGGTAAACTATTACAGAAATAATTGAGGAACGAAGAATCCATTATACATTTGAAAAATAAAATATTTTCTCCAGTAATGTGCTGTATGTGGTTTTTATACAGTTATTCAATAAAATGAGCAGAGAAAAATGAAGAGTATATACTGTGGTTTTGCTTTAATCTCCTCTGCATTTTTTCTCCTCCACCAATCACTCCAAAATCATAGAGTCTGTTAGGTTAGGTGAGCCAAGTGACAGACCACAATGTGGATGTGCCATAGAGCCCTTTCCTGCTTATTCCTCACCCAAAACTGGCACCTTTTCATGTCACCCAGTATAATACCTGAGAGCAGTATTTTTAGGTGTGAAATGTGCTCCCTTCAAAATCTAAAAAGGCCTGTTAGTCATCGTGCTTCCTTCCTCATAGTGGGAGAGACAAGTTGTAATAATTTGTCTTTCACTCCAGAGGGGATGTCCTAGCATGCCCGTGCTCACTGGACACTCCTCCCCCCAAATTTTACTGATATGTCATACACGTTGTCAAATTCAGTGCTTCTAGAGGGAAGATCAAACGTACAATTGGCTCCTCCATTGGCTTATTGGGGAGAACATGATAGTCAGTGGTCTGCAAGTGGAAGGGGCGAGGGCTGTCTGCACCAGTGCCTGCCTTCTCCACGGGCCTCATGGTCTTCCTTTTGTATTGCTTCCTCACACTAAACGTCTCTGTACTTCTTTTTTTTTATGTCTTTATTTATTTTGAGAGAGAGAGAGGCAGAGAGCAGGTGGGGGAGGGGCAGAGAGAGAGGGAGACACAGAATCTGAAGCAGGCTCCAGGCTCTGAGCTGTCAGCACAGAGCCTGACGCGAGGCTTGAACCCACGGACTGTGAGATCATGTCCTGAGCTGAAAGTCGGATGCTTAACTGACTGAGCCACCCAGGCACTCCAACGTCTCTGTACTTCTAACAATTGTCACGTCTCTCACCTCCTCCCTGCTGTGCGTCTCATCATAGAATGGGGCCTGATGCAAAGCAGGTGGTGCCAGAGATAAAAAAGGAAGAAAAAAATATTGAATCAGGACCAGGAAATCCAGGAGCAGAAGAAGATGCACTTTGCAATCTGAGAACCATATGGGAGAATGCACTAGAAATAGCAGTTTAAAAACCGTGCTGAGAACATTCAATAATTCTACACATATTTTTCAAGTACCAGAAACTGTATGCCAGGGAATGTGCCAGGCACTGGAGAAACAACAAAGACTCAGTTCCTGTCCTCAAGGAGGCTACAGAATAGTAATGGGGGCAGTAAGGAGTGCATTCTCTCAGGAGAATGGGCACCGTGCATTGCTTTATAGAACTACATGCATGCTCAGATTCATATCACACCTTAAAGCTTTAAGTGTCTGAGTCTCATTCAGTCTCATTCGTCTAATATTTATCTTAGGCACATAAAGAAGTTGACAGACTAATATTCTGTGTAACAACCCATCATGTGTACTGCTTTTAAAGCCCCATACCCTCTTGTGAGGGATACAAAAATGATAAGATGAAGACATCCACAGCCTACAGGGACACAAAAGTTTGTAACAAAGATGGAGAAGTGGGCCATGTAGCAGGACTGCGGCAATTAAAGAAGGTGCCAAGACTGGGAGAATAATGGAATCTCAAAGTTCCAAAATGGAACATTAGTGTGTCAGTGTGGGCACTTTCCAAGTTCTGTCCCAGGACCTGGATTCTCTTAGCACCTCCTCAGACATGACAGTAGAAGACCAAACCCCCTGGGAGAGAACCAAACAGACCTAGATCCAAGGCCCAAGCCAGCCACCTTATCACATGTAGGACCTGGACCAAGTTCCTGAACCTCTCTGAGCATCTACAAAGTAGACAGTAAGGCTTTCATCACCCAGTTGTGGAGAGAATTGTATTTCATCATGTGTGAAACATAAAACATACAATGAGCTTTCCATATATTGTTTTTCTTTCTTTAAATCCCATGCCAGAGGCATGGAAAAAGGAGATAAGAACAGGAAGGCGGGCAAAAGCAAGAGGGGAAAATGCATATAGCAGGGAAGGGTAGTGGTACAGGCAATGGTGTGCCTTGAATACCGTCCCTCTCTGTGCCAGCTCAAAAGCGGGTAAAGAACACTGCCCCACTGAGAGAGAAAACTTAATTCATCATTCTCTCCATCCTCCCACCTCAACCCTGAAAAGCCATTTAATCCAGATTAGATATGCTTCATTTATTCATTTGTTCATTCAATTTCATAAAGCATCCTAGTTCTACTTAAAATGTGGTTCACAGACCGGTGTAAGGAGTTTGCAAAGAATGTAAATCTACTATGCCATGAAGTAGATTTTTTTCATAGCAATACTTTTTTCCATGATGGAGCAGTTGCAATGGTTGACGTTCTGGAACAAGTGCCTTATCTCATTCCGGACCAGTAAAAAAAGGAGTTCGCAGGCTGGCTACTTTGAGTAGCACTGTCTCAGGTATCAAGTCACTAAATAGACAGTCTTTGAACTAATCTTAGCTCCTTTGTGGTAGTTGGCAGGAAAGGAGTTCCTGACATGTTCGTGTCAGATAATAAATTTCCCAAATCCTTGTGGTAGAGCTTGTGCACTTGAAAGATAATGTCACATCTGACTCAGTGGACCTGGCCTCATGCTTTTTAAAATAGAAGTGTTTTATTAAACAAAGACAGCGAAGTGTACAGGCTGTGCAGGATGCTAACCACAAATACAGATGATGAGCACCTTGTGGAGACAGGCATTCAGCTACAGACTTGCCAGCAAAGCGTCCTCAGCAGACCAATTAAACTGAACGGTACTGGTGCTTATGAAAGAGATAGATTTTATAATAGTACAAAATGTTGCCAGGCTACACAGCCGAAGGAAATTACCTGAAACCCTAAGGATTTCAGAAACTGTTTTGGCTGCCGTTCTCACCATGACACTTAAGAGTAGAGAATGTCTTATGGAGATGTACCTTTCACCTTTCTGTGGCCATCACCATTATTTGGCCATATTTTGTGGGCCAACTATGGGAAATAGTTTCAACCAGCAATAAAATAGGGCTCTTCAAAGGCTCACACTCACCAAGGCCCCATAGGGACTGGGAAATTTTAGAGGGAAATGAAAATGTATTCTACAATATAAATCTCAAAACAGTTTCCGCAAGTTATTTTTAAATGTACCTTATGGCAAAGAGGCTCTACGTGTGCCCAAAGAGGGCTGTGAGTATTTTTCAAAGGCAAAAAAATGTAAAGCAACTCAGATTCTATCAAGTGGTAATAAGCTGTAGTGTACCCATGTAATGCAATAAGAAGCAACAATTGAAAAGAAAGAGATCAATGTATTGGCAGGGAAATAAAAGGCACACTTTTAAGTGAAAAGAAATAAATGGCAAGTCAAAATACTATCTCATTTACATACAATTGTTTGAAACCCTCCTATAAAACAGTTTCTAAGTGTGTGTAAATATACAGAAAAAGAAATCAAAAGATGTATGTGACACTTAAAAGTGGTTACTTCTGGAGAGGGGAGCATAGACTTCCTGTGAAACACAGAGGGAAAGAGGGAGGAGGAAGGAAACAATGAAGGGAAAAAGAATTATAACAACAGCATTCTACAGCTGAAAATCAACACAATTTCCTCTCTGAAAACCTAGGTAACAACCTAGTTGGTTGTTGGTAACAACCAACCCTCATCATCTCCTGGAGACATTGGCTAAAGTTGAATCCAAGTCTTGAATTACTACCACTTCCTGTGCCACCTGGGTATTTCAAAGAACTCTCTCAAACCCCTACCAGCTTAACTACTGAGATTTACAGAAACCACTGTCTGGGTAGGTGTGGTTACAAGATTTTAGTTAGCCTGTCTATGACTGGTCACCTAGCAGAACCCTAAAAAAAAAACACACAATGCCTTCATCCCCTGTGAGAAACTTCCAGACAAGCTTTCCAATGGACTCAATATCTCAAACTAAAACACAAGAATTCAGAGTCTGATACCTGAGAAGTATTGCACACTCTCACAGAGCTTTTCACGATTTTAATAAATCCTCATATTTTCTTTGTCTTGTTTCAGATCTCCAGGTTCTAGAGGAAATGTTTGTCCAAGGCAGAAAACTATTATTTTGCAGTAATAATGATAGTTAACATTTACAAGGTGCCAATTTCTATTCAAAGTGCTTAAAAGTCATTAACTTATTTAACCTCACAACAATCCAATGAGGTAGATACTGTTATTTTCATTTTATTTATTTTTATTTTATTTTAGAGAGAGAGCATGGAAGTGGTGGAGAGAGTCAGAGGGAGAGAGAGAGAATCTCAAGCAGGCTCCACACTCAACCTGGAGCCCAGTCCAGGGCTCGATAGATCCCACGACCTGGCATCCTGACCTAAGTTGAGATCAAGAGTTGGTTGCTCAACCGACTGAGCCATCCAGGCGCCCCTATTCTCACTTTATAGGTGAGGAAATTAAACAGAAAATTTAGCCCAAGCTCTCACAGCTGGTATGATACATATTCTCATCACTATACAAAGATACACATTGTCAACCCTGATCTCTAACACCAAGCCCAAAGATGCCAATTCACTAAATGTTGAATTACTGTTGAACATTCACCACACCTGCAGGCTAGGCTTCAATGATTTTGTTCAGAAGCTCCCACTGGGGCATTCAGAAGCTGAAAGATAAAATGTGAACTCATCCTGTGTCTGAAGCTGGGGAAAGCCCAGAGTTACTCATCACCACAATCTGGATGTGTCTGATGCTACTGCCAAGCATGAACAAGGCAGCTGAGCACTCAGGGTGAAGTCACCTTATCACACACACAGGCAAGACATTCAAGCATCCATGCTTTTCGCCTGTTCAGGAGTCGGTCTAGTCCCCTGGTTTCTCTCAGCTCTCAGGAAGAATGCATCGAATGATGAATAAAGGCATCAAATGATTCTGTCAGTGCCTTACCCAAACTACATCTATGGTTTGTTAATATCTCTTCTTTCCTAGCAACACTAGGCTTAAAATAGAATCTTTATTCCACATGTGCTTTGCTACTATGAGACGGTCTTGATTATATTTCAGAATTTTAGCAAACCACATGCAGTACACTGTATGGCCTCAGGTACAGCTGGACCCAGGGGTTCAAATGATGTTGTCATAATCTGGCATCTCTTCACTCTGCTTTATCAAGCAGGCTCGCCCTTCAGGTAGGCATATGTGTTCCCAACTTCGGGTTCAAAGGCAAGATGTGTGCCTCTTTTCCAGCCACTCATACAAAAGTCCCAGGATTAATTTTGACTGGGCCTCGTTGATTTGGCTTGAGTCAAATGCCCATCCCACAATTGCTTGGCCATAGGAATGCTATGCTGTGATTGCCAGGCATAGGTTACAGACAATCCTGGAGACAGAAGAGTAATGGCAGTTCCTCAGAGGGAACTCAGAAGAATTGGGATGATTCTGGACTGAGCAAGCAAAACAAGGCAATAGAGCTCAGAGCAAAACATGGGCTCTGAGAGGTGTAGTGGTGGGGACATCACTTCAGAGTGAAGATTTGTGTGTTAGTAAATCTCTTTGTGTACTGCAGTCCACCAGGACAAAGGGGAAGGGTGTGTTAATATTTTGGTCCTCCTTATGATTGTGGTAGATAAAGCTACTCTTAAATACACAATTTGGCAGAACACCTGGTTGGCTCAGTCAGTTGAGCATCAGACTTTGGCTCAGGTCACCATCTGAGCCCCACATCGGGCTCTGTGCTGACAGCTCAGAGCCCGGAGCCTGGTGCGGATTCTCTCTCTCTCTCTCTCTCTCAAAAATAGACAAACATTTTTTAAAAATACACAATTTGGCTATATGGGAAACATGCAGAATCATTTTATCATTATATTTGGCCCCGAAATTAGATTCTCTTTCTGATCTCATGACAGAATCATTCTCTTCCTGTACACTAGTCATTTGCATTTATTCATTCATATGTTCATGCATTCATGCAGCCCAGAAGAATATTCTAAGTATCTGCCACATGGAAAGGACTCAGGGTCACCCTCAAATAAGTGACACCCTTGGAAGCTGAATCTTCTAAGCAGATTCTAGTTGTTCTTTCCCTATGGACTGTCCTTCTTCCCACTAGTCCTGTGAAGTTGGTCCACGGTGCTTTCAACATTTCTGAGAAAATCAACAAACATTTAAACAGAGTGATTTTTTTTTAACTTTTTATAATGGAAAGTTCCAAACAAAAGTAGAGTGTAATGAACTCAAATGCATTCGTCATCCAACTTCAATGATTATTAAACATGGGCGATCTTATTCTATCTATATTCCCACTCACTTCCCATCCTCTCGATTATTTGGAAGCAAATCCCAGACAGCATCTTATCTGTAAATACATCGGCATCTATCTCTTAAAGGTAAGGATTCTTTTTTTTGGGGGGGGGGGACAAAGTCATCATTATCACACCTACAATAATCCCTTAGTATCATCAAATATGTAGTTCACATTTCCCCGATGGGTCTTTTTTTGTTAATTTGCATATTTGAAGCAGGACCCAGATAAAGTCCCAACATTGTAATTGGTTGGTATGTCTCTTAAATCTTTTAACCTGTACATTCCCTTCTACCTCTTTTTATTTATTTATTTTGCCTTGAAAATCCATTGTTTTAACAAGTGAGTCTTTGTCCTGCACTACACAGGTGAATTTCAAGGATACTGTCACAAGGCTTTCCCATCAATAAGTGGACAGGCAGAGTGTCAGAGCACACTTAGCCCAGGGACTAAGAACAAGAGCTCTGGAGCCTGGGTTTCTCTGCCACTTATTAGTCACATGACTTAACCTCTCCGTGCCTCGGTTTTCTCATCTTTAAAGTGGGGGTGACAATAGTACTTATCTCATTGGATTGAGAATTCAACGACTTGATGTATGTACAATAATTAGAACAGTTATGCTTAGAATACAGTGAATAGTAGACGGATGAGGAAATTGAGGGTCATTGAGGCTGAGGGGTACAAGCTCTTACAGCTAAGTGGTGGCAGGGCAGGGCTAGAACCAGGTTTATCCTACTGGTTTAATACTGTTTCAAACCATGATAAATGGGGGCTCTGTCGTGTCATGGCCAACACTCTGCCCCTGACCAAGATGTTATTGCCATTCTGTCATTAAATCACCGGGATGACTTCAGGAAACCTGTCCGGGACTATCTCCTGCCCTGCAAAACAGAGGAGCTGGAGATATGCCTGCAGCCCCTCTCAGGAGAAATCCCAGCAGAAGACCCCGTAGTCAGGCCAGCGGGGGAGCCATGCAGGCCCCCACAGAGGAGCACCTTCACGTCAGTGCCTAACACAGAACCTTGAGATTCCCCATGGAGCATCTGCCCTACTCCTGACAGAGAACCCCGAGGCACCCCAGGCCTCTGGGAGATAATCCTCACAGCTACTCCCTCAGCTGACTCAGGAGGCAGGCCCAGCACCCGCCATGCCTCATGCTACCTGACACACGGAATCCAGGCTGCGCTGCACTCCTAATGGCGGCCTCCTGGATTACTCACCCGGCCATGTGAGGGGAAGGCCTCTCCCGGACAGCGTCAGCGGTTTCTGCAGCGGGAGACTTGCCTCACCGGACACAATTGTAGCTTGCTTTGCTTCTCTGAGTCTCCACAGTGAAACAGGCCCGTTAGCACAACAGAACTGCAGAGACGAGCGACACAAGGCGCCACTGACCCATTCCTCAGGCAGACATCTTACTAGGTCCTTGAAAAGGTCCTAAAAGCCGTAGGTGGTCAACTAGAAGAGTCCAGCCTTCTGAACACTGCTGGTCCAAATTGCTGGTGATGGGTTTTTTTTTTCCCCCCTCTCAGACTGCTGGCTTCCACTTCAATTAATGTAGGAGGATGGAAGGATGGCTTATACTGTCTCAATTTGAGCATCTAAAACCAAAAACTGGGGTACCTGGGTGGCTCAGTTGGTTAAGCGTCCGACTTCTCCTCAGGTCATGATCTCACTGCTGGGGAGTTCAAGCCCCACGTCCGGGCTCTGTGCTGACAGCTCGGAGCCTGGAGCCTGCTTCAGATCCTGTCTCCATCTCTCTGCCCTTCCCCTGCTCTCACTCTTTCTCTCTCTCTCTCAAATATAAAATAAAACATAAAAAAAATTGAACCAAAAACCACTTTTGTTGTATCCAAACCCATATCTTCAGAGTTTGAGCGCCTCAAAATTCTAAACACATTTTTAAACCACCAAGAAGGAGGGCAAGAGAGACTGAGTGAGGAGCAAAGCAGGGCAATCACCATATGAGACTCTCCCCAAAATAAAGAGTTTTGGCCTCAGTTAAAAGAAAGGCTGTCCTGAGCCAGTGAGGGGTTGCTCTCCTCATGGGCATCTTTCTGAACTACACATGTTAGAAGCAATGCAACACTCACAGACCAGCCTGAAGTTCTTAAAGTCCTGCCACACATCTCTGGTTAAGGAGCACTTGGCTATGCCTTTCATTATCCACAAACACCAAGGCTCTTCTTAAGAGAATTCGATGTAAGTCTCTTGCTGTGTGGTTGGCCCCTAAACCTGACGGGACAGCATGTATATACGTGACAGTGAAAGAGAGAGAGAATATGGGTGTGTGTTGGTTAGCGTTCTCTGGAGAAACAGAACAAATAGGATGTGTTTGCATAGAGGGGAAGGTTTACGTTGAGGAAGCGGCACATGTAATTATGGAGGCAGGCCCAAATTCTGCAGGCTGGAGACCGAGGGAGGAGCCGATGCTGCAGTCCAAGTCCCAAGGCCGTCTGCTGCAGCGTCCCCTCCTGCTCCGGCTCGGGGAAGGTCAGTCTTTTGTCCTGTTCAGGTCTTCAACCGTTTGGATGAGGTTCATTCACAGTATGCGGGTAATCTGCTTTACTCAAAATCCATCCATATAAATGTTCATCTCATCCAAAAACATCCTCACAGAATCATTATTTGACCAAGCAGCTGGGCACCATGTCCTAGCCAAGTTGACACATAAAAAGTATCACCACTTCACGGGGTGCAAGTGGGAAGAAAAAGAAGATTAAATTACCCTGAGCTCAGAGCCAAAAAGCAGACAGCTGAGACCCCTGGGCAAAGCCACCTTCCCGCCCTCCCGTCCTCCCCTGACAAGGACTTGCGAGACAACAAGGTGCATGAACACCTGTACACAAGCAGAGGCCCTTCTCCCCAGACATCTGTCTATCGTGTATCCCAAAACAGTTGACTGAATGCTCACTATATGCCAGGCACTGTGGCTCCAAATGTAATCAAAGTTCTGCTCTTCTGTATACTTAAAAACGGTTAAAATGGCGGAGCACCTGGGTGACTCAATCAGGTAAGCAGCTGACTCTTGATTTCTGCTCAGGTCATAATCTCATGGCTCATGAGTTCAAGCCCCACGCCAGTCTCTGCACTGGGGGTGCAGAGCCTGCTTGGGACTCTCTCTTTCTGCCCTTCCCTGGCTGTCTCTCTCAAAATGAATAAATACACTTTTTAAAAAAATGGTTAAAATGGTAATTTTTATGTTGTCTATTTTATCACAATTAAAAAAAAAAAGACTGAGTTCTTTTCATCAAGGGTCTCGAAATCCAGAGAGAGCTAGAGGACAGATACAAAGCACAATTTCAGTGTAGGGGGTTACCCATGGGAAGACAGGGCAGCCAGAGAAACCAGAGCCCACACAGGAACAGAAACTGCGCCTCACTCATATGCCCACCCTGTCCTTTCTGTCCCCTCTGACCAGAGCTGCTTTGGACACACTGCCAATCAGGCTGCAAGGTAGATCCTTCTTAGTACCCAAATATGAAGATCTCACTTCAGTCCCGCCGCTTCGAGGTGCCACTCCACACACTAATAACTTGTCTTTCGTTAGGCACTTGCTAAAGTACAAATGTATTTTTACTCACCTGATTTTTTCATTATGGAGGAAGTAATATTATAATAACTTTATAAAATTCAACTACAGTCTCACCACCTGAGCACACCCAACTTCAGCAGTCAAACGCTCAGACCAAAACTAGGGTGTTATCTAGGACTCTGGTGTCTCTCACAACCTCCTTCCAATCCGCCAGGAAATCCCATCAAGTCTACCTTCAAAATATGTCCAGAATCTCCCTATTTTGTTCATCTCCACTGCCACCACCCCCATCTGTATCACTATCGTCTCCTCCCTACGCTTCTGCCATTCCATTCTGCCTTGCCCCCCAACAGTCTACCCTCCACACAGTGGCCAGAGTTGTCCTTTCAAATGTAAAATCATGTCATGCCTTTCTGCACAATCTTCCAACGGCTTCCCCTTTCCCCGAGGGAAATGATCTGACCTCCATTACTCTTAGAGATCATCCCCTAGTCTGCCCCAGCTACAATGGCCTCCTTGCTGTTGTATATTACATGCCATGCCTACTTCTGTCTCAGGGCCTTTGCACTGGCTGTACCCTCTGCCTGATATACTCCTCTCCATATCTACATGGATAATTCCCTCCCTCCCTCCCTCAAGCCCTTGTTCAAACATCATCTTCTCCTTAAAACTGCAATACCCTCCAGATTTCTTACACGGATTATCTTTTATTTTTCTGTAGCACATATTACAGAATCTTCTAAACATTCTAATGTATTCTAACATGTTATCCAATGTACTCCTTTGCTTATGTTTGTGGTTTATTCTATCTCCATCCCACTAGAATGTTAACTCAAGGAGGGCAAGTATTTTTGTTTGTTTTGCTCACAGATGTATCCCAAGCCCCTGGAATGGTGTCTGATGCACAGTGGGCACCCAATAAATAGTTGTTGAGTGAATAATGAGAGCAAAGTGCACATCCCCAAAGCAACACTCCCCAGCCCCTAATGTCCTGCCTCTCTGGGCTCCAAACCAGGGAAGGAAACGACATGAGAGATTGTCTTCTAAAAATTTCACAAAGCCTTCTTAGACTGGTGCTCCTTCTGTGACAACACATGTCACTGCCGCGTATCGGAAACTTTTTATCAGGGCAACCTAGACACAGACACTGGACAGAATAAAATCAGCAAGCAATTCCATCTTGGTTGACATTTGGTTGGAACAAGTTCACATGCCAAGATGTGGCTGAACCATATGACCCTCCAGTCACCAACAACTATTTCCTGACACCTCCCCCCCCCAAAAAAAAAACACTGTAAATATTACTGTGTTTGTAGCAGTCTCTGGCATTTAGTAACAGAGAGTTATTCTCCTATTTTTCATAGGAACATCGATTAGCCTGTGCCTGTTAACAGATATCTGTTTAGGTGACACATACTGGAGACTGAATGTGGGCTGGGAAGGTCATGTGACACCATACGTGTAGTAGACACAAATCAAGGTAGTAACATCTCCAGTGGTCCAGGCCCTATTACCCCCACTTCTCTTCTGCTAGTAATTGCTCCCTCTTTCCCTTTCTCAGCCTCCTAACCCAGGCTGGGCCAACCAGAATTCTTCCCAGGGTTATTTCCAAGTGGTGCTGACAGGAGAGAGCCTCCTTCCTCACAGACCATTAAGCCAGAAGGATATAAAGCAAAAGAATCCATTAAAATGAAAATATAAATCCATTAATGAACTAGTGAGTAAATAAATGAATTACTAAAGTAATGTAAACATACTGAATTAGAAGAAATAACAGTCAGGAAATTTCCAGTTCTGAATCTCAACCTTACCATTTAATATCTTTCAGTCTTTGAGAAAGAAATATAACTCCTCTTGAGTCCTACATCACCTCCTCATAAAGTTATAGTAAACAAACAAACAACAACAACAACGACAACAACAACAAAACCTCACCTAACACAAACCAGCTACGTGGGCCCTTCTCCTTAACTCAGTGTGTTGCGGAACCCTGAAATCAGATTCATGTTCCCAAAGCACAGTGAGTCAATCTGAATCACCAGGCTTTCAGAGAAAGCTTTCACAGAAAGCTTTATTCTCGGAAAGGCAGCCCAATGAGAAGTCAGGGAATCAGTCCCAAGCCTGCCTTGGCCTGCTAAGCTTAGGAACAGTTTATGTCTGATTAGCAAATTAAGGGTGGTCAGGGCAGGAACTGGATGGGCCTGGAAACGTCTGTAGGAGGTCTTGAAACTTCTCGAGGTGACGCACTGTCCTCAGCGTCCGGGCACCATCCAGGGTTCCTAGTTCCTTACCTGGTAACCTCATATCTGACATCAGTTCTGCAAGACAGACTTTATCAACCTGCATCCCATCCCTGGTCCCTGTAATTAATCTCAGGAAACAGAACAAAAGGACAAGGTTAATACTTCTTACAAGGTGGTGAAGGAATGTGCCCACTGCAGTGCATGGAGCTACCATGGGGGGAGAAACTAGGAAAGATTTAAGCGAAAAAACATACCTGAGTGCAAGTGGATCAATAAGAGTAACCCAAAGCCATGATAGCTTTCTTTTTTGTTTTTTTAACATTTATTTTTGAGAGACAGAGAGAGACAGAGCATGAGCAGGGTAGGGGCAGAGAGAGAGGGAGACACAGAATTCTAAGCAGGCTCCAGGCTCCAAGCTAACAGCACAGAACCCAACGCAGGGCTCAAACCCACAAACTGTGAGATCATGACCTGAGCCAAATTCGGATGCTCAACTGACTGAGCCACCCAGGCATCCCTCATGATAGCTTTCTTGACATTGAGAATGTGGACATCAGAATCTCACTGATTAGCCTTCAACTATACGAGACAGTGATCATCTGTGGATTTTTAAAGTATATGACCGCAAAGGTTATTACCAAAATTACTGCATTTAAAATAAGCTTTCAGAAATATTTCCTTTTTGGGGGCGCCTGGATGGCTCAGTCGGTTGAACAGCCAACTCTTGATTTCGGCTCAGGTCATGACCTCACAGTCATGAGACTGAGCCCCAGGTTGGGCTCTGCACTGGGTGTGGAGCCTGTTTAAGATTCTCTCTCTCTCTCTGTCTCCCTCTCTCTCTCTCCCCTTCTCCACGCCCCCCACTAAAAAAAAAAAAAAGAAAGAAATATTTCCTTTTTTAAGGTAAATAAAGATTTTTTGCAAATTAATCTAATCTCACAACAGCTTCACTGATTTTATGTGTTGTTGAACACTAGCTTACCCTCAATATAGAGCATACAAATAAGTAAGATACGGCAAGACTTACTAACTCTATACATCACCAATGAAGAAGTAAGTTAGAATTTTCTGTCAAATAAGAATTCAATGAGATTTTTAAAAATTCTGTTCCTTTTGATCTGTCAGCTATAGGGCACTATAAGAGATCTCATTGAAGTCCTTAATTTTGGCCACCTGACATTGTAGTTTTAGTCTTTAAGCTTTTAAGTCCTTTAAGAGGACTGGAGGCTTACCCCATCTTTCTAGTCTCCACTAAAGCATGTCTGTTTTAGTATTGGCTGCAGAAAAGCTTGAAAAATTAAACTGGTTAGGAAAGGCAGAGCCCATACCTTTCAACCCTACTTCAGCTACCTGTATTTTAGGACAAGAGCAATCTTAGTTGTATCAAAGAGAGGGTGTTACCTGGCTTCTTGTGAACATATTCATTTCTAGTTCTCCAATTCGCTTTGACCGAAGGGAGAAAATTGGTTTTGCGGGTTGGCAAGAGTACGACCGATTTTGCAACTGATTTGATCACCCAGTGTGGACAAAAAGTCTTCCTCTTAGTACATCTGTGTTTCCATTCCGGTGTTCTCTTTATCCTGAAACTTGTTCCTCCTTTGTAGCAAGTTTCTAAAGGCTTAAGCACACTTCTACACGAGGTGGCTCTAAACGTTATCTTTTTTAACAGCAGCGCTATTGTCATTTGGGGCCAGAGACTACTTCGTTGTGGGGGGCTGTGACAACAAAAATGTCTCTAAACATTGCCAAATGTCCTCTGGGAGAGGGGGGAGCAAACTCCCCTCCAGTTGAGAACCACTGACCTATACAGATATTTTCATTGCTTCCTTCCTTGGAAGAGCAGGACAAAGTTGAGAATTAGAAGCAGAGAGCTATGCCTGGAGTGGAATCTAAGAGTTTGATGGGAGATGAATAAAACCATTGATTAAAATAGATCAGTGATACAATTTTGAATGTTCGCCTAAGGAATTTGGATTTTGTGTTTTAGGCAACAAAATATCATGAGAGGATGTTTAGAGAGTGATATAATTAGATTTTCATTTGAAGAACATTTTCTTGATCTTTGAATGAGAGGGGATTGAAAAGACAATAGCTATCACAACATTCAGCCCTGATAACTATGTGAGTTAAAGCCTACAAGGTGGAAAGGAAATACCCACCCTGCTTGCACATCCCACTGGCATCGAGCCTCTAAGGACAGAAAAGGCTCACTTCCCATGTTTGCTTTCAGTTGATCTTCAGTTTCTGTATCAATATCTTCATGCGCGGCTTCCCTTGCAGGCACTATCCCTTGAATAGTCTGAGACTATTCAATAGTCTCAGAATATTTTCACTTTATACATCCCACTTTTTTTGGGTTTTTAGTCGTATTTGCCATGGGTGCTAGCATGTACCACTCCCCTTCTTCACCTGTTTCCTCTTCACATGGGTTTAAGCTTTCAAAGGAACATCAGGGAATCTGATCCGTGACCCCCAGGGCAGACCTATGCAGGGAGCTTAGCCCCATTTGCATGAGTCTCCCAGAAAAATAATAAAATAAATTTGGGGTGTGGTGGTTAGATCCCATGCATTCAGAATTAATATCTTTTCAAAGAGAAAGGGGCAGAGTCAAAAGCCTATGTCAACCTCTCCACAGGGTGTTCCTGGTGGACAGGAAACCGATCCAAAGGGAAGAGTAATCTATAGTGTAGGGCACTACCTGAGACACCAGTTGATTGTCTGATTGACAAATTTACTTCTGGCTTCTTTTCTCACATCACATCTCTTTCATTTTGTTTTACATTATCAACAGAACAAAGTTTTGTTTGTTATACACCAGAAAAAAACATTTCGTTCCTTTTGAAGCTCCATTCCTTTATAAATTTCAGGACAATAGATGCAAACAGAAAAAACAATTACACCATTTTGCTTTTGTTATTTATTTCATCAACATTTAAACTGAAAGTTCGTCAGAAATCCAATAGAGAAAAAGAGAATCAGAAGAAATAATACAAATCTCCATCAACTAAAAGTTTGCTTAAATAATTTACAATAAATCCACAAAGAGGAACATTGGGCCATATTTAGAGATTACATGGATCTAATTTTATTGGCATGGTAATGTGTTTTCAATGCAGGGGGCAAAGTAGTATATGATGTGGGGCCACAAGTGAATGGTCAAGAAAGATTTCTTCAGACGTTTTGGGTGCAAAAGGGTACTTTTATTACAGCACAGGGACAGGACCCAGGGGCAGAAAGGGCTACACTTTTGCTGAGTGAAGCTGCTTAGTGCTCAAGGGGGAGGGGACATGTAGGGAGTATTAGATCATAAATGTCTTTTTCGAATTTCTACTCGCAAAACTACTTTCACAAGATTTCTCTGGTGCTTATCATTGAGCTTGATATTAACAATCAGGGAAATTTACAAGCAGTCATGAGACCCTTTAAAACTGTAGCAAAGGCCACATATTTGATCCTTATCAGAATAGTGCAGGCTATCAGTCAGCCTTCTGGGCTAAAGGTGAACATTTTTCTTCTTCAGTCCTCATCAGTCTATGTAATACCCCACCCACTGATGTAAAATTATAGATTTCTCTGCCTCATAGCCTCCAGTACTTCCTCTCTCTTAATACTCAAAACCCTTTATTGTTATTCCTTAGTTAGTATTTAACATCCCTGCCTGACCATATGCTCCATGAGAGAAGAGCCCTCTGTTTAGCCCCAGCATTTAGACCAGTGTCTGCCACATGATATGTGACCAACAGAGAACTACTCAATCAGTGGGTAATGCCTTGTTCTCCATGATCCCTGCTTTGTTTCCAAACTGCTGACAAATCGTCCATTTAATCATCTGTCCTAGAATTTTGCCTAGGATCCTCATCAGGCCCGTGGAATTTTCCATTTTCTAGTTTGTGAGTATCTGCGTTCTTCCTCAGTTTTGGTCCTCAGTTTGCATGGGCTCCCCGGATAGATTATTAGCCCTTGGAAGCCAGGCACTGTGTTCTGTTTTGTTCTTTCTACAATGCCCAGGAAAATGTTCTTAGAGCTGAGGCCTGTTCAGTGACTGAATGAGTAGACAACTATTAGCTCCTAAGAGAACAAATTAAGAACTGGAGTCATTATAATTTACTAACAACCCTTGCCAGTCCCTTTCATGGGCCAGCCACTGTGGTCGGAGTCTCACGTCAATCACCTCTTCTATCCATCACCACTCTGAGGGAAATACGACAAGGCCCATTTTACACAGGAGGCACCCGCGACTCCTGAGTCTCAGGGACTCACCCAGATAGGAAGAGAAGGCATCAAGATTGAAGCCAGTTTTCCCAACTCAAGATCCATCCCCTCCCATCCCTCCTAGACAAACCGAGTACTTCTCTCAGGAAACAAACCAGGCACAGAGGTATCCTGTCCATCATAGGGGCAATATGATGAACCAGAAGGAGCCCTGGAAGGACAACACATTGAGTTCATCTACCAAAATAGCCATGTTTGGGGGTGCCTGGGTGGCTTAGTCAGTTGAGCGTCCAACTTCAGCTCAGGTCATGATCTCACAGCTTGTGAGTTCGAGCCCCGTATCGGGCTCTGTGCTGACAACTCAGAACCTAGAGCCTGCTTCAGATTCTGTGTCTCCTTCTCTCTCTGCCCCTCCCCTGCTCTCGCCCCTCCCCAAAATAAATAAACATTAAATTTTTTTTAAAAAGTCATGTTTGTGTAGACAGTGACTGTGATAGCTACTAGAGAAGATAGTTTTCTGACAGTGCCGCCCATGGCTCCTGGACAAAAGCAGAGAAGAAAAAGCCATAATCTCTGACCCAAAGCCTGTGAACAGCCTCTTCAAGCCACCTGGGTCAGGAAGACTTTGGACAATGCCCTCCCCATCCTCTTTGGCTTTTTTAAGTAACTAAACCACACAGAGGGAAGCACTGTTGAGTATTCCCTAAACAGATCCTTTCTCTTGCCCAGGGAGACCCATAGAGCAAGCAAAGAGAGGGCACTAAAGGTAGAGAAGATGGGAGTGAATTAAAAGGATAGCGAGGGCGTGGTTGTCCACAATCTGACTCCAAAGGACAGAGGAATGCCGTTTGGCTGTCATTCCAAGAAGCTTCTGGTTGATAAATACTGTCTGGTATTTCCTTGCTGATTTCTTACCCTCACACCGCAGGCCCTGATCCCTGTGGTCCACTGAGCAAATGCAAATTACCTGAATCAGGCTGCCAGTGACTCACCGGCTCCCCTTTAAAGCAACTTGGGTTCGGGGCAGTGACTGCTCAGGGTGAAAGCCATGGCTCACAAACTCTGCTTCTCCTACGGGCTATTGGTCTGCTGGGTGGTGGTGACTGTGACAGAAGGTAAGGGTTTTGTTCTTATTCTACGGTGGGTCCCTAATTAATAACTTGTGTGAAAAGACAAGATTTGGCTTCATAACTGTACATATACTGAACTGAAAATGATTTTGTCAGCTTCCATCAGCCTGTGTGGTTAAGGAGAAAGAGGCTAAATGTTATCATTTGAAGACCTTGTCTTAGTCTCAGCCCTAACTATGTGACTTTAGACATACTTACCCTTTCTCACATCAGTCTCCTCATATGTGAAGTGACAGTATTAATAATTATTATTGTAGGGGTTATAAGGACAAAATGAGCTTTTGCGCAAAAAAAAGCTCTTCAAGCTCAAAACACTATACAGTACTAGTTGTTATGATTGTAAAGCTAACAATTTCCACCCTGAATTACGGCAGTGTCCACCTCTTGCTATCCCCAGCAGCATAGTAATTTGCACATGGTGGCTGTTTAATCTGTTTGTTAATTGCTTTAATTAATTATATCTAGGCAGCTGCGTCTTGGTGCTACCAAAGTGAGCATAGCTTTCTCTAGGATTATTTTACATTCTGCTTCTCCACCGCTCCTATTCTCTTTCTTTTCCCCCCCATTACAAGATTTCCCAAGTGGCCTGAGCTTTAAAATTGGTTTGCAAACCCCTGGGGAAAAGAGAGAAAAGGCTAGGGAAAGAGGAGAAAGAGAAAGGAGGGAAGGAGATGCCAGCCAATGTTTCACAAGTCACGTTAGTTCTAGAACTAGGTACTGTTCAGGGAGGCGAGACCCAAAATCAGACTGACCTCCCTGGGGGCTCTGCAGGGGCTCAGCCAGACCCTTGTCGTCTCCCCTCCCCCAAAGCTCACATACAGAGGAGAGGGACAGAGACCCCGGGGCTGGGGGTGAGACCACCAGAGATCACTTTGCCCAGCCTCTGCATGAACTCTGGCAATCAGAAGGTGAGGAGTTATTACAAATAACACCTGCCCTGTTCCCAAGACCAGACCCCCACGCACCACCTGCTGAACGTGACATCTAAAAGAGGCATCATAAAACAGTACTAGCCACCTACCTGACATCTTCTTTCCAGAAAGTGAACCACTCTTCAGGAAACTTTGTAAATATGTAGCTGAACAAGTTATAATGAGATTATAGGTGTATTCACATCTAAAAAAAGCACCAATTAAAATGTGAGATCTGACTTCTGAATTTGGCTCATGCTTCCCCACTGTCCCTCAGACTGGCATCGAAAGTCCTTCAAATGCAGCTTCGCTCTATCCACGCAGCCCTCGTTCCAACTTGCTGCTCGTCTATCCATGCCATGGCTCTGCCCTGTCTGGTCATGTGTGGGTGTCCAAACTGACCCCGCCCTCACCTGTTTATTACAATTCTGCCTCACATGATGACATGTAAATGTAGCTATAGTATTGCTCCACAAAGGCTTTTTCAAGATACATAATTTAAAGGGGCACCTGGGTGGCTCAATTGGTTAATCATCCTACTCTTGGTTTCAGTTCAGGTCATGATCTCATGGTTTGTGAGGTCGAGCCCCATGTCGGGTTCTGTGCTGACAGTGCAGAGCCTGCTTGGGATTCTCTCTCTCTTGCTCTTTCTCTACCCTTCTCCTGCCTATATGCATTCTCTCTCTCTCTCTCTCTCTCTCTCTCTCTCTCTCTCTCAAAAATAAATTTAAAAAAAGAGACACATAATTTAAAAATTGCTGTCTCTCTCTCTCTGACATCTCTGAATTCTTAGAGCAATTTGTACATTACCCATGGCACGTACTACATTCCGCTCTGTAGTACAGATCCATGTGTTTGTAGCACTTCTCGAGGGCAGGACCTATGTCTTTATTATCTCTGCATTTGCCACAACACCTAACACAGTAACCTGCACACTGTTGAAATGACTGGCTCTATAGCACAGAATTGAAGTAGGCCTTTGTGACACTTCCTGGGCTCCAAATTCTTTCCCTGTAGACTTAGAGATTTGACCAAAAGAGCCAGTAATTCTGTGAGTCTACAAAATGAACTGAGTTGCAGTTATTGTGAGTAAATTCAGCACAGGACTTATATTCCTTTCTAGTTCAACTCTGAAATCACATGAGAATTTTTCTATGACTCCATGGCCCTATAAAGGAAGAACTGCAAACTTAAACATTGTGTATGAAATGTACTGACCTTAAAAATCAGTACAGTTCATTACAAACCAGCTATTATCTGCCCAAATAAGCACAGACTACAGGTAATTGTTTTGTTGGTTTTTTTTTTTTTAAGAAAAGGGACTTCTCATCCTTACTTAAAAAAAAGTACTAGTTGTTGGTATGTTGTGAATTTCATGTCTAGACTATAATAAACCCACTCAAAATTGATATTCAAACTTCAAGTGATGCTTTGGCTTGATTTTTTATTCTACTCTAATTTTAAATGTAAGTTATTATTGCAAATTTTCTGGGACTGAAATTAAATACTCACGAGCTTCACAAAAATCTACAGAAAGAAACCCTCAACATCTGCCTGACCATTCATTCAATTTATTGACTATGTACTGGGCCCCCCCTCTATGCCAGGTATATTGTAGGTGCTAAGGATGAGCTGTGACCAACAGAATCAATAGTCTCTGTTTTCATCAAGGGCCCGTTCTAATAACATCTGTACCCTTTAGTCCTATCAGTAGTGCACAGATTTTATATATAAAGTGTAACCAGATGGGCCCAAGAAAATGGGCCTTGTGCTATAGAATCTTTCCATGACATTCAAGATTAATAATAACAGCAGCTAATGCCTACTAAATGTATACTGTGTGTCAGACATGTTCTGAACACTTTACATTTCTTATTTCAGATAATGCCACGAGCCAATGAGATAGGTGGCATTATTTTTCCCATTTTACAAATAAGGAAAAGGAGACAGAAAAAGTTAAGGAACCTGTCAATGGTCATACAGTTACTAAGTGGCAGAACTCAGGGAGCCTGGTTCTAGCATCTATGCTTTGAGACACTATGGTCATCTGCCTTGTAAAATGTTTTCAATCTGTATTTATTTTTTTAATGTTTATTTATTTTTGAGAGGGGGTGAACAGAGAGAGAGGGACACAGAATCCCAAGCAGACTCCATGCTATCAGCACAGAGCCCCACACGGGACTTGAACCCAAGAACTGTG
>CM053567.1:133730988-134228488 GCA_028646485.1 Cryptoprocta ferox | reverse complement strand
GGACCTAGAGTCCACATTAGGTTTCCAAACAGACCTTTCCTTCCTCGGAAGTGCAACCACCGTTTTCAGTTTCGTCCATTTTTTTGGCCACATGGTCGCCTTACTCCTCATTATAGATATTTTCCCAGAAGACGACTGCAGAGAGGAAGCTCCTCTGAGGAAAGCAGAGAGAAAAGAGAAGCCCCAAACATGCTGATGCAAAAGAGACCAATGCCTCTGAAAAGAGTATAAAAAGACTCCTGCTTTCTTTTTCCAAACTAAAATGACTGGACTTGAAGATGAAGTATCTTAAACACCACGGACTAGAAGTCGTTCTTCATGTCTTCATGGAAGATATCGGTTTAGAGGTTATTCATGTTTGCCAAATAGGAGCAACAACTACATTACTCTTATCCCCAACTTTTTTAAGATCACAGGATATTCATGCAAACAAAATCCTAAAATGGGTGCTTCCAAGAGTTCCTGTACAGACTAAGTTGCTAGAAGAATCAGCTGTCTCTTCTAAATTAAAGTGAAAGCATTTAAACAAATTGATATAAACCAAATTAAGACATTAATGACACCCTTTTTACTCACTGGAAAACTTACAGAGTGAAGTGCATTTACAAAGTGAACTGTAAAAGAAACTATAGAAAACTGAAAGTTTAATTTTATTCTTATTCTCTGTTTGGCAATGGTATAGACTAGTGGCTATTTATTCATTTATTTTTTACTGAGGTGTAATTGACATGACACTATATTAGTTTCAGATGTACAATGTCATGATTCCACATTTGTATATATTGCAAAATAATCACAATAAGTCCAGTTAACAACCATTCCATACACAGTTACAATTTTTTTTCTTATGATGAGAACTTTCAAGATCCACTCAGTTTTCTAACGACAACAACAAAAGAATTATAATCATTAAAGCAAAACAAAGTTATGGGGCATCTAAGACAATACCTTGAAGATATCATAAACTAATTACCTAACTTAAAAAGCTATTTTTTAATTATAATATCCAAAGTTACTCTAATGTTGACTTTTTAAGCAACCAGTGCAAATGAGTTTGATAAGTATCTCACTGTTTCTCACCTTATCATCATATGGATACTAGCTTAGATTACTGATTACTTATTTCCCTTAGAACTTTCAATAGGGCTCCAGGCTCAAAGTCTGATTAAAAGTTTACATGGATGATTTCACTCATATGTGGAATTTAAGAAACACATGGATGATTTCACTCATATGTGGAATTTAAGAAACACAACAGATGAACAGAGGGAGGCAAACCATAAGAGACTCTTAAATACAGAGAACAAACTGAGGATTGCTGGAGGGGTGTTGGGTGGGGGGATGGGCTAAATGGGTGATGGGCACTAAGGAGGGCACTTGTTGGGATGAGCACCGGGTGTTACATGCAAGTAATGAATCTGCTAAATAAATCTACTAAAATAATTCTACTCCTGAAACCATTATTACAAGTAATGAATCTACTAAATAAATCTACTAAACCATTATTACAAGTAATGACTCTACTAAATAAATCTACTAAAAAAATTCTACTCCTGAAACCATTATTACACTATATGTTAACTAACTTGGATTTAAATAAAATTTAAAAAAAATTTTAAGTTTAAGAACATGGATGTTCTTGTAACTCTAGAGCTCCACAGACATATGTTGCGTGAACTATAGGAAGCTGAGGGTGCAACAGAAGTTAACAAATCCCACCGATCGCATTCATTGGACATTACTGTAGCTATTCTGCAAAATATGGCCTCCTGTCTGTGCCACTCACCTTGCCTGTAACATAGGAACCTGGCTTTCGCATATGTGGTCAGGGACTTACACCTGTTCCTCCCAAGTATTGCATGCAAAAGTTGCTGCTCCTGCCACTGCTTTTACAAAGGAAAAAAAGGAACATAACGACATGAGGTTGCTGGGAGTGTTGCCTGGGAAATGGAGAGACAGACAAAATCATCATGCTGTTCTTCTTCGCTAGGTGAAAAGATAAAAAGGAATAAAAATATTTCCTTCACTCACTTCCTAGCAAATTTTCTTATAAGAACAGATATTTCCTTCAAAATGACAAGCTTAAATAAAAACTGTATTTGAGGGGCGCCTGGGTGTCTCAGTCGCAACTTCAGCTCGCGTCATGATCTCACAGTTTGTGGGTTCGAGCCCTGCGTTGGGCTCAGTGCTGACAGCTCAGAGCCTGGAGCCTGCTTCGGATTGTGTCTCACTCTCTCTCTGTCCCTCCCTCGCTCATGCTCTCTCTCTCTCTCTCTCTCTCTCTCTCTCTCTCAAAAATAAACATACATTAAAAAATTTTTTAAATAAATAAATAATAACTATATTTAAAATCCTAAGAAACTCTGTATTTTGTAATAAACTTGCTCTCTCATTTGCTTTCTTTTTGATTTGTGGGGCATAGCCAGAAAAGGGCCAACCTGGGGCAAACCTGAAGACAGGTAAACATTTGTGTTTGAATCTCACCTCCCTTTCTGGACCCCTGCTCTATTACAGCACGCTCCCTGCTCCCCACTCCCTCTCCCGAGGCACTCCATGCATGGCTCACACGGCCACCAGCTGCCCAAAGGAGCCTACTTGGACTGGACTTTCACTCCCCAAACATTAAACTGTTGCAATTCCAAAACTCAACTGCTCTGAAATCTACTCCATGGAGACCTTGCTGGGACACATATAAACCTCAGGAAACCTAAGACAAACTGAAGTGTCACAGCTTCAATGCTTCAGTCACTGCATCTGTTATAGAAAGCAGGCTGCTCCTGTAATGTTTCATAGTGAGGACCTTTTCCAGAACAACTCTGGGTATAATTGCAACATTCCTCCCCCTTGAACATGCATAGTGTTGCCTGTATGAAAAGTAGCCTACACCTGTAATTTTAAACATATACCTTCACGATTTAAAAAAAAAATTTGCATCTTTTTGTCTAATAAATTTTTCTTTAAAAATACAGTGATGCCAGGGCGCCTGGGTGGCTCAGTTGGTTGAGCATCTGACTTTGGCTCAGGTCATGATCTCACGGTTCGTGGGTTCAAGCCTCGCGTCAGGCTGTGTGCTGACAGCTAGTTCCGAGCCTGGAGCCTGTCTTTGGATTCTGTGTCTCCCTCTCTCTCTGACCCTCCCCTGCTCATGCTCACTCGCTCTCTTTCTCTCTCTCTCTCTCTCTCAGAAATAAATAAAACATTTAAAAGAAAATTTAAAAAAAGAATACAGTGATGCCTAGCAGGTTTATTGCCTCAGGGAGATAGTTTTCATCACCTCAAAGTGAATTTATGTATCAGATGTGTTCCTCTTAGCATATAGGTGGGCTTTGTTGCTTTTAAAGCAATGGAAGGGTGTGATAACTCTCACCCGCATCTTGTGCTTTATGGCACGAACAACCTATGCATGTATAAGGTTCCAATTATACTAAAAAGGCATAATGTGAATCTAATCATCACACAAACCCAGACTGAGGGACATTTACAAAACACCTGCTGTGTCATCTTCAAAAAAGTAGCTGTCATGGCAGACAAAGGTTAAAGGAGATTAAAGAGACATGGTAATTAAATGTAACATGTGATGCTAGAGGTGGGAAGGAGAGGGAGAGATTGCCAGAAAGGATATTACTGGGATCACTGGCAAAATTTCAATGTGGCCCATGTGTTAGGTAATAGCCTTATGTCAGTGTTAAATTTTCTGAATTTGATGATTATGTAAGAGAACATCCTTGCATAAAAAGATGAAGTACTCGAAGGTAAAGGAGTATGACTTCTGCAGCTACACCTCAAACAATTCAGGGGGGCAGCCAAACCAGGAGAGGAGGGACATGCAGGCTGCACGCGGTCTGCTACTAAATGACTGGTTTGTGGCACATTTAAACCCTGGGGTTCCCTATGACCCTGATTAATTGAACATGAAAAATTAAGAAAGAGCTGACTTATTTTATAGATGTTACCTTATGGCATTTGGAAAATCATTTGAGGAGGTGTGTTAGTTTGCTAGGACTGCTATAATGAAAATGCCACAGGCTGGGAGGCTTAGTGCAAATTTACTTTCTCACAGTTCTGGAAGCGGGAAGTGCAAAGTCAAGGTGTCAAGAGGGTGGGCTTCCTCTGAGGCCTCTCTTTGGCTTGCAGATGGCTGCCCTCTTGCTGCCTCTTCACAGGGTCTTTTCTCTGTGCACAAGTGTGCTGTTGTCTTTCCTATGCGTGCAAGTTTTCTCTTCTTAATAAGGACATCTGTCAGATTGGATATCTGCAAATATAGTCACACTCTGATGTACTGGGGATTAGCACTCCGAAATATGAATGTTAGGATAAATTCAGCCCATAACACGAGGCACCCAATTTTGAAAGTGGTGAACCACAAACTCCCAGAACAGCTGCACAATCTAGAGATAGCTGGCTTTGATTCTAAAGAAAACAGTGGGACAATGCTTAGGTACTTTTATACAGAAAGGAAAGAAGAAAGAAAGAGAGAAAGAGAGAGAGAGAGAGAGGGAGGGAGGAAGGAAGAGAGAGAAAGGAAGGAAGGAAGGAAGGAATGAAGGAAGGAAGGAAGAGAATCAGCATTTTCCTTTTTTAAGCACAGAGCATATTTGATTTATTTTTATAATAAAATGTAAGTAACTTTCAAGTTCCTACTGGCACCTCCAAGTTTGTTCTAAAGCTGAAAAACAAAGGCACTGAGGATGGGAGGTGCAGCTGAAGTAGGCGCAGCTGAAGCCACGCACTGGGGCAATCGGTTCTATATACCTCTGCACCTGTGAGGGTCAGCACCAAGTAGAACCACTAAGTCATCATGAAATAGCTCTAAATTGGAAACACAAAGTCCATCAACAGTAGAAATGATGAAAGGATGAATAAATTGTTATTGTATCATACAGCGGAATACCACATAACAAGGCGAAACAATGGATGATGGCTTCACATCACAGCATAAATGAACCTCACTTCATACTGAGTGAAAGTCAAATACAAAAGAATACATACAATGAGATTTCATGTAATATGAAATTCAGGACAGGCAAAACTCATCCATGGTGACAGAGGTCAGAATAGTGATGACATTTAAAGGTAGTTGGCTGAGTAAGGGCAAGAGGGAGCCTGCTAGGAGCTAGAAATATTCCATCACTGCGGGGCACCTGAGTGGCTCAGTCGGTTACGTGTCTGACTTCGGCTCAGATCGTGATCTCACGGTTTGTGGGTTCAAGCCCCACATTGGGCTCTCTGCTGTCAACGCAGAGCCTGCTTCAGATCCTCTCTCCCCATCTCTTTCTGCCCCTCCCACCCCTCTCTCTCAAAAATAGATGAACACTTTTAAAAAATAAAAAGAAAGAAATATTCCACAACTGGATCTAGATGGTGGTCACACAGGTGTGTGCATTTATAAAAATTCATCAAGCTGTATACTTATGATTTATGTATCTTACTATATGTTATCATTTAAAAATTTTTAATGCTGTAGGGGTGACTGGGTGGCTCAGTCAGCTAAGCATCTGACTTCAGGTCTCAGATCATGATCTTGTGGTTTGTGGGGTTGAGCCCCGCATCCGGCTCTGAGCTGACAGCTCAGAGCCTGGGGCCTGCTTCCAATTCTGTGTCTCCCTCTCTCTCTCTCTGCCCCTCCCCCACACAGGCTCTGTTTCTCTCTGTCTTTCAAAAATAAACATCAAAAAAATATATTTTTAATTTTTAATGCTGTAATATAAAGGAAGTCAGTAAATATATGCTAATTATAATTGTAGATTTGTTTATCAAACAAGCATTCAAATATTCTATTTTCTGGTAGATAGCAAGGTTGTATAAAGTAATACTTCACTGATAATAAATCAGACCAAGAAATACAAATACTGTATAATATCACTTATACGTGGAATCCAAAAAAGTCAAACACTGAGACATGGAAGTAGAGTGGTGGTTACCAGGGGCTGAGGAGTGGGGAAATGGGGAAATCTTGGTCAACGAGCACAAACTTCCAGTCATAAGATTAACATGCTCTGGGAATCTAACATATAGCATGGTGCTTATAGTTAATAAAACTGTATTATAGACTTGAAAGTTGCTAAGAGAGTAGATCTCACCACAAAAACAGAAATGGTAACTATGTGACAGGATAGAGATGTTAGCTAACACCACTGTGGCAATCATACCGCAAAATAATAAATGTGTCAAATCACCATGTTGTCCACCTTAAACCTACATAAAGATCAACATCAATTATATCTCAATAAATGGCAGGGGAGCAATATTTCACTGGAACATCACCTCCTAACAGCAAGCAGAAGACTGCATATTTTTTAGTATATAGCAATAAGCATTTGTCTTTCCCAGCTAAGGCAAATTCCAACCAGAGTAGTTTGAACAGTCTTATACATTTATACATTTGGTTAGCCAACGAATCTAAAAGGAGATTAACACGCATTCCAAACAGAAAATCTCTCTTACGATTTCAACATGGGAAATTTATGATAAGCAAGAATTGGACAGTAGCAGTTCAATGATTTGTACAGTAGGGACTGCAACAACATATGACATCTGAAACCTCCTGACACAGATGTCCAAGTCCTTACGGTGGCCTGCATGACCTGTACTCCCCACTCCCGGGAGTACCCCCCAGCCTCTTCCTCTCTGACCTTATCTCCTACATCTCTCTTCCTTTTTCACTCTGCTTAGTCACACTGCCTACCTCACCGTTCCTCAAATAAACCAAGCATATACCTATTAGTGAACTTTTAAACTTCCTGGTATTTAACCCTAGTTGCTTCCAAACCAGCTTCCACATATCAGGGAAAACCTCAGGATTTTAAAATCTTCTCCAGAAAAGGGGTGCCTGAGTGGCTCAGTTGGTTAAACATGCGACTCTTGATTTCAGCTCAGATCATGATCTCATGGTTTGTGAATTGGAGCCCTGAGCCAGGCTCTGCCTAGATGGAGTGGGGCCTACTTGAGATTCTCTTCCTCTCTCTCTTGCCCTCTCCCACTCATGTGTGCACACTCCCTCTCTCTCTCTTTCTCTCAGAAATACATAAGCTTTGAAAAATAACATAAGGGGCGCGTGGGTGGTTCAGTCAGTTGGGCAGCCGACTTCGGCCCAGGTCATGATCTCACGGTTGGTGGGTTCGAGCCCCGCGTCGGGCTCTGTGCTGACAGCTCAGAGCCTGGAGCCTGACTCGGATTCTGTCTCCCTCTCTCTCTGCCCCTCCCCCACTTACATTCTGTCTGTCTCTCAAAAATAAACTAGCATTAAAAAATTAAAAATAAAATACAAAAAGCATAAAATAAAATAAAATAAAATAAAACAAAACAAAATATTCTCCAGAAAAAAAGAACTTTTATTGAAGAGATACATGCATCCCTCTCAAAAAATAGTTACTGCCACTCATGCATGCTTTCAACCTTCTTTTAGGAATTTTAACATGAATATTCCTCTGTTTCACTACAGAAAAAATTTCTTTCTTTTGGGAATTTGTTAGAGAACTGGTCATAATGGCAAGCAGAGATAGAGAATCCACCAGTAATAATTGCTCACTCATTTTGTAATTTCATCAGGCTTTTATTAGCAACATCTATCACTTTAAGAAAAAAATCTGAGTCCAGTCCTCTTTGTAAAGTTTTCTTCCAGGCCAAGGCAAGGCATACAGGTTTCCTAGGAAGGCTAATCATCTGAGATGCCTCTTCAAACTATTAGACTTTAAATATCTGTTCACCAGTCAGGAGAAACTGATTTTCTGACAACAAAATTAATAACACACTTTGGTTCACGTTCTAAACAGAAAAGTTATTACATGTCAGTACATAGTAAACCCCTTACTTTCTTTAGAAATATCTTTCAAAATTTCCTTAACTTGGAGAATTAGATGCCCACCCTTATTCAGAATAGAGGTAGCTTTCATACAATCATTGCAATAAAATTGTGTTTGAAATGTGTTTCAAAGTTCTGTTTCCATGTTGGCAAAGTATTTCTCGTTCTCTATAGTCCTTTTTCTGTTTTCCTTCGTGATACTTTTCTCAAATCAACAGGTTGAGAAATTCATTAAGGACTTAAGTTTTAGACACAAAATAGATCACTTATTTCCCCTAAACAAACTCCGAGTTCTTGTGGACTCATGGCTGACTTATACATACCAGCTGGCTGATATCAAGGTTGGAAGTGTGTCTGGGGCTGTACCATGCAAACTCCCCATGATGTATGCCAACAGAAATAGCCAGTGCCGGTGCGGACTTCCAAAATCCCATTCATCATGAGCACTGGCTTACTTTTTGCTGCTTGTACAGAAACCACACTTGAAGACCATGCTTCCAGTGAATCACAAAATGCTCTGAGCCCTCCTTGGATTAGCACTATTGGAGGTGGCCTGATTGGCCCTCCTTGCCACTCTGCCTTTGCCCTTCTGCTCACATTTCATCGCCGTAAGGCAAATTTACTTTCATAATTCTCCAACTTCTTTTTCTTTTACTCAGGATTTTCAGCGAAGTCCACAGTGCTGCCCTACCACCCCCATACTCCCATCAGCCTAACCCTCCTCCAGCTACTGCTTCTGCCTTCTGAGTCACCAGCTACCTGATGACATCAGGGGAGCACTGACACAACCCCAAAGACCGAAGCATATGCATTGGTTTCTTCTGCTTCCATTGTGCTTCATAAACCACTGGGACTTGACTTTTTGCTGCTTGTACAGCAGCAAACATACACAGTGTTTAACTGTCAATGGCCACTATGGGGCGCCACTCCACTGGCGGTACCATGTGATGGATCACACCCACCTTTCAAATAGATTAAGATCTCTTCAACATTGAGCCCTTAAAAATGGAAAAAGAGGACCTTTTCTTGTATGGACAAAAGGAACGGATAAATACCCCTCAGGTAAAGTTCATCACAGGTTTAGCATTTTTGCCCTTGTGAAGGATAAGTTAAGGCTTACAGTGAGCTTTACTGCCACTTCCTGGATCAGGCTTGGCAGCACTGGGCAATCTGGGCAGAGACAAAGGAGTAGGGAGGGTGTCATCTTAGTGAATGGATTTAAGGCCAACTGCAGCAAACCCTGAGCTCAGAACTTTAATTATTCTGAAATAATTCCTGTCTGCCCAAACAGAACAGTTGACTTCTTCAATCTCTACACTGATAGGGAGAAGTGCTTATCTCTTACTTAATTCCTCTCAGGGCCCAACAGAAGAATGGGAACCTGACCACCTTACTTAAAAAGACAAGTGTATTGAAAAGTACATTCTGCTGGCTGGTATTGTGGAAGACAGTATGGAGGTTCCTCAAAAACTTAAAAATAGAACTACCATATGATCCAGTAATTCCACTACTGGGTATTTATCCAAAGAATACAAGAATGCCCATTTGAAGGGATACATGCACCCCTATGGGTATTGCATTGCAGCATTGTTACAATAGCCAAATTACGGAAGCAACCTAAGTGTCTATTGAAAAATGAATGGATAAAGAAGATATGGCATAGATACATACAATGGAATATTATTCAGCCACAAAAAAGAATGAAATCTTGCCATTTGCAACAACATGGGTGGATCTAGAGAGTATAATGCTAAGCAAAATATGCCAGTCAGAGAAAGACAAACACCATACAATTTCACTCATATGTGGAATTTAAAAAAACAAAACAAACAAAGGGGGAAAAAAGAGAGAAAGACAAACCAAAAACAGACCCTTAAATAGACAACCAACAGAGGGCTACTAGAAGGGAGGTGGGTAGGCGAATGGGTGAAATAAATAGATAAAGGGGATTGAAAGTACACTTATCAGGGCGCCTGGGTGGCTCAGTCGGTTAAGCGTCTGACTTCAGCTCAGGTCATGATCTCACCGTTGGTGAGTTGGAGCTCCACGTCCGGCTCTGTGCTGACAGCTCAGAGCCTGGAGCCTGCTTTGGCTTCTGTGTCTCCCTCTCTCTCTGCCCCTCCCCCACTCGTGCTCTGTCTCTATCTCTCAAAAATGAATAAACGTTAAAAAAATTTTTTTAAAGAGTACGCTTATTTTAATGAGCAATGAGGTATATATGGAGTTGTTGAATCACTATATTGTATACCTGAAATGAATATAACACTGTATGTTAACTACACTGGAATTAAAATAAACATTTAAAAATAAATAAATACATTCTGCTGGCTGGGTTGCATCTCCCAGGACAAAATAATTTTTTTTCATTTTTTAATGTTTAATTTATTTTTGAGAGAGAGAGCATGAGCGGGGGAGGAGCAGAAAGAGAGGGTGACAGAGGATCTGAAGCGAGCTCTACACTGACAGCAGCAAGCCCGACGCAGGGCTCCAACTCATGAACCACATGACTGAGCAGAAGTCAGACACTCAACAAAGTGAACCACCCAGGTGCCCCCAGTACAAAATAATTTTGATTTTGATCTAAAATATACCTTGAGCCAAACTATATTATCTGAATCTGGAATTTGGTTTTGTTTTCAGTAGGTAGGAAAAACATTTAAAAAGGAAAATCTCCAAAACTCAAGCTACAATCTACTTTACCTTTTTTTAAAGACCTTTAATACTTTTTATTCACAGAAGGAGGAAACCAAATGACTGATAAATACACAAAAAGAAAAATTATATAAAAATATGTATAACCTCAGTAATAAACAAGAAAATATAAACTAAAGAGATAATTTTCACCCATCAGACTGGTCAAAATGGAAATTATTAGTAATATCTAAAATGGTCCGGGGGTGAGGAAATAGACCTTCTCATACACTGTTGGTGGGAAACGGTACAGCATTTTTTGGAGTACAGTTTGGCAGAAGCAGTCAAAATCTAAAATGAAACCTCCCTTTTGCAGCTCCAAATATCCATCTCTGCTGAGCATTGTGATTGTTTCTCCAACATCCATTCTGTGTATATTTTCTTAGCTTTGTAGAAGAGCCGGGTGGTTCCGCAGGTAAACTGTCATTGGCCTAAACCAATCAGAACAGTCCTGTTTCCTTTTGCTGCTGTCATTATGAATTCAGACAAAGGAATTTAACAGAGGCCAAGCCAATAAGTGTATGCCACTCCCCTGGCTACAGTGCTTGATTCACAGTGAGCAATATCCAAATTTGGCTTAGAGTGAAGTGTTGTCTGATGGCTAGAGAAACACACTTCCTCCTCCATAAGTGAATGAAGAAGCATGTGTCTCTAGAGTCTAATCTCCCAAAGTCTATATTACTTAAACAAAAACTTTTACATTCATTCCAATTCTAAATAACCATACCCATATATTTATTTCAGCAAACATACACGGCTCTACCATTGACTGAGTGGGGTTGAGTAAATTCCTTAAGCCTTCTAAGCCTAGTACCATGCCTATAAAATACGGCTTACATTTCTTCCTTCATAGGGTTATTATTACTACTATCACACAGAAATCACTGTGTGAGATGGTGTGGAACAAAAATAGATAAATAGGATGTTCCTTATTCCTATTCTTTAGAATAGGTTCCCAATCTTTAGAGACATAGAAAATTTAGTGGGGGGTGATGACACTGGATTATTGTTCTTGCCCATGGACCTCAGAATTAGGCCCTGACTCTTCTAGAGGGTCTAGGAACAACTTAATAAACAGCTTTTCTACCAATATATATATTATATATCTACTATCTATATATCTACTAATATAAATATATATATAATAATATATATATATTATATATATATAATATATATATATTTGGGGGGGACAGATAGTAGGCATACATGTAAGCAAAAAGAATGATGAGGCCAAAAACAAGTTGGGAGGGAAATAATCCAGTTGGAACACTGTTGCCGTGGTCAGTAAGAATAGTTTTAAATTCTAGCAGCTACATTAATAGAGATCACTTTCCAGATCTAGAGGCAAGGCGATAGCTAAATGGAGATAAACTGACAAAAAACCCTATTCTCATGACTGATAGGAGATCCTCCCTTGACTAGAGAAAGAAAAACATGCTGAATGGGGATATTTTGGTTTCATTTCCCTGATTCTTTCTTATTTTAAATTCATGTTAACCAATAACACATTTTCTAAAATTTTGCTAGAATCTTCCTCACTTCTACAGATGATCCTCCATGCCAAAGTAGAACAAGAAAGGATTGAATAAGGCTATGCAATGGGGGGAAATAAAATTTCACTGAAAACAAAGGAAAATAACATTTTGTGGATGGATTTTTTTAAGAGAAAATTTCTTAGTGTATAGTACATTCAACATCAGATATCCACAAACATCTATAAACAAAAAGCTCTAAATCACAAGTTACTTACAAGTGATGAGAAGTGATGTCACGGTTTGTGGTAAGGTACTTCTCAGAAGGACATGTTAAGAAACAAATACACTGTATGTTAATTACAGTTTCAAGTTTTCTCATGTCTGAAACTAAAGAGAAAAAATAAGGCCCTATAAAAGCAGTGAATGAAAAACGTAACTTTTCATTCACATAGAGGTGTTTTAAAAGTTCATTACCAATGTAAGAACACAACACAAAACAATAAAGAAAAATCCATTTAGTCCAATTCACGAGAACCAGCCTTAAAGCCTTAGGAGCAGTGACCCTTGCTGTTTCTAATTCTCTGCCAGTGGTTCAGTTTTATAGAGGAGGGCTTAGAAAACAAGTTAATCACATTTTTCAGTCTGGTCTGACTCAGAGTTTAGTGCAGATTGAGAGTTCTATTGCAGCACAACTCAGATAAAAGAACGAATAATGAGAAAGTCACATAAGGAAACATGACTTCTTTGTTCCCATTTCAATAGGAAGTCAGCTATTCTAACCGAGCAAAGGATTCTCAATCTGGAGACCCAAGCTCTAAGCCTCAGTCTGTTACAACTTTGAACAGGCAGTCTTTACAAGACATGTTACTTTATGATCAGGCAGCTTATATCATGTGCTGTATAAAAAAACTAACTTGCCAACACCCAAAAAACAAATAATCCAATTAAAAATGGGCAGAAGACATGAACAGACATTTCTCCAAAAAAATATACACATGGCCAACAGAAACATGAAAAGATTCTCAACGTCACTCATCATCACAAAAATGCAAATCAAAACTACAATGAGATATCACCTCAAACCTGTCAGAATTATCAAAATCAAAAAACATAAGAAACAGCAAGTGTTCGCAAGGACATGGAGAAAAAGAAAGCCTCATGCAAACTGGTATGGCCACTATGAAAAACACAATGGAGTTCCTCCTAAAATTAAAATTCAGGCTACTATATGATTCAGTAATGTCCACTACTGGGTACTTACCCAAGAATATGAAAATACTAATTCCAAGGGATATACACACCCCTATGTTTATTGCAGCATTATTTGCAGTAGCCAAATTATGGAAACAGCCCAAGTGTCCATCAATAGATGAATGGATAAAGAATATATATATATATATATATATATATATTATATGGAATATATATATTTAACATATATGGAATATCATTCAGGCATAAAAAAAGAATGAAATCTTGCCATTCACAAAAACATGCATAGATTCAGAGAGTATAACGTTAAGCAAAATAAGTCAGGCTGAGGAAGAAAAATACCATATGATTTCACTCATATGTAAATTTTAAGAAACAAAACAAAGGAAGGGGCAGGGGGAGAGACAAACCAAAAAGTAGACCCTTAAATAGAGAACAAACGGAGGGTTACCAGAGGGGAGGTGATTTGGGTGATGGGTGAAATAGGTGATGGGGATCACTTATCATGATGAGCACCGAATAACGTATAGAATTGGTGAATCACTATATTGTATGCCTAAAACTAATATAATACTATATGTTAACTATACTGGAATTAAAATTAAGAACTTAATTTAAAAAGATAATTAACTTGCCACCTCTGTATCAAAGTTTCCCAAAAAATTAACAGATAATTTCAAATTGATTTGTTAAGTACCATACAGTGCTATACACATTATTTTTATTCTCCTAATTAAATAAATGCAAATAAAACCATCTATGGAGCTCAGTAAGATATAATATTTATTCATTTTAAA
This sequence comes from Cryptoprocta ferox, assembly GCA_028646485.1. Classification (NCBI taxonomy): domain Eukaryota; kingdom Metazoa; phylum Chordata; class Mammalia; order Carnivora; family Eupleridae; genus Cryptoprocta; species Cryptoprocta ferox. The sequence goes on along the minus strand of CM053567.1, from coordinate 134,214,509 downwards.
ACATATATCCACACAGCAAGCCCATTTCTCTCCACCAATACATATACATATACATATTTCCTATTAGGCTTAATCATATTCTTCTAAGGAAAGCAAAGTAATCTTAAGATGAAAGAAAGAATTATTTTGGTTCCATATCTATAGGCCCAGTTTGCAAAAATCTTCTTTCTCAAGTAGTTCTGCCAAGATTCTAACCAGATATGATCCTTGAATCTCAACTTGCACTTATGGTAAATTATTTTTAGTTCCCTAATTCTAAAGTTCACAAAATGTTTTAATAGGCAAAATATACCAAAAACAAATACAGAGACAAAAAGGTAACTGATCCTAGATCCTCAGACATTGAGGTGATATGTTTACACTGATCTTTAAATAAAAATAACATTGAAATAAGCTGGAAAGCCACTTGACTTTGAAGTACTGTCTGCTCCACACTGTCCAGTCTATTGGCAATATTTTTTAAGTAAAAATAAAATAGTATCTTAATGTGAAGCCATTAATGCCTATACATTAACTGTCTTTAGCATGTTAGCCATACCAATCTAGTCAAACACCTGGTCAGAGGTTAAAAATAGAGCTTCAAAATCAAGACCAAATTTTAATGGAACCACCTATAGGCTTCTACATTGGAATCCCTCCTTTTGTCTCCTCCTGAATGTCCTGCTCGTTTGAGGACAAAGTATCTAAGATCAGAATTTTACTATTAAGCTCCTCAGAGTAATAGAGAAGAGCGTAGTTAAGTTCTTGGGCTAAGTTTTAGTCAATGCCTTTTGGAAAAAAACAACACACTATTGACTGGTTAAGGCAAAAAACCCACACAAATTCTGGTCCCCTTAACAACCACTCTCTAAAATGATAAATTCAGAGCATGACTGGCAACCTAGAAGCCAAAAATCTACAGCCAAATTGGCTTAAGCTTCCCACCTGAAAGTCATGGACTGGGGCATGAGAAAAAATGTGTGGACTGTATGTAGGTAGATATTTTTGCATGTTGGTGAAGAGCTTTCGGGAAGGCCTATGTGTTTGAGTAAACAAGAAGACAGGAGCATCTGTGGGTTCTGTCTGATACCACCTTCCAAATGTCAGCAGACAGGAGTGAGGTCTATAACAGTGGACATTTCCTCCCCAAAGCTTCTTCACCTGGGGAGTTCAACAGTAACTGGCCTAGAGAAAAGTAACCAGTCCTAGTCAATCAGTAACACTGCTTCCCATCTCCCAGTTTTGTATTTATTTACTGTATTCCCTTTGCAGGGAGGAGTGTAGTCCTCAACTCCAAGGGATACCTACAAAATTCTCCTTCATCATTTTTATTCCACAACCATGTTCCCGCATGCAGGAACACTAGCACCAGAATCCTACAATACAGAGGACTACCCGATGTCAGAGTCATACTAAGTCATTAGAAATAAAAGGTTTCCTTGAGAAATTTGCACCAGTATGGTTCACAGAAGATGAGCAGAGAGGCTAGATCCCCAGAGTAAACTGATCAAACAGCAATCACAATAATCACAGAAACCAAAGATATATGTCTAGCCATAGAGAACAGTTACACATCTCCTGAAAGCCTAGAAACAAGCAAGCTTTTTAAATGTATATTAATAAGTAAGTTAGGGTAAAGGAAACATTTTCTCTTACTGATCCTAGTTTTTCATTTCTTCAAATTATCCTAGTTTTTATCCCCTACTTCCACCAAACCCATTCCTAAGTAAATGCACACATTTATATAGATAACACAGAAAGTTCAATGCATAAATAACATAACTGTTATAATGTTTCTCTCTCCCTTTTTAAGTAATTTTTAATCTTGGGTAATTTTAAATCACAATCTACTAACAGCAAATACACATTTGTGGAACAAGAACCATATCACTATTCCTCCGTTGGATATAGCTTGAAATAGGAACAGCGGCCTTGAAAGGTGACGGGATAGCAGTGGGGGAGGGGCACTTGTTCAATCTTCCTTCAAAACACTTGGAAGTCTTTGTCTTTTTTCTTCTACAAGGCCTTTCCCAGAAAATGCAGGCAGTTCAGAAGTAAATGACCAAAACCACAAATCTCTCTTTGTAGGATATCAGCACTTTTGTAGCAAGAAGATGTCATCTCAAGGGCTAGAGCGGCATCTAAAAGCACAGGGGAATACAGGCAACCAAATAGTTTACATAAAATCTTTCTAGAAAGTGATTTCTATCTCACCTGCTTTCTCACATTGAATATATTTATAATATTGTAAGTATTATATAGTCTAAGAAAACTTTAGACCGTAAACATCAAAACCAAGATTTTAAAGACAACCTTTAGGACGATTATCAACCAAAACTGTCATGTGTAGTACACCATCTCCTTTTATGTAAATAATGACTAGTTTTGACAAAAGAGATCCAAGTTTTATAGAGGCTACAGTTTATACAGTAAGTGTCATGAATGCCTTGCAAAGACTTCTTCCAGCGTCTGGGAAGGGCCCTGTACCAATGAGGAATTACAACTTAAGATTTGTTCACTTCATAATAAATTCACGTTTGATGTCACCAACATTCAAAATGCTTTGCAGAGGTTAACAGGTTAATTCCAACAACACATTTATGAGAGTCTGGGATTTTATTATCATCATATTTTACAGAGTTAATAAGATATTAAACATTAGATGACTGGTCTGAGGTCACATAGCAAATTGCCACTCAAAAGTTCTGATCTTTGGTGTTCATTTTTTAGTTATATTTCAAAGGAAGGCAATCCTGTTACCATTTAAAATTGACATTTAATTTTTCAAATCACTGTTGGTATCTAATCAAGTAAATTCTTAATTTACTCTGTTTTCTTTTTTAAAAAATTTGTAACGTATTTCTCCTGAGGGTAGGTCCCTGGTGGGGTGGGAACGTGAGCCAGTGGGTCCTGTTCTTGGTGTGGCAGACACATGGTGCAGGCCTGGAGCATGTAGCTGCATTTTTACTGTGGTGGAGTAGCAGGCCAATAATAAAGTCCATCAGAAGAAAAAAAAATATATATATATATATATAAAGGAAGGCAGAATAGTGCTTATCCCTCCTTATTGGGAAAAAGATTACCAAGCAATCATTTCGTCTTTCTTGCTTTAAGAACCCAAAGGGCAAATGACTGATAAGGGAGATAAGTACATATCCTTCCACCGCTCTCGTCACCCTGAATTCACATTACTGGATCCAATAAAATACAGGAGATTAGTTTAAGGGCAAGAGCTGTAAGCTCTATGAAAAGGGATTTCATCCCAAAGACAAATACTGCTTCTGTTTTTTTAAGTGGCACAAGTCTTTCTCTACCAGGTGTTCTCACAGAATCAATCACTGGAGAATGTCTTAGCTGCGGAATTTGGCCTTTAGCAAGCTACAGAATATTTCCCATGGAAGGTTACTTCGCATTAAGTATGAGAAACCAGACATACCCAGTTCAGAACCAAAATGAGTCTCAGTGCTGGTGTTCCATTCGAGGCAAATCAGCCTCTGAATCATCTGACAGGGGAGGTCCTGAAACCTAGAAGTTAATAATCGAGCATTATAAATTCTTGAAAATTGTAAAAGTCCCACTCCCCTCAAAATCCCAATTCTTGTTGTTCAAATATCAGGGGTTTAGAATTAACTATTCATAGCTCAAGCTGCTTGCACAGAAGAGGATGATGAAGTAAGGGGCTGTTATTCTTTGACCTCTTTGTTCATATGGATGTTAAAAGATGCTTTTGATGTGCCAAAGCAGTGTAAACCCACTACAATCCATCTCTCCTACTTACCACAGACAAACAAACAAACAAACAAAAAAACCTTTAGGAAAAATATGAAAAACAACTGGAGATTAAGGAGAAGGGTCAAAAGTTGGAAATGTGGTCCTTCACATGGGGGTAGGTTTCAAATTTTGTTTGTTTTTCGCTCCTGTGACTTTGCCCAAAATGCAGGCCCTAGTCTCAGAGTAGTGAAGAAGTGCAAGAGGCTAAAAGTCTGAAAGAAACTCCCTTGCTATCCTGGAGAAACCAGGGAAAAGAGTCCCTGCAGGCCACAAAATATGGGGGGTGGGGGTGGTCCTGGAGGCAACAGAACTAGAGCAGGGGACTCTAATTCTGTGTATAGACCCATGGGAGTCTAGCCCAGCTCCTGATGTGTGCATGAGTATGGTAGCTCCAAACCCAGAGTAGCAAAGTCTTGGTGAACTGAACTGAGATTTGAATTACCCGCACAAGCCTCTAGCTAACCCCTGAGCCACACAAGCACGGGACAGATGCAAACTAGGATATCAAAGACTTAGAAAACTGAGATTTGAAACATTTCTCACAGGAGATAAGGCAGAATTTGCAGTGTGTACAAAACTTCAATGTCTGCTTGCTGAAATAAAACATCAACATTCTCCAGAAGATCATAACAGGACCTGGAGGCTACACAACATAACACAGTTTCCAAGATACAATCAAAGTTATTGGTCATAAAAAGATCCAGGAATGTGTGATCAATTCTCAAAGGAAATGGCAATCAACAGATGCAGGAATATATATATGTTATATATGTATATATAACTTAATTAAGTTTATAAAGTTCCAATATTTGGGCCATCTCAGGATCAGTATGAATGAAGAAACAGAAATTCTTAGCAGAGAAAATATAAGCCCTAAAAAGAACCAAGTGGAATTTTTAGGACTTAAAAATACAGTATCTGGGGGAGCCTAGGTGGCTCAGTCAGTTAAGCATCCAACTCTTGATTTTGACTTAGGTTCTCATTTTGATCTCACAGTTTGATCTGATTTTGATCTCACAGTTCATTGGATCAAGCCCCGCGTTGGGCTCTGTATTGTCAGTGCAGAGCTTGCTTGGGATTCTCTCTCTCCCTCTCGCTGCCCCTTCCTGCTCATATACTCTCTCTCTCTTTATAAATAAATAAATAAATAAATAAATAAATAAATAAATAAATAAAAACAGCATTTGAAATTTAAATATCTCTCTGGATGGGCTTAATAGCAGAAGGGAAATAGCAAGTAAAGAGTCAAAGGATTTGAAGATAAATAATCACCCAATCTGAAGAGCCGAGATTAAAAAAAGAAAAAAAGATTAAAGAAAGCAGAGTCTCAGGAACTTGTAGAAAATACCAAAAGGTCTAATATCTATGTCATTGGACTCTCAGGAAAAAAAAGAGAGAAAGATTATGGAAGAAAAAATTTTTGAAGAAATAATGACCAAAAACTTCCCAAATTTGACAAAAGAGTTAAGTTTACAAATCAAGAAGCTCAGCAAATGCCAAACAGGATACACTCAAAGAAAACTATGCTTAGACACATCTTATTCAAACTAATGAAAACCAAACGATGAAGATAAAATCTTGAAAACAGCTACAGAAAAATGAAACATTACATACAAACAATTCAAATGCCCAAGAATGTTCTCATAACATGAGAGTGCAAGGCAAGTTTACAGCTTCTGCCAGGAAGCCTTTTGCTTTCAGTCTCCTGTTGTTTTTCTTCCCACTGACATTTTCCACATATAAACTCATGTTATTTTGGTGTGAATTTGTGTTTTTCACTAAACCTACTTTCTCCTTTATTGTATCTGGGAAACGAACAAATAAACTAAGAGTAAAAATGCATAGCCATAAAAGGAATAGTTCAAATCAACCAAATAAAAATATTGAAGTATGAAGGCCATCAAAGCCTTTCTTCCATTTCATGAGACGAAATTTGGTTATGTGAACACTGAAAAGTGGTTTTGAACAACAGTACACTCACAGAGAGCAAGTGAAAAATCCTGCACCTTTAAAATCCACATTAAAATTAAGTTTAGAAGTATACAAGAAATGTCTTGAGACACTATAGTTCCTAAGAATAAAATCTGTGATAGTAATTAATCTTCACGCAATAGGAATTTCTTTAGTTTTGATTATATTGCTGCAGAAATTGTTAGCAATAGATAAGGTGAAGTAATAGCAGTCACTAAACCTTTTTCTCAGGATCACTGTGTAATGGCCTCTGTAATTTGTTATCCTCAACAATATAATTCCCTTTGTTTATAGAGCTCTATCAAATTATTTAAGGTGCAGTAGTAGAAAAAAGCATCGTATATAAGGAGGCAACATACAGGTGCTGTTTAGGAAATGAAAATACTTAAATGAGGATAGAGACTTCAATTCCAAAACAAAAGATGTCTAGCATCAAGGAGAGGTGAGAAATCTGTAAATACAATGATGCATATCCAAAGTTTATACCTAGTTATGGTTGGCTCAGGAAACTGAAAATTTCACTAGTTTTCTTAATGTGAAAACGAGTGATAGGACGGTTGTGAAAGCAACAGAAACAAAAATATTCTGTAGAATTAAGAGAATTATAGAAAAATATTTATATATGGAATAGCAAGTCTTTAACATGCACAGTGTAGATTGTCTTGGCGAAAAGTGTCAAATAGAGGATACATTTTAAAATGATAAAGGCAATTCAAAGAGTGAAAGATAGGTTATACCTTTGGGTTTAACGCATTGAAATACTATAAATTACCACAAAAGTTATATAAAAGCCATAGCTAGGGTACATATACACATATAGACACATACTTTTAATCTATAAAAAATTGAAGACTGTAAGCTAGAAAATGTCTATATAAGTATATATATATAAGTATATACTTATATAAGTTTATATATAGTATATAATATATACTACATATATAAATATATATGTAATAAATGTACGAAGTCCAATGAACAGTAAGACAAAATTTGACAAATAAAATTGTATGCATCCCGCCAATAAACTTGCCCAATCCTTAAGAGCAAGCTTTCCCTAAGATACTTAGGACATGAGACCCAAGTTCTACCCAATCTATAGAGCATTTCTGTACCTGATGTAATGCAATACTGGGGGTGTGCAAGTCAATAGTGGCCAGAGAAGGAATTCGAGATTCTGTGATATTTTTGTTCTCCTTCCTTATTAACCTGGAATTTCGAGCTAGATAAAAATAACCATAAATACATTTTAAAAATTAGACATTTGTATTAGTTTTCCACATTCTATATCTGTCCCTCAGTATATACTTAGTGTACATATTTACATACATAAGTCTGTACGTATTTACATATGTAAACACATAAAGTTACATTTTATTTTTAATATTTTATTAATTTAACATACATTTCATTTATTTTTTAAGATTTTATTTTTCAGTAATCTCTACACTTAACATAGGGCTTGAACTTACAACCCTGCAATCAAGAGTTACATGCTCCACTGACTGAGCCAGCAGGCACCCCAATTTAACATAAATTTCAAATAATTTAAACAAAAAGCCTGAAAAAGTAAAAGCATTATACATACTTATGCCTTCCAAGGCTCTTAGTTCAGGAAGATGATTATAGTTAAGTTCAGGCAAACGGACATCTGTCTTTGAGTATTCCCTTCTTTTCTTATTTGCCTGAAGTAGGTTCTTTTCGCTTGTGACCTAAGATCAGAATGATTAACACAAGTGAATTAGTTTCCAGGTAAGCTTAGCTTGCCCCTTTTGTAACTACCATATTGATATACTAAAATTTAGGAATTTAAGAATAACACAAAACTTCAGAAGTCCTTGAGTTTCTTTATTTGGAATTTTCTGCTTGTTCTTTAATAGAGTAAGTACTGGGCGTCTGGGTGGCTCAGTTGGTTAAGCACCCGACTTCGGCTCAGGTCATGATCTCAGGGTTCATGGGCTCAAGCCCCGCATCAGGCTCTGTGCTGACAGCTCAGAGCCTGGAGCCTGCTTTGGATTCTGTGTCTCCCTCTCTCTCTGCCCCTCCCCCACTCATGCTCTGTTTCTCTCTGTCTCAATAATAAATTAAAAAAACATAAGAAAAAAATTTTTAATAGAGTAAGTGCTAAGATTCTTGGTTCAAATTAGTTATAAAATAATTAGTTCAAAAAAACTATCTGCATGTCCAAAAAAATAATGAGTTCAAACTACTAAATTTACATATTCACAGAGTGACAAAATATATGAGGTGTTTATAATAAATTATTCACAACTCAGAATTAAAGGCTGAGGCAGGGGGAGGGGTATTGGTCTTCAACCTTGGTGTTGAAGAAAGTTTAGGATTAGCTCTGCCTCCATTACTTTTCATTAGGACTCAAGTGTGTCTTCTCCCCACTAATCTCTACCTCTTTTCCTGACTGCCTCTTAAAAATATAAACAGAAATAAGATCTAAAATTAACAGCCAGTGTTGATTATGCAATGCCTGAAAGAAGGCTGATATCAATTCCAGCAAAGTGCTATTGAGCCAACTACTCTGAAAAGCCTTGCTGATCAAAGTAATCTTCCAAAGCAGACCAAGAATGTAAAACACAAAAGTATCTAAAAAGAAATCAGGAGGATATTTAAAAAAGGAAAAGTACTATGGATATAGAAATTGTGGGCCAAGAATAATTAAAAGAAAAGCAAATGTAATGTCCAAATCATGAGAGATATGAAGAGAAATTCATTATTTTTCAGCTCTGAGGATAATGAGAAGGGTAGACTAGGGAAATTGAGAGAAAAATACTCCTTTGGGAATACATCCACACCTCCCATTCCCTGGCACAAGAATTCATTCACCACATTCCGGAGGCATTTTCTCTGGTGCTAGACACGTTCTAGGTGTGGGATAGAGCTGTAAGGAAAACAAAGCATATATTCCTGCCTTGGAAAAGTACATTCTAGTTCAGGAGACAGACAATATATAAATAAGTGAATATAGAGGTGTATGCAATGGAAAAAAATGAAGCAAGGAGAGAGTAGAGAGAGTAATGGGAAACAAAATGAGTTCTAATATTAGGGAAGACCTCACAATATGGCTTCACGTAAGCCAAGGTGGAGAAGAAGCAAATTCTTCAGTTCATCTGGGGGAAAAAATGTTCTAAAGCAGAGGAAATAACAAGTGCAAAAGCCCAAATATAGGAGCATCTCTGGCCAGGTTCAAGGAATACAAGGGAATCAGTGGGTTGTAATAGATTGACCAAGAGTGAGAGTAGCCAGGGACACCCGGGTGGCTCAGTCTGACTGTTGATTTCAGCTTGGGTCATGATCTCACAGTTTGTGAGATTGAGCCCTGCGTCAGGCCAGCGGAGAGCCTCCTTGGGATTCTCTCTCTCCCTCTCTCTCTCTCCACCCCTCCCCTACTCACTCACTCTCTCTCTCTCTTAAAATAAATAAATAAACATTAAAAACAAGTAAAATTTCCAAAAGAGAGAGAGAGAGAGAGAGAGAAGCCAGGGGTAGAATAAGAGGGATGGGGACCTGAGTCAATCAGGGACTTAGAAGCCCTGTTAGGATTTTGGTCTTTACTCAGAGATGACAAGTCAATGGAGGGTTTTGAGTGGAAGAGTGATGAAGATGATTTAAGTTAACTTTACAAAGAAGCATTCTGGGGCACCTGGGTGGCTCAGTCAGTTAAGCATCCTACTTCGGCTCAGGTCATGATCTTGTAGTTTGTGGGTTTGAGCCCCATGTCTGGCTCTATGCTGACAGCTCAGAGCCTGCAGCCTGTTTCAGATTCTGTGTCTCCCTCTCTCTCTGCCCCTCCCCTGCTTGCACTCTGTGTGTATCTCTCTCTCTCTCAAAAATAAACTTAAAAAAAAAATAAAATTAAAAAAATAAAAAGCATTCTGGCAGTTATGTTGAGCATAATAACACTCCTCTGAACCTTCAGAACACCTCTGAACCTTGTGCATGCTTCCATTCTTACAATCTGACACTTCCTTTATTAGACCATGGCTCCTTGAAGAGAGATTGATTCATCTCCAGTGTCTCATAATAAATAATCAATAAATATTTGTTAAATGAATAAATAGAAAACTTTCTTTTTTAAAAAAAAATGTTTATTTATTTTGAGAGAGAGAGCATGAGCAAGGGAGGGGCAGAGAGAGAGGGAGAGAGAAAGAATCCCAAGCAGGCTCCGCACTATCAGTGCAGAGCCCAATGGGCTCAAATCCACAAACCATGAGACCATGACTTGAACCAAAATCAAGAGTTGGACACTTAACTGACCGAGCCACCCAGGTGCCCCTAGAATACTTTCACCAAAAATCTGATGTGAGATACAACAATTTATCTTGTCACCTATTCTAAAAAAGAACTATTCTAAAAAGATCACAAAGTACTGGTTAAGAAAATTTACTGTTACTAAAAAAAGTAAAACAGATGTTGTTTAAATAATACATTTAATCATCTAGACTTACAAAACTTACTTCAACTTTAAGACTTTCACATTTATGATTGTGACAGGTTGGGATGATATATGTATAATTAAGGTTCCACTCTATGCTATGTCTCCAAATAAGATTCCCAGCTCTTCACTATATATTTAACATTAATAGAAGTCTAGAAATGACTAATGCTTGCTCTTCTATCACTGGGAATAAAAGTTCACTTACTGATGTGGTCACATTAATATTATAAATGCCTGATGGAGAATGTTTATGTTGTTTAACAAATGGAATGCAATACTTCTTGGTTTTCTCATCCACTCTGCAATGACAACAACAATAAATTTAAGTGAGAACCAGCAGTAACTATCTTTTCAAGCACAAAGCCAAAACCAAATGACACAAAACTAAGTGACATGCGGCTTAATCAGTATTTAATGCCTATTCATAATCATACAATGCACATAATTCTGGTGAAATGTTCTATCCTTTACCACTACCCTCATGCCTCCCACCTAGCTCCCAAGTCCAACCAAATAATTTACTTTCCTTCCAGAAAAATTTCCCAAATGAGCTTCTTTGTACCACCAAATAGCAGCAGACCCTCAAAACCAATGATTTATTATGATAACCTCCTTTCACATTTTTAGACTAAATAGTTATAGACTCTCCTCACCTTCCATAGTATAATCCACTTTCTTAGGACTCAGGTGAATTTTTTTTTATCAAATGCTGGTAATTTTCATCACATAGGCCAAGAACTTTTGAAACAGAATGCTTACAAGAGTGAAGAGCACCCAGAAGCCTGAAAGCAGAATGTGGCTGAATCGACCAACACTCGCAATTTGCAAACATACCCTTAAAGAACACTTTGCTTTTATTTTCCTAATTCATACCTGTAACTCTGAACTCCTGGGATAGTCCCCATTCCAGAATTAACACCGGCAGCCACCGCGGAAAGATTGTGCGCGAGCGGGGGGATTGCCACGCTGGGATTTCTGGTGTGATCCACACTGTTGTTGCCACAGTCTCTGAGGCTTGTAGAAGGCACTGTTTTTGTGTGGCTCATCCCATTGTCAGGAAGACAGCTGGCATTTGAAACTCGACTGACTTTTTCAACTTTTTCTCCATCCATTTTTGACCCGTTTATTTTAAAGACCTTAGAATCTTTAATTTTGGGATCAGCATTGGTATCCTGACCATTAATAAAAATGTTAATACCATTAATGATCTGAGGAGAATGAAAAATTACCTCTTCTTATAAAGAATGTGTCAACTACAGAAAAATTCCATAAATATCATCTTCTCATGCCCCTTTTTCTTTATTCTATCTATGGAATTAAAATTACACCCAGGATTCTTGGTCAGACATTTATTTTGAACAGAAATGCAATTCACACTAGCTCTGCTATATGTCAGATGAATATGATACATACATATATCACATGTATATATATTTCAGTAGAAAAATGTGAAAGAGGAATTGAGTATCACTACTTTTGTTCTTATATATCTAAAGTCAGAAAATACACAATTGAGAACTCCTTCTTCTTTTGGTTCATTGGAAAAAATGGGAGTGGGTTGTTGGTGGATTGGAATTACCTTACCAAGAACAGATTCTGGATAACCTACATGCAGATGTAAACTTCAAATAAATTATATATCCAAATCTCAATTTTAAAATGCTCTACTTTATACAAAAAACTTTAAATGATATTTTTCTCTTGTTCATTTAAGGGAAAAAATGGTATGTGCATGTGTTTGTGTCCATGTGTGTATATGTGACTACATGGATCTAAATGTTCTTAGATGAATATGACTTCCTGACAAGACCTACTGCATAGTCTGGTACACACTATGGTACACAGTAGGCACTCAATACATGGTATGTTAAGATAGTTTTTCAAAAGGTAAGGTCTATAGAGAAGATACATTTTTACAACTAAGCTAAAAGTTAACAACTTGTTTACTACTCAGAAAACCTCTTTTTTCATTTTCATTTATTTTCCTCGAAAAATTAAAGGATATATACATTTAAAATTTAATACACATGAAAACGTGGATATTTACCTGTACCACAAGCGTTTTCCTATCTTCACCTAAGGAATCATCTTTTTCCTTTTCCTTCTTTCTGCTTTGGGATTTTTTAGATAAAGAAATATTTCTGGCATCTTTCTGTACTTTTAACTGTAGTTCCTGAGAAAACCTACATAAAAATACATTTGTCAATACAATAAAATTGTAGGGGTGCCTGGGTGGCTCAGTGGGTTAAGCCTCTGACTTCAGCTCAGGTCATGATCTCGTGGTTCCTGAGTTTGAGTCCCTCCCCTGCTTGCATGCACGCTCTCTCTCTCAAAAATAAATAAACATTAAAATTTTTTTAAAAAACAATAAAATTGTATAAGACAGATAAGTCCAGAAAAGAATCATTTTCAAGATATTTTTTAAAATTTATTATTAAACTAGACTATGTTATTTAAAATGAGAAAAATTATCGGGGCATCCTGGGTGGCTGAGTCAGTTAAGTGTCCGACTTCAGCTCAGGTCATGATCTCATGGTTCGTGAGTACAACCCCGGTCAGGCTCTGTGCTGACAGCTCTGAGCCTGTAGCCTGCTTCAGATTCTGTGTCTCCCTCTCTCTGTCCCTCACCTACTCACACTCTGTGGCTCTCTCTCTCTCAAAAATAAATAAACATTAAAAAAATTTAATGAGAAAAAGCATGGCCTAGATTAGCAGATCTCAGAAGGTAGTCTGTAGAACCCTGAGAATCCCTGAGAACTTTTCAGGAGGTTCACAGGGTCAAAGCTATTCTTATCTTAATAGGATGAAGAAGACTGTTTTTCTCTACATTAACACTGGCCCTGATGGTGTAAAAGCAGTGGTGGGTAAAACTGCTGGCACCTTGCCAAGGATTGAAGCAATGGCACCAAACTATACTAACAGTTATTGCATTCTTCATATTTATACACACATTCTCAGTTTTTAAAAAAAAGGCAGTTTTGCTTAAGAATGTCCTTTATGAAATAATAAAGAAGTATTAATTTTATTAAATCGAAACCTTTGAATACAAGTCTTTTTTCATATCCTGTGTGAACAAAGGGGATATGCATGAAGCACCCCCGCTAAGAACCAAAGTGCAATGGCTATCTTAAAAGGAACTGTGTTATTGTTTGAGATGCAAACTCAATTAGCTTCTTCTTTCATGCAACATTTTTTACTTGAAAGAAAGGATGTCAGAAAACGACAGTTATTCAGACTTGGGAGTATTCTGCAGACATTTTCTTTTGAAAAATGAACAAAGGAAAACAACTGACAATATTTGTGTTAATGACAAAATTCAAATTTTTATGCAAAATTAGAATTCTATTAAACTTGTGCCCACTAGTGTGACCATAGCTGATTCCCAATACTTAAAAAGACTTTTCTGATCAGAGATGATGTGAGTTTTTGATACTATATAATGAAATGTGTCCCCATTTTAAAGATCTGCATTATTTAGCAAAACAATATATTCCAAATGACTAATAATGGTGTCACAAAAGCACACATGGCTAAAAGATCTATTCAAAGTGCAAGAAGACAGATAAATGGATTTTAACGTAACAGAGTAAGGGAAGTTGACTGGTATGTTTCAGATTCCACAATGCAACCAATCCTTAAGAAACTATTACTGCCAAGTTTTGGCACAGTATCAAAATTTTGGTTATGGAATCAATAAAGAATACCCACAATTATCTAAAAGGGCTATTAAAATACTCTTCCATTTTCCAACTACATATGTATGTGAGGCTAAAGTTTCTTTGCAGATCTCAATCAAAACAACATATCACAACTAATTGAATGCAAATGCAGTAGGAGAACTGAGGTATCTTTCACTAAGCTAAATACTAAATAGATTTGTAGAAATATAAAGCACTGTCATTGCCACTCATCTCATTATTTTTGGTTTTGTAAGCTGAACTGATGCCAGCAGCTGAGACAGCAGAGACCGCACCAGCAGCTCTGGCACTCACAAGTTTGGCACTGGTGACAGTGTCACATGACTGGGTGTGGTATGAGTACAGTGGCAACAGGAAATGCATCTGTACCCAAGATGGTGGCATCACATAGCTCGTAGCAACATACAAATCAGTGATCTGAGTGGTAGATGTCACCACAGGGAGACAGAAAGAAAAGCATGATGTAACTGCTTCATGAAAACCAAGATCCCTAATTTAGTGACTGTAGGGGACCACTCCTAGGAACTGCATTATTGCTAAAGCTGAATAGAGGTAGGGTGGTAAATAGCTGAGATCATATAAAAGCAGGTGGGTACAGAAATAAGAGAAATACCCTTACTTTAACTCTAGGTTGGGGCACCCCAGAAAACATGAGACAGTACTATACCTCTCAGCAAATCCATCCATATGAAAGAAATCATGGTGCAGGAGTTCAGCACAGAAGGGTCTTTTGTCAGGGTCAATATGTAAGCATTTCTGGAAAACCAATGAATACATACAGCTTATATCAAAGAAAAACTGCCTACTTTTAAATTTCTAAATATAGAAAAATAGAAAATTGCTCTTTATAGTGAATGAACTTTAAAAACATAATAAATGATAGAGAAAAAAATACACATCTAGACAATGACCACTAGTGGTTGCTAATATCACAAAAAGAAAAACCACCAGACATGTAATGTCTCTAGGTGGAAATATACAAACCTCTTATGACATGGTCTTGCCAAAAATCAACCTGATTCTGATCAAGCTCTAGCTCTGGTTTATAAGAAATACAAGACAGAAGAGCACATTAAAATATACTATATGGATAATTCTAACGGTCAAACAACCTACTTTCTTTAACAAATAAATGGCAAGGTTTAAACAAAAAAGAGATAAAGATGAGCTTGTAAATTAAGATATTATCAACTAATTGTGATCTATAGACTTCATGTAGATCTTAGTTCAAACTATAAAAAGAAATTATGAGAAAATCAATGGAATTTTGAGCATTGGTTAGATGTTTTTTAATATTAGGGACCCATTGTAAACTTTTAAAATTTAAAGCCCTTGCAGAATGGAAGGGAAAGGGCCTATTCTGTGTACAGCACTGTGCTAGATACTTCACATAGATTATTTTATTTTAATGTAAGTCTTGTTCTGATTTATTAGAACGACTTAAAGCCAGGAAAAATAGAAGAAACTCAATAAGTAGCTTTAAATGAACAAGAAAAATTCAACAAATGATTATGGTATTTATAAGTGAAGTAATATAATATCTGGGATTTGCTTCAAAATGCTACCAAAAACAAAGCTGAGGAGGGTGACGATAGGTAAAGGAAGATTGTCAAAAAGTTAATTGTTGCAGCTAGATGATAAATACACAAGGGTTCATTGTACTACTATTCTTTCTACTTTTCTATGTTTGAAATTTTCCATAATAAAATGTTTAAAAGTTATAGAATTCTATTATAAGGGACATAAATTGGATAATAGTTTTACCTTAATTCCCTTTAAATCTCTATAGACAGATCATAAAGTTGGTCTCAATGAAAACTATTTAAATCTGTTAGAAGATTACATAGAAAAGTAGAATTGTATTCTTCTAAGAACTTGTTATAATTGTTTATAAGCTTAATAAACTTTTATTAATGAGTTATTTAAAAAATTTAAAAAGCATAAAATATCATGAGTAAATGTGATATGATCTTGGTGTTTTAGATATACTGCACTTATTTTATCATTATTTCAGGACAGTCCTAATTAATAAGAATTTTTTGAGCTAACAATTCCAAAAGGTCCAGTGAGAATTTCCCTAATATCTTCCTCAGCTACAAGGCAAAGGTGATGATCATTTGTAAATTAGCTTCAGCAAATCTAGTGGCTAAGCAAAAGCCTCCTTAACAATACAGTACAGGTCATGATCCTATGCCCTAAACTTTAATAATTTGCTAGTTCTTGGGGCCCCTGGCTGGCTCAATCAGTTAAGCTTCCAACTTTGGCTCAGGTCATGATCTCATGATCCTTGAATTCAAGCCCTGCATCAGGCTCTGTGCTGACAGCTCAGAGCCTGGAGCCTGCTTTGGATTCTGTCTCCCCCTCTCTCTGCTCCTCTCTCTCTCGTTCAAAAATAAACAAACATTACAAAAATAATTTGCTAGTTCTTTACCTTTCTTTTTATTTCCTTATCCTACTTTTCTTCTCTTTTCCATTTATACAGGCTTGCATTTCAAATGTTAAACATTAAAAAGATATTGCTATGAGGATGTTTTCATACTTAAAACATGCTAGATAACACTAAATGGTTTCTTAAAACAAACAAAATTTTCAGGCCTTGGGGCACCTGGCTGGCTGAGTCGGTTAGGCATCCAACTCTTGATTTTGGCTCAGGTCATGATCTTGCAGTTTTTGGGTTTGGGCCCCGTATACAGCTCTGTGCTGACAGTACAGATCCGGCTTGGGATTCTCTCTCTCTCCCTCTCTCTCCCTGTTCCTCTCAACTTGTGCTCTCCCTCTCTCTCTCTCTCTCTCTCAAAATAAATAAGCTTTAAAAAAATTCCTTTAACAATTTTCTTCAGGCCTTTCTCTCTGAAGATCTTCTTGCCAAATTATTTAATTTTTAAAACTTTTAATGTACAAAAATTATAGCCACCAGTGCCCAAATGCAGTGCAATGGCATTGTGGCATGGATATACCTACTTTTATTTTATTTTTTTATTTTTTTATTTTTGAGGAACTAAAAAAGGAATTTGTTTATTGAGGGCAAGAGGATGGAGGCGATATAAAAAATGAAAAGCTTATCTGGCTTTCACTGACTTTACTTTCCCTGCTTCTCAAACGGGGGTTGCATTTTATGTATACATTTTTTGAGGGTCCCGATCTGCTCATGGAATCCTTTATACAGGGGGGAGCTGTGGGGCAGACTCTGTGAGGGACCCTCTCTTGGGGTGGGAGCGTGGCTCAGTGCTGCCTACTTCTTCCCCTTCTGCTTCATGTGAACCACAAAATAGTCATTGCACGCGATGGTGAGCACGGCGATGAGGGAGAAGAAGCTCTGGAAACCCACTTTGCCGGCCCGGTACTGGTCCAGGTCCTTCATTATTTTGTCCACAGCCAGGGGGTCTTTTTGATTTTCTAAAAATCCAGGGAACTCCTTTTCCATGAGTACCCTCAGGTCTTCCTTCATTAAGTAGCCTTTGTCCCCAGCAAACTTGTGGAACGTGAACATCATCGTTTCCATGGCATGTTCCATTTGAGACTGTATTTTGGTGAGGTCTGTTGAAACCTTGGCTGGAGGTGCGGTGGGGATGCTTGGTCGGCTGGGACGCCTGGATATACCTACTTTTAATGTGCCAGTAATTGGCATGACATCCCATAACAAAATGTCTTATGAGAAGAAATAAAGGTGAACGATAAAGTGACAGCCAGTTTCCCTTCTACTCTGCAATCTAGGAGAAAAAATCTTCACCCAAGGACAAATCAGGGTTACTGCAATGAACGAATCCAAGCACACCTACCTGGAAGGTCCAAACACTCACCACTACAAGCAAGGAGGAGCTTTGCAGAAGACTGATCAGTGGGATAGAGCAGTCAAAAGGCAACAATAGAGTGCATTCAACACACTCCAAACACTTCCTGAAGTGTCAGGCCCTGGACAGTGTATGACCCTTTTTAATATTAACAGTACTCACAGACGCAGGACACATAACAAGCTATGAAACATGTAAAAGACAGAAACCTAGCTAAAATGACGAAATGGAAGAATTCTCCTCAAGAGAGAATCCAGGTAGAAATGACAGCCAGAGAATTGCTCAAGACAGATATAAACAATATATCTGAAAAAGAATTTAGAATAACAGTCATGAAACTAATAGCTGAGCTTGTAAAACGTGTAGAAGACAGCAGAAAAATCTACTGCTGCAGAGATCAAAGACCTAAGAAATAGTCACAAAGAATTAAGAAATGCTGTAAATGAGATTCAAAATAAACTAGATACAGTGACAGCGAGGATGGAAGAAGCAGACGAGAGAACAGGTAAAATAGAAGATAGAGTTATGGAAAATGATGAAGCTCAAAAAAAGAGGGTAATTACTAGATCACCAGGGGAAAATTAGAGAGGTAAATGATTCTATGAAATGAAATAATAACCATATCACAGGAGTTCCAGAAGAGGAAGAGTGAGAGAAAGGGGGTATATGAGTTATTTGAACAAATTATGTCTGAGAACTTCCCTAATCTGGGGGAGGAAACAGGCATCCAAGTCCAAAAGGCACAGAGAATTCCCTTCAAATCAACAAAAACAGGTCAACACCACAACATATCATAGTGAAACTGGCAAAATACAAAGATAAAGAGAGAATTATGAAAGCAGCTAGGGACAAACAGGCCTTAACCTACAAGGATAGACACATAAGGGCAATAGCAGACCTGTCCACTGAAACTTGGCAGGCCAGAAAGGAGTAGCAAGAAATATTCAATGTGCTGAATAGGAAAAATATGCAGCCAAGAATCCTTTATCCAGCAAGGCTGTCATTCAGAAAAGAAGGAAAGATAAAGGCTTTCCCAGACAAACAAAATCTAAAGGAGTTCATGATCACTAAATCAAACCTACAGGAGATCCTAAGGGGGACTCTGTGAGTGGAAAACAGCAAAGACTACAAAAGATCAGAGACATAACCACAAACGTGAAACCTACAGATAACACAATGGCACTAAATCCATGTCTTTCAATAATCACTCTGAATGTAAATGGACTAAATGCCCCAATCAAAAGACATAGGGTATCAGAATGGATTAAAAAAAAAAAAAAAGATCCTACAAGAGACTCATCGTAGACCTGAGGACACCAGCAAATTGAAAGTAAGGGGATTGAAAACCATCTTTCATACTACTGGACATCAAAAGAAAGCCAGAGTAGCCATACTTATATCAAACAAACTAGCTTTTAAAACAAAGACTGTAACAAGAATTGAGAAAGGGCATTTTTTCAATTAAGGGGTCTATCCATCAAGAAGAGCTAACAATTGTGGGGGCACCTGGGTGGCTCAGTCAGTTAAGCATCCAACTCCTGATTTTGGCTAAGGTCATGATCCCAGGGTCATGGGATTGAGCCCCACATTTGCCTCTGTGCTGACTGTGTAGAGCCTGTTTGGGATTCTCTCTCTCTCTCTCTCTCTCTCTCTCTCTCTCTCTCCCCCCCCCCCAAATAAATAAATAAACTTAAAAAAAAAAAGAAGAGCTAACAATTGTAAATGTTTATGCCCCCAACATGGAGCACCCAAATATATAAACCAATTAATCACAAACATAAACAAATGTATGGATAATAATACCGTAATTGTAGGGGACTTTAAAACTTCGCTTACAGCAATGGATAGGTCATCTAGGCAGAAAATCAATAAGGAAACATGGCTCTGAATGACACATTGGACCAGATGGACTTAACAGATATATTCAGAACTTTTCATCCTAAAGCAATAGAATACACATTCTTCTCAAGTACACATGGAACATTCTACAAAATATATCACATACTGGGTCATGAAACGGCCCTAAACAAGTATAAAAAGATTGAGATCATACCATGCATATTTTTAGATCACGACACTATGAAACTTGAAATCAACCACAAGAAAAAATCTGGAAAGCCCCCAATTACATGGAGGTTAAAGAATATCCCACTAAAGAATTAATAAGTCAACCAGGAAATTAAAGAAGAAATTTAAAAATACATGGAAGCAAATGAAAATGAAAACACAATAGTCCAAACCCTTTGGGATGCAGCAAAGGCAGTCCTAAGAGGAAAATACATTGCAGTTCAGGCCTATCTCAAGAAGCAAGGAAGGCCCAAATACACAGCCTAACCTTACACCTAGAGGAACTATAAAGGCAGCAGCAAAAAAAGCACAAAGCCAGCAGAAGAAGAGAAATAATAATTATTAGAGCAGAAATAAACAATATAGAATCCAAAAGAACAGTACAACAGATCAATGAATCTAAGAGCTGGTTTTTTGAAAGAATAAACAAAACTGATAAACCCTTCCCAGACTTCTCAAAAAGAAAAGAGAGAGGACCCAAATAGATAAAATCATGAATGAAAGAGGAGAGATCACAACCAACACCACAGAAATACGAAAAATTATTAGAGAATACTATGAAAAATTATATGCCAATAAACTGGACAATCAGGAAGAAATGGACAAATTCCTAGATACTCACATACTATCAACACTTAAATGAGAAGAAATAGAAAATTTGAACAGACCCATAACCAGCGAAGCAATTGAATCTTATCAAAAATCTCCCAACAAATAACAGTCCTGGCCAGGTGGCTTCCCAGGGGAATTCTACCAGACATTTAAAGCAGAGTTAATACCTATTCTTCTCAAACTGTGCCAAAAATAGAAACGGAAGGAAAGCTTCCAGACTCATTCTATGAAGCCAGCGTTACCTTGATTCCAAAAGCAGACAAAGACCCCACTAAAAAGGAGAAAATACATCAATATCCTGATGAACAAGGATGTAAAAATTCTCAACAAGATACTAGCAAATTGAATTCAACAGTACATTAAAAGAATTATTCACCATGATCAAGTGGTTTCATTCCTGGGCTGCAGGGCTGGTTCAATATTCAGAAATCAATCAACATGATACATCACATTAATAGAGGAAAGAACCACAGTATCCTGTCAATAGATGCAGAAAAAGCATTTGACAAAATAGAGCATCCATCGTTTCTTTTTTTTAAAACTAATTCTTTTTTTTTCTTTAATTTTTTATTTATTTTTGAGAGAGAGAGAGAGAGAGAGAGAGACAGTGTGAGCAGGAGAGGTTCAGAGAGAGAGGGAGACACAGGATCCAAAGACAGGCTCCAGTCTCTGAGCTAGCTGTCAGCACAGAGCCTGATGCGGGGCTTGAACCCACGAACCATGAGATCATGACCTGAGCCGAAGTCAGACGCTTAACCGACTGAGCCACCCAGGCACCCCCAGCATCCTTTCTTAATAAAAACTTTCAAGAAAGTCGGTATAGAAGGAACATACTGAAACATCATAAAAGCCATATGTGAAAGGCCCACAGCTAAGATCATTCTAAATGGGGAAAAAACTGAGAGCTTTCCTCCTGAGATCAGGAACACAACAGGGACGTCCACTCTCTGTTGTTTAACTAGTGTTGGAAGTCCTACCTTCAGCAATCAGACAACAAAATAAAATAAAAGGCATCCATATTGGCAAAGAAGTAGTCAAACTTCCACTCTTCACAGATGACATGATTCTCTACATGGAAAACCTGAAAGACTCCACCAAAAAACTGCCAGAGCTGATACAGGAATTCAACAAAGTTGCAGGATATAAAATCAATGTACAGTAATCAGTTGCATTTCTATACACCAATGATGAGCAACAGAAAGAGGTTATCAGGGAATCAATCCCATATACAATTGCATCAAAAACCATAAGATATCTAGGAATACATCTAACCAAAGTGGTAAGAGGTCTATATGCTGAAAACTATAGAAGGCTTGTGAAAGAAATTGAAGAAGACACAAAGAAAGGGAAAAACATTCCATGCTCATAGATTGGAAGAACAAATATTGTTAAAATGTCGATACCACCCAAAGCAATCTACACATTCAATGTGTGTGGTAAACAGACACACAGACCAATGGAATAGAATAGACTACTCAGAAATGGACCCACAAATATATGGCCAACTAATCTTTGGCAAAGCAGGAAAGAATATCCAATGGAAAAAAGACAGTCTCTTTTAGCAAATGATGCTGGGAGAACTGGACAGCAACATGCCAAAGAATGAAACTGGACCACTTTCTTCTACCATACACAAAAATAAATTCAAAATGGATGAAAGACCTAAAGGTGAGACAGGAAACTATCAAAATCCTACAGGAGAAAACAGGCAGCAACCTATTTAACCTTGGTCACAGCAACTTCTTTACTTGACATGTCTCTGAAGGCAAGGGAAATAAAAGCAAAAATGAATTATTGGGACTTCATCAAGATAAAAATCTTCTGCACAGCAAAGGAAACAATCAACAAAACTAAAAGGCAACTGATGGAATGGGAGAAGATATTTGCAAATGACATATCAGATAAAGGGGTAGTATCCAAAATCTATAAAAAATTTATCAAACTCAACACTCAAAAAAAACAAACAAATAATCCAGTGAAGAAATGGGCAGAGGACACGAATAGACACTTTTCCAAAGAAGACATCCAGATGGCCAACAGACACATGAAAAGATGCTCAACATCAATCATCATCAGGGAAATACAAATCAAAACCACAATGAGATACCACTTCACACAAGTCAGATTGGTTAAAATTAACAACTCAGGAAACAACAGATGCTGGCGAGGATGTGAAGAAAGGGGAACCCTCTTGCACTGTTGGTAGGAATGCAAACTGGTGCAGCCACTCTGGGAAAACAGTATGGAGGTTCCTCAAACAATTAAAAATGGAATTACCCTATGACCCAGTAATTGCACTACTAGGAATTTATCCAAAGGATACAAAAGTGCTGATTCGAAGGGGCACATGCACCCCAATGTTTATAGCAGTGCTATCAACAATAGCCAAATTATAGAAAGAGCTCAAATGTCCATCAATTTAATATATATAATTTAATAAATAATATATATATATATATACACACACACACACACACACACACACACATACACAATAGAATACTATTTGGCAATGATAAGGAATGAAATCTTTCCATTTGCAAGAACACGGATGGAACTGGAGAGTATTACGGTAAGCAAAATAAGTCAGTCAGAGAAAGATAGATATCACATGACATGATTTCACTCACATGTGGAATTTGAGAAACTTAACAGATGATCATAAGGGAAGGGTAGGAAAAATAAGATAAAACAGAGGGAGGCAAACCATAAGAGACATTTAAATACAGAGAACAAGCTGAGGGTTGATGAGGGTGGGGAAAATGGGTGATAGGCATTAAGGGGGGTACTTGTTGGGATGAGCACTCGTTGTTCTATGTAAGTGATGAATCACTGGATTCTACTCCTGAAGGCAAGACTACATTCCATGTTAACTAACTTGAGAATAAATTAATTTTAAAAAATCAAAAAACTAAAACCAATACAGGGGCACCTGGCTGGCTCATTCAGTGGAGCATGCAACTCTTGATCTGGGGATTGTGAGTTTGAGGCCCATGTTAGGCATAGAGCCTACTGGCAAAAAGAGGGTGGGGGCAGGGGGAGAGGCCTGGCTGGCTCAGTCAGTAGAGGATGCGACTCTTAATCTCAGGGTCTTGAGTTTGAGGCCCACGTTGGGGGTAGAGTTTACTTAAAAAAATAATAACAAAATAAAATCAATAGATGAAATTGTTGACCTAAAAGATCAACTAGACAAGAAAATGAGAAAACCATGTCTCCATAATGTAAATTCACTGTAAGAAAAGTAAAACCTGTGATTACCTTTGCTAAATCTATCACAACTTCAGAGAGCTTGGGATAGCGTCTTTCAAGAGGTTCTGTTTCCTTGATTTCAGGCAACCTTACTCCAGCAAACACGGGATTTTTATAAAACAGCTCCTGATGTCTTGGAATTAGATTACCTGGAATTAAGAACAGAGCACATCTCTGTCATTATACATCATGATAGAAATGGCACAGAGACAGGTGATGTGGCATGGACAAAAGAGTAGAACACAGCTTACAGACTTGGACTTGGGGCTGTCTCAGCATGCAAAGTCAACCAAAAACTGTTCCTATGGTGATGGCACCTGGCAGTCTTCAATAGGGGTTTTGACATAAGTCAACTCAAGAAAATTAACATTCTTATCTCAACCTACTCATTTAGAAAATTCACAAGCCACTATATTAGAACTGAAGTCATAAGGGAGTATAGGAAAAGGATAGGTAAAGAACATTTTATAATTTTTTAGATATAAGTACCAACACTTCATTTCTAACAACAAAGCATAAAGTGCTGACCAAATCAATGAAAATATTACTCATCATATGATCAGAATCTAGATAAATCAGTTCCACCCTTTAAGAATTTAATTTGAAAATGAAAATAAATGGTTTTAATTTTTAAAATTTAAATTTTTTAAAATTAAAATTTTTTTCAAAAATTTAAAAATCTACTGATACTGATTTTGTACCTTTGTCTAAAGTTTGATTTGAGCACTTATATCTTTTTCAACTTTAGTACCTAATCTAGTATAAAATACGTATGAAAATTCTGCTATAAGAAACTACTGTATTTTTTATGGAATTTCTACTTTGGAAACTTAAAATCCAATAGTTAAATGACACCCCCCCCCCCAAGTATTTTCCCATTATTTCCATTTTCAAGATCCGTCTCCCAATATGAAGTTGGTATTTCAACAAAAGTAAGACTTTGATAATCTAGCTTTAAAATTCTGTCCAAAGCACTAACAACAAAAGTCATATCTGCAACAAAATTCAACTGCCTAAGAAGTTTCTGTCTCTCAATGTGAAGATGTGGATGAGGGTAATAGTCGTATTCCACCAAACACTTGCTAACCCACACCCCAAAAAAGATCATTTGCATCCTCTATATGTGATTTATTGAATGCAAAGTGCAAAGAAAATGTACAGCCTTTGCTCTTTTCTTTGTGGGGAGTGGGGCAGGAGGGTAGATGAGAGCATGAATAAGACCATTTGTCAGACAAACCAAAGCCAGACTGAGAATGAATTAATATAAATAGATGAGATTTTCCTATTTGCTTCCCACCTCCACTTAAAACACATACCATCTCTAATATACTAACAACTAGTAAAATCAATATAAACAAAAACGTAGGGGGAAAACCTCTAAGATTTAAAATGCAGATGTATAATCTTACCTAAACATGTCATAATATGATAGAGCTGATCAATATCAGAATCTCCAGGGAAAAGGGGCTCCCCCATGAGCATTTCAGTTACCAGACAGCCAATGGCCCAAACATCAACAGCCCTGAAATAAAAGCAATGTGATATGATACCTGGCACCCTACTATGTTTATTGTGACTGAATCTGTTTTGCATATTACTATTTGGTATTCTTGGTATTAAGAATAGCAGTAGTAAGCTTTAAATTACTCATAAAAATACATTTCCCTATAAACTTCAAGTCCTGATTCCCAATTTTACGTAAGTCAGATTTCCAGAAACTTCAATCACGCGACAAGAAGGAAAAGGCTTCTGAAAAATCTAAACTGTTATTATGTGTACTTTATTCTGGAAATAAGCCTTTTGGGTTTCCATTCAAAGCCTATTCATTCTTTGTTTACATATGATTCTAACGAGGTTGATCAGTCTATCCCACCACACACTGAAAACAGCACAGGAGAAGGTATTGGGGACACGTATAGTAACAACAAGGGGAACTAAGTGCTAACGGGAAAAATAGAAACATTATCTTAAAAATCAGACACAAGAACTCAAAGAATATGCTGGTGTCGTTCACATAGGTACAACTACCTTGAAATCATTTAAAGTCATAGCTGAATTATAAAATGGTATAAAGGGGCATCTGGGTGGCTCAGGTGGTTAAGCGTCTGACTTCGACTCAGGTCATGATCTCACGGTTTGTGAGTTCGAGCCCTGCATCGGGCTCTATACTGACTGTTCAGAGCCTGGAGCCTGCTTCAGAATCTGTGACTTCCTCTCTCTCTGTCCCTCCCCTGCTCATGCTTTGTCTCTCAAAAAATAAACATTAAAAAAAATTTTTAATAAGATAAAAATAAAAATAAAATAGTATAAAAGTTACAGTATAACAATAAAATGAGAACTCAGAGTAATCAAGAAAGTATTAATGATATGTCCACTGAAAACATAGAAAGTGTAGAAAATAGTTTTTCATGTTTATTTATTTTGAGAGAGAGAGGGTGTGTGTGAGCATGTGAGTGGGAGAGGGAAATGGGCAGAGAGAGAGGGAGAGAGAATCCCAAGCAGGCTCCACATTCTCGTTGTGGAGCTGGACACAGGGCTGGATCTGATGAACTGTAAAGTCATGACCTGAGCCAAAACAAGAGTTGGGACGCTTAACCGATGGAGCCACCCAGGCACCCTAGAAAACATTTTAGAAAGATTTCTACCAAAAGCAGTGGGTTACCAGCCTTCCTTCTTTGAAAAATTCATTTATGCAGATAATTTATGTTTTAAAAACATTCCACTCAATTATGTTTCTAGCCCCATCCTTGTAACTCCACCTTGCCTCATTCCAACAGTGTCAGATTTATCCAATCAATGTTGTCTCTCTTTACAAGTGATAAATACATCTACTTTCAACCCACTGTAGAAAACAGACCACATACACACACAAAAAAAACCCCACTTATTCACCCTGATTTCTCTACCTTTAAAATAAGTATGCTCACCCCAATTCACTGCGCACGTGCATACACACACACACACACACACACACACACACACACATTTAAAGGGGAAGCACCAAAAAGAACAAGTAGTCATGAAGTTGTCTAAATTTAAATTTAAGAAACACAACAGATGAATATAGGGGAAGGGAAGGAAAAATAAGATAAAAACAGAAGGAGGCAAACCATAAGAGACTCTTAAATACAGAGAACAAACTGAGGGGTGCTGGAGGGGTGTTGGGTAGGGGAATGGATAAATGAGGGATGGGCATTAAGGAGGGCACTTGTTGGCATAAGCACTGGGTGTTATATGGGAGTGAGGAGTCACTAAATTCTATTCCTGAAATCATTATTACACTATGTGTTAACTAACTTGGCTTTAAAAGTTTTTAAAAAATAAATAAATAAAGTTCCCTAAATGTAAAACTTCCTTTCAGTGTTAGAGGGATCTTTCATTATATTAGAAACATTTTCTATTTTATCAAGAAAAACATGTTAAATCTGCCCTCCCTGTCCTCCACCCCATTTGTTGATGTCTTACTTGCCATACTTGACATCACCAACCAACAGTTCTGGAGCTCTGTACCATCGGGTTGCCACGTAATCAGTGTAAACTTCCCCAGGGGCTGCCAATGTTCGCGCAAATCCAAAATCACATAACTTGACAACGCCAGATTGGGAGACTAATATATTCTCTGGCTTTATATCTCTGTGTATGATCTAAGACAAAAAGCAAATATGACATATCAATTGGCACATCAAGTGAAGCATATTATTTTTGAGTACCTGCCATGTGTATGGTACTGTTTTTGTCCCTATAATGAATACAACTAAAAGCATATAAAATTGTTCCTGGCTTTAAAGAAACTGGGACCTAGCTGGGCAAGAAAGAACATTTATGCTTGAAATTTCACTTAAACAATCAAAGATATTGGATGAAATATACATTAATAAATACCAAATCAATTGTTCTGTTAATGACTGCTCTCAAGACTGAGAGAGTAACACTATCATTGAAGACTAGAATAGTCATGGGAAATTTTTATGATAGGTCTATAACACTATGTGTGACCTGGATAAATGTAGAAATGGAAGGACAATCCAAGTGAAGGTAACAAGAAGAGCAAAAAAGTAAAGACAAAAATAGATCAGGAAACTCTGGGGAAGTGTTTTTCCTAGAGTAGAGGTTATATAGTAGGGTGGAAGGCTGCCTCAACCTCCAGCCTGGGAAGTCTGAGTTGGTGTCAAGGCCATGGGAACCCACGGAAGTGACATAACCAATATGGTATTTATAAATGTTGGCCCATAAACAAACTAAATCAGAAAAAGGGACTAAAGGCCAGGAGTAGAGCAGTGGGACAACTCTGCGAGGATAAGAGCCCAAACAAGGCTGGTGTTCAGAGGAACAGAATGGAAAGAGATACAAGTTAGAAATATTTTCAATCAAGAATCAACAGAACATAGGAAGTAATCTCAGATATTCTACTTAAACCTGGGAATCTAAAACAATGGTGGTTCCATCAAAAAAAGAAAAATCTATAAAAAGTTGGTTCTGATAGAATAAGAAGTAGCTTAGTTTGAGCTATAT
Source organism: Cryptoprocta ferox (assembly GCA_028646485.1). Taxonomy (NCBI): domain Eukaryota; kingdom Metazoa; phylum Chordata; class Mammalia; order Carnivora; family Eupleridae; genus Cryptoprocta; species Cryptoprocta ferox. Next base: position 134,186,409 of record CM053567.1, on the reverse strand, counting down.
GGGCTTTTAAGTGGATCGTTGAGCACCCAAGTGGAGGCATTCATCAGGCAATTAGAAATGTAAAAAGAGTAAAATGTCAGTGGTTAAGATTTCTAAAGGAGAGACTGTGGAAGGAGAACACAGTGGGAGAAATACTAAATACTCTACGGCTAGACAAAAATTATCAGGCTTCATTCTCTAATACAAGTAAGCATCATTTTGAAAATTTTTAGAGTATATTTATTTTAAACGCTTTCAGATGACCGGTATCCATCTGCCATTGCTGAGCATTTTGCAAGGCTACCAACTTCTGTTACATCCTAGGCATCAACAGTGAGGTCACAGGGCCAGCCTCACATCTATTAGCATCTGTTACTTGTATAATCATAAAATGTCATTTAAAAATATTTTGTAAAACTGGCAGAATCAATGTGTTGAGTTATTCATTTTATACTTTATAAGTGTCATTTCACCTAGAGATGCTTTTATATGATACTCAAAGGATATAAAACTATTGTGATAGACAATAGGGTAAGAGCAGGGATTTTCACACTTCAGAACTAGGAAAGAGAATGTGAACCTAAAATTTGTGCAACTCACTCAGCAAATGCTACCTTAAAAAAACAAAAAAGCAAAAACTCACAGCAAACAAATTTTAAACTCTAGTTTAATAGGCACAGCTGAAGTATTTAAAGTTGAAATGTACTGATGTCTGCAACTTACTTTCGAATGCATAAAATAAATAAGACAGAGTAATGGGTAGATAAATGGGCAACTAGATGAATAAATATGTAATAAAGCAAATACAGCAAAATGTTAACAAGTATAGAGTCCACATGGTGGTTATATGGGTATTCATGTACACTCTTTCAACTTTTCAATATAGCCTAAAATTTTCATAATAAAATGTTGGGGGAAAGAATACAGGTTATTATGAAACATGATTATTGGCAGTATCAAAGTAACACAGTTGATTTCAATTACTTTACTGGTTCAAACTTTAGGTTAGGTAAGTGTCTCATCAATTAAATGATGGTATCTGGTGAGTTAATCACTGGCAAATCATTATTTAACCTAAATACTTACATTGTGACTGTGACAAAATCCAATTCCATTAATAATCTGAAACAAATACTTCCGAACCAGTTGGTAGTCTAGTCCATTTGGACAGAGCTCCAAGTCATCAAGAATTGTATGGTCCACAAATTCAAAGACTAGGTACCATCGTTTTTTTTTCTTACACACTTCCAACAGATTCACCAGATTTTCATGCCTCAGTTGCTGTTGTAAAAAAAAAAAATGCAAAATCATTTTTAAATGATCAAATAATACAGCGATTAGTCATAATCTAAAGTCTTAGCATAAGAAAAACATAAATATACAAATCAAAACCACAATGAGATACCACCTCACACCTGTCAGAATGGCTAACATTAACAACTCAGGCAACAACAGATGTTGGCGAGGATGCAGAGAAAGAGGATATCTTTTGCACTGCTGGTGGGAATGCAAACTGGTGCAGCCACTCTGGAAAACAGTATGGAGATTCCTCAAAAAATTAAAATAGAACTACCCTACGACCCAGCAATTGCACTACTAGGTATTTATCCAAGGGATACAGGTGTGCTGTTTCAAAGGGACACATGCACCCCAATGTTTATAGCAGCACTATCAACAATAGCCAAAGTATGGAAAGAACTCAAATGTCCATCGATGGATGAATAGATAAAGAAGATGTGGTATATATATACAATGGAGCATTACTCAGCAATCAAGAAGAATGAATCTTGCCATTTGCAACTACGTGGATGGAACTAGAGGGTATCATGCTAAGCGAAATTAGTCAGAGAAAGACAAATATCATATGACTTCACTCATATGAGGACTTTAAGATACAAAACAGATGAACATAAGGGAAGGGAAGCAAAAATAATTTTAAAAAAACAGGGACGGTGACAAAAACATAAGAGACTCTTAAATATGGAGAACAAACAGAGGGTTACTTGAGGGGTCGTGGGAGGGGGGATGGGCTAAATGGGTAAGGGGCATTAAGGAATCTACTCTTGAAATCATTGTTGCACTATATGCTAACTAACTTGGATATAAATTTTAAAAATTAATTAAATAAAAATTAAAAAAAACAAAATTCATAAACAGTATAAATTGTTAAAAATATATTTTGGTTTTTAAATTATAGTCAAAAGACCATACTGCCCCATTCTCCTCTCAGATAATACAATAAAGCCAATGAGGGGAAAAAAATGTAGCTCCATCTTCGATGGAACTAAGCAGGATCTAGACCCCTACCCACTACAAATGAGGTGGGAATGCCAAATCCAGTCAAGGTGAAACAGAAGTTTAGGAAGATACCAAGAGATCACCTGTGGCTAAAAAGCTGGTATAGCCGAGTAATCCAAAGTTGGTAACACACCCTGAAAAGGAAAAAACAAAAACAAAAACAAAAAACTCCTTCTTTGCTATAATAAGAACAAGATTCATAGGCTGTCAGTGAAAGCAACCCTAGAACTGAATGGCACCAAGAAACACCAGGGAAGGGAGGCCTGAATAATCACACAGAAACTCATTTGCTGGAAGCAATCTCTTAGTGAAGCCAAGTGGAAGGCAAAACAACTCATTATGAACAAGTCAGCAAATGCAAGGATAACAGAAGTCAATCCCACAGATCAGACTTGCATTGTAAGGAACATCATTGTGAATCATGGTGGATTCCTGCTGGTCTGAAACAAGATCATGGCCTCTTCCCTAAATGAACCTTCTACAGATAGCTAGTCCAGGAAGGGCTCACTTTGTTACAAGATAAGAAATGATCAAAAAGAAACCAATCCAGGATCTATTCAAAGATACGTGAAGAAAAGAGGAAAAAAGAGGGAAACAGATAAACATTCACCAGAAAATGTTGCCAATATAGCCCTAAAAACCCTCAAGGGAAGAGTGATCCAGGAACTTTACATCCAACAAAATTGCCATTCAAGTAAAACACAACAGTGAAAAATATTGAACATGAGCAGTGAATTCACTTGTGTGAGACTAAGTCTTAATAAAAATGTGGGTATCACAATCACAAAACAGAAAGTGAATATTTAAAACCTAACAAGGCACAAACAATATACTAACAAATTTAGAAGAAAGAAGAGAAGATCCAAACAAGAGTGTACGTATGTTGATTTCCTTGTCAGTGGGTCAAAATTATATTTTTAACATAAAATTTTAAATTACAAGACCTAATTATATTTACAAGTTTAATGGTAAACAGTAAGATAAACAAGATGTCTTTGAAAATCAAATGAGTTGGGGCTCCTGGGTGGCTCAGTTGGTTAAGTGTCTGACTCTTGATTTCAGCTCAGGTCACGATCTTAAGGGTCGTGGTTTCAAGCCCTGTGTTGGACTCTGAGCTGACAGTGCAAAGCCTGCTTGGGATTCTCTCTCTCTCTTCTCTCTCTCTCTCTCTCCCTCCCCAACTTGCTCTCTCTCTTTCTCAAAAAAAAAAAAAAAAAAAAAAAAAAATCAGATGAGTGAGTGGGAGAAAAAAGGAAATAGAAACATAATAATTACTTTAGGATTAAGTAGATTATATAATGCTATAGTTATAAAGGTAACAAATAGTAAAAAATAAAACCTTTCCAAATTATCAAAGGAAACACATCAGTATTTTAAAAATAATTTAGAGATTACATAGAAAAATATTTTTAAAGGTGCACTAAAACAGCATAATATTACAAATAATAGTAACTAATAGTTACATACTGTTTACTATGTTCTAGACACTATTCTAAGCACAAAAACCCTATGAAATAGGTACCATTATTAGTCTGATTTACACGTGAGGAAACTAAAGCACACAGAGGTTAAGTAACTTGTCCAAGGTCACACAGCAATAATTGCTAGAGGCAAGATTAGAACCCAGTCACTTCAGCCTTTTGTCTTTTCCTGACAACATTTCATTTTTGCTTAGTTCCTCCTTCATGTCCAGAACTGTCCAGAACGTCTGCCATGTAAGCACACCCAGCTATGTAGCTGATTTGAATGCAAAATATTTAGATTTCTTATAAAACTAAGACCACACTTACCTTTTACATCATAACTACAAATGGGCTAAACTCACCTATTAAAAGATTCCTTATTGAATCACAAAGCATTTTCCAAATATATCACTGGTTAAGTGAATTTAAGGTAAATCCTTAATTACCTTAATTAAAAAGAAATAAACTGCAGCAATTAAAAAGAAAAAGGCAGTTTATGTCCACTGATACACAATAATCATTAAAATACATTAAGCAAAAAAAGCAAGATCAGGTCAGGGAGTAGACTATGCTGTCCTTTGACACGCATACACACTGCTCCATATACATCCATATTTTTGGATCTGAATAAAGTCCTTCTGGTAGATATAGTTGCTTACAACGAAATTACCAGCATACAAAGGTGGCAGGGAAAATCATTCAAATTTTACAGCATAAAATTTACAGCATATTCATGTGTTAGCTTTTCAAAAATTAAAATAAGGAGATACGTAAAAATATATGTATCAATGTGTTAAAAGATAAATGGAAACACATTAAAATTTATGTAAGAATTTTTGAGCAAACATCAATTTGCACAGGGCATCATCAGATTGAAAGAGGTTAGAAGCATTCTACCGGCAGAAGCTAAGGGAGAGGCTTGTATAGAGCAGATGCAGAAGCAAAGTGAGGAAATTATTTGGTTCACTATCTTATAAGTGGTCGCTTTATTTAGGAAAGCCTAGTTTGCTGTTTGCGAGTGGTTGTTTTTAAGTTATAGTATCTTAACATTGAGGCATTTACAGAAATTGACTGTGGCTTAGGTTTCATTCAGTTTGCTCACATGGGCTGCCAACGCATTACAGCCACCTCAGTCTAATGGCCTCCTTGCTCGCCCTTTAACAAGCAAAAGCTTTTTATTATAAGTATACACACACACACACACACACACACACACAGACTTCTGGTAAACTTAAATATAAAAAGGTATGGAGATTTCTGGTTTCTGATTCTGTGTGTAAAGAGCTTGGAAGTCTCTACTCCATCCCAACAAGTAAAAAGCAGAATACACTAGGGGTGCCTGGATGGTTCAGTCAGTTAAGCGTCCGACTTCAACTCAGGTCATGATCTCACAGTTCACGGGTTCAAGCCCCAAGTTGGGCTCTGTGCTGACGGCTCAGAGCCTGGAGCCTGCTTTGGCCTGTGTCTCCCTCTCTCTCTGTCCTTCCCCCACTCATGCTCTGTCTCTCTCTCAAAAATAAATAAACATTTTTTTAAAAAGCAGAATACATAAAAATCAACAACTCTTCTTGGATCCATAAGAGAAGCCACTGCCCCCAAGATTGGAGAGATGCACAGGCAAATAACAGGGAGTTTGCTTACTGGAACAGACTCACAGGTGGAAACCTTTGCAGCAGGACCCAATGTCAAGGCAGGAAAACCTGAATTGTAATTGACATATTACTGGAGGCTCAGTATGGACAAATCTGAAAGAAAAACTCCAGAGGAGCCCAGTCACAGAGGGGCCCCCACAATATTGTAAGATTTATCTCCAAGAGCTCAGCCAGATTCCCACAGTAAATTTTAAAAAAGAAAAATCTCCTCCTCCTTCCACAGGCAGAGGAGAAAGGAACCATTCTGAAATACGCCAGAGCTCTGTTCTTCTTTTTTAATTTTAAGTGTTTATTTATTTTTTGAGAGAGAGAGAGACAGAGCACAAGCGGGGGAGGGGTAAAGAGAGAGAGGGAGACACAGAATCCAAAGCAGGCTCCAGGCTCTGAGCTGTCAGCACAGAGCCCAACACAAGCCTGGAACTCATGAACCCAGATATCATGACCTGAGCCAAAATCGGACACTTAAGCAACTGAGACACCCAGGTGCCAGAGCTCTGTTCTTTCTAACAAAGCCTGCCCTGGGGGCGCCTTGATGACTCAGTTAGTTAAGCATCTGACTCTTGGTTTTGGATCAGGTCATGGCCTCATGGTTCATAAGTTTGAGCTCCTCATCAGGCTATGCACTGATAGTGTGGAGCCTGCTTCGGATTCCCTCTCTCCCTCTCTCTCTGCCCCTACCCCGCTCTCTCTCTCTCTCTCTTTCAATAAATAAATAAACATTAAAAATGAAAAAAAAAAAAAAAAGGCAAGGCCTGCCCTCAGCAAACTGGTTAGGCAGAGTCTAAGTGGCTGTGATATTATCAGAGCCTAAATGGCCTGGGGAAGGGAAATACTTGGGAAATACTCAACTTCATCCTACTCTAGCCATCCTGGCCTACCTAAGGAAGGGAGGAAAAACTGAGAAACACTTGCGAAGTTCACCATCCAGAAGTATAGGCACAATAAAGACTAAGACCTATAGGTCCTTTTATAAGATATAAAACTCTTCCCCTCCCTCTCACCTCCACATTCCTAAAGCCTATTTACAGCAGTTCCTTTTACCCAGTATATCATGCCAAGCTATCAAGAAAACAGTCCAAAACACAGGCCACCTGGGTGGCTCAGTCTTGGTTAAACATTCAATTTTGACTCAGGTCATGATCTCATTCATGGTCTGTGAGTTCGAGACCTGTGTCGGACTCTGTGTTGACAGCTTGGAGCCTGGAGTCTGCTTTGGATTGTGTGTCTCCCTCTCTCTCTCTGCCCCTGTCCCACTCACACTCTGTCTCCCTCTCTCTCTCAAAGATAAATAAACATTAAAAATAAAATAACATAGGAAAACAGTACTAGATATACCAAAAGGCAAAGGTTATAAAGAAATAACCAAAAAGAAATGCTGGAGGTAAAAAACACTAACAAAATGAAGAATGTCTTTGATGGGTTTATTTGTAGACTAGACACACCTAAGGAAAAAAAATCTCTGAGCTAGAGGATATGTTAACAAAATTCTCAAAAACGAAAAAGAAGAGAATAGAGATGAAAAGAAGAGACTATCCAAAGACTATATAGGACAACTCTATAAAAGGTATAACATACATGTAATGGGAATATCAGGAGAAGGAAAAGAAAGAGAAAAAGGAACAAAAGAAGTACTTGAAACACTAATGAGTGAAAATGTCCTCAAAATTAATGTCAGATACTAAATCACAGATCCAGGAAGCTCAGAGAACACCAAGCAGGATAAATGCCAGGGGGAAAAACAAACAAACAAAAAAACCTACACTATCATTTTCAAAACATAGTAAAATCAAAGATCAAGAAAAAAAATCCTGAAAGAAGCCAGAGGACAAAAACATCTTATACAGAAACAAAATAAGAAGTGCATCCAACTTCTCCTTAGAAAACATGCAAGCAGGCTCCTGGGTGGCTCAGTTAGTTAAGTGTCTGACTTCAGCTTAGGTCATGATCTCACAGTTCATGAGTTCAAGCCCCACATCAAGCTCTCTGCTGGCAGCACAGATCTCGCTTCCAAACCTCTGTCCCTCCCCTACTCACGCATGCTCTCTCTCTCTCAAAAATAAATAAATATTAAAAAAGAAAGAAAGAAAAGAAACCATGTAAGCAAGAAGAGTGGAGTGAAGTATTTAATCTTGAGAGAAAAAAACACCAATCTAGACTTCTGTATCCTGCAAAATAATCTTCAAAAGTAAAGGAAAAATAGTCTCTCAGAGAAACAGAAATTGGGGAAGTGTGTTGCCAGTGGACTTGCCTTGCAATAAATATTAAAGGAAATTATTTTTTTAACATTTTTTAATGTTTATTTATTTTTGAGAGAGAGAGGGCACGAGCATGGGAGGGGCAGATAGAGGTGGAGACACAGAATCCAAAGCAGACTACAGGCTTTAAGCTGTCAGCACAGAGCCTGACACAGGGTTCTAACTCATGAACTGTGAGATCATGACCTGAGCTGAAGTCTGATGCTTAACCGACTGAGCCACCCAGGCACCCCTAAAAGGAATTCTTTGGAGAGAAGTAAAATAATATAGGCCAGAAACTCTAATCTACATAAAGAAAGGAAGAGCATCAAAGATAGAGTAAGTGAAGGTAAAATAAAAACTTTATTTCTTTTGGGGCGCCTGGGTGGCTCAGTTGGTTAAGCATCCAACTTCAGCTCAGGTCATGATCTCACAGTTCGTGCGTTCGAGCCCCGCATCAGGTTCTGTGCTGACAGCTCAGAGCCTAGAGCCTGTTTCAGATTCTGTGTCTCCCTCGCTCTCTGCCCCTCCCCACTCGTGCTCTGTCTCTCTCTGTCTCAAAAATAAAATAAAATAAAACAAAAAACTTTACTTGTTTTATTCTTAATTGATCTAACAGATAATAGTTTGTTCAAAATAATAATGCAACAATGTATTTGTTTATATATACTTATGAACATATCTTTTATATATATATGCTTAGGTATGCTTATATATAAGTAAGATGAATGGCAGCATTGATACAAGAGACAGGAAGAAGGAATTAGGATTACCTTATTATTATAAGATACTCATATACCTGTCAAGTGGTATAGTGTTTGCTGAAAGTGAATTTGGATTAGTTGTAAATGTATGTTGCAAACTGTAGGGTAGCTGTTTTTAAAAATGTTCAAAAAGAAGTAAAGAAGTATAACGGGTGCCTGGGGGCTCAGCTGGTTAAGCATCAGACTTGTGATTTCAGCTTAGGTCATGATCTCAGTTTGTGAGATTGAGCACCGCATCAGGCTTTGCACTGATAGTACGGAGCCTGCTTGGGATTTTCTCTCTCCCTCTCTCTCTGCCCCTCTCCTGCTCATGTGTTCTCCTCTCTCTCTCTCTCTCTCTCTCTCTCTCTCTCTTTCTCAAAATCAATAAATAAACTTAATATAAAAAGTATAATTGATAGGTTAAGAAAGTAGAAAAAAATGGAATCCTATTAAATGATCAATTAGAACCACAAAAGACAGAATTAGAGTGGAAGACAAAAACAGAAACAAAGAACGAGGGCAACAACTTGAAAACAGTAACAAATATAGTAGATATTAACTCAGCTCTATCATCACTTTGAATGTAAGTGACCTAAATGTACCAATTAAAAGATGGAGATTTTCAGAATGGATCAAAACACACAACCTTACTATATGTTATCTACAAGAAATGCACATTAAGTATAAAAATACATATGAATTAAAAGTAAATGGATGGAGGGGCACCTGGCTGGCTCAGTCAGTAGAGGATGTGATGCTTGATCTCAGGGTTGTGCGTTCGAGCCCCGTGTTGCGGGTAGAGATTACTTTTAAAAATCTTTTTTAGAATTCATTAAAAATTGGGGCACCTGGGTGGCTCAGTCGGCTAAGTGTCTGACTTCGGTCCAGGTCATGATCTTGTGGTCCATGAGTTCGAGCCCCACATCAGGTTCTGTGCTGGCAGCTCAGAGCCTGGAACCTGTTTCAGATTCTGTGTCTCCCTCTCTCTCTCTCTGCCCCTCCCCTGCTCATGCTCTGTCTCTGTCTCAAAAATAAATAAGCCAAAAAATGAAAATAAAAATAAATTAATTAAAAATTAAAAGTAAATGGATGGAGAAAATATACCACACTAATCAAAAGGAAGCATGAGTACCTATATTAATTTCAGACAGACGAAACTATAAAGTAAGAACAGTTATCAAGGATAAAGGAGGGCATTACATAATGAAAAGGGGGTCAATCCTCCAAGGAAACATAAGAGTTCTTAACGTGTATGTGCCTAACTACAGAGCAACAAACTAAATGAGGTAAAAACTGATAGAACTGCAGGGAGAAATAAACAAATCCACTATCATCATTGGAAACTCAACCATTCCACTCAGAAACAGATAGATCCAGTAGGTAGGAAATCAGTAAGGACATACACACACAGCTGAACTCAACAACACCATCAATCAACTGGATATGACTGACATCTATAGACTATCCAACAACAGAATTTACATTTTTCTCAAGTTATATGGAACATTCACCATGATAGACCATATTGTAGGCCATAAAACACACCTTAACAAATTTAAAATAATAGAAATTACACAACGTCTACTCTTGTACCATAGTGGAATTAAAATATAAATCAATAAAAAAAGATAACTGGAAAATCCCAAGATATGTGGATTAAACTACACACTTTTTTTAAATTTTTTTAAACATTTTTATTTTTGAGAGACAGCGACCGAGGGGAAGTGGAGGAGGGGCAGCGAGAGAGAGGGAGACACAGAATCTGAAGCAGGCTACAGGCTCTGAGCTGTCAGCACAGAGCCCGATGTGGGGCTTGAACCCACGAACTGTGAGATCATGACCTGAGCTCAAGTCAGATGCTCAACCGACTGAGCCACCCAGGCATCCCTAAACAACACACTTCTAAAATGAAAACATAGATTATCAGTTCCACCTTTCTCTTTCTCTCTCTCTTTTATTCTTTCTCTGTGCTTTTTTTAATTTTTTTTTTTTTTTTTGAGTGAGAGAAAGAGAGCACATAAGCAGGGAAGGGGCAGAGGGAGAGGGAGAAAGAGAATCTTGTTGTTGTTTTTTAATGTTTATTTTTTAGAGAGAGAGAGAAACAGAGCGTGAGCGGGGGAGAGGGAGGGAGAGAGGGAGACACAGAATCCGAAGCAGGCTCCAGGCTCTGAGCTGTCGGCATAGAGCCCAATGCGGGGCTTGAATTCATGAACTGTGAGCTCATGACCTGAGCCAAAGTCAGACGCTTAACCGAATGAACAACCCAGATGCTTCTGGGCTTTTATTTTTTAAAAGCTGATGTCTACCACATTTGGTAGGGGCAGACTAGGTAATTCAGACCAACTTTCCTATTGAGAATTCTTAAAAAGTTGGACAAAATATTTTTAAATCTTAAACATATAAAGGACCCAAGAAGATAGTGAGGAATTATTGGGCCAAAATCAAGAACAGGAGAACTCAGAGTTCATTTCAGTACTCAAATCAAAGCTGATTTTGCCATCAAGTAACATATGTGGAACTGAGCTAGGATATTTGTGGCCTGTTGGGGCTGAAAAGGAAGGCAAAGTCCAAGTCCAAATGCATTTCCAAGGTGGGGTTTCTGAGGCCCAGTTTAAGCTGACACCCTAAGGACTACACTTCCGCAGTAAAAATGGACAGAAATGAACCAGTCCTCACTAGACTTCACATCATCTATAACAGTTTAAGAAACCTCAAACCTTGAATTTAGATTAATGTACTGGCCTGGGAGCATCCCCACGTACCTGGCAGAAGTAAATGAATATCCTCTCTGGAGGAAGATAATTTTACCTTAGCCTCAAAACATTTCCAAGAAAATAAGACACTATAAAAGCAAGAACCTTGAACTTACTAAGGAGGTCCTAAGCTGGTAGTGTGTCTATACCAGACTAGGGAAAATTTTAATGTAAATAACTCCTAACTAGTAAAGGTAGTTAATTATGAACCGAGTTAAAAGGCCTCTAAAGTATGTTTCAAAATAGCCAATACAGAGTAGCTACTTCTTTCAGGGCTGAGGGACAGTGCATAAAAAAGTGCATAGAAACATTAGAAGAGCCCCCAGCTACCTCCAAGGCTGAGATTCAGACTTTACTAGAGAGAGCATGACTGCCACAGACTGCCAGTGGTGAAAAAAATTTGCCACAGGACACAAGCCAGAGATGATGGAAGAGGAGCGAGCCAGGCGGGAGAGAATCTTACCAGAAAGTGGAAAGTGCAGGCAGGCAGAGCTGGTCATGAGAGATTCTGATGTGAGCTTGCTAGGCCTCCCATATGGTGATCTCACCCCAGTGTCAAAACAAAAACAAAAACAAAACAAAACAAAAAAACCAAGACCAGAACCAGGAAGGGAACCCTGTTCTTAAGGACTACAGTGTCCTTCTATGCCTTCTATTGTCAAAGTCTAACATCAAACCAGCTGGCAAAAGAGAAATGTTTACAGAGTCCAGCTCCACTTCCATGAGGTGGGGCAAAAAAGAGTGATTTGAAGCTGAAAGGCAGTAAACTGATTACCAGCACAGTGTCCATGAATATGGAAGAAGAAAATTAAAATCTTCCTAGGAAGAAAATATCTTCCCTTTAGCCTCAAATTATTCCTAAAAAATAATGTTTCAAATGTAATGTCCAGCAAAAAATCAAAGACAACCAGGCATACAAAGAAATATGATAGCACAAGTAAAAACTATCAGAACATAAAGAAGACCAAAGCAGATGCAGAATAAGTTCAGATACTAAAATTATCAGATACAAGCTACTCTGCTTTAAAAGAAAAAAAAGTCAGGGCGCCTAGGTGGCTCAGTTGGTTAAGCGTCCGACTTCAGCTCATGAGTCAGACCTTGGCTCAGGTCATGATCTCACGGTTCATGGGTTCAAGCCCTGTGTCAGGCTCTGTGCTGACAGCTTGGAGCCTGGAGTCTGCTTTGGATTCTTTGTGTGTGTCTCTCTCTGCCTTCCCCTGCTCGTTCTCTCTCTCTCTCTCTCTCTCTCTCTCTCTCTCGCTCTCTCTCAAAAATAAACATTAAAAAAAAGAAATAAAAATAAAAAATCTATCTCAAAAAGTTGAGGAAACTTGGGGTGCCTGGCTGGTTTAGTTCATAGAATATGTGGCTCTTGATCTCCAGGTCATGAGTTCGAGCACCACGTTGTGGGTAGAGTTTAAGTAAGTAAGTAAATTAATTAATTAGTTAAAATTAAAACAAAAAAGCAAAGCTTACAATAAAACAAACAAACACAATGGGGCACCTGGCTGGCTCAGTGGGCAAAGAATGCTTGATCTCCAAGATCAGTGTAGAGCTTACTTAAAAACAATAACAACAATAAAACTTGATCATAAAAAGTGATATAGCAGATTTAGAGCCAAATAAAAATTTTGGAACAGAAAAGTATAGTACTTTCTGTTTACAATAACAGTAGACTAGGTAATTTATAACAACAAGTAGAAAAGCTAAACAAAATATATAAAACCACTATTCTAAGGCACAAGAGAGATGAGATAATAAAGAATATCTAGACTAGGCTCTTGAAGACAGGCCCAGGGAAGTAAGTCAAGCAATTAATTTTTTCTTTTTAGACCCTGGAAACATACCATTTCAAAGAGAAAATTAAGAGTCTGAGTGGCACTTTTGACAGTCTTGGGATCTAAGGTAATAGTGATTGGTGTCCAGGGGCCATCAAGATGGAAAGAAGGAGGATGGCCCTGATGAAATCCTCTCGCTTTGGGTTGGCCCGAAAAGTCCACAAACTATGATAAGGGTGAATAATAAATCAAGTCTCTCAGCAACTACAACTCAAATTCAAATTATGTAACTTCCTCATATTGGATTAAGATGATGGCAGAATGTTAGGTTTCCTGGAGGACCCTCAAGCGCCTCACGGAAGCAAATGTAACTCCTCTCAGGGAAAAGATAATATCATCCAGAGATTCAAACTATGTATACAATTTTTAAAAATTAATAGAGGCATATCAAAAAGATAATCAAAAATCAAGAGAAAAAAAGCAACCAATAGAAATAAACATATGGTAGATCCAGATAATAGGTATTAGGTACAGATTTCAGAAAGACTGTAATTTAAATAGTCATGAAAGCACAATAAAGAATTTTGGCAGCAAACTGGAAACTATTAAAATCCAGTGGAAATATTCAAATTGAAAAATTTATCTTTAATTAAGAAATCAGGGGTGTATGGGTGGCTGAGTTGGTTGAGCATCCAACTCTTGATTTAAGCTCAGGTCATGATCCCATGGTCATGAGATGGAGCCCCACATCAGGCTCTGCACTGACATCAGGAAGCCTGCTTGGGATTCTTTCTCTCTGCCCCTCCCTCCCCCTCAAAATAAATAAATAAAGATTTTAAAAAAGCAATGCTTAAGTATAAAAGTAGATTGGAAATAACTGAAACAGAATTACTGAATTGGTGGATAGGTCAGAAGAAAATATCTAGAATGAAGCAGGGAAAAATGAAAGGATGAAAAACATAGCAAGAGTGTAAGAGACATGGGGGAGGTCTAATATATGAAACTAAATTCTTAAATGGAGAAGAGAGAGAATAAGACAGTAGCAATATGTGAAACAATAATAACTAAGAATTTTCTGAAAGTGACAAATGACATTATTTTACAGATGCAAGAGACATAAAGTCAAAGCAAATAAATAAACAGAAACCCACATCAAGTCACATGATTGTAAAATTGTTGAAAATCAAAGTCAAAGAGAAAACCTTAATGCTTCCAAAAGAAAAAAGGACATACTAAGAAGAAACATCTGACAATTCAATGGAAGCAGTGAGAACCAGAGAAACACTGGAATGATATCTTGAACACAATGTATGTAATGAACTGCCAACTTAGAATTCTATACTCTGTGGAAATAATCTTTTAAACAAAAAGTAAAATAAAGACCTTTTTTTTTCAGACAAACAAAAATGGACAGCTTTTATTACCAGTAGATCTGCTTTAAAGAAAATACTGTTTTTTGTAATTATTTTAATGTTTATTTATTTTTGAGAGAGAGAGGGAGAGCGAGTGCAGGAGAGGGGCAGAGAGAGAGAGAGAGAGACAGACAGACAGACAGAATCCAAAACAGGCTCCAGGCTCTGAGCTGTCAGCACAGAGACCCACACAGGACTTGAACCCATGAACCACGAGCTCATGACCTAAGCCAAAGTTGGACAAATAACAGGCTTAGCCACCCAGTCTCCCCATAAAGAATGTTTTAAATACAAGGAAAATGACCCTAGATAGAAGCTCAGAAATGTAAGAATGGTTGAGGAGTAATGGGAAGAGTAAATATTAGGTGTATCCTAATAAATACTGACTGAACAATTTGGGGAGGGATTTAAATATAGGGAGAATTGAAAAAGAAAACCAAAGCAGAAGGCATCACAATCCCAGATTTCGAGCTGTATTACAAAGCTGTAATCATCAAGACAGTATGGTACTAGCACAAGAACAGACATTCAGATCAATGGAACAGAATAGAGAACCCAGAAATGGACCCACAAACGTATGGTCAACTCATCTTTGACAAAGCAGAAAAGAATATTCAATGGAATAAAGACAGTCTCTTCTGCAAGTGGTGCTGGGAAAACTGGATAGCGACATGCAGAAAAATGAACCTGGATCACTTTCTTACACCATACACAAAAATAAACTCAAAATGGATGAAAGACCTAAACGTAAGACAGGATGCCCTTAAAATCCTTGAGGAGAAAGCAGGCAAGAACTTCTTTGACCTTGGCCGCAGCAACTTCTTACTCAACACGTCTCCAGAGGCAAGATAAACAAAAGCAAAAATGAACTATTGGGACCGCCAAAATAAAAAGCTTCTGCACAGTGAAGGAAACAATCAGCAAAACTAAAAGGCAACCAATGGAGTGGGAGAAGATATTTGCAAATGACATATCAGATCTAGGTTGTTATTTAAAATCTATAAAGAACTTATCAAACTCAACACCCAAAAAACAAATAATTCAGTGAAGAAATGGGCTAAAGACATGAACAGACACTTCTCCAAAGAAGACATCCGGATGGCCAACAGACACATGAAATGATGCTCAACATCACTCATTATCAGGGAAATACAAATCAAAACCACAATGAGATACCACCTCACACCCATCAGGATGACTAAAATCAACAAGTCAGGCAACAACAGATGCTAGTGAGGATGCGGAGAAAGAGGATCTCTTTTGCACTGTTGGTGGGAATGCAAACTGGTGCAGCCACTCTGGAAAACAGTGTGGAGATTCCTCAAAAAATTAAAAATAGAACTACCTTACGACCCAGCAATTGCACTACTAGGTATTTATACAAAGGATACAGGTGTGCTGTTTCAAAGGGATACATGCACCCCAATGTTTATAGCAGCACTATCAACAATAGCCAAAGTATGTCCATTGATGGATGAATGGATAAAGAAGATGTGGTTTGTGTGTGTGTGTGTGTGTGTGTGTATGTGTATATATATTGGAGTATTACTCAGCAATCAAAAAGAATGAAATCTTGCCATTTGCAACTACGCGAATGGAACTAGAGGGTATCATGCTAAGTGAAATTAGTCAGTAAGAGAAAGACAAATATCATGACTTCACTCATATGAGGACTTTAAGATACAAAACAGATGAACATAAGGGAAGGGAAGCAAAAATAATAATAAAAAAAAACAGGGATGGGGACAAAAACATAAGAGACTCAAATATATGGAAGACAAACAGAGGGTTACTGGAGGGGTCATGGGAGGGGGGATGGGCTAAATGGGTAAGGGGCATTAAGGAATGTACTCTTGAAATCATTGTTGCACTATGTGATAACTTGGATATAAATTTTTAAAAAATTAATAAAATAAATAAATATAGGGAGAATTAAAAATACATAAGAGGAATATTATATATATTTCTAATGACTCACTAGAGTGAATATGACTGTGAGATATCGGCACAAACTTAGATTATAGACCAATGGAACAGAATAAAGAGTAGAAAAGCCATTCCTACCTATAAGGACATATAGCAAATGAGGAATTCAGAGCAGTAGAGAAAAGTTGGTATTTTCAGTAAATGTTTCTGGGATAATTGGACATCCATAAAGCCAAAATAAGACTTGACTGTGTCATACACCATAATTAAGATCAATTCTAGGTGTACTGAAATATAAATATGAAAATCAAAGCTATGCAAAGACTTCTTAAGCAGATATGACACCAACCATAAAGGAAAATATTAAAAATTTGACTACACTGACATTCACAACCACTGTTGAGTAAAAATAACATTAAGAGAGTGAAATAAAAGAGCTTTTTAAGAGAATAATAATTAAAATTAAATTATAGTAGTTAGGAATGCATATTTATAAATGTGGGGAAAAAAATCATTGCAGTGATTAACATGCACATCAGGATAGTGTTTACTTTAAAGGAGAGGGAAGGGGATAGTGACCAGGATAGTACAAGAAAAGGGTTATTGGCAGTGTTTTATTTATTGACCTGGTGGTGGTTCTGAATGTTTGCTTTCTAATAATTCATTGAGCTATAATTATATTTCTGTGTATATCTACATATTGGCTAAATTTTAGAATAAATAGTCACTTAAAATAGAATACCCCAAATAAATGACTCAGTGATGGAGGTTAATCATACTGAGGAGAAAATTAGTGAACCAAATGACAAACCAGAATAAACTATGCAGAACAGTGCATAGAAAGACAAAAGATGAAAAAAAAAAAGTAAAACAAATAATTCAGTGAGATTTATGTTAACTAAAGTCTCAAAAACAGAGGAGAAAGGGAATGAGTTGGAGTAATAAATGAGAATTTTCTGTAATTAATGAAAGAAATTATATCATAGATTCATAAAGACCCCAACCCCAATGAAGTAAGATATATTAAAAGATATAAAAAAAAGATATCCAAACTAGATACATTGTGAAGTTTCTGAAAAGCAAGATCAAAGAAAAAATTTTGAAAACAAACTAACTTATGCTAATTGGAATTAGGATAGTTGTGATCGGGTTAGAGGAGGAAGGCAGTGGTGCTGGGAGAAGACATAAGGGGGTGTGATTTTAATGTTCTGTTTCTTGACTTATATGGTGGTAATATGGAGTTGTTCAATTTAAAAAAAAAGAGAGGATTCTTATGAGATATACAGTTTTCTATATTTTATGTCCATTTTATGTCAATAAAAGCTGCAAGGAAAAAAGATCTAGACATAAAAAAACAAACTTATAGGGGCGCCTGGCTGGCTCAGTTGGAGGAGTGTGTGACTCTTGATCTCAAGGTCGTGAATTTGAACCCCATGTTGATTATAGCGATTACTTAAAAATAAAATCTAAAAACAAAACAAAACAAAACAAAACAAAAAACTTATAAAAGAGCAGCAGTTGGGCAGTACTTGGACTGAATCTGACTTTTCAGGAGCCACAATGGAAGCCAGAGGACGAAACAGTGTTATCTTCATTTTGTTGAAAGAAAACGCTCACCAACCTAAAATTCCATACACATAAAAAATACCTTTCAGGGAATGACAACAAAAAAGACACTTTCATGCAAACTAAAACTGAAATGTTTCATCTACAGTAGATCCTCACAAAAGGAAATCCTAAATAATATACTCCAAGAAGAGAAGAGATCCCAGATAAATGGCCAGGGATGCAGAAGGAAGGAAAGAACAAAGATAGTCATAGGTAAACATAAACTTAGGTTTATGGACACTAAATAATAATTATGTCTTATGATGTTTAAAAATATGTGAGAGTTAATATATGATAATGTTAGCATATAAGATGGAAGGGAATAACCAGAGATAAGTATTGCAAATATTTGTATTACCAGGAAGAAGAACACAAGTATTAGATAATGTTAGACTTCAACAAATGTCTAGGATAACCATTAAAAAGTGAGAAACAAGATACAATTTTCAAACTATTAGAGGGAAATAAGGAAATGATGCATGTAATTAATCTAAAGAAAGAAAAGAAAAAGAAATGTAAAACCAATAAGACAAATGGCACATATTAAGATGGTAGATTTATACTGAAATATATCAGAAATTATATTACATGTAAACAGACTTAATATTCCAATTAAAAGTCAAAGAGTGTCAAACAGAATAAAAAGCAAAATGTGAACATATGATGTTTACAAGATACACATCTAAACAAGAACTGAGATGAGATGTCTGGGTGGCTCAGTCGGTTAAATGTCCAACTTTGGCTCAGGTCATGATCTCATTGTTCCTGAGCTTGAGACCCACATCAGGCTCTGTGCTGACAGCTCAGAGCCTGGAGCTGCTTCAGATTCTGTGTCTCCCTCTCTCTCTCTGTCCCTCCCCTACTCACACACTGTCTCTCTCCCTCTCTCTGTCTCAAAAAATGAATAAACGTTAAAAAATATTAAACAAGAATTAAGAAAACTTCAAAGTAAAAATGTAGAAAAAGATATACTATGCAAACACTAACCAAAATTAAACTACAGTAGCTTTATTAGTTTCAGACAAAACAGATTTTAAGACAATATATTACAATAATAAGTTATTTCATGATGAACATTTGATAAAACACTTGATTCGACATGAATATATAATAATTCTAAATTTAATGCTCTAATAACATGGCTTTTCCATTTATAAAGTTAAACATTAAATGAACTACAATGAGAAACAGACAAATCAATAATCTCAGAGTAAGATTTTAACACATTTCTTCTCAGTACTAAAAAGAAAAACCATACAAAAATCAGTAAGAATTTTGAAGATTTAAGTAACACAAACAGATTTGACTTCATGGAATACTTTTCAAACACACAAAGAATTTTTTTTTCATTGACTTATATACTCTGGACCAAAAAAGCAAGTATCAAGAAATTTGAGAGAAAAAAATGTTATGTAATATATACTTAGATTACAAGGAAATTGTGGCAAAAGTAAATACCCAGGAAAGGAAACCTAGAAAATTTCCACATATTTAGAAATTAAGGGAAATTCAGGGTGCCTGGGTGGCTCAGTCGGTTAAGTGTTCGACTTCAGCTCAGGCCATGATCTCTCGGTTCGTGAGTTTGAGCCCTACATCAGGCTCTGTGCTGATAGCTCAGAGCCTGGAGCCGGCTTCGGATTCTGTGTGTGTCTCTCTCTCTGCCCCTCCCCTGCTCGTGCTCTCTCTTTCTCTCTCTCTCTCTCTCAAAAATAAACATTAAAAATTTAAAAAAAGAAGAAATTAGGCTAAGGAGAAAATATTTTGAACTCCTAATCAAAATTTCTGACATACATAGCAAGCTGTTCTTGGAAATTTATAGCCTTAAATCCATATAAAGGGGGGGAAATTAATTCTGGAAATTAAAGAAGTAGGTATCTATCTCAACAGATTAGGAAGAACTGCAAAATAAACCCACCCAAATAAGTGGAAGGAATGAAATACTAGAGAACACAAAATGAAATAGAAAAGAAATACAAGGGTGCCTGGCTGGCTCTGTTGGTAGAGCATGCAACTCTTGATCTTGGGGTCATGAGTCCTAGCCCCACATTGGAGGAGAGTTTACTTTGAAAAAAATACAAAATAGGGATGATCAAACATTGGCTCTTTCTAAAGAGAAATAAATTGATAAACTTTTGGTGAGAATGAATATATATACACATAGAGAGATCATAGAGCAGGCCCAAGACTTCATGGAACCTGAAGTAGTCTTTAGGACCCCAAACACAGAAGAGAAATAGATAGATAGATAGATAGATAGATAGATAAATAGATACAGAAAGAAGCAACCAATACTTTAAAAATCATATTTATATTCATGGGATAAATGAATATGCATAAATAATCACTTCACTTGTTGCCAAGAAAGAAGAAATTTATTTATATCTTAAATCTTAGTATGGAAATGAATATAAAAACAGTACGTTTTTTCTAAAAATGTAACCTTGATCAAGAAACAAATTATTTTTTTAACTCAATACAGATATTTACTCACCTTTAGTAACTTGATTTCTCGCATAGCAATTTTTTTAACCATTTTGTCATCATCGCTTTCTAAGAACTTCTTGATGGCCACAATTCTTCCACTATCTTTATTCCGACACTTCATCACCATTCCATAGCTCCCTTCTCCAACCAATCCTAGATTCTCATATTTTTCCATTATTAATTCAAAACCAAAACGAATTCTTCCTGCTGTGGAAACCAAAACATAGAGTTAATAATGTTGAGTATATTAATTTCTTCTACCTTCCCAGTAAATTAATTTTCCCCCACTTGTCCATATTAGAGCAGTCACTGTGTCAATGGCTGCCCTGTGCTGACTCACAATTTCTTACTGTTTCCACATCGAACCTGTTTTCAAAATATTAACATACATTTCAAAATAGACAAAGCAAATGGAATTAAAGCCATTAAATTTAAATTCTTAGATGCCATGTTAATGAAATTCAATATATTTTTAATTCAGATAAAGCAATACTTGAACCATCATTCAATACAATTATAGCTTACTTTAGAAAAACAATTCCTTTTCATTCAGAGGTGAAAAACTACAAGTGAGTTTGCCTTTGCTTTTGTTTTTTTTAAGATTTTATTTTTAGGTAATCTCCACACCCAATGCAGGGCTTGAACTCACAACTCTCAGATCAAGAGTCACATGACCTATGAATTGAAACAGCCAGGCGCCATAATGAGTTTGCTTTTAGTGAAGATCAAATTTATTTTTTTTTTACATCAGGCTTAAAAAAGCAAAGTTGAAAATCTTTATGCATTTTCTACTCAATTAGGAAAAATATTTGTTCACAAAATGATCACTTACCAAGTTAATACTAAAGAACTTTCATAAACTTTTTTTTTTACTTTTCTTACTGTAATAATTAAATTCCCATATTGAACTTCCAAAATTACAACAATGGCATCACAGTATATAAGCAGACTGTTTAAAAATTAAATTTTGGTAGTACCACATACAATATTTCAAAAATACTTTTAATGATTACTCACTATAAGTATGATCATTTGAATTTTATGTTTAGAATTCTTTTATATTTCATTATATGACATTTTCTGAATAATAGCAATCCTAATAACGATTAATGAAGGATCAACAATCATTCCACTACATATTTTGGTATAGAAAAATACTTTTGAGTTCAAACACAAATTTTAATTCACAAGGTTTGATTGACATGAAATATAAAAGCTAATAAACAACTCTAAAGTTAAATTTTTTAATCTAATTTTGAAATTAAATTTCAGAAGCAAAGAATAAAAAATATGTTCTTAATCCTAACACGGTTCTAAAAGTTTTAGAAGAAAAACTAAGCTTTCGGTAAATATATATTCAAGTGATGATTCACAGCTGAATTTTTTAACTTAATAATACAAAAATACTCATTTATAAAACATGGGGGAAAAAACCTCTCACCTATTTCATTAATTGTGTCCTTATGGCAATCTAAAATTAATTTACCCAGATTGTGAATTGTGATGTTTTATTTGCTTCCCTATTAGTACACTGATAACAAAAAACAAAACAAACACCCTCTTTGTTCTAGCAAACTGATAATCCAGTGTATACATTTTCAACAGTTTACCTTAATAATTTAGGGTTATATATATATATATATATATATATATATAAGCTTAGATATACATGGAAAACCAGAAGATTAATCTGCTGGCAGAAAAGATGAAAATAAATTCCAGTCAACACCAACTCCAATTCATTCATTATTTTACTACTAGCTTTCATAGTAGATTCTATAAACAGTTTAGAGAGCAGTGTCCCCAATGCTAACTTTCCACAAATTTGACATATTAACTTCCATTTAACATCTATTAACTATTTTAAATAAATTTTTAAATAAAATGTGAGTTTGGAAAAAAAATTCTCAGTGTAATTTTCTCTTCTTTCCTGAATATTTTTTTTCTTCCATTAAGACAGCATGCTTTATTAAGGACTAGACTTTAGGTTTATCATGCCAAAGACAAAAATATCTGGACATTTTTAAACATTTCTCAATTGGTGTCCTCAATACTTGAACATGCAAAGTGAACAAAATTAAAATTACCTTAGGCATGTCTGAGATGTTCTGAAGCATATCACAAGCTAACATTAAGGGAGTTGACTACTCCAAGTTTATTCTGGAAACCAACCACACATTTAGTCACAGCACATTGAACACACCTGCTTTTTCAAGCAGCACTGCCCACAAATACCTTAAAAGTATGCAGCTAAAAAAGCCTCTTGTTTCCTGAAACAGTTACTCATAAACTATAGCCTTTCATGCCTTCTACGCCTGTGTGTAAGGGTAACACAAACTAAAAGGATGCCTGGCCAATTGGCAATGCGGTATTTCTGGATATGTGCCATGTAAACATATGGTTCGAATCCCAACAATTTAGGTAATAAAAATAATGCTAATTGTTTATTTTGCTAAAGACAACCGGATTGAAATCTATCACAGATCAAAGAACGGGATAATCGAAGCTTTTAAAAGTACGATACTTACTGTTTCTTTAAAATCCTTTCGCATGGAAAGACCCAAAGGTTTTCAACCTGGAAACAAATTTGAGGTGAAATGCATCTCGCTCGCAGGGCTGAAGGATGCAGACTAGCAAACCAGCGATTCCGGAGCTGTTATGATTTCTTCTGCGGACACAGTCACGGGTCCTAGGTGAATCAGGCAGGGAGGCAGATTGGCCTCGGCCTGCCGCAGGCTCACACTCTGGAGGACCGCGGGCCGCATGCTGTCGTCGTCAAGGCAACGACCTCACTCTGCCCCGACCATAGGCTCAGCTTCCAGAGAGAGGTACAGCCCAGGTCGGAATGCGTCCACGGCAGGCACCAATACGCCTGTTGAGGCCAAGACCTGGAAGAAATTAGCTGGGTGGGAAGGCACCGTCTGCCAGCTCGGAAGATGCCCAGTCCCTGGAGTCTGTGAACCTGCGTGGCTCCAGCAAGCCCTGCGAGAAGGCGTTGGCCACCGAGCTGCAAGGGGGCGGGCTCTCTCTCGCCCAGCCCCGCCCTGAGTGCGCCAAGCCTCCCGTGTTCTGGTTGGCTGGGCCCTGTCGTCAGGAGCTACGATTGGCTCAGCGCCCACCACTCTGCCCCTTCACCTGAGGCTTGGCCCAGGTTCGGTTCACTGAAGCGCAGACGCCACCATCCACATATGCTTCAATTCTCAAATAGAGAGGCACGTTTCTGCGATCCTGGTGCTCGCGGAGAGGATCGAACGGGTGGTGGTTTTGTAGAAAACGAAAGGGAGAGACAGGCACAGCTTCTCCAGACCCGGGCCTCCGGCGCTCTCACCCGGGAAGGCTCAGGCCTGACCGCGGTTAGATGCTTCCTTTCCTGTCGGGGTAGTGGGGCCAGGCTGGGCCAGGTAGGGGATAAGGGTGACAGCCTAGGAGGTGATGATTATCAGGTGAGGCAAGGTGAAAGTAGGTAGGTGACAACACAACTGAT
This sequence comes from Cryptoprocta ferox, assembly GCA_028646485.1. Classification (NCBI taxonomy): domain Eukaryota; kingdom Metazoa; phylum Chordata; class Mammalia; order Carnivora; family Eupleridae; genus Cryptoprocta; species Cryptoprocta ferox. Next base: position 134,162,592 of record CM053567.1, on the reverse strand, counting down.
GTTAGGAGGGACCTTGGGGAGGAAACCCTGGGTACTGAAAGTGAGGGATATACTTTCAGTGGAGATAGAGATAGAAGAGGGAGAAGAGACACGAATGAAAGAAGAGGAAAAGGGCTAGGGCGGTCGGGGAACTAGAAGAAATGTATAATACTGGCGTGTGGCAGCCAACCTGGGGGGAGTTGGGGGTGAGATGTTTCAGGCACAGACCATGGCCTTGAGGCCAGATCCATGACTAGGCAAGATTGGTAGGTCAGAATTACCCACAGGCTTAAGTCAAGTAAGAATCAGGGTATTCCTCATCTTCAAGTAATTTGGGCTTTAGCCCGTACCCCTGCAGTGAAGAGACCTTAAGCAGGCAGTTACTTTCACATTAGATCATGAAAACGAAACATTTTATAATCGTATTTGTTCTCTAGAACACCTTGATCTAGTGAAGAGAGTGTCCCGGAATAGCAGATATTTATACCCATAGTCAATATTAAGGTATTAATCCCTTCTTGTATACTAAGAAATAAATATTCTGATTTATAAATGATTTTTTGTGAGTTTGGTTAGCATGAATTAATCTGCCAGTGCTTGATCACCTTGGTCAATCTGCTTAAAATCTACTTCTTGAACCTGTAATGAGGAGCCGACATAGGACCTGGGTACGGAAAGAATACAATTCTTGGGTCAATCCAAGATGTCTTAATGCAGCAATTAGCTCTATCCTTGGTTGTGACCAAGTGGGAGGGAGACATGTACCGATTTTGTTACCTCTATAGGCTATAACAGAATCTCATGAACTGTTACATGAAGGGCAGACTTCTTGCATAAAGTGGCAAATCAAAGTTTGTTGGGACTGAAGCTTGAGAACAATAATACAAAAATATTTTCCTTTTCCAACTTTACAAATATATTAAAAACATAAACATATAAAGGCCCCTCTAGGCAAGAGGTCCCAAACCTTAAATAACCCATTTATATCCCAAAGGAAGCCAAAAGGATAAGACTAAAAATACTAGATTTGGTGAATAGACAAATACGGTATTCAACAACTCTACATCTTGGATAAAGCCATTGGCAGGTTTGCTGAAGAGGAGGTAGCATTATGTAAAAGCAGGGTTGGGTTATTGCTTAATTTTCTTTTTTATTGGGAAATCGTAGGGAAAAAGAATGGAGAGAAGATTTAAAGAGGCAAGAAAAGAAGTAACGAAAAGCCAGAAGAGGTGGTGAAGAGAAAGTAATAAAGTATGAAAAGGTCTTAATCTTGAAGAGGCTTAGAGAAAAAAAGGAAAAACTGAGAAAAGTGTAGGACAGGATACATTAGCTGGTCTAGATCTTCTTAGTAAAAGAACTTCATTTTTGCTGAAAAAGATAATGATCTAGGCTCAAGGATCTGAGAGCAGAAATATCTGAAATAGGTAGTTACAAAAAAGTCATTTTGATATGAAAATAATATAAAATAGTAAAATGTGTCCAGTTGAGCCTAAATTTACTGTGAATTTACAGTGAAACCAACTGACTCTGTTTTATAGGATTTTGCATCCCCAGGGGCAAGGATGAAGGAAATAGATGGCACAAAAGCTAACTCTTAGAGAATTGGTAGTGCATGGAGAATAAACAAAGGAGTTAAAAAAAAATCAAGTATGATGGAGGGGTGCCTGGCTGGCTCAATCAGAAGATGTGACTTTGGATCTCGGGTCATGAGTTCAAGCCCTATGTTGGGTATAGAGCTTACTTTAAAAAAAAAAGTTTTAAAAATAAATCAAGTATGATAGAGAAAGAACCATTGAAATGGCTTGCCATAGGTCCCAGCTAGATAGGAAGTTTAGCTAATAAACTGAAAATACAAAGGCACTGAAGGAGTTGAGGTCACATAGGCATATAGGCATGATATTTAATGGTAGTAAAATAGAGGAGAAAAAGTGACTGTTAAAGCAATTTGTGAATTTAAAACCTTGGAAATAGCACAAGATGATGATAATCAGTTCTAAAGCATGTTTGGCTGTTCCTTGGGGTAGCTGAAGATTAATGAAAAATGTCATTGGAATTGAGTTCAATTCCATGAAGCCACAGTATGAAAAGTGATTAACTTTTTATGAAAAATCATAATATGAACTACTCAAGTGAGACAACAGAAGAAGAGTTTGAGAAGGACATTTTAATCTCTAAAGAAAGTGAAAACATTCTAAAAATCTAAAGAATAGACTGTGGGAGCACATGAGATTAGCAACAAGAGAGGAGAGCTTGAGATATGGCAAAGAAACAAAGGTTAAGAGACTAAGGACCAAATGACCCAGCAATTCCATTCCTAGGTATATACCGAAGAAAAATGAAAACATATGTTTACATAAAAACGTTTACACAAATGTTTATAGCAGCATTGATATTCATAATAGCCAAAAAGTGAAACTCAAATATCCATCAGCTGATGAGTGGATAAACTATGGTATATCCATACAATGGAATACTATTCAGCCATAAAAGGAATGAAGTACTGACACGTGCTACAACATGGATAAATCTTGAAAACATTTTGCTAAGTCAAAGACGCCTGACATGAAAAGCCATGTGTGACTCCATTTATTGTAGTGTCCAGCATAGGCAAATCCATCGAAACAGAAAGTAGATTAGTAGTTACCAGGGACTGAGGGGAAAGATGGGAATGAGGAGTGATTACTAGTGGGCATGGGTTTCTTTTTAGGGTGATTAGGTAGTAGAATTAGATAGTGGTCATAGATATACAACCTTGTGAATATACCAAAAACCATTGATCTGTACACTTTAAAAGGACGAATTTTACGTATGTGAATTACATCTCAATATAAAAATAGACTACAGGACAAGAACTTTGTGGCCTCCTAAGAAATCTTTTTCTGTAAATTTATGTATTTTAGCTTACATACTATTCCTCACATTAGCAATCATCCCTATTAAAGGACACTTGGCAACAGTTATTCTCTACATATCTTGACAAACCAAAACAATGTGCTTTGGTCAGCTTCTTGCCAAAAATAACAAAACTAACAAAATACCTCTCACTTAGGTCCCATGAGATACTGATTTATCATAGGTTTTTGGTATCACTTCAAATGAGTCACCTAGTGAATAGAAGGGCCATAAAACCTCAGACTACAAAAAGTAGTCTTTATTTCCAGTATATTATAGAGCATGCACCTGTGAATACATCCCTCCATTCTATGAAGAAAACAGATAGACTTATTTTGAAGTTCTGGTTCTTTGATGGAAGGACACTTGCCATAAAAGAGAAAATTCTGTTCTCAACCTAGTAGTTGATCTGATGACCTCATTACTACATATAAAAGTGGTTACAATGACAATCAGGTTTGAAAACCTAAAGTACAATTACCACTTACTTTGCCAAATTCAACATACATGTATATGGTAGCAGTGTGAACCTGGAAATTCATTCCTCAAATGTGAAAAATATACATTGTTTGCACTGGCAACATGCCTCTTACAAAAACTCTTCCTTGATATTCCATCTCCCTCTAGCCTCTACCCCATTCCTCGCTCTGTTAATCCTTATTGTAAAACTACAGAAAGAGTCTATTTGTTTGTTTCTTTTTCTTTCTCTTTTTTTAAAGTAGGCTTCTCACCCAGTGTGAAGTCCCACACAGGGCCTGAGATAAAGACCTAGCTGAGATCAAGAGTCCAAAGCTTAACTGACTGAGCCACCCAGGCACCCAGGGTCTATTTGCTTCTTACCTCTAGTTTCTTTTGGGCTTTCATCCTTATCACTTTACTGAAATAGTTTTTCCCAAAAGTCACTATGGCCTACATCCTGCCAAGGCCACTGTGGCAGAGATTACTGTTCACAATAAGCTGTTTCCTTTTCCTATATGTATTATGGTTTACTTATTTTCTGCGATCTCCATTGAGGTTGGGGTCATGTGACTTAATTTAAACCAATGGAATATGAGATATCTACCATGCACAGTATTTTGGCCCATAAAAATCTCCACTCAAGATCCTCCATATTCCTGTTCTCTTTCAGCTGGCTATAACAAAGATGACTACAGGGTGGTCTTGAAGCCACACATTAAAGCTAGTAGAGCCTTCATTCACCTGTGTTCCTGAATGACTCCATCGTAGAGAGCCCAGAACAGTGGCCTCTTCACCACCTATCTCCTATTTTTTATGAGGGGTAGAAAAGCTATTGTGTTTGTGCCATTAGACATTTTGGGGGTCTATTTATTATAGCAGATAGCCCAGTTTTAATTAATTCACTGCCTTATTTGACATGTCAGCAGCACTTGATTCAACTGCCTATTCTTTCCTTCTGAGATAAACTCTTGAAACATAGCTTTCTATGACACCAGTTCTTGCCATATTTTGTCTCCCTCAGTTTCCTTTGCAGGCTTCTCCTGTACTAGAACCCTAAAATATTGAGAGTATCTGAGGGCTCAGTCCTCAGACTCTTCTCTTTTGTACACTCTCTTCCTAGATGAACTCATCCAATACCTGCAAAGACCTATATTGACCATTCACAGCACTGAGCTCTCCTCTGAATTCCAAAATCAAACCACCTGACATTTCTTCTTGGATATCCAATTGACATAGGAAATCTAACAAACATGGCCGAGAGAACTGTTGTTTTTTCCCTCCACAATCTACTCCTGTTCCTTTGATATCTCAATAAAGTACCGCTTTACACTTAAGTTCCATCAAAATCCCAGGGATCATCCTTGAACATTATCTTTCCCTCACATTCAGAATCCAATACATAATTAAGTCTTGTAGGAATTATCTCCACAATACATCTTATTAGCTAAACATTTATCACCATCTTCACAACTGCAACCCTAATCCAAGCCACCATCACCATCACCTGACATCCCTTCCTGACAGGCTCCACACTAATTCAGATCACATCACCTCTCTGTTCAGGTCCCTACAATCCCCATACAAGAGCAAAATCCAAACTACAAGGCCATCCACAATTTAACTCTCATCTCTTGATTTCTGCTGTTATGTGCACACTGGCCTTATTGCCCTTGAACACACCAAGCTTCTTCCAAACACAGGACCTATGCATTTGTTCTTCCTTCTATTTGTAATATCTCCTACCAGATCTTACCAAGGCTGCCTTCCGTCATTTTGAGCCTCAAATGTACCTCTTCAGAGAGGCCTTTCATCACCACCCTCAGTAATGATTAAGGAACAGCCCATCTCCTGTCACTATGACATTCTCCACTAGTTTTACCCTCTAATAGTCATGGGATCTCGGAAAAGTAGCTAACCCCCCAATGCCTAAATTAACTCTTCTGTAAAATAAACAGTACTCCTTCTTGTAGGATTACTGCTGGGACTAAAGGAGTTATATTGCCCCCAGGACTTACTAGGACTGAAATTACTTTTTTCCTTTATTTTTTTAAAAATTTTTTATGCCTTTATTATTTTATTTTGAGAGAGACAGAGTGAGCGGGGGAGGGGCAGAGAGAAAGGGAGACACAGAATCTGAAGCAAGCTTCAGCTCTGAGCTGTCAGCAACAGATCCGGGCGTGGGGCTCGAAATCACCAACCTTGAGATCATGACCTGAGCTGAAGTCAGACGCTCAACTGACTGAGCCACCCAGGCACCTCTCTAATTTTTTTTTTAAGGTTTATTTATCTTAGAGAGACAGAGACAGAACAAGCGGGGGAGGGGCAAACAGTGGGAGACACAGAATGCGAAGCAAGAAAGCTCCAGGTTCTGAGCTGTCGGCAGAGTCCCATGTGGGGCTCCAACTCACAAAGCGCGAGATCCATGACCTGAGGCGAAGTCAAGTCAGACACTTAACTGAGCCACCCAGGTGCCCCTGAAATTACTTATTTCTATGTTTGTTGCGGCCTTCCCTCAAAAAATACAAGTTTCCAGAGGGTAGGCTGTACCCGCTGGATTACTAGCCAGCACCTAGGAAGATTTCTGGCACATACTAAGATTCTGATAAATGTTCACTGACTGCTGTGTAAATCCTTCTCACTTCCGTCACACATTTATTACAGCTTTGAAACATCACTCTGTCATTTCTGATAAATCATTATGCGTTGAAACGTCCCATCTGTTCTCTATTCTAAGTCGCTATCCTCATCACCAGTATGCAAGAATTTTGTTTTTACCTCTACAAGCTTTAGTTCACCTCTTTAAAAACATTAAAAAAAAAAAAACTTCATAGGGTTATCAAATTTTAAAATATATGTAAAATCATAGGCCCTCAAAAATTAATCCTTTTTCTCAGCTCAGAGACTGGTAGGTAGTATTTAATGACTTGACTTCTCAATTTTTTATCAAGTAAACTCTACCCCCACCCCCTGATATGGGGCTCAAACTCAAGATCCAGAGATTGTCACATGCTCTACCGACTGAGCCAGCGAGGTGCCCCTGCAGCTGTTTGACTTCTGTTCCAATTTTCTACTCTGCCTCATTACTTACTGCTGTGCTTCCTGAATGGCGTTCCTGATTAAGGGATCCTTAATTTTAGGATCCAACTAATGCTGGAGGCTGTGATTTTACAATTTGCTAAAATAAAACCAGGATAAAAATGCATTGCATTCAAAGTTTAAATTTCTGGTACTTAAAACCCATTTTCTAAAATTAAATAACTCACCCTTTAAAGCAGATTGACACTTGTGGCTAATGCAGTGTTTCAAATCATTTCATACTAGTATGACTGCAATATCCTGAGCTTCAGTCTCTTTGGCTGTGAAATAGTTAACTACACTTAACCTGCCTAAATATTAAATGACATGTAAAGCTACCAGAAATGGGTTCATAGATATTCAAATATTCTAGAAAACTCATTTGAGAATTAAAAATCGGTGTAAAGATATTTTACTGGTTGCACTATTTTAAAGTGGATGTGTCTGTTTTTCACTGATTTATCTTTATGCTATCCAGAACTCAAATCATTCTCAATTCCTTTCATCAAAATACCTCCTAAATTCAGCTGCCAAAAAATAACCTAAATCTATTTCCCTCCCCCAGATAGAAGTCTTGAACTACAACAGCATATCAGTTTTCCTTCTTCCATTCTTGTCCTGTATTCTTGACATGGCATTATTCTATCACTCCCATACTTAATTTTCCTTAATGGCTACCTGTAGCAATTAGAAAAAAAAATTCAAATAAATTCCTTACCCTGGTTTAGGTGATCTAGTTCCTATACGTCTCCTACCCCGCCTCTTACCATTCTGCCACCTCTCGACCCTACTTCACCTACCCCAGGCACTTATTACCTTCCATGCTTTTCCAGTTTTACAGGCTTTACATTAGCTGATCCCTCTGGCTGGAGTGCTGGAATGGATGACTAGGAACACCATCCTAAAGCTGGCACCCACTTGCTAGGGTATTACCTTATCTTCAAGCTTTGCATAGCATTTACAACTATGCCTTCTCCATCTTTCAAGTAAATAAGCCCAGGGAGACCAGACCAATGGACTTGTCTTATTCACTCATGTAACTTCAACATCAAAAACAGGGCCTGGGGGTGCCTGGGTGACTCATGACTCAGGTCATGATGTCCTCGGTTTGTGAGTTCGAGCCCTGCATGGGGCTGTGCAGACAGCTCAGAGCCTGAAGCCTGTTTCAGATTCTCTGGTTCCCACTCTCTGTCCCTACCCTGCTTAAGTTCTGTGTCTCTCAAAAATAAATACTAAAAAAAAATAAAACAATTAAAAAAAGAAAAGAACAGGGCCTGGCATACAGAGGTGCTCAATCAACACTTCATCAAATGTTAAATGGTTTGTTGTTAAAACAATAGTATAACAGGGCACCTGGGTGGCTCAGTCGGTTAAGCGTTCCACTCTTGATTTTGGCTCAGGTCATAATCTCATGGTCATGAGACTGAGCCCCATGTCAGGCTCTGTGTTGAGTGTGGAGCCTGCTTGGGACTCTCTCCCCTGCCCCCCTCAAAAATAAACATCAAACAAAAGCACAAAGAAACAATAGGATAATACAGGGACCATGTGTATGGATTAGACTGTTAGAGTTCATTCTTTTGGATTTCCTGTTATTTTTTACAATGTGCACTTTTTAAAAAAACTTTTTTATATACATAAAACTAGCCATTTTGTATACCAGTTTTGAAATTAAAAGGCACAAACCAAAATTTTACACAATCCTAGATAGGCTAATCTTTCCAAATCCAAAGTCTCACTAGCACTCCTGCCTCCTCACCCAGAAAGCCTGTTTTTCACTTGTGTTCCACATACCATTTTATTTCTCCAATTATGCAATTGAGAAACCCAGAATTCTTGGCTACTACCTTCTCCCCTCACCAAAACCTGGCCATTTTACACCTCCCCTCCCCCCGCCCCCATCTTTCAAATTCTTTAAATTTCTGACACCAGTACTCTAGTATACCTCAGTACAAACTAGTACTACCACTCTAGTATCCTATCTTTTGACTGAAATACTGGCTGTAATCCATTTACCTGATAATGAATTTGTTGCAGATCTCCTTCAGTTTTTTTAATGTTTTTATTTTTGAGAGAGAGAGAGACAGAGAGAGAGCACACGCGTGAGCAGGGCGGGTCAGAGAGAGAGGAAGACACAGAATCTGAAGACAGGCTCCAGGCTCTGAGCTAGCTGTCAGCACAGCAGAGGCTGGCGTGGGGCTCGAACCCACAAACTGTGAGATCATGACCTGAGCTGAAGTCGGATGCTTAACCGACTGAGCCACCCAGGCGCCCCATGTAGCTGGAGATATTTGAAAACAAAATTACGTGCCTCTACTTGTTAAAATCTTCAACTTCCCATTGCTCTTAGGATTAAGACCAACCAAGGCCCTTTATGGTCTGCCCCCCCAGCCACCTTCTTAAAATACGCACCCACACACTTCTTAGCAGCCTGAAAAAATGACAGGAAGGAGACAAGGGAAGTTTTGAGGACAAATGAGACTTCAAGTATTTATCAAATAGGTAAAAAAAATGAAATGTTCGTTATTAGCCAGGAATGCATAAATCATTTAGAGAAAATACATTACTGTGAACTTCTGATTTTTGAATTTTCTAGGACTTCAAAGGGGTACATGGCAAAAAAAAATTTTTTTTAATGTGTTTCGGTGGGGCAGGCGCCTGGGTGAGTCAGTTAAGTGCCCGACTTTGGCTCAGGTCATCATCTCACAATTCGTGAGTTCTAGCCCCACGCTGGGCTCTGTGCTGACAGCTGAGCCTGGGGCCTGCTTCATATTCTGTGTCTCCATCTCCATCTCTCAAAGATGAATAAATGAAAAAAAAAATTAATGTGTTTGGAACACAGGATAGGTTGGCAGGAGAAATGCAATGAAGTCAAAAGTAGTAAAACAGCCGGGCACCTGGGTGGCTCAATCGGTTAAGTGTTCAACTCCGTCTGGGCTCAGGTCACGATCTCATGTTTTCTGAGACCGAGTCCTGCGTCAGAGCAGAGGCTGCTTAGGATTCTCTCCCCCTCTGCCCCTCCCCTGCGCTCTCTCTCTCTCAAAAATAAACAAACCTAAAAAAGTTAAGATCATACTTGCAGAGGACATTACACTGTTTTAGGTACTTTATAGATTGACTCACTGGGAATCCTCACAATCACCCACCTTCCAGAAGCACAGAACAAGATTAACCATTGAACGGAGTTCCCATTCAAGCCCAGCTGTCTCCAAAGCTCTCCACTTGACTATTTTACTATATATAGCAGCTACTGAATGGACAATCTATTGAAGCTAAAGTTGTGCCTGGCCTAAATGAAACCACCCAAAGTTTTCCAGGAAAGAGACTAAATACAGAAAGGATTTGGAGGGGTTGTGAGGTGGTAAGATAAAGCACAGAAAACGAGCAGTTAAAGGAATATTAATGTTACAAAAGTGAAAGCATTTGGGGCGCCTGCTTGGCTCAGTCAGTCGAGCGTCCACCTTCGGCTCAGTTCATGATCTCACAGTTGGTGAGTTCAAAGCCCCACATTGGGCTTTGTGCTGAGAGCTCAGGGCCTGGAGCCTGCTTCGGAGCCTGTCTTCCTCTCTCTCTGCCCCTCTGCCTCTCGCGCTCTCAAAAATAAACTAGCTTAAAAAAAAAAAAAAGAGTGAAAGTATTTGAAGTAGGCAGCCAACTTTACCAAAACTATTAGAAGGAAAAAAAATATGAGATCAAGGTCAAAGAGATCAATTAATTTGGCAAGAAAAGCATACACAGTAATCTTTCTGTGGATGTTTAATTCTAAGTCTGCATTTATAGCATTTTGCCCAGTATTTGCTAATGCTAAAAACTTTCCTATTAATTCTGAAGAATATTAAATATAAGATGTATATACATACATAAACAGATTTGAAGATTTTAGTCTCTATTTGTCAAAAATACCCAGAAACTTTGTAGGAATGATTTGGCTTAATGACATGAATTATTTTAAAACATTACTCCCTGTATGAACGTCCTGAAATCTATCACTGAAGGAGAGAACTTTCATGATATAATACTGTTCATTTATTCAGTAATTTTAAAATAATTTGGAACTATGGCATCAAATTAACCAAGAGTCTACTACGAAATAATTAGTCTATGGAACACAGAAAGCAAACGGGAAAAAAGGGTGTTTATTCTTCTGTAGTTAAAATATAAATAATGAGCAAGTTGTCCTAATTTAAACGGAAAATATGAACACCCATCCACTAAATTTTCTTTCACTTGCCACAGACTATATGAATATAGTGTGACATATGTTTTATCCCTTCTAAAAAATGGTTTTCCCCAGCTATAGTTAGTTATTACATTATAATTATAATTTATAAAATCTTAAGTCTTATTACTTCCTTGACAGTACTGAAATAAGGGTTATTCTGGCTTCTCTCCAGTACAAACTTGTGAAGACTGACTGAAGGAATCTCCATAAACAGTATCAGGAAAAATTCATTTATAACCATCCCTTTTAACACAAGTCTCAAGTTCTAAAATTACATATGCACCAGGACCTCATTTTTCATTTGAAATATATACTTGTAAATGTGACTAAATAAATACTTTCCCTTTAATATTCTTTTAGAGCTTGACAAATTTGTTCCAATTTCTGAACTGGGCCATGTCCATAACTTCAGGTAACCTCAATCTTCCATCCCTCTTTTCCTTTCCTTCTGAAATAGGAGGTAGCAATCCTTTGGAAAACCCAAGTTTTGGTTTTTCTTTAAATAAATGTTTAGTAAGTAGTCTGCTTTAGATCATTCTCACCTTCCTTGTATTTAATTATTCTGTTTGGATATTCTTTAACTTGTATACCAGTTAGCTAAGTGAACTGGGATAGATCTCTGAACCATGTTCAAGTCTTACATTGAAATGTTTTACTTTTTTATACATCAAATTTCACAAACAAGCAGCGGTTGATTTTAGAACAATTCCTTATTTTTACTTAGGCCGCATGAAATGCAATAGGGAAAAAATACTTTGGAACACAAATCTACAGATTAAATTAGGGACATAGATAAATGCTGCAGACATCAGTAGTTTATTGTTTAGTCCAAACACATTCAAAATGGAAACTCAAAGAATACTTTTCCACCTGAAACAATTAAACTAGATTCTACTAGCATATAATGCTTAACACATTACAGCAATAAAGATGGTAATCCATTGTCTTCTATACCTACTAAAGCCAAGATGGTAAAGCCAATTTGGTTGCAATAGTGTCATAAGGATAGAATATTACCATCAAAATAAAGAATTAGCAAATAACAGTAATGGTCAATGAATATTTTTACTCTGGTTCACTGAAAAGGGGACAAAATGTTAAAAGTCCACAGTACTGCAGGTGAACAATCACCATGTAAACTTCTCCATGTGATGTTTTAATGTTTTTTTTCCATGGTATGTAAAGACTGAAGCTGAATGGCTCTTTACTCTAATTTTCTATTACACTTAACATTTGTCATTACTTTTGGTGCCAAAAAACAGTTTTCACGGGTGGCAGGGCAATATCCTAGATTGGAAATTATATATATATTAAAAAAGGGAAGGAAAAAGAAGTAATAGAGGGAAAATATGCTGTAAAAAAAAAAAAAACAACACTGACAATAAACCACTTACTTAGAAGTAGTTTGAATAAAGGCTTCAAAACTCAAAAGTAATTTTCTGGTAAGAACTTCAAGTACTATACATCAGAAAGAGTAAAAGTGTTCAAACAGGAAGAAAAAAATCTTTAAGCCCCCACCCCCCAAATGGAAACTATGAGAAATCTGTGTCCCCCAAATATATGCAATAGTGCAAGACTTTTCCCCAAACATGGAAGACCTCTTTCAAAGGGGAAAAAAGGAGATTTCACTTATATTGCCCAGTACATGAAAAACAAAATATGTGCATCATTTGCTAGTTTACTAAATAGCAAACAGTCCCATAATTCAGAACCAGTTTGCTACTATGTCAAGTGCATTTTTTGTTTGTTTTTACTAAGAATGGAGAAGTCTTCCATGCTAACAAGCAGCTTTAAGTGGTCACACTTAATTTACCTCACTCCGAGCCTGAAACATCAAAACTGTTATGTACCAAATGCTCCAAGCATAAAATTGGATATCCTTTGCCATACTTGCGGTTTACTGGAACTTGCTATAAAGACAGACAATAATCCAGCAGCTACAAACTTTGCTCACAGAATTGTTTAGAGATTCATGTAAAAATAAAAGATGTCGTCCCAGACTTAAATTCAGAGCCACTCGGGTGCTGACATCAGTTCAAGAATTGTGCAAAATGAATGACAGTTCCCTGCCCCCCAAATAGAAAATGCAAACACTTAGGAGCTGCTGTTCTTTTCTCTGAAAATTGCAGTATCCTCACTTCAGGTTTACTTGCCGTTTATGGAATCTGACTGCTTTTAAAATGTCATAAAAAATGTACATCAAATTGATTGACTTTTCCAAGCACCTCTCAAGTGATACGCTTCAACGTTCACATTCATGCTATGAGAAAAGTCAACAAGAGACTTACTCAAATGACTGACTTCCTCCTTCCCTCTCCCTCCCAAACACACAAGACTCCCTCCCACAGAGAACACAAAGTTGTTAACTGAAGAACAGGTAAATAAAATGCTAGTCAATTTACTGATTTTAAAGATACTGCAATTTTTATACACTTCAATGATTTTTCAACATTTTGCAGCTGTTTGGCTTTGCAGCACAGCAATTCATACACTATACTGTACAAAATTACCAGCAAGACTGGAATGATGTATTAATAGAAGGCACCATCATGCTTATTACATTACCAGAGAACAAAAAATACGGTAAAGACAATTTTCACTGTACACAGCTTAAAGAAAGGAAAAAGGGGAGGAGGAGTGTGTTGAGCAGCCAGCCATTTCTGTACTGAAGAGGGGCAGGTAGAAAAATCTTAGATATGGAGCTACTAAATCTGGTCTAATATTCAAGACCATAGCATTTAAAGTTCTGATTTTTGTTATTTAGTTCATAACTAAATGATTCCCTTCTGGAATATACTTGTAGTCTTGTTAAGGTTTATGTGTACACACGCTGGTCACAGCAAGCAGATAAAATGCCCTCATCATTTCACAAACTATTCTCTACTGGAAAAAGAGATGAAAGATTTTTTCCCCTGTTGCCTCCTGTTGCAGATGTCAATGTTAATGAGTTCAGAGTACCCATTAGTGCATTTTGATGAGTGCATAACAAGTTTCTGTTGGGTTGTATTTTTGGGGGGAGCCAAGAAAAAAGGCAAGATTCTCCAATTGCACAAATTGCACTATTTGTGTTTCCAACATTAATAGGCAGAAACAGTAACACTTAAACAAAATGTGCAGCAGAGGATTTTTTTTGACTCAAAGGACCTGAATTCAGTTGGGCATGTCCTTTTTAAGTTCATTTTGTTGTAGATTAAGATATGGTCATTTCTCAGTCCTTAATTCTCCAAGTCTAGATTTATAAATTAACAATGTGAATCCTGTTGTGAAATTGGGGAAATAATGTCCACCTCAATTTAACTGATAACCAAAAGATGCTTTTCACATCAAAGAAATGATCAAAAAGGCTGTGTCACATTCCAAAGCCAAAAAAAATTAACAAGAATGCAAACACGATGAATAATGTACCACTGCCAAGACTGTGCCAACAGTGGAGCTTCAGCGACGCTGTCCTGTGAAGCGGCCTTCCATTTGCCCGGTTCCTCTTCCAGAGCCAAGTTTCTGTGCCATGCCACCTCGTGGAGGAGGTCCTCTTCCATCCCGGTCACGCATCATTCCACCGCCCACTATTCCACGTGGACCACCAGGACCTCGATCATTGCGCCTAATATCCCTGCGATCATCACCACCACCTCTGGTTTCTCGCTCTCTTGCAGCTCTCGTTTTTTTCTCTTCCACATTTAAACGTACTTCCCCTCGAAACATAATTGGCTTTAAACGGAGAGAAAAAGATTTACATGGGCAGGTTAGACAGTACACTGTATTTTCTTACTTACATAAGTTAAAAAAAAAAAAAAAAAACCCTAGGGGCACCTGGGTGGTCCAGTCGATTAAGCCTCTGACCTTTGATTCTGGCCCAGGTCATGATCTCACTGTCCATGAGTTCGAGCTCTGCGTCAGGCTCTGCGCTGACAGCGCTGAGCCTGCTTGGGATTCTCTGTCTCCCTCACTCTCTGCTCCTCCCCTGCTCACACGCACATGCGCTCTCTCAAAATAAACTTTAAAAAATAAATAAAATAATCCACATCTCAGACTTTGAAACTAACAAATCTTTACTCTTTGCATTAATACCATTTCTAATAAACTTTTTGTTTATTTTGAGAGAGAGAGAGAGAGAGAGAGAGAGAGAGAGCGCGCGCGCACGAGCGGAGGAAGGGCAGAGAGAGAGGGAGACACAGAATCTGACGCAGGCTCCAGGCTCTGAGTTGTCAGCACAGAGCTCGACGCAGGGCTCGAATTCACGAACCGTGAGATCATGACCTGAGCCGAAGTCGGAAGCGTTATTAACCAACTGAGCCACCCAGGCACCCCAAGAAAAGATTTTTCTATGGCTTTAAAATGCACCAAGTTAGTATTACATACAATAGAATAATAAAGTTTTGAACTATGTATGCCCTTTTAGTCACTTACTTTTGCAATTAAGATTCTCTGAACTGGTTCAGAGTCATCAAAAACCACAAAACCAAAGTTTGGAAGCTTTCCCCCAACACCCTTGGTATTGATTCGAAGTTCCACAACGTTTCCAAAACCTGTGAAAATATATATTACACCAAAGAGATTAAATATTTTAATAGAAAATTTGTAGCTTTAAGTGTTGAGCAGTAATAACCTTAATCTACTTGAACCATTTCAAAATAAGCTGCAAGCTGCTACATCTAGCGACAACTACATTCACTCATACACGTTAAGGATGCTCACAACTATCCCAACGGCTTGTTACGTTACTCTTCTGAATTGGTCCTTTCAAAAGGAAAGTTACCTGTATAGCTTCACAAAAAGAAGGATATTTTCTATTTCTGACTTATGTTTGCCAAAAGAAGCCCATCCCCAAATTTAAGAACTGAATCAGCTCTTTCTTCTAACCTCTATAAATAGGCCAGTCAACACTAAGTACAATCACAGGGAAATATCTAATATAACCTTCTACTGAATTCTGATCAATTAAAGTGATTAGTACCTGGAGATATCCAGAGTATATAGATATACAAGTTCTTAAAGAAGTTCTTATTATGAAAAAAGCTCTAATCCCCCTGCTTAATTTTACAATAAAGCAAATAAACTACTCACTCATGAAGAACTCTTTCAGTTCATTTTCATCAATGTCATGTGGCAAGTTACCAACAAAAAGTTGATGACTGTCTGGATAGCGAATTATTCTACGGTTGTCAGATTCATTCTGTTCAATATCTCCTCTTCCTGAGAAAAGGAATAGGACAGACATTAAAGTTTACAATATATAACAACTAGTTCAAAGCAATGAATGTATGAAAGATATTCCTGTTTAGTTTAATAAGATAGTGAGCTCCTTGAACAGAGGTGGAAGTGCCTATTATTAGTAGGTTAGTTAGAAAATAACATGACACCGAGTATAAAGTGAGGGTATTGACTAGACTGCTAAAATTCCTTCTTCTAGATCTACTGGTTTGATTATTTGAAAGTCCAACATTAGTACAAGTATTCCTCCTTAACCAAATTCTTGCCATCATCCAGGAACCAAACAAATTTCAGATAGTGAGATATATTTGTTCTATGTATTTGTTTAGTATTTTGAAATTTACAAATTTATCTTCAGTTGTATGAAATTATAGCCAAATCAGTAAATTTAACAGTAACAATATCTCATTCAAATAGGCTATATACATATTAATGTGCTCAAATTTATATAAAAATTTTTTATTTGATCCTCTCAATAACACAAAGAACACAATGAGGCATATGAAAAAGGCATCACACGAGAAAAATTTGTGTAGTAACTAAATGGCATAAGAGAAGCTCATAATTTAAGGATCTCACCTAAGATCATAAGCTCAGGCAGTAGCAAAACTAGGACAAACCCCAGTTCTCATGACTTCTGGTTTAGTAACGGATCACTTTATTTTTGTGGGAAAAATTACACAGGCTATTGATGGATACGATCTCCCACCTCCGCCCAAAAGCAATCTAAACATACTTAAAGAATTCAAACAGAGTTGCTACATATATTAGCTAACAATGGAAACAAGTCAAAAATCATGGCAACTTACTTAATACCTAAGACAATCAAAATAAGAAGAATCGGGGTGTGCTTATTGTTTATCTGTGAAGAGATAAGAGTGCTACGTAAGAGAGTAGGTTATTGGCAGCTCGGTTTTGAATTCTTAGAACCAGTGACAATAACCAAATAAAATCTGTCTCAAAATTTTTACACTTTCAAAATACATGTCTCCATCACATGTCAACTAATCCTCCCCTAAAAGTCAGTTGTTCTACCCCAGACTGTACTTTAGCAAGTTAAACCTTTAAATAAATTTGGTATTAAAAGGAACTGTATATAAAACACATTATAGTTGTTTTTTTTTTAAGTTCAGTCTTTTCCAACTTTCCAAGTGCTAAAATGCTGAAGGCCACAGACAGGTTGACTCACCTGGTCTTGGTCCTCTAGGAGGGAAACCAGGTCGTTCTCTAGGTCGTTGTTCACGCACACGAGGTGGCTGAGACTGAACTTCTGGTTTAGCTTCAACTCTTGGCTAAAATACAAGGAAAAAAAAACACATTATAAAGAAACTCATTCCACAGGAGACAAAACAACTAAAGCAACTACCAGCAAGTCACCAGCAGACATAACGCTAATTTTAAGTTTAGAGTATTTTTAACATAGTGTCCTATGTATGTGAATAAATTTTTATATTCTGTACCAATCTAGGACTGTAGGGTAGGTTTGTTTTTCTATTCAAGGATATAGAACTCAAAAAATAAGCTGCTTTTACAACCACATCTTTTTCAATAAATTTACACCCACACTGAGACAGCATTAAAGGTACTGCTATAAAAACCACAAAAATGCAAGATGAGTCACTCCATGTAAATGCATATGCAAAAAAAAAGTCATCTTTATTTTAGACAAAATTATGACACATACTTTCTAATTATCTAGTTTGCTGCCCCTCAAATGTTAACAGTGCTTAGCCAATATGTTCTAAACTCTGCCTATAAATCTTAAAAATATTTAGATAGTTCAAAACATACAATTTTGCTTATTCTAAGCAGCTAAAAATACTACTTTTAAGTTAAAATTAAATAAGACAGAAACATGTGTAAAGCACCTCAGAATCAAGGAGTCCTTTAGCACCCTACTGTTCTTCCATATAGAAAGTATGCAAGACCCCAACAATTTTCTTGAACTGCAACCATGGGGGGAGAGGGGGGTCAGGCAGAGAGGAATAGAACTTTTTAACATGCCTTCCAAAAATTTCTGCTAACTGCTAAAATTACACACACATAATTAAAGTAACTATTTTAAAACAAAGTAACATCTGCTATTACCTTTTCCTTAATACAGTGGCATTTTCAATATTCCCAAACTCTTCGGGCCATCCACTGCCCAAAATATTTATGGTTCAAGGAAGAGATAAAATATATGCAACCTGAAAACACTCAGCAGGATATGAAGAAAATGTCCTCAAAATCAGAAAACTAGTGATTTCAGTCAGGTCTTTATGACTGATCTCTGAGGACCTCAGTCCAGCCAATATCTCAAACTCTCTCATCAATTATATAACTGATTATTATAACTTGCAAGATCAAATTCTGATACAAAGAGTTATACTTCTTTCAAAAGTGACGATTTTATTGTAAATGATTTCACCCACTGTAATCAAAAGGTACATTAATTCCTACCCTAGAAGTTTTTAACCGATTTGTATGTCTCTTTCCAAACTGTTCTTCCATGAAGACTTCCCATTTCCCTCAAGATGAAGTTGCTCCCCAGGGCACCTGGGTGGTTCAGTCAGTTAAGCATCCGACTAGATTTCGGCTCAGGTCATATCTCATGGTTTGTGAGTTCAAACCCCATGCTGGGCTCTGTGCTGCTTGGGAATTATCTGTCTCCCTCTTTCTCTGCCCTTCCCAGGCTTGCACTCCCTTTCTCGAAAATAAATACATAAACATTAAAAAAAAAAAAAAGGTGAAGTTGTTTCCCATGTTCTAGAACTTTTGCTATTTTAAAAATAATTTCAACTCTTTCCAGTTTTATCAATTATTTACCTGTATTTATTCCTATAAGGACTATATCTTAATTCATTTCTACATCACCCAAAAACCAACCACAGTGATGTTAGGCATAGATGTTCAGTAATTATTGGCTCATTTAAAATTAAATTATATTTTTAGTTCTTTAGCATGTAGGAGAATGTTCTATGCCTGACAAGGAGACCCATGCTATAGCCCTGAAACCACTGCTATCTCCATTCGGAGTTTAACACTATATGGTAATTTGACCTGAAATGTGATGCCTAAAAAAGGCAGTTATGTAAAGTTTCACTAAGGGGGCCTAAAAGTGTGAACAATTAAAAACAGACATACTCTAACAAAGTTTAATGAAGCTAGGGGTGCTTAGGAAATTAATAAAAATAGCAAATGTACCTTTTAATTTAAAATTCTCAGAAAAACCTCAGACTCACTGAACACAAATGTTATCAAAGAACTTAAGAGGTGCCCTCACTAACCTGATTTAAATTCTTTTCCAAATTGATTACCAAAACAAAAATAACTACATTTACCAAAATAGAAAGGTTCTTCATTATCGTTTAAGGATTTAAAATTAAAAACAAATATAATTTCCAACGTCTTTCCAATCATTCATAGTGATTTAGCAACTTGTCAGTAGATATTTGATGATGCCAATGCAAAAAAAAAAACATATGGACCAATATTCCTTTCAACAACTGATTAATATATGTCAACTAAGCCAGCTGTGAATTCATAATTAATCAGGCTCAATTTCATGATTAAAACTATTTACTCCGAAAAGATAAAATGGCTAACACACCACATACTATACTTTAGAGCCTTAAAATTAATTCCGTGCAACCAGAAAGTGTGCTCAGGTGACAAATCTCACAAATGAAAGTCAAACAATATGAAATAAAAATGGAACCAGCAAATCAATAAAAGCAGATAAAACCTTAACTAAGTCCTTCAACTGAACATAAGCTAGTTAATGTTAGATAAACTAGTGAATTTCTAGACAAAGCCTTCTTACCATGAAATTAACTTACCTAGTTCTAAATTAATTCCTACCAATATCCTAAAATTAGATTTAATTCTTTCTATTAAACTATGCTAAAATTGATAAGGAAATGGATACTACACCAAACTAATAAAATTCAAGGATTTATTAAATCTACTGGAAAACTCATGAATCCATTCTAAATATAGACTAAAAAGAGCAGAACATTGTTTTAAATAGAAGTTTAAGTCATACATGTTTAAAAATGTCTTGGGGCGCCTGGGTGGCTCAGTCGGTTGAGCGTCCGACTTCGGCTCAGGTCATGATCTCATGGTTCGTGGGTTCAAGCCCCGCATCAGGCTCTGTGTTGACAGCTCGGAGCCTGGAGCCTGTTTCAGATTCTGTGTCTCCCCTTCTCTCTGCCCCTCCCCCACTCGTGCTCTGTCTCTGTCTCAAAAATAAACTATAAAAAAAATTAAAAAATAAATAAACACATATATTTTTAAAAAAAGTCTTAATAAGGGGATGGGCTGGAAAATAAAATCTAGTCTCCTACAATTAAAAAGAAACCTATAGGGTTACCTGAGTCACAAAGGGACTCTGGTGTCCAACAACATAAATTCAAAGCCCAGCCCTATGATATTTATACAGCTGTCTGACCTTAGGGTGAAGTACTCTGGGCCTCAATTTACTCATCCGTGAAACAGGAATAGTAACAGTAATCACCCTCAAAGGGTGACTGTGAGGATTAGATGAGAATGAATAAAAGTGCTTTGCACAATGCCTGGCACATACTGAAGACGTAATAAGCACTAGCTATTTTAACTTTTAACTAAAAGTTTAAAATAAATGTAGCCAACACTCAGAAGATGAAGTCACAATCCAAAGGATTCCAAATGCAAATCTGGTAAGAAATCAAGCATTTCAAAAGAAAATTCAGAAATCACTCATCAGGTCTTCAGATACGGGTTGAAAACCACAACCAACACTTGACAAATTAATTTCTTCAGTAAGACAATTCTGGTTTGTGATCTGCCATTATTCAATATTTCCTGAATATGTTAACTGAAAAAAATAAAACCGGTATCTTGAAGCCATGTGTTCTATTTTATGTAGCTGACTACGTGTACCAACACCATAAAGACTGTCTAATGATTATTAGCTACTTTTTTGAAACCTCAAAGTTTCACTGTTTAGAGCATATAAGAAGTTAATGTGCACTAACCATTTTAAATGTAAATTTTCTAGTGGAATGAAGTCTGACTCAAAATGTAGGAAAGAGAATAGAATACCTGTTAGCTATACTATAGAATTAACTAAATTCTAATTAAATTGAAACCATACCTATTAAACACATTAGGTAGCCAGTGTCTTATTTTCAATGTTTTGAAAGCTCTGAAATGGGTAAGATGACAAACAGATGAAAAGCAGAATACTGGAATGATCAGTTAAGTGAACACTACAGTCATAAGTTGGTACAGGCTTCAATTAAATGGAGTGAACCACTTACAGACTGAGAGCTTAGGCAGTGTATTTTTTAAAGTTTCCTGTTTTGTTTTTTTTTTTAAACAATGATTTTTATAATGCCATACTACTTTGTGCCTTTCCAAATTTCTTCCCTAAAATATTTTCGCTAAATAAAATTTAAAACTTTAAAAGGAACATATTTGTTATTTTAAGAAGCCTTTTAAACGACTATATCTATCTATCTACATATATATATATATATATATATATATATATTGGTAAAACCAACTTAATGTGTATTTCACACCCAAACCCCAAATACTACCTATGCAGATGATGGAGATTTGGCATTTAAAGTGGGTGCACTGACATTTAATACAGTTTTTCTTGTATATTTAATCCATAATTTCTGATTGACTCATTTAAAGAAGTATAAAAGAGATAAGCAATTGGCAATGTAACAAGGATACAATCCAATGTGTTCACAGATTGGTTACCTGTGAGACTGGTGCTTTAACATGGGGTGGAATTCCAGAGGAAGAAACAGTACCACTAGGAGGCAGGTTTTTACTGGTCACTGAAGCCCAGGAGAAAGCCTGCAGGAAATGCAACAAACCTAGACTACTAATCATGGAAAACCACCAACATTCCTATAGGGAAACTTCCAAATATATACTTTCTTTTCATTTCTAAACTATTGTTCTATATTGGAGGACTCCTCAAAAGAAAGGCACACACACACATGCCAGTCTATGTGCCAGCTTTCAAAATCTCATTACGCAAGATTATGTTTTGTCTGAACTACTAAATAAATCCACAAGCACGTTCCTATATGCTCTAAGGAGATGAGCAATGGCAAACAAAACCACTAACTACACATGCTAGAAAAATAAGAACCTCATAGAACCAATTTCTTCCCCTTTTGGAAGATAAAGTGTGTGATGGTGTTGAGGGGAAGGATAGGAAAGAAGAGAGTATTCACTGGAAACTTTAACAGACATTCACAAATTGAACAAGGAAATCTCCTCCTCTCACTACCCAAATATACTTTACACCCTTCTACTTTACAGAAAGATAAAAGATGTTTTAGGTAGGCTTAAATGATACACTACGGGTGTCACTCATCTTTCCAAGATCATTTCATTGGTGTTGTAAGGAAATTGCTCCCATTTAAACCAGAAATAACAGGTACCTCTTCTTTTAATAGGCCAACTTGTTTAAGTTGGGAAATTGCATGACTCCAGTTGCATTCGTGCATAGAGGACTTCTACGGAATGGAAGAGGAACTTTCAGCTATATATGGACTCAAATAATTGCATTAAGAGACTAAACACTGCACACAGACAGGAATAATTGTAAGTTTCACTCTTTGGGATATTTTGAGGGGCGGTGGAATACAAAGAAATTTCCTCCGGATTACAAAAAACCCAACCTTCATATACATAAAAAACCATAGTTTACTATGTCAAACAGTTTAACATGACAGAACAAAGTTCATGCTTCATTAATGGCACCAAATACAAAAGTGTGATGTCACAGGCCTAAAGAGCTCCTTTGATTCTAACCTTTGGTGGTTCCTGTGGCAGAGAAACAGGTTCAGCAGGAGGAGGAGAAGTAGACTTCTCCTCTAATTCTTCTAAGTTCTTCTCCTCCACTTGTGGCTTTAGTTCTTCAGTCTTTGTTTCAGATTCTGGCTCAGGTTCAGGTTCATGAGAGGACTCTTCCAAAGGTTCCTCTATGCCATTACTAGAATAAAATAGTTTATTCATTTTTCAGCATGATGGAAACAATCAGTTTGAATAAAATAAAATGCAGTATTTCTCTAATCCAATGCACGTAACTAGTAATAAACTGTTTTGAAGCAAAGTCCAGTAAGAACTAGAAGGCAGATGTGAAGGCAGAAGGGAATGATAGTCTTGCAAAGCATTTCTTAGATCCTGCCATTTTCAAATGGGAATACCGAATTACTAAAAATGTTTATTACTTCAATACTAACTATAAATAAACCCCATATTTATAAAAATAAAATGTCCTCTGTGTTGTCCCAAATATTCTACATCATCAGGAAGTAATCACTGTTTAGGGCAAAACCATGTTCAGTCTTCTATATAAATAAAACAACTTTTTCCAAACATATATATACGGTACTCAAATACTGGCTTGACAGGTAGCTTTATTAAAAATTTACTTCTAACAATAATTCTAGAACAAAAACCACATTACAACTACATAATTTAGGCCAAATTTGGCCTTGCAAACACGTCTTACGCCACAGGATGAGCTTCATAGTAACCACTATCAGCATTTTCTTGCACAGGTTCTGGGGATGGTTGCCTTTCTTCTTGTTCCTCTTCTACCTCATCTTCTGATTCTGACAATATATAATACATGTAACAATTTCATATACATATTTTTAATGTTTAAGGAAGTTATATAATGGTTTAAAACACTGGCCTATTTCTTACTAAGGCGTTCAATGGCAGTATTCCCTGTTCTCTTAAAAACTGAAGAGCAAGATAAAATTTGGTATTTACTCTATTTTAAAAAAAGATCTAGGGGCACCTGGTGGCTCAACTGGTTAAGCGACCGACTCTTGATTTCATCTCAGGTCGTGATCTTAGTGCTTCTGAGATCTAGCTCCGCATTGGGCTCTGTGATGACAGTGTGAAGCCTATTCTCTCTCTCCCTCTCTCTCTGCCCCTCCCCTACTCATGCTCTTTCCCTCTCTCCCTCTCTCACAAAATAAACATTAAAAAAAAAATTTAAAAAGATCATTAAGGAAAGGTAGGAAATAAATGATATTAAAGCCTAAACTGTTTCCTCTGTCAGAGCTATTCAGTAGTACAATAATGATAAGAAAAGGAAATAAACTGATATATATAAATGGAAGATCAAATATAGCCAAAAAATGGACAGGCAACAAAGATACATTAAGTAGAAAAAAGCAAGCTCTGAACCAACATAACTGCATTTTTATAAAAATAAGTATTGCTAAGGATAGGATTCAACAAAATTCTGTTAAATAGGCACCAAACTCTTGGTTATTTATAGAGGATGAGATTGAAATTTCACTTTCTATGTATGATTTTTATATAATGAACATTTATTTCTTTTTAAAAAAAGGAAAAAAGGGGGTCTGACTCAGTTACAATAGAGGCAAATTTCTCTAAGTTTTGTACTTTTCATGTCCTTAAAGAGCGTTGATAGAATCCTATCTTGAAAGTACCCTCACCTTCATCGAGTTCAGGTTCAGAATCACCAAAAACTTCATCTTCATAACGAAACATATCATTGTGAACATAAAACTTATTTGGAACAGATCCCTAAAGGAAAACAAAACCCAAATATTTCATTAAATACTCATATATGTGGCACTGCATATAAAGAACAAATTATGTGGCATATGCATTATCTATTTTAACATTATAGAAATTTAAAAAATACATATAATGTAGACTCAGTGTGATTTTCTAAAATTGAACATGCTATATTAATATAAAGGACACTATAAAAGATCATTCAAATATTGGAACTCAAGAAATGGCTACTCAATAGAAGAGAACTAGGACTAATTAACAAATGAAACTTTTCCTTTTTAACATAATTAAGATACTTTTTGTATTATTTATGTAATCTAAGTAATCTATTTAGACATTTGTGCCAGCATGACTTTCACTTCAATAGGCAATGTGAAAAATAAATAAAATAGCAAAGTGTATACACACACAAAGCTCAAATTATAGCTGACCTTGAACACAAGTGTGAACTGCATGAGTCCACTTACACATGATTTTTTGATAAATATGGTAGTATACTGTAAATGTATTTTCTCTTACATAATACCATTTTCTTTTCTCTAGCTTACTTTATTATACAAGAATACAGTATAGAATACATATAACATACAAAATATGTGTTAACTGGACTATCAATAAGGCTTCTGGCCAATGACAGGCTACTAGTAAAGTTTTTGAAAAGTCAAAAGTTATGTGTTGATTTTCAGCTGCATGGAAGACTGGTGGTGCCCCTAACGCTGGCACTGCTCAAGGGTCAAATGTTTATCAATGGGTCCAATACCAATTTCTCAAATTTAGCTACATGCATATCTAAACCTTTAAGAAGAAACTCTGGACACTTCAAGCAACTAATAACAATCAAAATCATACAAATGAAAATTAAGTCAAATGAAAACATACTTCAGGAGCCAGAACAAAGGTTTGCATAAACTTCCTCTCTGGCTGTCCGCTGTTAGATAGCAAACCCATGACCTGGACAACTACTCCATCACTCAAGGTTGCATGAGCATCCACATGACGAATTTTAGTATGACATTCACTGAAGTTCAGAGATAATACTTTGTGGTGTATATCCTTTAAATAGGAGAAGAAAGGAAGACATACAAACTCTTATGATACTACATTACTTAATCTATAGACCTTCACTAATTTCCTCACAATTCTACAATATTAACTACTTAATCTGTCTCATTTGAATCCATTCCTCCATGATATGCATTACTCCCAGACTGATATTCCCAAACCACCATTTTCAACATGTCACAGCTCTCCATAAGAGATCCCTATGGCTGCCTCCTATTAAAGTATTCCAGGCTTTATATAGCTCTCTCCCACTATTCTGTATTAAGTATTTAGTCATTCACACAAACTATGCTGACTATTCCTTGACTTCACAACTGGTTTCACTTTATTGTGTGTTTTCTGGTGCATTTCTTCTACTTTCAATTTCCTCTTGTTTGGTATGGCCAAATTCTGTAATTCAGAGTCTAGTTAAAGTCCCACATCTTCCATAAGGTCATAAAGGCACATATGGTTCTGCGCATCCCTATAAGGTTTAGCCCATATTTGTATAAACTTAATACATTGTTCTCAACTGTTTCAGGTATAAAATACATCAAGGAGAGATAATATTCTATCTTCTCCTTTGTATCCAACCCCTTGTAATACCTTGTTTCAAACAAAACAAATATGTATAAGAACTGAAAGCACATTTAAAAATTATTGTAACATAAATTCTAGTTACAACTAATGATCACCTTCAAGAAGAAATTCATGGGCACAAAAAGGCTATTTTCAACTCTGCCTTAAAATAAAAAATCTAAAATGTATATGAAATTGATACTTACATTTTGGCCATAAACAGCCTCCTGGGGCTTTCCACTAGCATCTACTCCACCATGAACATATGAAGAATTCCTTCCATAAAACCTATAAGGCCAGTGATAATTGATTAACATTCAAATTTAAAAGGCAGCAGAGTTCTGGTGTACAATAGCCATAGCTTGTATGTCTGGCTCCATCCCTTATTAGTTGTGTGATCTTGATAAAGTTACTTACGGTCCTTAAGTTCAGTTTCCTTGGTCATCAAACACATAGTAATTATTCCATAAGGCCATTGTAAGGATTAAATGATTAATGACAGAATTTTTAGTATTCCTGGCACACTGAATATACATGCAACCATTTGCTATTCTTATCTAATTCCTAGCCCATCTATTTTTTTAAGTGGAAGAATGAGATTCAAAATACATTCTAAATACTGATGTTGAAGTAACTAACCCAGCTTTCCCTTCAAATACAAAAAATCATTTATCTAGATTTGTTTGGGAATCAGATGCTGTTTAACATTCTACTCAAAGTTCCAAATGATTACTAATTTCAAAGACTTAGATTAAAAGTTTAGTTAGATTTACAGTAATTGAAATAATTCAGAGACCAAATAAGAAAATCTACATTATTTCAGTATCTATTACCTCATTAATATTTCATACTGCTCTTAAGTACATGGTAAACTATTCTTTGGCATCATCCAAAGCAATTAGAATTAATATCCTTCTAAATTAAGGTTATCAAACACATAAAGTTAATTTTTTCATAAAGAAAACTCAGCTTCTATTGTTAATGAAACATATAAGACTTTCCTCTATACCAAGCAAAGTAGTCAGTGTATTACATATATTAACTCACTGATGTCCTCACAACTTCATGAAATAAGTGCTATTATGTAAATGAGCAAACTGAGATTCAGAAGAAGTTAAATCAACTCTCCTAAGACTGCACACCTATCAAGTGGGGTAGCTAAGACATGAAATGAACCCAGACAGTCTGGCTCTACAGTCTATGCTTTTAACTAGTATCTGTATTTTTAAGTTTACACTATTTTCTTGCATGTACCACTGACAAACATGTAAATTTCTACCGTTTTTCTGGAGGACAATTTGGCTGTATGTAAGAAATATCTTAGAAATGATACCTTTGATTTAACAATTCTACTTGTAAGAACTTATCTTAATAACTAGGAAAGGTGCACAAAGATGCACATGTAAGGATACTCATCACAGTTTGTTAAAAAGTAAAAAAAATTATCAACTAATTTTTATTAATAGGGAATTTGGTTACATAAACTAAGTATAAAACAGAAGTTTGTACCTTTATTTGAAATGATGGAGAACCTTAATGTCACTACAAAAAAAGCTCCCTGTTTAATATCTACATTATATAAACACTAAATTTCAGACAAGGAAAGGCCCTATTAATTCCATTCTCCCCCCCACTCTAAACTCCTTTATATACACTGTCAACAAGAATGTCTTTTGGAATGTACAGGTACTTATTTTTGGATTTCTTTTTTTGAGAAAGGGCATTAGTTATAGAAACACGTCTTGAATAATGCAAGGCATATTTCAAAATCGAACTTTAGAATGTCCAGCATACTTATAAAGAGGACCTAGCTAAAAGAATCTAAGTCCTTTTAATAGCTTTTCCCACATGAAGTGGCAATGACTTATCCTTTAACTCATGTGGCCGATGTGTTCCACAACAAATATCTGCAGTCTAATCCTTACAAAAGTCTCACTTATCTTCCACCTGCTAAAATACACAGGAAGAACAAAAATTATAAATACTACTTACAACATATATCAATTTCATTTCAAATTCTGGAAAAAATAAGCTTACAGATGTCCAACTCTTGCCAAAATAGTAAATAAGGCTACTGTGTTGCTGTTTTACCAAGGAATAGTACTTTGCAGATCAATCAGAAAAAATTTTCACAAGTACAGTCACTTAAATGATTCATTTTCTAACACTGCTATAACGAACTTAAAAGATAACTTACACCCATAATTTCAAACTACAGATTAGAACCCATCAGTTGGTCAAGCCCAAGAAATACACTTCACATTATACACATGTACACAACTGTATAAAATACAAAATACCGGAGAACTGTGCATGTGTGTACAATGTGAAGTGTTTTTCTTACTGTAGATTTCATTTTTTTAAAAATTGGTTTTAACCATCAGGTAAAATATTGGATATGGTTTGCAAAGAAACAATCAGAACGTGAGACAGGAAAGACGATATATACGTAGTCCTATTCAAGAAAAGAATCTAAATAAAAATACTAAATAACCCATTTAGAATTTACCTGTGTAAATATTCTGGAGCTTTATTCAGCAAAGTATAGTATTGCCTCACAAACTCCCGCCCTACAAGCAGCGGACTGGGCTTCTCCATAACCATTTCTTTGCTGCACAATGTCAAATGCTAAGGAAGCAAACACAAAAATGATTAACTATTAAAAAGTCATCTTCATAAACTTTCAGGAAGTAAAGCTTTCTTAGTCATACAAACAGGAATAAAGAATATTAATGCATTTGTTTAAAAGCAATTTATAACAACAAAATAATAACTTCCCAACAACTACTGGTAAATTCCAAGACTCACAGTTCCTTCATCTCTATTCCTTAAGGGGGGGGGACAAGCGGGGAGGGAGTGTCTCAGTTTTTTCTCTTATCCCCAAGAGAGTACTATGCTGCCCCACACAATGAACACCATAACCAAGTCTTTCTGTCCACAGTACCTTTCTCCTTTGGGGACTATAATCTATGTCCTTGGATTCCAATGGTTTATTTTTTAAAACCAGACAGAGGGCACCAGTTAGGACCTGGAGATTACACTTATCATGGAAAACTATTGACTTGTATCTTGTTTGTATTCTCTCTCCTTGGAATTATTTCACTGCCATCAGGAGATGGCAACCTTTAGTGCTGTTTAAAACATCTGGATTCTCTGCCATAAAATCTGTTGCCACCAATCGCTAGAAAGAAGTGTTGTTGGAGCCTTCTGTATACTCAAGAATAAACTTTGGCAAAAAAAGAAAGAAAAAAAAGAAAACAAAACATACAGTAGGGCTCATCTCTTTACTTCTGTTACTCAGCCATTTCTACCTTACTCTAAGGTCAGAGTAAACCCAGCCTAGAGTCCTGCCAGTCTGCTCTTCACTCTTTTGTTCTACTCTGAATTCTGTACCACATACAATTAAACCAACTCATAAAAAGGAGAAATGAAAAAATTCACAAAGCAGAATCATATACTGTCATTTCAGGTACCGTAAGTTTCCTCCAAAACCTAAAACTTCCAATAAGGATTAGCAAACCCTAATGCATAAAAAGAACTCTTATTTGGTATATATTTAAAGTCACAAAGCTAAGTTACATAGTATTTTTATTTTGGATGATGATGAAGTGTGAAGTATTTATCTAGTAAAATTAATGTGAAAATTATACATACTTTATTTTTTAATATTTTGAGAGAGAGTGCAAGTGCATGCATGAGCAGGAGGGGGGCGGGGGGGGAAGAGAGAAAGAGAAAGAGAAAGAGAGAGAGAGAGAGAGAGAGAGAGAGAGAGAGAGAGAGACAGAGAGACAGAGAGAGAGAGGACAGTCCCAAGCAGGCTCCTTGCGCTGCGGTAAAGTTAATCGCACAACCGAGATGGTGACCTGAGCTGGTATCAAGAGTTGGAAATTTAACCAACGGAGCCACTCAGGCACCCCTTAAGTTTGTGTTTATAATTCTTGCACAGCCAATGTATAATCACAATCCAGTCAAGAGGAAAAACAAAAGAACCAAATTACACATTCAGAATTAATGTGATTACAAGAACAACCGTGCAATTTTTATTATTCACGGCAAAGTACTCAACTCATAGGTAAGCAACTTCTGGGATTTGGGTCCATTTTTTTTAAATTTTTTTATGTTTTACTTATTTTTGAGAGAAGAGAGAGACAGTGTGAGCAGGGGAGGGTCAGAGAGAGAGGGAGATACATAATCTGAAGACAGGCTCCAGGTTCTGAGCTGTCAGCACAGAGCCCGACGCGGGGCCCGAACCCACAAACCTTGAGATCATGACCTGAGCCGAAGCCGGACGCTCAACCGACTGAGACACCCAGGTGTCCCCTTCCATTATCTTTTAAAAAAATGATAAAAAAACAAACCTCTGAACTTGGGACTAAGAAAAAGATTTTAACTATCTAAACCATGAAAGAGTTAGCTTTTCAATTTCCTGATTCACAAATTGAGATGTGATCTCTGGTCAAACCTACAAGATGATACATTTCAACAAAGATAGCCAAGATTAAAGGATACTTCTGTACAGAAAAAAATCTTCTTCATGTAGTTGTTAGCCTCTAGCACCTTCAAAGATTAAGAGCAAATTATCATCTAACATCTTTTTGGATAAAGTAAAATTTCATGTATTAAACCCCACTTTTTCCTATAAACATTTGAAAACGTGGAGATTTGTGTCACACTGGGATGCAAAATGTAAACTCACCTGTCCATGTCAATTAAAAATAATCCTGGGGAACCTGGGTGGGTCAGGTGGTTAAGCGTCTGACTTCGGCTCAGTCAGTCATGAACTCACGGTTCGGGAGTTGGAGTCCCACTTGGGTTCTGTGCTGACAGCTCAGAGCCTGGAGCTCGCTTCAGATTCTGTGTCTCCCTCTCTCTCCCTGCCCCTCCCCTGCTTGCACTCTGTCTCTCTCTCCCTCAAAATAAATAAACATTAAAAAAAACTTTTTTTTTTTAAATCAATCCTATTTATTCATCCAAATACCAACTTGATTCTACCTGGTTTCCCAGATATAATTTACAGAGCCTCAACTACTTGAGATCATTCTACTTTCCAACTTTACCCCACTTAAAATCCCTGTATATCTTCATCAACATCCTTTTATTCATTCTTGTTTCTTAAAATGCTTCCTCTCCATTTGCCTAGATTAATTCCTGAAGTATATCTACTCCAGCTCTCATGGGAAATTGCTCTGTATCAACTGGCACTCTCTTTTCTGAATCTCTTAATACCAGTGAGAGGGAAATGGAGGACAGGAAGAAAATTAACACATGTACACAAGAGAAAAGAAAGTCACATTGGGCTTCATCTTACAATATAAATGTACTTCAATTTCAAAATTAAAAAAAAGCAACTGGTTCTTCTGGCTGTTTTAATACCTTTTTTTTTTTTTTTTTAATCAGCAAAAGGAACTTTTGGTTTCTTCCTTGATTAAAACTTCAGCTTTTAGTTAAGTACTTAGATTTGTTTGTTCACTTTTTGGTTAAAGATTCAGTAAATCACTAACTAGTATAATAGAGCTGCCCCTAAAGCACACAATCTCAGGCTACAATATAATGTCTAAAATGAGCTGACAATTCTATTCTACTTTGTACAAGTTAAATACCGGATGAAGAGTACATCAACATTACAGGAAAGTAGACTTACGTTCAAAAAATCCAAGAATAACAAGAATAGAGCTACTTCATAAACAGTCAGTCAATGTAGGTATATATCCCAGAGACACAATTCTGCACAATTTTGCAGAAATCTAGTAGAAACAGTCTATGTCTAACAATGTTTAGGTTGCTCTAACACTAGGATTCTAGAAATCTACTAAACAAGAACTAAGACCTTTGATTCCTATTCCAATACTGCATATCTTCCTATCTTTATGACTGAAATCCTGTGCATTTATTTGGGCCCAGATATCATCCCCCTGAAAATCTTTCCTGATTCAACAGACTATAATTGTCTTTCCTCTGGATTCTCAAAATACTTTTTATTAATCATATTGTTCCCTAAATTACTAACTGTGCATTAGTCTCCCTTATCTCTCTTACACTCTCAAATATTACAATCTGAGCTCTCCCCCTTAAATATAATTCTCCAGAAAGTCATAATTCTGAAAACTCCAATGACCTCTCTGTCTTCCATTTATTTACATTAGCATTGTTGATAGCCTACTCCTAATACTTCCAGATTTCTAGGATAAGGCATCTTTCCTTCTCATGAAAATGCAGAAGTTCTCAAAATTCTGTCTTCTAACCTGGAAGTTTTAGAATCTAATGGCTTTAGCTCTCATATCTACCTAAGAGAATAACTAGCTAATCTGTACCATGAACTCAAACTTTACATTTTTAACCCCCTGCTGAATACCCAACATGTGACCTCATAGGTTACCCAATACATGCATCCCTTCTCCAGATACACATAAAAGTGTTCCTTATTTCTGGTTAATGGTGCCACCACATCTTCTTGGCTCGAATGCTCAGTTCTAAGTGATTTTCCTTCTTTAATCAAATGGTGAAATCCTAACAACTCAAAAATCTTTTGCAATTTATCGCATCATTTCCACTCCCACTGAATTCACACTCTTTACATCTTCAGGTCTTCCAAGCTTCTTTATCATGTGCAACATTTATTAAATACAGTAAAATCTAAGCATCTGCATTCAGTTTGAAATATAAGGCATTACACAAAAATCCAGCCTGAAATTCATGGTCCTGACCAACTTTATCTCCCATCGCATTTCTCACTTCTGTAACAAATTCTGTGTTCGAAGAACACTATGCCACTCACCATCATTCCCTGAACCTGAGATTTTCATTCTTTAGGCCATTGTCTTACCTCATTCAACATAACCTGGGTGAATAGGTGGGATAACACAAATTCTTTCAACGATAATTGAATGTCCACTCTACATGTATCAGAAATTATGCAAGGAAAAAGAATGGTGAACGTGAAAGACTTGATCTGCTGCTCCAAAGAAATTTAAAGTCCAGTGGGAGACAGAAGTCCTAACACAATTATGTGATAAATGCTACAGCCCTACCACAAAGAATATACCACTTGAAAACCGGAACAGGTAGAAATTGGACATGCAGAAAATGAGGAAGTGGATGTTCCAAGCCAAAGCTAAAAGAGAAAAGATTTTTTAGGGGATGACCATCTCCTCAAAGCCTCATGCCACCAAATCTTTCCCCTATTCATTCTTCAAAAACGTGCTCAAGATCTTATTCCAATCTCCCTTTGGCTTTCTGAGCTAGGTCCATCAGGCAGGATTAACCATTTCTTCCTCTTAGTATTATATATCTCTTCTTTAGCTCATTAATGCATTTGGTCCTAATAATACACGTACATGTGTACAGGCACACTCCTCTATCTGGAAGACTCTGTGCTGATGCCAAGCATAAGCCTGGGAGTGTTATGCTTCCAGTAGATGCTCAGGAGACAGTCTTTGTAGCATCCACCGCTACTGTGCACGACAGGATTAAAATTATCTGTTCTGATACTGAAGTATCTGTTTAAAGTATCTGATTAAAGCATCTGTTCTGATACTAAAGACCTCCTAAAAAAAGAAAAGAGAGAAGCAACCTACTAAAATACAAAGATATTTCAATAGCTAATGAATAAAACTATAGAGAAATGTCAGTAAATAGATTAAACAATTAAAATCATTAAGCATGCAATTTTAAGCCATTTTAAGGTGAATCATCTATGCTCCTGGGCATATTTATATGTAAACGTATAGGTGTACAGTCACCTACATGAATACATGCTACTTCTGTAATATCAAGTTAGAAAGTTTTGATATTAAAGGTCCAAACAATGAAATACAATATAGCAGTTTGGGCACAAATACTTTTAAGAACTTTTAGAACTTTGAAATCAGAACTTAAAGCTCTTCATTTTAAAACTTTTAAGAAATTTCAGAAATCCTCCCCCCAAATTAGCATTACAAGAGACCCATACAATATAGTTAATTTCCTTTCAAAGGTACCAAAGTAATTTTATCTTTTCAAGGAAGAAAAGATTTTAGGACAACCTGACATCCACACATTAAAAACAAAAGAGGGGCATGGAGTGACTCAGTTGGTTAAGGGCTGGACTTGAGCTCATGTCATTATGAGGGGCTCAGTCTCAAAATTGTCAATTTGTGAGACTGAGCCCCACATCAGGCTCCATGCTGACAGTGTAGAGCCTGTTTGGGATTCTCTCTGTCCTTCTCCTTGCTCACAGGCTCTCTCAATATAAACAAACTTTAAATAAACAAAAGGAAGTCTGACTCATACTTTCTCACCTGCAAATAAAAATTATCTTGAAATGGACCACAGACCTAAATGTAAAACCTAAAACTTTAGGCTTCTAGAAGAAAACTTTTGGGGGCGCCTAGGTGGCTCAGTCAGTTGAGTGTCCAACTTCAGCTCAGATCATGATCTCACAGTTCGTTAGTTCGAACCCCGGCATAGGGCTTTCTTGTTGTCAGCACAGAGCCCGCTTTGGATCTTCTGTCCCACTCACTCTCTGCCTCTCCACCCGTCCCAAGTGTGCGAGCTCTCTAAAATGATAAACATTAAAAAAAAAAAAAAACCTACTATTTTAAAAAAGAAAACTTTTGTATCCTTAGGTTAAATTAAATAAGATACAAAAAGAATTATAAAAAAACCTGACCAACTGGACCTCCATCAAAAGGTAAAACTTCTCATTTAGAATCATCATTTAGAAAATAAAAAGACAAAACCACAGTCTGAAATGATAAAGGCTTGTATCCAGAAAAAAACAGATCTCTCATTACTGAAAGCTAAACAAGTTAGTATTACAGGATTCTATTCATAGGACATTCTGCAAACTGCAGAATAGTGTTAAACCTATCAGAGGTTGAAGGTACAAAGGACTAGAAGCAAACAGGAGATAACATGCTGATGGGAATATCTTTGATCTTGACCATGGTAGTGGTTTTCATGACTGTGTATCTGTCTAGTCATTAAACTGCACATGAAGAATAGTCCCTACTGTTGGTAAATTATTCCTCAAATTTTAAATTCAGCAATACAATTTCGCTTCATTATGTCAATTATTTCATAACTTTCATGGAAAATCCCTTAACACAATGTAAGGGAATTATGATATCCTGAAATTGAGAACATTCAACAGTTCAAAAAAAGGCAATTTATTCAAAGTTGACATCTTTCACCTATAAAATTAACAAAAATAAAAATGATTGGTAATATCCAGTATTGTTTAGGAGATGTAATTTTGCAGTTTTAATCAAATTAAAAATGAACATATATAACCACTAATTCCATTTCTAAGACACATTACAAAGAAATACACAATTGCACAAAGGTGTATATTTAAGGCTGTTCATTGCCACTAAAGAAAATCAAGTAGGCTATGCACACCTTGGTGCCTCGGTCAGTTAAGCACTGTGATTTCAGCTCAGGTCATGATCCTGCAGTTCTGGAATTCAAACCCCACATCGGGGTCTGCACTGGCAGAGCGGAGCCTGTTTGATATTCTGTCTCTCTTCCCCTCGCTCTCTGCCCCTCCCCCGCTCTAATTTTCTCATCCTTTCTCTCAAAATATTTTTTTAAACTTAAAAAAAAAAAAAAAGGAAAAATCAAGCAGTCTTTTAAGTGTCCATCAAGAGAAAAATCAGGGTGCCTGAATGGCTCAGTTGGTTAAGCATCTGACTTCAGCCCAGGTCATGATCTCACAGTTTGTGAGTTCGAGTCCCTTGTCAAGCTCTGTGCTGACAGCTCAGAGCCTGGAGCCTGCTTCAGATTCTTTGTCTCCCTCTCTCTCTGCCCCTGCCCTGCTCATGCTCTCTCAAAAATAAAAATTTTTTTTAAAAATTAAAAAAAAAAAGGAAAGTGGAAAACTCTAAAATACAAAATTATGCACTCATTTAAAGTAAAATAGGAGAGGGATGCCTGGGTGGTCTCTCCCTCTCTCTGTCCCTCCCCACTCTCTCTCAAAACTAAATATATAAACTTAAAAAAAAAAGTAAAATAGGAGAGGATAGGAAAGCTATATACGTGGGCAAGAAATACTCTCCACAAAAGTAATAAACAAATTGTAGAATAATGTTACAAATTCCATTTTTGGAAAAAAAGCATGATAAACATACACAAATGGGTTATGGCTCTACAAAAAAAGGGGAAAAGAATGCAAGCTACATACCTATTCTTAACACCACTGTTAAAGACATTAAATCCTCTTTTAAAATTTTCATTTACTTTCCAATAACTTTCTAACAGATACGTGTTACTGGTTAGAAAACAGGACTCTAGGGGTGCTTTGCTGGCTCAGTCAGTAGAGTAAGCGACATCTTAATTTTGGGGTTGTGAATTTAAGCACCACAGTGGGTATAGAGAGTACTAAAAAAATAAGCTTAAGGAAAAAAAGAAAGAAAACAGAACACATGGCTCTATAATAAATGCCAAAAGTGTGTGAATACACTTACCACTACTAGTAAAACAAAAAGGCAATCTCTGACATTATGTCTAATTAGTGACAATTTATGGTTGAAGTTTAAGTGTGCTTAGTATCGCCAACTAATTGAAGATAAGCTTCAGTAGGTGGAGATGGAGGAAACAGACTAATACCATGCTAGAATTAAAACTGAGCAGCTAGGGGTACCTGGGTGTCTCAGCTGGCTGAGTGTCCAACTTTGGCTCAGGTCATGATCTCAGGGTTTGTGGGTTCGAGCCCAAGGTCGGGCTCTGGGGTATCAGCTTGAAGCCTGGAACCCGCTTTGTATTCTGTGTCTCTCGGTTCCTTCCCCGCTTGTTCTGTCTCTCTTTCTCAAAAATAATCTCAAAAATAAACAAGCATTACAACTTAAAAAATAAAATAAAACTGATCAGCTACATACAGAAAGAGTAATAAAGAACTTACTGCCTAGGATCCTAAGGGGAACTGCACTCTCCAACTTTGTTTCCCAAAAGGTGATTTATAAAACATTTGATATGCTTACCTGATAGAATAAACTGAACCCCAACTATAATATAAAACACCAATTCATATGCAATCATTAAAATACTTTCAAAGACAATAAAAACCATGAAAGAAAACACACACTGAACACAATACAAAATTTACAAGATACAATGTAAAGGCTATGCATCCACTTGGGCAAGAAAATGAATTAATTGTTTAAATCTACTATAGCAAAATAGTTATCAGAGAAGATTACAATAGGAAAGAAAGACAAGGGAGACACTGTGTGGCTCAGTCCCTTAAGTGTCTGACTCTTGATTTAGGCTCAGGTCACATGATCTCAGGATTTAAGATATGGAGCCCCGCTTGGGATTCTCTTCCTTTCTTTCAGCTCCTTCCCCACTCACAACACACACACACTCTCTCTCTCTCTCAAAATACATAACTTAAGAAAAAAAAGACCCCAAGAAAATAATTTTGTATTCCATCAGTTCTCTTTATTATCAGGGATCTCTGAAATGGCATCTCCATTCTTATTAAAGGAACTTCTCCACTATCCACATGGTGATAAAAATGGCTAGATCTACACATAATCATAAAACCTAACTAGAACTCTTCAAACACCTGCCTGCAACCACCACAGCATAGAAGCATCAAAATGCACAAAACCTCAGTCTTTGAGGAGCACGGAGTGTTCTGACCGCCATTTATAAAAAGTGATAACTGCCCAAGTGGGGGTGGGGGGTGGGGATTTCACTCACTGCAAATTACTGACACGAAATTTCTTGTCACATTTGGTGGCTATTTCAATGCTTGGAGAAAAAAATAACCAAAATGAAACTTGCTAAGAATCTGAGCTACTATGTCATCTTATTAAAAAAACATAAGTAATCAGGAAACCCAAAGAAAATGACAATTGCAAAAAAATTTTTAATCTACAAAAAATATTTTTTCAGCCTGTAAGGTTACAGATACTGTATCTTGATTCCTATAAAAAGAAAAATATCTCTAGTTAACAGGATGCAGTTCCTTACCAGAAAGAAACTATGTTACTAAAGGCTATGTCTATGCTAGGACACAGCTAATCTATACTGGGTACTTAACTACCTCTCCCCTCTAGAGCCCCTTACTCAGACCTGGAGTCAAAGTAGTCAGGCCTAATCCCTTTGTCACTAAGCCATGGACTATTCCCATTCTCAACACCTAACCACATACTAATACTGGAACTTCCTGAAACTCCAGATGACTTTACCAATCAAAACAGCAATGAATCTCCCTCTTTTTTTAAACTTTTTTTTTTTTTTTAATTTTAAGTAATCTCTATATTCAACATGGGGCTGAACTCACAACCCTGAGATCAAGAGTGGCATGGTCTAGGGGTGCCTCGGTGTCTGAGTTGGCTAAGCGTCCGACTCTTGATTTGGGCTCAGATCGTGATCTCATCGTTCGTGAGTTCGAGCCCTACATCGGGCTCTGCATTGACAGCATGGAGCCTGCTTGGGATTTCTCTCTCCTTCCCCAACTCCTGCTGTCTCTGTCTCTCTCCAAAATAAATTAAAAAAATTTTAGGGGCATCTGAGTGGCTTAGTTGGTTAAGCATCTGACTTCGGCTCTGGTCATGGTCTTGTGGTTCATGAGTTCGAGCCCCACATTGGAATCTCTGCTGTGAGTGCAGATTCCACTTTGGATCCTGTCTCCTTCTCTCTCTGCCCCTCCCCAACGCGTGCTCTCTCTCAAAAATCAACAAAAACGTTTTAAAAAAAATTTAAAGAGTGGCATATTCTACTGACTGAACCAGCCAGTCACCCCAACAATGAATACCTCTTTAGAGCAGAAACCTTCAATTTGTTGTGGCAGACCATAAAATGAAAGCACCACAAACAAGATCTAAGTACCAGTGGCAGAAATAAATAAAAGGTAGTTGTGGATTCAGCCTCTCCTCAGGCCCCGAAAGTAAGGAGGCAAATTTTAAAGTTCAGAAGCTCTTAAAAGTGACCAAGCATTACGCTGTGTCTCTCTCTCAAAAATAATAAGCATTAAAAACAAATTTTAAGGGGCGCCTGGGTGGCTCAGTCGGTTAAGTGTCCAACTTCGGCTCAGGTCATGATCTCGTGGTCCATGAGTTCTAGCCCCACATGAGGCTCTGTGCTGCCAGCTCAGAGCCTGGAGCC
Source organism: Cryptoprocta ferox (assembly GCA_028646485.1). Taxonomy (NCBI): domain Eukaryota; kingdom Metazoa; phylum Chordata; class Mammalia; order Carnivora; family Eupleridae; genus Cryptoprocta; species Cryptoprocta ferox. Next base: position 134,123,492 of record CM053567.1, on the reverse strand, counting down.
TGCTTCAGATTCTGTGTCTCCCTCTCTCTCTCTCTGCCCCTCCCCCATTCACGCTCTCTCTCTCAAAAATAAATAAACGTTAAAAATTAAAAAAAAATTTTTTTTAATGGCGGGGGGCACCTGCGTGGCTCAGTCAGTTAAGCATCTGACTCTTGGTTTCAGCTCAGGTCATGATCTCACAGGTTGGTGACATCAGGCCCCATGTCAAACAGAGCATGAGCCCTCTTGGGATAAGGAACACCTCCTTATCAACTCAGTGTAAAATGTGGGGAAAAAGTCTTAAAGCAACCTAAGAAAAAAATTTCAATCCTTTAAAAAAAGTTTATAATTTTTAAATGTTTTTTGATGTTTATTTTTTTTTATTTTTTTAATGTTTATTATTTTTGAGAGAGAGAGAGGGAGCAAGCAGGGGAGAGGGAGAGAGAGAGGGAAACACAGAAGCAGAAGCAGACTCAAGGCTCTGAGCTGTCAGCACAGAGCCCGACACAGGGCTCGAATTCACAGTCCGCAAGATCATGACCTGAGCTGAAGTCAGATGCTTAACTGACTGAGCCACCCAGGCACCCCAATGTTTGTTTATTTTGAAAGAGTGTGTGTGTGAGGGGGAAGAGGCAGTGAGAGAGGGAGAGAGAATCCCAAGTAGGCTCCTGCTGTCATGACCTGAGTGGAAATCAAGAGTTGGATGCTTAACCAACTGAGCCACTCAGGCGCCCCAATAATCTTCAATCCTGATAATGGGTGTTCGTTCAATAGGAATAATTCTTCACGATAAGGGAACTGTTAATCTAAACGCACAATTGATTATTTACAGGTTTTCAGCAACTGTTATCGAAATTTTCATTTTTGATCTCTCCATAAGTAAAATATGGGCAGTGAGTATATCCTCCTACCAACAGTGCCAATAAACTCAAGAATCGACTGCTGAGCTACTAAGGGAAACACCATTTAGACTAGCAAATTAAGACTTATTTTCTTTCTTCTACTTCTGATCCCTAAGAACCCCACAAGTATTCTGATTGTCTTCACTCTTAACACTTCTTCACCACTAATATTTCAACTCCAAATATTAAAAAACCTGAACCGTAACAGTTAATAAGCAATCCATTTGAGGTCCTTATCCTCCCTAAAATCCCCTGATAGCCTTTCAGAATTAAACAGCCTCTAGAGATTAAGATATAACATAAGGACTCACCATGACTAATCCTAAAATTTTAAGAAAACAGGAAGGTAACTATCACCAAAGAAACTACACATAATCACTTCTGAGTTCAAACTAATCATATCTGCTATCTTTTAGGACCAGAAGTTTTGGACATCAAAAGTACCACTGGATACTAAAAGGGCCAAATGTTTACTTAGAAACTTTGTTCACATGCCTAAGGCTATATTAACTGCCAAATATGGAGGTAGACAAGGAATTCCCACCTTCTTTCCCTGTAACATACGGGGTTCCCTAACTGCGGTTTATGATTCACAGATCCAGGTAAAGACAATGCTCACATTTGGCGTGTGGAGCCTTGAACCTAAAAACCAGTATTTTTAACCCAATTTGAAATCATAACAATTATATGGGGGGCGGGGGGTCAACTTTACTATCATTCCAGCTTCCGTGCAGGAGTTTCGTTTTTTTTAAGGAAGCAAAAGCACCTACCGTCAAAAAAAAAAAAAAAAAAAATCTGTTAAGAAATTAGGTATGCGTTGGGGGAAAAAAATTGATCTATGCGGAAAACTGTAGATGCAAATCTATATGTGCTCCAAATCGGCACAGAGCCATTTTAAGAAATCCGCTTTTAAAGACGCAGATAAAATTCAATCAGAGTCGACTAACAAAAATCAACACAACATAGGGAAGCTCATGTTCCCCTCCTAGACTATCCTTCCCTCCCCCCGCCCCAAAGTGGGGGAATAAGAAACCCATTCCGCAAAGCACTCAAATATCTTTTCTACTCCTGGGTCAAGAAGGGATTGTCTGCATAAAAAGAGTAGGAAGAAGGCGTACGTTATACATATAGCCCGGGTTTCTGAACACGCTGAGGATAAACCCAAGGTGGGGGCAGGGGGAGAGGTCAAAGACCGCAGAACACTAGATACTGGGTAAGCAAAGCGGCGGCTGCCTTCAAACCCGGATTCTGTTTCGGTGCACAGAAATGGTGCCCGGAGGCCGCTACTTTCGCATCTGCGTCGCTTCTGCCTCCGCCGACACAGCCTCTTTTCCCCTCCCCCACGGGCGGGGCGGCGACGGCCTCCCTGGTCCCTTGAAATCAGGAATAAGAGACGCAAACAGCTCGGCGACACGGCTGGTGGGCTCCCCACCCTAAAACATCCTCTCCAGAAAGCCCACTCCTCCACGTCCCGAATTACGCCTCCGCCAGAGCAGAGCGCCTTTGGGAACTGCTGCGTCCCCTTTCGCAGCTCGCTACCTCATCTCCAACAAATCCGGGCCCCACCTGTGCCCGTGGAGCCCTCAGTCCGCACAACGCGCGCCAGTCACCTCCCTTCCCATGCGGCCTCCCATCCCTCACCTGAGAGGAAAGGCTCGGCTTCTTCCACGCACACACGGCAGCGTAGGCAGCCGGCAAGAACAATGTCTCTCTCGCCCCCGACACCTCCGACACTGGGGCTCACGCACAGGACGGTTGCCTCGAGCCTCGGCGCGCGAAGGGAATGTCCCCTTCCGACCACCACACCGACCTCCCTTCCCGGCCCCCGTACACACCTCCAACCAACAGCGGCGGCGGGTACGTCGCGCGGAGGTCAACAGGAGAGTCGCCGAGGACCGGCTGCGGTGGACTCTTTTCGCTCGCAGCCCCCTCCCTCCGACAAACCTGAAGCCTCGGAAGCCGGAAAGCCGCGAGCTCGCTTCCCTTACAACCACCTCTTCCCGGGCGCCAGGCGCTGCGGCGAGCGACGAGGAACACGGACGTCCCGCCCCCTTTGCCGCCGCCCCCACTTATTGTTTTACCCCTGCTGAAAGGGCTGGGGAACCCCCCAGCACGACTTCAGCCAATCACGCATCTCCTTCGCGAGCAGGACCCAACCTTCTCGCGTTTCTCTGCGGAGCACGCGCAGAACGCCGCCGCGCTCACGTACTCTCGCGCCCAGAAGGCCGGGGAACCGGAACCGGCCTGAAGCCGGGGCGAGAGTCCGCTGATTTGACGTCACAAGGAGGCTGCCTTTCTACTGCCCTAAGGCTCTGGCCTCGCCGCCCTTCGGAATCGCACCCGAACAGGAACCGGTCGGCTGCTGAGCTGTCTTTTGCGCCGTCTTTTGGGGACCGATATTTCTAGTCCCTTTTGATTATTGTTAAAAGGGAAGGAATTTAGTAGTTTTCTCTTTGAACTAGGTGTTTTCAGGTTGCTGCTCTAGACGAACATAAAATGCTGCCAGTGGTTTCAGCTGTTTATACCCTAAATTCACCTATTTTATTAACCCATTCTAGGAAATGGAGGTTAAACTCCTCCGAGGGGGAGTTAAACTCCTCCCGCCCCGCCCGTGGGGGAGGGGAAAAGAGGCTTAAACTCCACCGAGAAGGTCAAATTCATCCTAACAACCCAAAGCAATATATGTTACGGGGCCTACTAGGTGCTAGTCCCTGGGATGTAGAAAAATATGCTGTGGCCTGCGCAGAGGGAAAAATAATTATTTCTTTGTGTGCCTGTTATGTATTTAGGTGTTGCTAAATACATACTAAGGGTTTTACATACTAAGGCCTCTAAAAAGGCTGAAATCTCAGGAGATAGCAGGATTACAGCCCTGTCTTAGATCTATGCCCAGACTTGGCCCCAGGGCGTAGCTGGGAAAACACTAGACACTGACTCTGGTGACCTTGATTCATGGAAAAAACCAAATCTCATTACAATCAAGAAAGCCACTTTGCACCTTAGTTCTGGCGATGCTTCTCAAAGAATATCAAGACAACAGAAGAATTTTGGAAGGAAGGGCTGAGGAAATGAGGAAAGAAATGAAATAGCAAGTAGGAAAGGAAAGAATACATTTATTATGCGTCCATGTGCCAAACGTAATGCGGGCATAGACATTTCATCAGTTTTCTTCATTAAGAGCAATTTTAAAGTATCTTCCACATGTGCAAACAGGTTTACGGAGGCAGTGCCAACATCGAAACCTCCAAAAACTACATTGTTTTTACCTTAGTTACCTTAGTTCATTTTGTTACATGAAAAATATTTGAGCAGACCATAACTTTTATGAAATAAACTTTGACATGTTCTTTTCCCCTTTAAAGCATAATATATGCAGATTACCCTTTAAACCTAATACTTCTTTACCAGGCACTTTTCAAATTCCTTTATGTAATTGTTGAAGCACAACAATAACCCTATAGTTACTATTTTTATGCCCATTTTACAAATAGGGAAGCTGAAGTTTAGAGCAATCAAATAACTTGCCAAGGTCGCACAGCTACTGTTGGAGGTGGGGTACAAACACAGTCTGCCACCACACGCCCAGCCCTTAATCACAAGCTATAGAATATGCTCACTGTATTAACTGCCACGATTTACTTATCTCCTCTATGGCTGATTGACATTTCCATTGTTTCCAGTTTGGGGTTCTTTTGCACAGCCACTGTTGTTCTTCAAGATCATGTATCCTGAGGCACAGGTACAAAAGTTTCTCTAGAGGAATGGTTCTCAAAAATTAACATACATCAGAATCACCTGGAGAGCTTGTTAAAGACTGCTGAGCCCCACTCCCAGGATTTCTGATTCAACAAGTATGTGCTGAGGCCTGAGAATTTACATTTCTAACAAGTTCCCAGGTGATGCAGTTGCTATGTAGTAACCACACTTTAAAAACCATTGAACTACAGCATGGGCTGGGAAATTTACACTGTAGTGGACCAGATAGTAAATATTTTAAGTTTTGGGGGCCACAAATGGTCTCTGTTACATAACCCAACCCACCCCGTTTTTTAATCCTTTAAAAATACAAGAAACATGCTGAGCTCTAGGGCTATCCAAAAATAGGCCTCGGGGCAAACCCTGCTCTAGGGTAAAAATACTCAGCTATCTTTAATTTTAGTAAAAAACCCTAACCTGTTTCCTAAGTGGTGATTTTAATTTCTAAATCTCTCTCAAGTCTGTGCCCTTTGAATGCCTCTCCATACTTAAAGCCTCTGCTCGGGTTCAGGCCCCTTTCATCTTTCCAGAATGATTGCTGTAGCCTCCTAATGTCCCTGCCCTTCAAATCAACCTCCATGAAACACCCCCTCCCCGGAACACTGTAAGTCTGGGAGACCAATATGAATTGCATTCATTCAGTGGCTCAGACCAAAAACCTTTAAGTCATCCTTGACTCTCTTTCCCAAACCACACAGCCAATCATCAATAAACTTCTATTCCTTCTACCTTCGATATTTAATCTGGATTAAACACTTCCCATCGCTGTTACTGCTATTATCATAGTCCAGGCCACCATCGCCTACTGAAACACCTTCCACTGGGTCTTGGTGCTTCCACTCTTCTCCTACTACAGTCTAGTCTCACAGGTACAGCAACCAGATCCTTTATAGCTGTCAATCAGATGACATTTTCAAAGGCAACCCAATAAAATTTCAGGTCCTGTCTGGCCTACAAGGCCCACCTGATCTAGTCCTTACGTTACTTCTACTTCTTCTCTTGCCACCTCGTCTCTTACGCACTCTACTCTTCCTTTGACACATCAGCCATATATCCTGTCACAGGGTGGACCTTGGATTCGAACCTTTATCAAGTCTGTGAAAGGGGTGCCTGGGTGGCTCGGTTGGTTAAGCATCTGACTCTTGAGCTCAGCTCAGGTCTTGATCTCAGGGTCATGAGTTCAAGCCCTCTGTTGGGCTCCGTGCTGGGCGGGAAGCCTACTTGAAAACAAAAAAACAAACAAAAACCATCTGTGAAAAGGCAAACTGCATCTACTGATTTCTCCAAGTACTCCTACTGAAATAACTCACTCAAGCATTCTAAAGGTGAGTTAGGTAGGATTTTCCTTACACAAACTATCCTTCTTAGGATTTAACCTAACACTGCTTAAACAGTCTACATGCTTATCTAAGCTGTATTCTATTGTTATTTTGTATTCCTTATATATTCTATAATTCCTAGATTCTCTAGATTTTGTTTTTAAATAAATAGAAGTCCAATCGTAATCTGTCCTGCAGAGTGTCCACCACCCTTTAAGACTCCTGGGATTCATTCATTCAGTAGCCACCATTGAGTGTCAGAGCACTAGGCTCAGGATAAGGCGAAAATAATTGAAACACTGTGTCTTGAGGGAACTGGGAGAGAGAGGAAGAGAGGGAGGGAGGGAAAGAAAACAGAACGAGGAGGAAAGAAAAATAGAAAAAGAGAGACAGTAAAAGAGGGAGACTCAGAGAAAGGCAGTAGGGAGAAAATGAAAGTTGAGGGTACTGTTAAGTGATATTGCACTCGGGATACTGAACAGCACTTTGCACTTCACAACACTGAATATGTGAATTTATAATTTAATATCTGAAATTTCCCCTCTTGTATACATGCACCCTGTAAGTTCCACGGAGGAAGAACTCGTTTGCTTCTCTAATCCAGCACCTGGTACTGGCAGAGTAAAAGTGCCCCCGTAAGAGTTTCCGTGAATTGACTAAGTGACCATTTGAGAGCAGAGGGAGGACACGACAGTCTTTCTCCTGGACTCCTAGTATTTGTGATGTTTTTGCCCTACCTTTTTTAAAAAATGTTTTTATTTATTTTTGAGAGAGAGAGTGCACAAACAGGGGAGAGGCAGAGAGCAAGGGAGACAGAAGGGACAGAGGATCCACAATAGGCTCTGCGCTGACAGAGGGAACCCGATCCGGGGCTTGAACTCACCAACCAGCAGGAGATTGAGCCAAAGTCAGATGCTCAACCGACTGAGCCACCCAGGCGCCCCTGCCCTAACTTCTAAAACAGTACATGATTTGTTTATTTCTATTCTTTCATGATGAATAATAATTTTAAGACTATAGATTTCCCCTTGCTTATAGTTTAGGCCACATCCCATAGGTTTTGTTTTATTCACTACTATTGTTATTCTAAGTAGTTTGGAAGTATAGTTTACATTTACTTTTTTGATTCAGTTATTGTTTAGAGAGAGGTAGTTGAGAATTCTAAATAGTTTGAATTTTTAAATTTTAACTTTTTACTTCTACTTGTTTTAGTGCTTGTAGTCTGTGGTACATACATTTCTGTGCTTTGAGGAATCTGCTGAAATTTTTCTTTGTGGCCTAATATAAGTAAAAGTTTTACAAGTTATCTGTAAAACTCTAGGCTACTGAAATCACTTTCTTTTATGGTCTCTTAATTTTTTTTTCTCCTTCTAGAGTTTTTACAATACATGTTTAACTTTTTATTTTGAAATCATTTCATAGATCCTAAAAAGCTGCAAAAATAGTAAATGAATTCCCATATGCCCTTCACTTACGCTCCTCAAATGTTAATATTCACTACATCTGTTTTATCATTCTCATTATCTCTCTCTCGCTCTTTCTCTATCTCTCTCACTCTCTCTCTGCTCATCTCCTGTAGGCTGTCAATTCCCTGAGGACACTACTTTGCAATTGTTTTTGCCTCATTCTGTGTCTAGTGCTTGATACATTGGCATTCCATGTATCATGTATTCAGTATTAGCTACTGAATGAACAAATCCAGGAGTTTCCAAGAAACCTGTAAGTGGTTATTATGGATACTCTGTGAGGTAGATTGTCATGTGACCACTATCCATAAAAGCATCTGTGAAGAGACTCTAATTTAAATTTTTTCCTGACACAATGTCCCTTTACCCCTAAACACTTCAGTGTGTATTTCTTAAAAGACAAGGACATTCTCTTATGTGACTACAATACAGTTATAAAAATCAGAAACTAACACTGATACAATACTATACAGACATTCAAATTTCATCAGTTGTCCAACTCATATACTTAATTTTTTTAAGATTATTTATCTAAGTAATCTCTACACCAAATGTGGGGCTTGAGCTCATGACCCCGAGATCGAGAGTCACATGCTCTACTGACAGAGCCAGCGAGGTGCCCCCAACTAATATCCTTAATAGCAAAAGAAAAAAAAAAAAGTTTTCTGATCCAGGATACAACTCAGGATTACAAAGCCACTTAGTTCCCATGTCACTTTAGTCTTCTGTAGTCTGAAGTCATTTCTCAGTCTTTCTTTTTCTTTTATGACAATGATATTTTTCGAGTACAGGACAATTATTTTGAAGAATGCCCCTGAATTTGATAATTCTGATGTTTCCTTATACTTAGATCTAGGCTGTGCATTTTTGGCAAAAATACCAGAGAAGTACTGTTCTGCCCTTCTTAATTCATCGTACCAGGAGGCATCTGATGTCCATTTTCCCATAATGATGATGTTGGCTTTCAGCACCTGGTTGAGATAGTGTCTGCCGGGATTTTCCACTGTACAGTTACTATCCCCCCCCTTTAATGTTTATTGATTTTTGAGAGAGAGAGCACAAGTAGGAGAGGGGCAGAGAGAGAGAGAGAGAGAGGGAGACACAGAATGTGAAGCAGGCTCCAGGCTCTGAGCTTTCAGCACACAGCCCCATGCAGGGCTTGAACTCACGAACTGTGAGATCAGGACCTGAGCCAGAGTCGGATTCTCAACCAACTGAGCCGCACAGGCACCTCTATTTTTCCCTTTGCAATTAGTAAGTATTTTGTGTAGGGTCATACTTTGAGACAATGTATACATCCCATTTCTCATCATCTTTTGACCCTATCAGTTTTAGCATCCACTGATGATTCTTAATCAAATCAATTTTTGTTATGGTGGCTGCAAAACCGTGATTTTTCTATTTCCATCATTCTTTCTACATTTATTAGCTGTACTTCTACTATAAGGAAGACCTTTTCTTCTTTCCCATTTATCTTTTATTCTTTTATTTATATCTTTGTGAACTCATAGATACCTATTTTATAATCCAGTATTATCAACATTTATTTTCATGCTCACATTGTCCCCAGTTTGGCCAGTAGAAGCCTCACCAAATTAGCTTTTGTGAATTAAACATTTGACATTATTTGGCTTGTAAAAATAAACTAATATATATTTTCAAAAAGTAAAAAGGGTTTAAGAGAAGAGAGTGGAAAGGGGAAAATTTGAGAAGTATATATGTGTCAAAAAATGTAATGATTAACTAGGTATGTGGAGTAAGGGAGAAGTCTAGGATTAGGATGCTTTGCTGTTTTTCTCTGGATGACAAGAGAGCCATAGGTAATATTCACTGAGAAGGTGAACACAGACTTTGGTGAATGTTCTTCCAAATGTTTTTCTAGCCATTTTTTATATAAAATAATATACTAGCTACTTAATTCAATACTTTCTGACCAAATGCCACCTTAGAAAGGTCTTCTCTGAACACTGACTCAAGAGGAACCCCATCACTCTCCCATCTCTTACCCTGCTCTATTCCTGTACATAACACTTCTCATTACCTGACATGTATTATTTAAAAATTGTTGGCCTCCCCAATAAACTTCAATTTCATAAGGGCTCAGGTTTGGTCTGTTTTGTTCAAAGATGTATCTGTGCCACAAAGGACGTATTCAAAAACAATTAGTGAGGGGCACATGAGTGGCTCAGTTGGTTGGGCGTCTGACTTCAGCTCAGGTCATGATCTCACAGTTTGTGGGTTCAGGCCCCGCATCGGGCTCTGTGCTGACAGCTCAGAGCCTGGAGCCTGCTTCAGATTCTGTGTCTCCCTCTCTCTCTCTGCCCCTCTCCTACTTGGCGCTGTCTCTCTCACAAATAAATAAACATTAAAAAACAAAAAACAACTAGTGAATAAATAAATGTGTGCGTATTACATATAGAGAAAGAGGGGTACCTGGCTGGCTCAGTTGGAACAGCATGCAACTCAGTGCATGTGACTCTTGATCTTAAAATTGTGAGTTCAAGCCCCCTGTTGGGTGTAGAAATTTGTTAAATAAATAAGGACTTAAAACAATCTTTAAAAAAAATTTTTAATGTTTATTAATTTTTGACAGACAGAGAGAGACAGAGTATGAGCAGGGGAGGGGCACAGAGAGAGGGAGACACAGAATCCGAAACAGGAACCAGGCTCCGAGCTGTCAGCACAGAGCCTGACATGGAGCTTGAACTCAGAACCCATGAGATCAGATCATGACATGAGCCAAAGTCGGACACTTGGCCAACTAAGCCACCCAGGGACCCCCTTAAAAAAATCTTTAAAGGGGCACCTGGGTGGCTCAATCGGTTGGGCGTCTGACTTCGGCTCAGGTCATGATCTCACGTTTTGTGGGTTTGAGTCCCGCGTTGGGCTCTGTGCTGACAACTCAGAGCCTGGAGCCTGCATCAGATTGTGTGTCTCCCTCTCTCTCTGCCTTTCCCCTGCTCACGCTGTGTCTCTCTCTCTCTCAAAAAAATAAATAAATAAACATTAAGAAAAAAGAAGAAAAAAATCTTTAAAGAAAGATGGAGAGAAACAGGATCATAATTAAACACTTTTGCAGGACACTACTTTTTTGTCTCAATAGTCTAACTTGGGCATCCTTTTATGTTAGTACATGGGTCTGCTTCATGTTCCCCCCCCCCCCCCACCAATGATTACATAGGTAAGGAAGACTTTCTAAGCTTAGGGGCAATAGAATCAAGTATAAAGAAAATTATGAGACTATAACCAAAATAATACAAGCTATGTACCTGCACACTTCTGTCACAAATTTGAGTCAAAGGACTAATAAAACTTGGTAAGAAATCAATATGAAAACCTAATCAACAAAAATGCAAAGGATGTCCAATTTATAGAAAAAAGTACATAGTTTTAAACACATATAAAGAGCTGTTAAAATAAAACAATGGCAAATCATAAATAAATGTTAATATTTGTAAATGAAAACACCTAATATGCAAAACCAAGCCCCTTTATACATTTCTGTTGCAAGTAAATATTAATTAAACCTTTTAAAAAAGCAACTTGGCAAGACATATCAAAACCTTTAAAATGTTTACACTTTTTAAGCCAATAATTCCACTTCTACGAATTTGTCCCTCTTAGGATGTGCACCAACAAGTTCATTGTGGGGTCACCTGGCTGACTCAGTTTGTGACACATCCAACTCTTGATCTTGGGGTTATGAGTTCAAGCCCCACATTGGGTGTAGAGATTACTTAAAAATAAAATCTTAAAAAACATCATTGTGGTATTGTTTCTTTTCATCATTTAAAAACTGAAGGCATCTTAAATATAATTTTAAAAAATAAATTTAAAAAAATGAGACATTTTAAATATCCAATAGTGAATGGTTACAGAACCACATATTCCTGACAAATCTATATCTAAACTGTAAGCTTAAATATTCAAAAATACATTTTTATGTTACATATTTTATGTTTCAATCTTAAGCCAAACATGTTTGTGATGCAATCTTAAATCAAAAATATGACATTCAATTTGCTATTAAGTAGGAACATGTTTTTGGTCAGCTTAATGTTATTCTGTACCTCCTACTTTTCTATTGTCATATGTTAATTTCACAATAAAAACATTAAACAGTTAAGGGATCCCTTATACCTAAGGTACGGTTTTAAGTTTTCATTCAACTCTCCCTTCCCTCTCATAACATACACATAAACAGTTTATATCATCTGACCAGCAATATAGGTGATATAACAAAAGATATAGGTGGTAAAACAAAAGAAATGAATAAAGAAGAAATCAGGGGCACCTGGGTGACTCAGTCAGTTGAGACTCCCGTCTCTTGATTTCAGCTTAGGTCATGATCCCAGGGTTATGGGATAAGCCCTGTGTTGGGCTCTGCACTGTGCATGAAGTCTGCTTGAGATTCTCTCTCTCTTTCTCTCTCTGCCCCTCCCCCACTCATGCTCTCTCTCATTCTCTCTAAAAAAAAGTAAAAAGAAATCAGACAAATCAGACAAAAATCTACTAATTGATGTTGATGAAGAAAAGATGTTGCCAGACAAATGGGATGACTCCGATACTTTTTTCCTATCCAGAAATAAACGGGCAGGGGGGTGGGGCCTAGGGGACACCTGACTGGCTCCGTAGGTTGAGCCTGAGACTCTTGATCCCAGAGTTATAAGTTCAGGCTCCACCTTGGGTGCAGAGATTATTTTAAAATAAAACCTTAAAAAAAAGGAAAAGGAGAGAGAATCAGATCCAATCATCATTAGCAGGTGAATTTCTAAAAAGAGTAAAATTACCAGAATTATACTGATTCCTGATTTTATTACAGACTTCAGCATAAAATACTTGTCTGTCATTTTAATTTACAAAGCTTTTCCTTTGGACCTTCTTATTTCACCATTTTCAACCTAACTGGATTTTAAAAGATCAAACAACCCCATTATCACCATTTTGCTGATGAAAAAGTAGGTGTGTAAGGGATGACTTTTCATGCATCTTTAAAGGCTACACATCCCCACAGAAGTGGGGTTTATGTAGAACCCCAAAATATGAAGACTAGGCATTGGAGGTCAATTCCAAATCCTGAAAGGATACTCGTTTTTCTTGGAAAGTAGCTTTACTCATCACGATTTTCGCCTTTCAACACTTACATAACATTTAACCTTTTGAGACAGGCATAACAAATGTCTTGGACTGGCTACCAATTCAGTAAGGATCATGCTGCCAGCAATGTAGTCTGGGCTTTGCAGCCAGGCTGCCTGGATTTGCATGCTCATGTCACCTCATCACTTATTAGGTATATTACCTAGGTATATTACTTTAGGCAGGCTGCTTCGCTTTTCTGCGCTTCAGTGTTTTTCATCTGTAAAATGGGAACAATAATATTTACCTTATTAGAGCACTGTGAAGATTAGATGGGCTAATTAGATGGGTGCCTTGCCTGACATGTGGGTAAATGGCTCCATAAACAGGAACACTTAATGTTTCGTGCTTAAAATAGCATATGCACCAATTGCTCTCAACTGTCCCCTTCTTCACTGACTGCTCAGTGATTTGCTTGGAAGTAAAACTTATATTTGTATAAGTTTTCATTTTACAGTTTTCAAAACACTTTCAAACACAATTCATTTCAGTTTCACAAGCAATCCACAGAGTAGGCAAGCTGCACAAGGACAAAAGTGGCCAATTTAGAAAGAGACCCCAGAATCCCCCAGGGTTCCTGCCACTATACCTCATCCTGCTGCTATGAACCTCTGCAGCCTAGGAGGAAGCCTTCCTGATTGAAAACATGTTATGCAGGAATTTGAGGGTTCTCTTGGTGCAATTGGCTCCTTTGCAAAGCTTTCTGATGCAAAGAGAAACCTGCTCCCAGGAGTAGGATGAATCTATTCCTTTTACAGCAGAAAAGGAGAAAGGCTATTATGGCCTGAAGAAAGAATCAAATGTTAATTTCCCCTGAAATCTTTCCATCCATTATCTTTGTAAGCCTGTGACAGGTTAGGGTCTAAAGAGAAAGCCTTCCTCTCCATTTGACCATTGTGTTAAAATACGTCACACATCCAGAAAGGTACAGAACACATTTGAGATGCTTGCCCATTTGTTAAGTATAAAATGTAACGATATGACTTCCTGCTATCTGTGTGGGTGTTAGCTACCTAACTGGTTTTGATCATATCTATTAAAGTCTTCAACCAGAGTAGATTCTAAATGCTACCAGAGCTTGGGAGAATAAAGGGTGCAAATCTGAAGGAGGTCACTTCTTCAGAATTTAGAGACAAAAACCTCATCAAAAATCAACCCAAAGAGGGGTGCCAGGCCAGCTCAGTTGGAAGAGAGTGGGGCTCTTGATCTCTAGGTCATGAGTTTGAGTCTCTCATGGGGTGCAGAGATTCCAAAATTAAATAAATAACCTTAAAACAATCAACCCAAAGAATGAGATTACGGGATTACAAAAGTAAACCATCTGAATCATGGTTTGTAAATTCTAATGGTTTCTATCCAATGCTCACGAAGCTATGATGACAGCTAAAATCACCTGGGGCTGAGTGATCTAAGAGATACAGTAATCCTGGGAAGTACAACTAAAGATAACATAAATACAAAGAGGAGTCATCTGCTCTGAGTTGCCTGGAGTCCAGAAAATGACGACTCTGGAAAGAGGCAAAATTTCACCAGTGTTTATCTCTTACTGCTCAGGGTAGATTATATTTGGCAGACACAAATATGCTCGTCACTAATGGCTACAAAGTGGGCCTTATAGTCTGGATATGAGATGTCTTAAGGTCATCCAGTTCTCTCCTCTTTGACCGAATGCTCACCAACCACTCTAACCCAGAGAAGGGGGCCTGGTCAGCAGATAACCTATTAACTGAAAAGGCATATCTCCCTTTATGAAATAGCATTCCGGTGGGTTGTTAATCAGTCTCCAGTGGATTAACTCAGTGTCAACCAGTGTCCTTGAGAAAGACTTCGTTGTGTGGAAGAGAAGGGAAGTTGTACTGGGAGATGCCAGAGCAGAGGAGCAATTCTCCACTTAAACATAGGAGTAGGAAAAAAGGGATGAAATCCCATTTTCCTCACTAATTAGCTTTTGTTTTTTTAAAGTAACCTTTACACCGAATATGGAACTTGAACTCACAACCTGGAGATCAAGAATCATGTATTCTTCGACTGAGCCAGCCAGTTGTCCCTTTACTAACTAGTTTTTTGACACGGGTCAGTTTAGTTCACTTCTTTGACCTTGAATTTCTTCATGGATAAACAGCCAACTTTAGGGTTATTGGGAGGATTATTGACAGCGTTTAGCACAGTTCCTGGCATAGAGGGGTATATAGGTATGATTCCTGTTATGAAACCGAGGAAGACCTTCAATATCTGGAGACTGCAACACAGTACTACATAAAGTTCCAAATAGACGTTAGCCTAGGTCTACCTACCCTCCATCCTTCCACTCTCCATTCTCCTCTTGGGTCAGATATGTGGTTTGATAGTACAGAGAAATCATGGCATGAGTCTTTGTCCTAAATAGACAGTCAAATCCAGGAGGAGGGAACACATATAGTACCTGTAAAAGCAAATTTGTTTCACTCTAGTAATGCACTCAAGTCTCTTCTAGTAACGAGGCTATAAAACTATTCCAGGTAGTGGGGCGCTTGGCAGGCTCAGTCGGTGGAGCATATGGCTCCTGACCTCGGGGCTGTTAAGTCTGAGCCCCACGTTGGGTGTAGAGATTATTTTATTATTTATTTATTTAAAATATTTTTTTTAATGTTTTTTATTTAATTTTGAGAAAGAGAGGGAGAGTGGAGAAGGGATAGAGAGAGAAGGGGACAGAAGACCGAAGTGGGCTCTGTTCTACCAGCAGAGGGCCTGATGTGGGGCTCGAACTCACAAACCATGAGATCCTGACCTGAGCTGAAGTCAGACACTCAAGCGACTAAGCCATCCAGACGCTTCTAAAGATTATTTAAAAATAAATAAATAAATAAAATCTGAAGACAAAAAATGAAAGAAACTATTCCAGGTAGTAAAAAAACCAACTGTATACAAAATACAAGGCATTCATCAGCAGACTGAAAACTTAAGACAGGAGAGCAGTTGTGAAACTTCTTCCGACAGGAGAAAGATCATCATAAAAAATTATACAGCAGATACACAGTAAACGCATTTTGGCTTTCTTCTACCTTGACCAGTTGAGTGCAAAACACAAACTGTCAGCCTCAGCCCTTATTTTCTCCCCACATGTTTCCAGATGTAACTACTTGCTTACAGGTTCAGGCTGTCTAACCTCTGGATTCTGGTTCCATGACAGGGGAATACTTCTCTAAGCTTATGTATGAGGTTTATGACCAAGGCAAGAATCCTCTTCAGAATCAACATTTGTCCTATCCTTCTGGTCAGACTAGAAGCCTGATTTTTAAAAATATCTCTACCTTCCTTCTTGCAGATTGCCACTCTGACCTATGCCTTGTTGACTCACACTCGCTAGGTGAGCTCTTGCACTAGAAGTACATTTCCTGACTCCTAAGAGCTGGCTTAAAACAGCAGCTCCAGGGCTGGTCACTAACACCAGAGCCACGGCCCTAAATTACCCAAGTTCTTATGGTGACCTGAAAAGGGAAAGACAACTGAAAGTTAGTGACCAAAGATCTTTTGTGCACAAGAAAGCAGTCCCAGATAAAGTGTGTTCATAGGGGAAATAATGTTGGAAACAGGTATTTTTCTCTAAGCAACCAAGGCTATAGAAAACCCAAGAACTTTCAGCTCCTTAAGCAAAAGAGTTGTAAGAGGGCTTGGGGGCTTTTCTATAAGTAGAGCTGAGAAAAGATACAAAAGCACTCATAAGAATTGTTAAAGAGTTTCCAGATCTAGTTAAGTAAATATATTTCCTGGAATGTTGTTCTAAACCAGTTTTTAACCCTGAGTTCTATGCACATTGTTTAGGAGTGGAGATAGAGGGTGTTCGTGAAACGAAAAATACATTTTGTATGTATCTGTGTACGGTTAGCCCTTGAACAACGTCGGGACTGGGGTGCTGACCCGCGTGTAGTCAAAAATCTGCGTATACGGGGAGCCTGGGTGGCTCAGTTGGTTAAGCACCCAACTCTTGGTTTTGGCTCAGGGCATGATTTTACGGTTCAGTTGGTGAGTTTGACCCCCGCATTGGGCTTTCTGCTGTCAGCAAGGAGCCTGCTTCAGATCTTCTGCCGGGGCCCATTCTCTGCCTTTCCCTGCTTCCTCTCTCTCTCTCTCTCTCTCTCTCTCTCAAAAATAAATATAAACATTCTTTTAAAAACCTGTATATAATTTTGACTCCCTGAAAACTTAACTACTAATAGCCTACTGTTGACTGGAAGCCTTACCAATAATATGAACAGCAAATTAACATGGATGTTGCATGTTATATGAATTCTATACTATATTCTTATGATGAAGTAAGCCAGGGAAAAGAAAATGTTATTAAAAAATCATAAGGAAGAGGTAATACTTTTATGGTATTGTACTGTATTTAAAAAAATGTTTATTTATTTTGGGGGCATCTGGGTGGCTCAGTTGTTTAAGCGTCTGACTCTTGATTTCATCGGCTCAGGTCATGATCCCACAGTTTGTGGGTTTCAGCCCCATGTGGAGCTCTGTGCTGGCAGTACAGAGCCTGTTTGGGATTCTCTCTCTCTCTCTCTCTCTCTCTCCCCCCTCTGCCTCCTGCTCATGCTCGTGCTCTCTCTCTCTCTCTCTCTCAAAAATAAATGAATAAGTAAATAAATAAATAAATAAATAAACATTAAACAATTTTAAAGCATAAATACTGCAGTCTGGTATCTAGTTCTTAACCTCACCTCTACATTTAAAGCTTGTATGATACTGAGCAAGTTATTAAGCCCTCTGAGTCCATTTCCTCTTCTGTAAAAAAGCACCATTGTAGTTCCAACCTCATAGAACATACTAACTATCGTGGTTACAGTTAGGCCACGTGATCATAGTGCAGACATTGCCCTTCTCTGGGTGCCAGGTACACGGCCTTCAGATGTGTTTCTGAAAGGGGAAATTAACTGTCTCCTTTAGGGGTAGTCTTGCCCATATCTATAAAGCAACAGTAAACATCATAAACAAGGACCTGTTCTTTAGAAATGAGGAAGAAAATCTAGTGTAGCAGAGAATAAAGGGTTGATAAAGGAGTGAAGGGGTGCGCGCACACGCACACACACACAGCAAAAGCAGGGAATGAGACATTCTTTTTTTTAATGGGTATTCCAGTCCATATTTGGTCAGCATTAACAGTATGTTTAAGCACTCTTAAAGTCAGATAGAATGTTCATCTAAATGGTTTCTATTTAATACTAGACAAAATAATGCTAATGTGCATTTCATAAAGCTGCATATGTTTTCCATGAAGGATTATTTAACTAAACCTAAAGTTTGGAAATGAGCTAATATTATGATTTTTAAAAGAAAGGTCATATAATTAATCACTTTCATTAACAACTTGCTTTCAAGGAGTGTAGCATGGGAGAGATGCATGCAAAGAAGAATGTTAACATCACAGTAACAGAGTAAGGTTTAAGACAGAGATCTGCATAGGGTGCAGTGAGAACAAAGAGAAGGGGCAATTAAGTCAAACCAGTGGTTCAAATTCCTGCAGGACAGGACACCTGAGCGGAGTCTGGAAGGCAAAACGAGAAAGAGCCATGGAAGAAAGTGCAATGGCTGACGAGAGCTGTCCCAGGCGGGGAGGAAACAGCAACAGCAAAGGTGATGGGACCTGTCATAGGAGGCACAACAGTTTGGTGTAAATAACTACAACATGAAGTTCAAGGCCAGGCAAGACACCTCAGAAGGGAGGGGGTGGGGGTAAATGGCATTTAAAAGGTTTTTTCTTCAGGTTTTCCCACTGTATATAAATCCTAGAAAAAATAATTTGTGCAAACACTTTCATCACAGAATGCGTATTTCTGTGATGAGCAAAGATGACAAGATATATATATTGGAAAAGCTGGGCTTAATTTTCATGAACCAACCGTATATTTCCTCTTTTTCTCTGCAAACTGAGAACACTGTACAGTTTTTAAGCATTTAAAAGCGGCCTTTTTTTTATTCTCCCTTGAAACTGCCAGGGTCTGATGACCTTTCTTGTAAAATGTGGAATCTTAAGGGAATCACAAAGGAAGCTGGTGTTAATGCTTAAGTCATAGAAACCTGCAGAAGTAATTGATTTCTACCTGACTATTTGCTTGGGGATATATTTTTCAAACAAATAATTTTTGGAGATTTCTGATCTAAGGCCTAAACATCATTGCTATTTTAGGGGCACGAGGAAGTAGTATCTAGTGAAGTGAGCATTTATTTATTGGTTATTATGTTTGTTCTGTGGTATTTTAAATGTCACAGAGTCTCCATTATCAATGCTTCTGATCTGGTTGGCCTCAAGCCAGGATACTGACCTCATATCCTAGTTACTTGGTGAGGCTTATTTTGGGGACGAGAGCACAGCACAAGACCTGCACCTTTCCTTCCCCACTTTCAGAGCCTCCCCAAGAGACCTGAACATTCAGATGTATTAGGGAAGGCCTGATTCACAAAGATCTTCCTTGTGCTTTATTGTGAAGGGCAAACCTTGTCGGTCCATAAAAAGAAAGTCCACAGAGAACAAATTTCTGTGCGAAGTACTTTGCCATGTTTAGCAAGCGTTCGTTCCCCTGGCTTGTTTGAATGTGCAAGGAGAGAAGAAATTGTCAAGGAAACTAGGGGTAAATTATATGGCACTTTCCAACACTTGTAGGTATAAAAGCACTACTTCATCCTTAGCTGTACGTTTGATCTTATACTTAGACATTCTTAGGTGAAGAAAGAGCTTGGTCTACAGTATTGAATATTAGATGTGAAAGAGAAAAATAAAAAGTTTAAATAGGAGGAAAAATCATAAGCAGTTCTCCAAATAAAAATAAAAAGATCCCAGAAAAAAAAAAATCCCAGAAAAGACAGACCTAGATAAGGAAGTCAATCTCTCATGTTTGTTGAATGTTATAAATATTTAAATTTATTCAGTTCAGGGGCACCTGGCTGGCTCAGTCAGTAGAGCATGCTACTCTTGATCTCGGGATTGGGAGTTCAAGCCCCAAGTTGGATGTAGAGATGACTTAAAAACAAAATCTTTTTTAAAAAAGTAAATTTATTCAGTTCAAATTTAATGACTAGCTCTGCAAGACCAAGATGCTATCGTTTGCCATCCACAATGTCAGTCTTCTGAATGAAAATTCCCAAACAAATCCTTTAGGTATGGATTATTTTCATGCTGACCTAAGGAAGGTGGCTTATTCAATAAATCATGTGAAGACTATTTTGGAGTCTCAGTGAACTTTTCCAGGTAATTTTTTCTGAAGGAAATTAGGTGAATTTAACATCAAAAGATCGTCATAGCTACATGCGATAATATGAGTGACTCTCGTAAACATAAAGTTGAGTAAAAGAAGGCAAACACAAAAAGGAACATACTCCATAAATCCACTGGTACAAATTTTTAAAAAGGGAAAACTAATCCATGGTTGTAGAAGGCAGAAGAGTGGTTACCCCTGAAGGAGGGAGGCACACAGGAAGGTTCTGAGACACTAAAAAGGATTGGTTTCTTTTTTTTTTTTAATTTTTTTAATTATTAAAACTTTTTAATGTTTATTTTTGAGAGAAAGAGAGAGAGACAGAGAATGAACATGAGCATGGGACGGGTCAGAGAGAGGAGACACAGAATCCGAAGCAAGCTCCAGCTCCGAGCTGTCAGCACAGAGCCAGAGTGGGGCGCAAGCTCACAAACCGTGAGATTATGACCTGAGCCAAAGTCAGATGCTCAACTGACTGAGCCACCTCGGTGCCCCAAAAGGTTCAGTTTCTTGAACCTAGATACTGGTTATATAGTGAGTTCACTCTGCGAAATTTTATTGAGCTGTATACTTATGGTTTATGCTTTTTTCCCTGTACATAAGTAAAAAATACATAAAAATAACAAAGATCATCATAGGTCCTGCATCAGTGAAGCACCTGGGTTAAAAACCAGCATTTGAGGGGCATCTGGGTGGCTCAGTCAGTAAAGCATCCAACTCTTGATTTCAGCTCAGGTCATGATGTCACAGATATGAGACTGAGCCCCATGTCGGGCTCTACACTGGGCATGGAGCCTGCTTAAGATTCTCTCTCTCCCTCTCCTTCTGTCCCTCTCCCAGGCTCATGTGCACTTCCTCTCTCCCTCTCTCAAAAAGAAAGAAAGAAAGAAAGAAAGAAAGAAAGAAAAGAAAAGAAAAAGAATAATAACAACAACAAAACTCCCAAAACCCCCAACATTTGAATCCAGAACAGAAAAATCTATAGAGAAGGGAAGTAGGTTAGTGGTTGTTTAGGGCTGGCAGTTGATGGCTAAAGGGGACAGAGTTTCTTTTTGAGGTGATGAAAACATTCTAAAAATGACTGTGGTGATGGTAGCACAACTCTGTGAATATAGTAAAAACCACTGAATTGTACACTTTTAAAAAACAAAAACAAAACCAACATTTGGAGAACTCTTATTATTTTTTTAAAGATTTTGAACTCACAACCCTGAGATCAAGAGTTGCATGCTCCACCAACTGAGCCAGCTAGGCGCCCTGAAAAACTGTATGTTATATTCTTCATTGCTTAGTTCCACTGATGGCTCCTTATGTATTCCTAGATTCCCAGACTGGGCTATCTGGTTGTGGAATGAGTACAAATATGTATTTCCACTTGAAGAAAGCTAATTAAAATAACACTACTTGAGTTCCACTGGCTTCCCTGACATCTACCTGTTTATTATGCACTGCTTCCCTTCCCTCTGTGAGCAATGCTCAGCAGGGGTCAATACTGCAGGACAGACTCAGTGGTTCTCAACTTTGGCTGCACACTGGTATCTCCTGAGTCTCATCCCTAGAGATTCTATTTTAATGGTACGGCGTGCCACCAGGCATTTAAATTTTATTTAATGTTTTATTTATTTTTGAGAGAGGGTGGGAGAGGAAGGGAGGGAGAGAGAGAGAGAGAGAGAGAGAACAAGAGAACACACATGAGCAGGAGAGGGGCAGAGAGAAAGAGAGAGACAGAGGATCCGAAGCAGCCTCTGTGGTGACAGCAGCGGTCCCGATGTGGGGCACAAACTCACAAACCTTGAGATCCTGACCTGAGCTGAAGTCAATGCTCATCCGACTGAGCCACCCAGGTGCCCCAGCATCTGAATTCTTTTAAAGCCCCAGGGACCAAAATCTGGACACACTGATATATCACCTACTAAACATCCACACATGTGTGAGCATGCACACACGCACGTGCGCACACACACACACAAGCACACCCACAAACACTTTCTCCCCAGGTGATTCTAATATACAGCCAATATTGACTTGAAAACCACTGGTATAGTGGTTTCCACAAAGAATGGAAAATCCAAATTCTCACTATGCCATTTATTAACTATATGACATGAATGAACTATTTGATCTCTCTGAACTTCAGGTAGACTTTGGGACATACCCACCTAGCACACAGTAGGTTTTTAAAAACTGGTAGTTGCGGGGGGCCTGGCTGGTTCAGTGTGTGGAGCACATCTCTTGATCTCAGGGTCATTGAGTTCAAGCCCCATGTTGGGCTCAGAGTTTACTTTAAAAATGTTAGTTGCATTTACCTTTTTTTTTTTTTTTTAAAGTAAATTCTATGCCCAACGTGGGGCTTGAACTCACTGACCCCAAGATCAATAGTTGTGTGCTCCTCCAACTGAACCAGCCAGGTGCCTCTGTCCTTCCTTTTTTTCTTTCCCTTCAAAAACTAAAAAATTCTAGTAAAACCAAAATTTAAAAAAAATGGAAAAAAAAAGAGAGGAAAAAAAACCAGAGAGAATTCTATTTAAAAAAAAATGTGACTATTATCAAGTTCTATTCTGATGTTCCATGTCCTATGTCTAGTACTTGCTCAGGCTCCTTAACCCAAGTTACTGAACCTCTTGTCCTCTGGCTCCGTTTGCTGGACTCGTAGATTGGGAACCTGATCCTTGCCTTGGCTGACATCGCAGGACTTAGTATCTAGACCACCTGTCACCCATTTCTGATTTTGGTTTCCCCTACTTGCTCTGTCTTTATTGCCACTGAAATGCCAAGCGTGTCACATAGCAATCTTTAAGTTTGATCTTAAAGATCAAGTAAGAGTTAGGATTTGGACCAATGGAGAGAATGGGGTTGGGCAGTCCGTTAGTGGGACATGAAGAACAAAAAGAAGACCCATGAAGGGGCAAAGTATCAGGGAACGTGGAGGGGCGTTGAGGGGTTTCTGGAGAGCAGAGATTGCAAACAGGGAGACTGCAGGCCAAATCCAGCTCACAGTGGTTCTGCTTAGCTCTCAGTGTCTAAAAGGTTTTTGAATTGATGGCTCACATTTAAAATTGGGAGATTTCACATCAAAATTCAGATGCCCAGCTTCTCTTGAAAAAGATGGTGATTGGACAGCACTGGACACATGATCCACATGTGGACAGAGGGAAGATCAGTAGCTACTGCTCCCTTGTTGCGGGGCCTCCTCTCTCCAGTTTTCTGTAGGCTTCACCACCACCTGCTTCACGTGCCTTCACTTATTGGCCTGCCTCTCTAGGTGTTCAATAATTAATGAATCAATTCAAATGGGAGAAAGAAGAGGAAGAAGAGAAGGAAAGAGTCCCCCTATTCATACTGAAGAGTTACATCAAATTCTCACACTGTACACCTGAAACTTACACAACATTATATGTCTATTATATCTCAATAAACCTGGGGTTAGGAGGGGGGAGAAAAAATAATAGAGTAATTGGGGAAGATCTCAAAGAGCACACCAATTTAAGTGTGGGCTATGGCCTAGGGTGAAAGTTACCTGAAGGCATTTTCCCATGTAGCAACATGATCAAGGTGAGTGCTTGAAAATATTTTATATACAACTTTAGCTAGCACATATGTCAAAGGAGTGCCTGCCTGAACTTATGGTACACTAGTAAATTCAGGCCCTCCAACCTTACACATGATACACAGTTGAAAATAAATAATGAAAAGAATGCTAATAATTATTGATTTAAAAAAATCTACTTCCGGGGCACCTGGGTATCTAATCAGTTAAGCGTCCGACTTCAGCTCGGTCATGATCTTGTGGTTAGTGAGTTCGAGCCCTCTGTCAGGCTCTGCGCTGACAGCTCGGAGCCTGGAGCCTGCTTGGGACTCTGTGTCTCCCTCTCTCTCTGACCCTCCCCCGCTCATGCTCTGTCTCTCTTTGTCTCTCTCAAAAACAAATAAACATTAAAAAAATTTTTTTAAATCTACGTCCAAGTATATATGCATATATATACATGTATATGTATGTATATATAGATATATAATGTTTTATTTATTTTTAAGAGAGAGAGAGATGGGGAGCACAAATGGGGGAGGGGCAGAGAGAGAGGGAGACAGAATCCAAAGCAAGCTCCAGGCTCTGAGCTCTCAACACAGAGCCTGACAAGGGACTCAAATTCACAAACTATGAGATCATGACCTGACCCAATGTTGGACACTCAACCTACTGAGCCACCCAGGCGCCCCCTGAGGTACGTATATTTTTATATTTCACCAAGTTCCAGGAAAGATTTAAGATGGCACTAGAAGGCAGGAGGCTCTACATCCAGAAACAACAGTCAGGGGGATTTTCAGTAATTTTGAGCATGAAGTAATTAAGGCATGAAGGAAATGGGGGCAGGAGGACACAGAAGGTGTAGTGGTCAAGACCTAGCGAATGTCCAGGAAAATGGTCCTGTGGCTCAAGGCCCAGTTTCCCAGAAGACTCTGACAGTGAAGGTGAGGGACACAGCACTAGTGGGACTGGGGAAAAATAAAACAAAACAGGATATGATTGTTTGGGAACAGACTTGGTAAGATTAATACACACTTCAGGGGCTTGGTAAAACAGGCCTCACACTACAGGGAGCACAAAGTTCTTGGTTGGGCAAGATAAGCATGATTCAGGTCCCCAGGAGGGACCATAGCCCCTCGCAGGTGCCACCAGCTCCATTCAGGCTCACCTGATGTGTAGCAGTCAGACTCAATTCCAAGTTCACCAAATTGTGATCCTTTAGTTCCTGCCATGGTGTCTCCAGAACTGGGTGAGTCTGAGCCTGGAGGGATGGATACTGGTGTGTACCCCTATAGTTCAAGGCAGGACTAGGAAGTCTCAGACATCCCCAGAAATTAGTCAGAAATGTGTGTCAGGAGCTCAGGAAAGAAGGCTGGAAATAGAGATTTGGGGGCAAGAGAAGTCAGTGATAAGAGAGAAGCACATCAGCCTAAAAAGCATCCACATCTAAGGGATGAGGGATAGGAAGCAACCACCTTAGGAGTCAAAGATTCACACAGAAACACCTGCATAGAACAGAATCATTTAGCATCAAAAGCTAAGAGACCAAGGAGTTTACAAAAAAGGGGGGCTGTTAACAGTCACTTCGTGAAGAAAGGACATACAGGACAGAGACTGAAATAATGTCCAGGTTCTCATTGGTAACCTTCAAAAGAAGAGTTTCCAGAGAAATGGTTGGAAACCAGGTTGCAAGGGGTTACGAGTAGGAAATTAGTGGGTGCCAACCAATCCGTTGGAATTTATGGCAGTAAGGTTTGAGCTGTGTTTGTTTTGGCTGTGGAGTTGCTAGGCTATGACATGTGCACACTGAACTCCAGCCAGGCCACCCCCTTTTCTGTCTGGAAAGGAATAAGAAATCACCTAGATCATCTATGCTTACTTAGTCCTGTACTTGTTATATTTCTTCTTTTTCAAAATGGAAGCCAACAGCTCTCCAATTACATCTGTGGTTGCCAACAGTCCATCACAGTCTGGGCTGTGTTAAACGAAAGACCTTGGGGCTCATCCCTCTGGGAACATGGAGGGGTCACGGAGCAGCAACCAGACTATGATGGAGGGAATATGTTCTTTCCTTTGTTTTGCATATTTGTTTTTACTTCCACACAGTGACCCGTGGCCTTGGCAAAACAAAAACAAAAACATTTAAACGTGTAAATGATGCAGGCACAACAGACAATTGCCAACAGTTGTTCCCAATCATCAGTGTCGTCACGGAAAGAAGACTAAATCAGGAGTGCAGACACCAGTGGGTAGCCTGCTAATTTTATAATTGTAATCCTTTTTATACAGTTGCCTGTTCACATGCACGCAAGGGTAACAAGATTAAATTCACAGCATTTTCCCCACATGGTAGGTGCTCAAATACACTTGTTTAAGCAGTCAGAAAATGGTCATTGCTAATAAAAACAACTTAAAGGAAATATAATTTCCTTAAAAGGTACAAAAACTTATATTCAGACTTTATTTTCCACCCCCTTTAAAAAGACAAGCGAATTGGGCTTTCTTATACATGGCACCAAAAACAGAAACCTTAGAGAAAATAATTTAAGAAAATTTAAATCATGAAATAAATGGATTTTGCTGAAATATTTATGGATGAGATATGATGTCTGGGATTTGCTTCAAAATGATAAATAATTTAGGGGATGTGGGTAAGGGTACATATAGATAAAATAAGAATAGCCTTAAATCAATATTTGAACTTGGTGATGAATATGTAGAGATTATTAATACAGTATTCTTTCCACTTTGTTTAACAGACATTTCCCACAATACAAAGTTTTAAAATGGTACTGTATTTTTGTAAATTAGATAGTATCTTGTAAATAAAATTGAAAGGCAAGCAATAAACAAGGGGGAAATATGCAAAATGCTGTACTATTAGGGCTTATATCCTTAAGTGATAAAGAGTTCTTACAAATGAATAAGACTAATAGCTAATAGAAAAAAAATGTCAAGAATGGGTAATTCACAAAAGAAATACAAAAAGCTAATAATCATATGAAAACATATTCAACTTTACTAATTGTGGGAGACAGAATAATGGTCCCCCCAAGGATGCCCATGTCCTAATCTGCAGACCTGTGAATGTTACTTTACATGGCAAAAAGGGACTTTGCAGATGTTGATTAAGGATCTGGGGATGGGGAGATTATCCTGGATTATCCCAATAGGCCCAAAGTAATCACATAGGTCCTTTTGAGAAGGAGGCAAGAGGGTCAACATTCGAGAAAAGGTGACCTGAGGAAAGAAGCAGAATGTGTGAAGGAGTCTGAAAGACACCAAGTTGCTGGCTTTGAAGATGTAGGAGGGACCATGAGCCAGGAAGTGCAGGTGGGCTCTGGAAACTGGCAAAGGCAAGGAAACCGATTCTCCCCTGGAGCTTTCAGAAGGAAACAGCCCTGCTGACACCTTGTCTTTAGCCCCGTCACTGTGCCTGGAGGGAAACACACAAGTCTGTCTTCTGATCTCCCTCCACATTCCAGCCTACAGACTTCCAGTAGCCCTCCCTCTGCCACCACTGCGATGGCCCAGTATTTATCAATTTACTCTCCTAGGTAACTATGTCACGGCTCTTCTGCTCTCCTAAAGTTTCCAGACAACTTCTCCCCACTTACCCTACCAATGGGTTTCCTTTGTCCGTGCAGTTTGCTAGAGGGAGGGGCTTAATCACGTGCCCGAAACACAGTGGGGCAACTTCATATATTCTCCTGCATCTGCACCCACCACTCCTCTGTCCTACCTGTTGCTTTCCCTATACTGTGCTCCTATCTAAGGCCAAGCCTCCCCTGTCCCCTAGGGGCTCAAGAACATCCCTCCTGCACTTACCCATCATCACCAGTTTTTCTCTCTCCACTGGATCATTCCCATCAGCATATAAACATGCTTTAAAATAGCCCAGATGAAAAACAGTAACAAACTTCCCCTCCCATATTCCCCGCTAGCTACAGCCCACTTCTCTGCTTTTCCTCAGAATAAAACTCCAGCGTTGTCTATACTTGCTGTCTCTAATTCTTCTTCTTTCCTTTTTGAACCCACTCCAATTGGCTGTTAATCCATCCTTGGCAAAGACTGGCACAGTGGGAATCATTATTGCCATTTACAGAAGAGGAAATGGAGTCTCAGACAAGTGGGGCAAATTGTTCAAAACCACACATCAGTAAGCAGCTGACTATACCTAGTGACTGCTTCAGCCTGGCTCGCCAACTTTCTTATTTTCTCCTTTAAATTGGACCACCCAGCCAGCCTCCTATAACATTGGCTGTGTTTACATGTCTTATAAAGCATTTATAAGATGTGATTCTAATTAGTTTATGTACTACAGCATAATATGTTAATATTTCAGATTTTATGTCTGTATCATGGCTTCTATTGAGATGTTTTCTCTTGTAGTTATTGCTTTTAGGAAAGATCTCATGAATATTTCCTTAAGCTATGAGGCTACATTACTATAATCTATACTGTATCATTTTATTCATAAGTTTATTGTTTTAACTAATATATGCTCAATATGGAAATGTAGAAAATGGGAAGAAAAATAGATGTGCCGCAGTTACAAGACCAAATACAAACACTGTTAGCACTTTTATTTCCTTCTAAATTTTCGGTTTTTTCTAGTTATAATCATAGCAAATATGGAAAAACAATCTTGTATTATCTATTAAAATATGCAAAGAATTCAACATAAATAAAAACACATATACTTAAGAATACAAAATGATTGTTTAATACAGCATAGAATAAGGAAATTATCGATTAAATTATTGTATTATCTATTAAATTAGATAATTATTGTAAATTAATGTATTATCTATTAAAATATGCAAAGAATTCAACATAAATAAAAACACATATACTTAAGAATACAAAATGATTGTTTAATACAGCATAGAAACAGGAAATAAATGTTCAATAAAATAGTTATATTAATTTGTTTCCTCCTCTGTAAAGTTGACATTATACTAGTACTT
This sequence comes from Cryptoprocta ferox, assembly GCA_028646485.1. NCBI lineage: Eukaryota > Metazoa > Chordata > Mammalia > Carnivora > Eupleridae > Cryptoprocta > Cryptoprocta ferox. Next base: position 134,095,215 of record CM053567.1, on the reverse strand, counting down.
CACTGCATTGTTGTAAGAAATAAATTAGATAATACATGGAAAGCATATAATGTATAAATAACAGGTAACTGCTCAGAGAGCATGTTATTTTTACCCCAGCTTATCTTCTCAACCCTGTGTTCTCTAAATTTAGCCGTTTCCATCTCAGGTGAAAGTTTTCTAACCTGGCCCCACAATTCCAGAAAGTCTCATTACTCTTTCAGTGTTTTGGCTTCAATGAGATGAGGTTATTCTGCCAACCCAACAGATACCAAGGAAACTTATTCCTCTATGTCCTATTTCTCACAAAGATAGGTTCTGCTGCATTGTTTTGTAGGTATTCAATAGGTCTCTCTGCTGGACCTAAATCCATCTTCTGCCACAAATGACCAACTCTAAGGAATTAGGGTTGCTTGGCCTACATCCCTGGTTTTGCCCTGTCGCTTTTGATGGCTACTTGGTAAGGGTTTTTGTTCATTTCTTCTCCCTTCGGATAGTAAGCACTCTGTCTTTTTAATCTTGTATTTATTTTTCTTACCCATTTTTGGTATATCGCAAAATCAGGCCTAATATAAACTCCTAGCAAATAAAATAGTGCTGGTACAGTCAGTATTTTTTTTAAATGTTTTATTATTTTTGAGAGAGAAAGAGAGAGAGACAGCGTAAGCAGGGGAGGGCCAGAGAGAGGGAGGCACAGAATCCGAAGACAGGCTCTAGGCTCTGAGCTAGCTGTCAGCACAGAGTCTGATGCGGGGCTCTAACCCACAAACCGTGAGATCATGACCTGAGACAAAGACCTGAGACTCAGCTCAACTGACTGAGCCACCCAGGCGCCCCCAGTATTTTTTGAATGAATGAGTTGATTATTTTTTCTAAGTAATCTCTACACCCATGTGGGGCTCAAACTCATGACTCTGAGATCAAGAGTCAGATACTCTACTGACTGAGTCAGCCAGGTGCCCCAAGATTATTTCTTTTTATTGTCAAAAAAAAAAAAAAAAAGCGTGCTGACAATATACTATTAGAATTTATTAAATGCCACCCTTAAAAAAGGGAAAAAGATTAAATAAAATTGGACTAATGATTTTAAACCATTTGGTTTGAATGAAATATTTTTCTTATGCCTCACCCCTTTTAAAAAATATTTATTTTGAGAGCGAGAGAGAGCACATGAGCCAAAGCTGGGGAAGGGCAGAGAGAGAATCCCAAGCAGGCTCCGTACTATCAGCACAGAGCCGGATGCGAGGCTGGATTTCGTGAACCATGAGATCAGGACCTGAGCCAAAAACTGAAATATGGACATTTAACTGACTTAGCCACCCAGGTTTTTCTTATGCCCCTTAATTTGCTAAAAGAAATCTTGTTGAGTAAGCAATATTTTACACTTGGGACAACAGTATCATCTGGATCCAGTAAATAATATCCTCGTCATTGTGCTTATGTTTCTTTTATATTCTAGCCACTTGTTAGATAGTTTTTTGGGCTCAAATACAAATTCTGATATATTTTTGGAGAACAATTTTATCCAACTATCTTCTACCCACCAGAATACTCCAAAGGAGAAAAAATAGACCATGAAGGGGTTCATAATATGCCACTGTGGCATAAAAAATTATTTGAGCAGAAGCCATTTGAGTTCCTGAAATCTTTTTTGTGCCTAAAGGCAGAGCTTCCCAAAAAACTCTAAAGAACTCAAATTGGCATAGACCAACCAGGTTAGATGATTCTTATCAACAGAGATATTGAGAAGTCTCCAAACCACACCTAAAATTACCCTTTCTCCCATCTGCACTCCTAGGGGCCCGTTATTCTTTACAAAAATTTCATGTGTTTTCCCATAATGTCCTTTCTCCCCATCTCCTTCCCTCATTAAGAAGTCTTCTGTTTTAGGGGCGCCTGGATGGCTCAGTTGGTTAAGCATCAGACTTTGGCTGAGGTCATGATCTAGAGATTCGTAAATTCTTAAGTTTGAGCCACAGGCTCTGCTGACAGCTGGAGCCTGGAGCCTGCTTTAGATTCTGTGTCTCCCTCTCTCTCTCAAAAATAAATAAACATTAAAAAAAAAAAAGAAGTCTTTTGTTTTCCAGTGAGTGCTCTTCCCCCTACTTTCTCCCCCATTAAGATGGTATAGTACAAACCCAAAATTCTAATTGCCCCTTTGAGACACATTAATAAAAACATGTGATTAAATTATGTCTTTTTCTTGTGAATTCGTCTCTGGTTTCTTTCTTTCTTTTTTTTTTTTTTAAGATTTCTTTAAGCTTACTTAAGCAATCTCTTATACCCAACATGGGGCTCGAACTCACGACCCCAAGAATAAAAGCCACATGCTCCACCAACTGAGCCAGCCAAACGCCCCTGTCTTTTGTTAGTTTAACTTAAAGGCTCCAAACAACTGAACCTAAGAGTAGAAGAAAACTTTTTTCTCCCTGACAACCTTATGATCTAGCATTTCCAGTATTTCTTTGCAAATGCTGAAATTTTATGTATTCTTTTAAGTTTATTTATTTTTGAGAGAGAGACGGAGAGAGAACCCCAAGCAGGCTGTGCACTGTCAGCTTGGAGCCCGATGCGGAGCTGGAACTCAGGAACTGTGAGATCATGACCTGAGCAGAAATCAAGAGTTGGTTGCTTAACCGACTAAGCAACCCAGGCAGCCCCCGAACAAATGCTGAATTTTAAATCTTCCTTTATCCCCTATCATAAGACAAAGCATCATGTATGGGTTCACAGCAGGACTCTGTATGGAAGCTGCAGCAAGGTAATTACTGCCGTGGATGTCCCTGCACACCCACCTACCCTGGAATTTGGAAATGAGATTCACATCAGACAGAGCAGAGATCAATCAAGTGATCCGGAAGAGACTTCCAAATTATTCCACGGGGTCAACCTGGACCATAACCAGACTGAATATATAAATGGATCTGCAGATGAAGGAGTCAGTGAAAAGGGTGGTTGGTCATCTCTAAAATTACTCACATTCTTTTGTTACAGTAGAAGTGGAAGGAAGGGAGGAAGGTCCCACATGCAACCTGCTGATTTTAATATGGATTCCCTGCAGCTTCCTATAGGGTGAGAAATTGTTGGCAGGGAGTTCTTCCTCCTGACAGTTAATATTTCTTCTTACCCATTAACAAATGAGCAAACCTGAGGGTGGTGTAGAAGCTAGTTTCCCAGTGTTTCAAGCAATTTGTGAATCAGTTATGACGGCCAGGCTCTGACAGCAGTTGGGTGTGAGGAAGCAGCCAGCAGCCCACTAGACTCTACCTCTCAGCCCTCCATCCACAGCACTTCCCAGTTAGGCAACTGCCACCAGTTTCCTCTGCCCCTAATCCTTTCATTCAACAACTACTTACAAAATGTCTAGAAGGGCCAAACACTGAACTGTGTGTTGACCCGTGAAACAGATAAAACAGGTTCTTGGCCTCGTGAAGACGGAGTCCTCCTGAAGTCTGCTTAACTGGGTGTAGCAAACAGGTGTAACACCATGGGGGTAAGATCTAGGGGAGCACCAGATTCAGTGGATGGGGGAGGTGTCTTCTGAATTGCAAACTGAAGGATGAGTAGGAGCCAATTTTGTGGATAGGAAGTGGTCTAGCTGGAGGGTAAGCAGAGGCAGGTAGAAACAAGGGGCATTGGAGAGGAGCAGAGGACTGGGGGTGGGGAGGGACAAGGCAAATTTTGAAGGCTGAGGGGCCATAATAAATCAAACATGCTGAATTTTATCCTGACCACAATGCGAGGGGAGGGGGGTGAGGGGCAGAGGAGTGGGTACTGAGGTGTGTTAACCCAGAGAGAAACCAGATGTTAATGCCTGAGTGGCTCAAATCGTTCAAGCATCCGACTTCAAGTCAGATCATGATCTCACAGTTCCCGAGTTCGAGCCCCTCATTGGGCTCACTGCTGTCCACACAGAGCCTGCTTTGGATCCTCTGTCCCCCTCTCTTTCTGCCCCTTCCCCAACTCACACTCTCTCTCAAAAATGAATAAACATTAAAAAAAAATCACGGGCCATAGCAAGAAGAAAGGAGGAGTCCGGAGGAAGACAGAAGGCAGGGAGCCCCTTTAACAACTTAGGTAGCTGGCATAATATCTTACCTTTAATTCATGATTTCATCCCCTCTTCTGCTATTCATTGGATTCATAAGATGTCCTCAAGGTCATTTCATTTTCTTCTTTTAAAGATAATTTTCACCTAAATATAACTTTATTTGTTGGCAACATCTCTCATCCATCTCAGAGTAAATGCTTCTCTTAATAAATTTTGGATCTTAGGCAAAATGCATACACCTCTAAAATTTCTTAATGATTATTTTACTTATTTATTTTAAGCTCTAGCTCTACATCGAGATCTCCTAAACTCTGCAAAATTGGAAGAGGAAGTGCCCAGAGGGGCTAATCCTCAGGGAGGGCAGGGTCTTGAGTAGTACATTTAAATGCCTGATGACCCCACTCGGAGTTCTTCAGAGATGCAAATTGCCCACTTGGGGAAACAACACCCCCAAAATCTTGTGTTGCACCTTCAGGCTACCTGGGAGGTGGAGGCCCACCCAGTGAAAGCTAGAAACCAAAGCCTGATATACATCTTTTTATTCTCACAGTGAAAGCAGAAAGACAGAGCTCCAGGCATTCTCTGGCCTGGGGACGAGGGGGCCCCTGAGAAGAGTGGAGGGCACAGAAGGCAGGTTGGGAAAAAGGGAATGTGAGCATGGAGGAGGCCCCCAGGCTAAGGAGCCGAAAGCGCCTAGAAAATTTCTTCTACCGCCACTTAGGGGAGCTCCTAAATGAGCACTGGCAGGGTCTTTAAAAAGGAAGTGGAGGAGCCCTGCGGAAGAGGGCTATGAAGAAGGGATGAGTATAAAGGCTTCTCCACATCTACAGATTATTAGATGTCAGGAAGTTTTGCTGTCCTTAAAACTCATGGATAATAGTAGTAATACCTATCATTTGTCGATCACAGGAATGGTGCTTAGAATAATGAACAGGCACTGTGTAAGGTGCACAGGTGTATACACATGTATGTAAACACAGAAACTTATCACACACACATACACATACACATATACATACACATACCTAATAGAAACACATCTCACCCCTTGAATCTTCACAGCAGTCCTATCAGGTCAGTTCCATTATTTTCATTTTATGGATGAGGAAATGGTCTCCAAGAGGTTATATATGCAGCAAAATATAATTCACAGGTGAGAACTTTGGAAATTCTATGAAGATCCTACTTACTCTTAAACTTAAGGTATTCTAATAAACCTGGACATTGAGGCAGTATTTATATTCTATAGTGTTATAAACTCTGCAGTTGGATTGGGTTTGAATCCTAAGCTCTGCCTCTTGGTAGTTGTAGAACTTTGGCCAAATGGCTACAGAATAGGAATACTAATAGTGCCTTCCCTGTAGAGAGCTTATGAGGCTTATATTGGCTAATATACACAAAATCCTGGAAACACTGCCTAGAACACAGTAAATGCTCAATAAAGTTTGCGCACTGCTAAAGGTCTATATTAGATCACAAGTAACAAATTAAGAGTGAAAGGACTATTATATGTAGTAGTAGAAACTGAAAGCTAATCACCTTAACAGCAGATGGGAAATGTGAAAACAAATACCCAAATACATAAGTGGAATTGCGTTTGATGGGAGAAGAGTATATTAAAAGACAGGTGTGTATACAACATATGACCCTCTGGTCCCCAGATAAAATTACACATATAATCAGGTTAGGGTGAAGGAATGGACCTCAGACAGTATCTATAACATTCTTAAATATACCTATAACATTTAAGACAATTATCAAATTGATAAATGAGGATGCAATTCACCTTTCTTCAATGAAGCATCATTACTTTTAGCTTAATTCCTTTTTTTAATGTTTATTTATTTTTGAGAGAGAGAGACAAGAGTGGGAGCAGGATTAGAGCAGGGAGAGAGATGGAGACAGAATCTGAAGCAGGTGCTAGGCTCTGCCCAATGTGAGGCTTGAACTCAGGAAACACAACATCATGACCTGAGCTGAAGTCAGATGCTCAATGGACTGAGCCACCCAAGCATCCTGGTTAGCTTAATTCTAATCCTTTGGTTTAACACATCAATATAGAAAAACATTGATTGGCCCTTAGTCTTGTCAAATATAAATTTTATAAAATTAAAACAACTTGTATTTTTCAAGCTTTATGGCATTTGTTTAGAGTGGAATTGGATTTTATGAAGCTACACTCTATTATTTAATATTAAATATTGAAACTTGGGAACAAATCTTGAGAACAAAAATGTAGACATAATCCTAATTGAATGAATTCGCTAATGGTTTTCTTAGTTACAGTGACTATTAATAGCTGCTTTCTTTCTGGCCAATGTGTACCTAAAATAGAAATTATTTCATAGTAAAGACAAATATATATGTAACAAATGGACCCTCTATTATTGAGGGTAGTGACAATTAAGTTAGATCTATGCCATGTGCTAGGTGTTGTCTGAAGAGAAGTATACTTAATTCCAAACCAAAAAACTAGGCACTGTGAGGGTGATTCTACGGAAGGCTGTCAGGACTTCTCCCATGCCCAGACTCTTGGCCTGGTCTTGAGGACTTTAGGGGACTATCCCTCTTTCCCACTAAGCTTGGCTCTGAGAAGGGACCTTGCAGTTATGTTCGGCCACAGCTCCTGAAGCACCAAGTCCAATAAAGGATTCCTGGATATTGGGAGTAAGGAGTGCCAATAGTCCAAGAGTTAGGAATTCAGGACCCCCAGTGAGCTGCGAGCTGAGGATCAATAAACTCTCCAAATAACCAGTTTGCCTCGAATGCATTACTCTCCATCTGTTTCCCTGTGGCAGCTTCTAGCAGACAGAACCCAGCTTTAGTTAGGTTCAGCTGTATACTTGATTCACAGCCACTGACCCCTGACCTTGGAGGAGAAACACTGCCTCCTAGAGGCCAACATGTTGGTGGCAGCAGTAATGTGAAACGGACCTAAGAAGATAAATCTTGGAGAACAGAATGATTATGGTCCAGCTGATCCTCTCCACTGTGATCTTTAGTTTTTTATTTAAAAAGTGTCTTAAAAAACATTTTTTGGGGGGGGGTCACCTGGGTGGCTCAGTCAGTTAAGCGTCCAACTTCAGCTGAGGTCATGATCTCAGGTGAGTTCGAGGCCAGGTGAGTTAATGAGTTGGAGCCCAGATCATGTTTCCCTCTCTCTCTGCCCCTCTCCCACCCTCTCTCAAAAATAAACATTAAGTTTTTTTTTTAACAGAATCATCTATTCCAAAGGTTGCTAGCCTGTTAACCATGATTCCCTTCAACTATAACTTGGTGCTCAAGTCTCAGTATTTGTGTGACAAATATTCATATGTTGAAATCCTAACCCCCAATGTGAGACTTTGGATGAGGCCTTTGGGAGGTTATCAGGCCATGAGGGCTCCAAGTGGGATTAGTATCCTTACAAAGGAGACCGAAGAAAGCTCCTTTGTTCCTTCTGCCATGTGAGGACACAGTAAGAAGCCAGCCATCTTTGAACCAGGAAGTGAGTGGGTCCTGAACAGTCATGAATCTGCCAGCACCTTGATCTTGGACTTCCCAGTCTCCAGGACTGTAAGAAATAAATTTCTGTTGGTTTTAAGCCACCCAGTCTATGGTATTCTGTTATAGCCACTCAAACGGAATAAGACACCAACTCTGATGACCCTTGGTTTCAATTTTATGAGAGGATATAATCTAAAGTTGGCTAGTTCAGTTCAATGGCGGGGAGAAAGCTTATTGATCATCCCACCACATACCAGGTACTGTGCCAGGTGCTAAGCACTGACCTATTACTGAACATTAACAACAGGTTATATAAATGGCAAAGTGTAGTGTCCATTTGGACGGCTGCTAGAGTTGGCGGATGGCTCGACATGAGAAACAGAGCAGTCTCATCTTGTCCCCATATGTTCTGGTAAGAACACTGCTTTGTCACAGACTGGAAACGTTACTGGGTGGACTTCTGTAACCCACTGATTAGTGTTCCCCTTCCCACAAATTATCTACTTCCCCAATGTGATACAGCTTATTCTGGGGAAGTAAGTACCAGGGTTAGGCTACGGCAATTGCCAGGAACAACCAACGAACTGATTACAGATTGATGTGGGAGAGCAGGAGAGGGCTCAGGCTCCGCAGTCAGAAATGTGAGATCAAATCCCAGCCACTGAGGTATTTTACCTCCCTCCTTCAAGTTTCCTCTTGCATACAGGGGATGAAAGTAGTGATATTAAGACAGTTAATGGAGACAATATATACAGTGTTTACCACAAGGCCTTGTTGGTACTAATTGTTGTTGTTAGGAAATAATACCAACTACTACACTCTGGTAAAACCAAAGGTCAATGGGTCTTCACAACAGAATACACTAAATCTTCTGTCCTCCCACCCCACCTAAACTCTGTAGGCCAAGATAAAGGAGAACACAGGTAATAATAATGCAACATCTACTAAGCACAGGTCCTACTAGAGCCAGGAAAAACACCTGTCAAGATGAGCCAATCAGATTTCCAGAGTCATACTGAGTCAGTTAGAAGGAGCTAGGCTGGGGGCGCCTGGGTGGCTCAGTCAGTTGAGCGTCCGACTTCGCCTCAGGTCATGATCTTGCTCAGGTCATGATCTTGCTCCTGGGTTTGAGCCCGGCACTGGGCTCTGTGCTGACGGCTCGGAGCCTGGAGCCTGGAGCCTGCTTTGGATTCTGTGTCTCCTTCTCTCTCTCTGCCCTTCCCCTGCTCACGCTCTGTCTCTTTCTCTCAAAATAAATAAACATTAAAAAAATTAAAAAAAAATAAAAAAGAAGGAGCTAGGCTGTGAGGTTATGTTGAGTTTGGGCCAGGGTTGGGGCAGTGACATTAATGCAAGCCTAACATAATGGCAGCAGATGGGCCATGAATCATCAGAGAAAGCAAGTCTCAGAAAGAAGCAAGGAAGTAGAACAGACTCACGGAAAAAAGCATAGAAAAGAGACTATGAAGCCTGACTGACATGGACTATGCACCACACACACACACACACACATGCCGCACATAGTACCTATATGTTGATTCTCTAGTTCTCGTGGGGCTGGGCTGTACTTCCTGAATATTTCCTGGAAGATTCCCCTATAACCTTACACCTTCTTTGACCTGAATTATTTTACAAGAGTTTCTGTTCCTTTAAACAGGAGGGGCCCTAGGCTGTGACAGAACTCAGAACCTCTTTACAACCTTACATTGTACAATTTCAGAATAATAGGAATAGAGGCAACACTGTGGATGAAGTAAAGGGTGAACCAGAGGGATGATATAGAGATGCAAGTGTAAATGACAGCAGAATGTTGTCTACATGTATGTATTTTAAAATTTATTAGTAAACTTTCATTTAAAAATGTGAGCAAGAGGCAGCTACTGAATAAGCAGAGGGCCAGCATTTGTACCTCAGTGGAACTGATATTCTTTCTTACTGTTTCTTACTTTTTTTTTTAATTTTCCTTATTTATTTTGAAACATAGAGCAAGCAGGGGAAGGGCAGAGAGGGGGAGAGAGAGAGAGAATCCCAAGCAGGCTCTGCACTAATGACACAGAGCCTGATGCGGGTCTCGAACTCACAAACCTGTGAACTGACCTGAGCTGAAACCAAGAGTCAGAAGCTTAACGGACTAAGCCACCCAGGCACCACTTTTTTTTTTTTTTTAAGTTTATTTATTTTGAGAAAGGGAGAGAGAGTATGGAGTATAGGGAGGGGAAAGAGAATCCCAAGCAGGCTTCACACTGTCGTTGCAGAGCCTGATGCAGGACTCAATCTCATGAACCACACAATCATGACCTCAGCCTAAATCAAGTGTCAGAGGCTTGACACGCTGAGCCACCCAGGCACCCTAGTTTTTCTTTATTTATTTAGACCTTATACATTTTGTGGGGGAGATGGTACACTCTAGAAGGAGTATTTGAGAATGGGAAGGATTTGGGAAGGCCACAGATACATCCCTCTATATTCCAGAATCTAGAATATCCAGGTTATGAGGCACTCTCAAAAAGACTTGGCTGCAAAGAGAAGGAAGAAGGGTAGTACCTAAATTTGGGAAGACTTTTAGATCATTCCCCCAAACAAACTAATGTGTTAAGGGTAAAATTTGTTCCTAGAATCCTATCTGTGTTTTTTTCTCCTCTCTCTCTTGCCCTTCCTAAGTCACTTGTTGCCAGAGGACATTCATACTGCCTAGTCTGAAACCCACTCAATATTCCTGTATATTATTCAATGGTCCTCTCTTCAATTAAAATGTTTATTCTTGCAAAGCATGACTGTCATGGCTAAAGATATATGATAGAATTAATTTATGCTAACACATAAAGAACAGTTTAGTCTAATGTTGATGTACCCTTTCCACTGACATTTGCACTTTGAAAAAAGATATTTGTTGATCTAAAAAGCTAAGTCCTTCATACCATACTTTCATGCATTGTAATCATCAGGTTGTGCAGGTATTTTTTGATCCAGGGGTCTTTCCAGAGCTTCTTAACTCACATGGTCTTCCCCTACTAGAACATACATTGCACAGACTTTTTTTTTTAAACTTTGTTTCTAAAGTTTATTTATTTATTTTGAAAGAGAGAGAGAGAGAGAGAGAGAGAGAGAGACTGAGAGAGAGAGAGAGAGAGAGAGAGACTGAGAGAGAGAGAGAGAGATCAGGGCAGGAGCAATCAAAGAGGGAGAGAATCCCAAGCAGGCTCAGTGCTGTCAGCACAAGCCTGACACGGGGCTTGATCTCACAAAGCATGAGATCATGACCTGAGCTGATACCAAGAGTTGGACGCTTGACTGACTGAGCCACCCAGGGGTCCCTAAAAGTGTTCTTGTTTAAAAAAAAGTATCCATGGAAACCAACCTGACAATAAACTATAAAGTTTAAAAAAAAAATAAAGATATATTAAACAAACAAAAAAAAAAGTATCCATTGGGGCACCTGGGTGGCTCAGTCAGTTAAGTGTCTGACTACAGTTCAGGTCATGATCTCACAGATCTTGAGTTCAAGCCCCGCATCAGGCTCTGTGCTGACAGCTCAGATCCTAGAGCCTCCTATAGATTCTGTGTCTCCCTCTCTCTCTCTACTCTTCCCCCATTCACACTCTTTCTCTCTCTCTCCTTCAAAAATAAATAAACGTTAAAAATTATTTTATTTTATTTTATTTTTTAAAATTTCTAACGTTCATTTTTGAGAGAGAGAGACACAGAGTGTGAGCAGGGGAGGGTCAGAGAAAGAGGGAGACACAGAATCCGAAGCAGGTTCCAGGCTCTGAGCTGTCAGCACAGAGCCTGATGCAGGGCTCGAACCCATGAACCGTGAGATCATGACCTGAGCTGAAGTCGGCTGCTTAACTGACTGAGCCACCCAGGCACCCCTAAAAATTTTTTTAAATAAAAATAAAAAATAAAAAAAGTATCCATTGAAAATTATGGAACAGTTGAAAGAAGAAAGCATTATCTAGGATCTTCTCACTAGAATACAACCACTCTAAATTCACACCTTACTGCATTTCCTTCTAGGCTTCCTCCTCTGTTTATATTTTAAACTTAGCTATGATCATTCAGATATATAATTTGTATCTTGATTTATTACTTTTCTACCATCATTTTTTATTTTTGACCTGTACTGATATTATAATTCCCTGATGTTCAGTGTAAAATTCTCAGTTAAATGAAGTGAGACTTTGCTGCCAATTGGTATTAAATTTTCATGATCTTACATACTGATTCTGTGACAAGGGAATCTTAAAATTCCAACCCTTTTCACTGGCAGAGGAGGAAAGATTTTTACAGTTCCATCTCTCTGTTAAATATTTTAAAAACTGCAAAGAATCAATAAAACATACAGTTGTGTTTATTTATAAGACTTAGCAAATGACATTATTCTCTAACCATTTTCCCCGCCCAGGTCTTTCCAAAGTATGATCCTTGGGGGAATAAATAGCCATTTGCCCCCCAAAATAACAAATGTCTTAGACTATAAGGAGGCGAACATACCCAAACATAATGAAATTTAATCAAGTTCTTATTTAATATCCATGTAATGCTCTCTTAGTAAATGGTCCTAGAATCAACCATTCTATAAGCAGTTGTATAGATTAATACAGCATAGAGGTAGTTTTAGTGGTGTAGCTGAAGAGATGCCAAAAGATTTAATATAGAATTTCTAAACCAGTAAAAGGAAATTAAAGTATTTATTATCTATTTATTACCTCTGTGACCACAGTGATTGATTAAATAAATAAATAAATAAATACCTGTCTCCACAAGTTGGGCAGGGGTATTTTTTAAAATTAATTAATTTATTTTGATGGGGGAGGGGCAGAATAGAACAGGACAGAGAGAGAATCCCAAGCAGGCTTGGGCACTTGATCTCATGAACTGCGAGATCATGACTTGAGCTGAAATCAAGAGCCGAACACCCAACTGACTGGATCACCCAGGCGCCCCAGGGGAAGGGGTATTTTTAAGAATCAACCATGTTACTGGCTTCTTGGTAAACGTCTTATGAACATTATTTAATTTGATCTTTACAATGATGCTACTAGGTTGGCACATTGGTCACTTAGTGTTTATTCTCCCTTCTTTAAGAATCTTTATTTTTATTTTTTATTTTTTGGCCCTTCACCCTTGCCCTTCTTCCTTTCAGAATAAGGATGCAATGCTGGAGATGAAGCAAGCCAACTTGTAACCACAAGGATAAAAGCCTCAAGCCAAGGATGGCTGAGCAGAAAGATTCTAGCTTAGATCCCAGATGACATCTTGGAGCCTCTGTGTCAATGCCGTACTTCCTACATCCTAATTTATGATACTCTTTGATTTCCTGTTGTTGTAACACATGGTCATCGCAACTGATACAGCAAAGTTAAGGAATTTGCCCAAGGCTACACTGTCCAAACCTGGCAAGACTAGAATGAAAACCCAGGTCTGTCTAGCTTTGCAAACAAAAACTTGCCTTTCTGGTCTATGCCATACTGAAGCCCAGGCTTCTTTCTCTGTGAAATAGGAGTAAGGATTTCTAGCATTCCGGAATGATATACACCCAAAAGAGTACCTAGAGCAAGGCCTGTCTCACAGGACAGAGACTCAAATGTTTGCTGAATCAGTAGTTCAAGAAACCAAGCACAACTGTTTTCGGTATTCTGCTATACCGAGCTATTTTAAGTACTGGGGGGAAAAAACAACAACTGTATTTATGTGGGTGTAATACTCTAGCTGCAGATATTAGTCAGCAGTTTCATTCAGTTTCTCAGATCTCTTGCCACTCTATGCCCTTCCTCTTCTTTGCCTCCTCTCCCCTTCACAGAAGTCCTTCTGTCAGTCAGTCAGCTCCTGCAACCCCACCTCCCTACCCCATTCCACCGCCCAAAAAAGAGGAAGGGGGCATATGGATTCCAAGACAAAGGCTCTGCGAACAAAGTGGCTCATTCTGCTGGGGAAGACAGGAATTGGCCTACAGGAAGGACCATCCTTCCCAGACTGGCAGGAAAAAATCGAATATGGGGAGCCCTAGACTCTGGCTAGAGCTGAGCTGCAATCCAGAGGATCAGATTCTAAAAGCTCCAGGCAGAAGAGCTAAAGCTCAAGACATGCAAGGACACAGCCAAGCTTGGAATTGCTAATTTCTATGAAAATGAAATATGTTAAATATGTAGTTTCATTGGTTTTAAAAGGCATGAATCATTAACTTTTTAAAAACGAAGATCTTAAAACTTACTATACCATGAAATAAATACCAAAATACTAGTAGAGTCATTTTGCTCTGACCCAGATACTAGAACCAGACCTAGATAGCAGAGCCCCCCTCCCCCCCCCCCCCGGAAGGAGACTGGTTGCAGCAATGACCTATTGGGACCTTGGACTCTGAGCTATTTAGGAGTCACTATTCACATAGCTGGGAGAGAGGGAACAGTTTTAGGACTTGGGTCTGCGTTGCTTAGGTCTCACAGGCTTCGGTCCTGCCCCGGAAAAGCCATGTGTGCATGGGAGGATTGGGGGTAGGGAGCAGGTAATGGAGAGAGCAAACTCAGATCTTCTAGCTCTTCATACTGACTATAACCAGTATGGTGTTTAGGAGATCCCATATAGGCAGCATCAGGAAATGGTCAGGCCAAAGAGAAGACTTCTCTTTTTTCCCCTCTCTGTGCTCATGACTTTCTAATCATCCATTTCTCTGCAATGGACACCTGACCTGCTGTCAGAGAATTATAACCTTAACCAACTCCTTCTTCTTTTCTCAAACCATCTGCTTATGCCAGTTCTGAATTCTTCACCTAATATCTGCAAGTCACTGAGCCCACCCCAATTATCTGTGTGGTGTATTTACCAACCACAGGACATTGACACCTTATAGTCAACTTCATTAAAGGGCTGAAATTGGGGAGAGTGGACTTTAGAGGAGCAGACTGGCTTTGAAAAGGTCTGGTCTAGTTCAGCTAACTATCCTGCTGGTCTGGAGGCCCAATCTACCTTGGCATACTGTATTCTAATCTCAGGATCTACAGAGTCCCTTAACACCCCATCCCCCCACACTTGGGCCACAGACTCAGGCAAATGAAATAGATCAGCAGCAACTTGCTCTAGGATCATGGATTGCTGCCAGAGGTAGCAGTGACTCCATAATAAACCATCTTAAGCTTCCACGGAATCTTGGGATCAGCCAGTGATGTGAACTTCAAAGGATTTGGTCTAGCTATGGAATGGGACAATAAAAACTTCAATTCCCTCCTGGCTATTCAAGACCTGCCTGTTCAGCTAGCTAGAAGAGAGGGGGAACGTCATGGGTATGGTGGAGAGCTGCCTGCAAATTCTCTATAGCAGGCGAGAGTGCCAGGGCCTGGATCTGATAAATCTGTCCCTCAATAGATAGTTTTAGAAAAAGTCCTTTGGAACTGAAAATGGGAGTTCCCGATTTAGATGTTTCATTAAGTAAGCAACTCTGTTTATTATATTTTCTTAAATATGGAAATACACCTGGACCATAGTTTGTTTGTTTTTTAAAGTAAAGATACAGCTATGCTTGTAAACATAAATACAATGCAATGTGAAATTACTTTTATTAAATAATGCAACATGATCTTTGGAACCCTTTGCAGAGCCTCAGAACTGAGGCTAGCAATATGTCAGTGGCACTGCTGAAAAAATATTTTCCAGAAGAAACTGGCAAGCGGTCAAGTCTATTAGGGCATACAGTGAGCATCTATTGTTTTTTCTATCCTGATAAACTTTCCCCTGGCACAGTATTCCAGATTTCCTGCAAAGAAAGTCTCTGCTCCCCTATTCTTATGCATTATGCTTTGAGATGAGCTGAGAGGACTCTTCCTGCTGGCTTTAGAGGTGGTCACGTGAATCAAGGCCAATCACACACTGGACTACAGGAATTGGCCCAACACATGGGTACATGACTCAACCACACACAGTGAATCATGAGGAGAGGTTAGGAGTCTTCCTTGATGAACTTAGACCTGGGAGATTATAGGGACTGACAGCCATCTTGCCCCTGTGTGGAGCCAGAGAAAAAAACAATAAAAAGAGCAGAGTCCAGAAATAGTCAAAGTCCTGAACCTGGGGACATTGTCTTGATGCCCTAGATCAACCCATATCTGAAGTAACAGAATTTTCAGTAACAAGAGCCAATACAGTTTGAGTTAAGTACTATTATAGGGTAATATCTTTAAATGTTAAGTTTTTAAGAAATTCCTAATATACACCAAAGATGATCTCGCTCTCCACTCTAACCTTTATGGAGTACTTACCATGTCTCAGGCATTAAAGTATTAAGCATGTTAACAATATTATCTAATAAAATCCTAACACCTTTATTTCCTTTCTAAACAGGTAGAGTTTTTGAACCCTGGACTCTAGAGTACGTGAGACTACTTCACTATTGCAAGTCCATACCTTGGTCACATTTCACACTTCTAAGAGAGGTAGCTGTCCAAAATTCTACTAGCTTCTTAATCTTTTTGTTCAAATTAAATAGGCAATGTAAACAAATCATATCAATTGAATGAAACAGGATGGAGGCCCAGACCTCCTTTCTTGCACTCTCTTCTCCTAAGGAATTCCTAGGGCTTTACATTTTTTTTTTAAATATTTTTTTAATTTTATTTTTGAGAGAGAAAGAGGGAGAGAGAGAGAGAGAGCACGCGCCAGGGAGGGGCAGAGAGAGGGAGACAGCGGATCTGAAGCAGAATTTACGCTGTCAGCACAGAGCCCGATGAGGGGCTCAAACTCACCTGAGCTGAAACCAAGTCAGATACTTAACCGAATGAGACACCCAGGCACCCCAGGAATTCTCAGGACTTTAAAAAAATACATTGAAAAGCACCTCATGGGACACAATAAGAAAGGATGATGAAGATATATACACCCTCTACATACTCATATGGGACAATCTCCAAGATATACTAAGTGGGAAAAGGTATAGGCCAGTATGTACAATGGGCTATATTTATTTGTGTTATTTAAAAAAAAGATAAACACAGAGGGATTAAATATACACATTTGTATATCTGGAAGGATAAACAAGGATTGTTTACATTGATTGCCTCGGTGGCTAAGGAATATATAGTAGGGGAACTTTTTATTATATATCCCTTTGTACTTTTTATTTTAACCATGTGAATGTATTACCTGTTTTAGAAGAAGAATGAGGAAGGAAAAAGAAGAGGAGGAGGAGGAGGAAGAGGGAGAAGATGAAAACCATTTCATCAGCGTGAATCCTCAAGAAAGGTAAGCTGGCCGCTGGGAGGTTGAGATGGTTCTCCCAGTGGGCTGAGATCTAGTCCTAAAACTATAAATTCTTTCTCCCACAGAACATTTATATTTACATATGACTAAACATTAATTATGAAGTTAGTCATTAAAGGCCAACAAAATATTCATAAACTAAAATTAGCATGTTAATAACATTATCTGAGAACACCAATCCAGACTCTATTGAGGAAGTCAGGCTGCCACGCAATGCTTAGCAACACTGCACAATTTCTACTCCTATGCACACAGGCTGAAAGCAGGAATTTCCTCATCTGGGGAATTCATTCATCTATTACAGTTACCAAGTGCTTACTATGTGTTAGATACTGTGCTAAGCACTGAGGTTAGAGCATTTCACAAAAGGACTAAAATCACTGCCCTTATGGGCCCACATTCTGCCGGTGATGAGAATATATCGACAATAAACAAGACAAAGATATAAAATATTTACTATAGTCCCTTAGTCCTACAATGAACCCTTTTTTCACATTTTATGAAACCTAAAATTGAGATGCATCTTTTAGTAGATGCATCTGACAACTAGCAGGGTTTGATTTTTTCTTTCTCCGAAGGACACTTAATGGTGTCTTAGATCTGATGAAATACGGGAAAGTAATACATGTGGGAAAATAATGTATCAGACTGACAAGTGCTACAGAGAGAAATAAGCAGAGGGAGAAGAATTATGGGGAAATTGCAACTTAGAATAGCCAGGAGAGACTTGGGAACGTTTTTCTTTTTTTTAAGTTTATTTATTTATTTTTGAGAGAGCAAGAGAGAGAATCCCAAATAGGGTCCACACAACCTGCAGAGCCTGTGCAGGGCTTGACCTCATGAGCCACAAGACCATGACCTGAGCCAAAGAGGGATGCTTAACTGACTGAGCCACCCAGGCACCCCAGTCTTTTAGCATATTTAACTAAAAACATGAAGGAGCAAGCCATTCCTCTATAGAGGTGAAGTAGCAATCATCCCCAATATAGAAAAAGAGCAAGGGGACAGAGAAGAGCGGGGAGAGTTCATTTCAGAACACAAGATGCCAGTGTGGCTGGAGTAGAGGGAATGTAGCAGGAGACGAGGTCAAGGGGATAACAGAAGGGCCAGATTATATAGGGAATTGCAGGCCATATTTCTACTTAGTGCATAATCCCTGCCTTCAGTGTAGAAGAGCTGGATAGAATGGTATCTAAGAGCACAGGTTTTGGAGTCAGATCCCAGATTTATGTCCCAGCTCCGCCACTTCCTAGCTGTATGACATCAGGCAAATTACTCTGCCTCTTTTGGCATCTGTAAAATGGGGCTACTAACACTACCCACCTCATAAAGCTGTTGTAAGGATTAGGTAAATTATTTTACGTAAAGCACTTTGAATAGACAGAGCCCGGCAAATAAAGAATACCACCTGTGTGTTTGATATTGTTATTATTGATGGGTTATGAATTTCAATTGCTGCTTCATTAGTAATTTATTTTTCTGATGCTTGGTTAATGCATAGTATTATATAATTGTATCAACGATGTTTTGGGGAACACCTGGCTGGCTCAGTCGGTAGAGCATGCGACTCTTGAGTTTAAGACCCAGGCTGTTCGTAGATACTTAAAAAAAACAACAAAACAATGTTTTTGGACACTGATTTTTCAGTAATTAGTCTTTAAAGACCTGTCCAGGGTGTATTTCAACTACAAATTAGCATCTCATCCTTCTGAGCAGGTATAGACAATACTCCACCATAACAGCATTGCTCCGACCAGAAAACAATCCTGTGCAATTATATTTTTTTGTTTTGTTGAATTTGTTGCTAGAAAGAAAGGAAGGATGGGGAAAGTGAGTTACTGAAGAGACACTGAAGTAGGGGATTGTAAGGAAGCAATTTAAAAAATGAATTTCAACCCAATTAACTTGTTAGTTACTTTGTGATCAGCTTTGGTTTAAATGTTTATTTATTTTTGAGAAAGAGAACATGAGCGGGGTGGGGGCGGGCATAGAAAGAGATCAGAGCATCTGAAGCAGGCTCTACGTTGACAGCAGCAAGCCAGATGCGGGGCTCAAACCCAGGAACTGAGAGATCATGACCTGAGCCCAAGTTGGACACTCAACTGACTGAGCCACCAAGGCACCCCTGGATTTGGTTTAAAGAAAAATCACTTTTATTCACCCAAGCTAAAATTTTTGATTATGTGTATTTTAATGATTTGGGGCATTCTTATCCTGAATGTTTAAATTTATGAAAGTCAGAAATATAATGGCATAAGTCAGGCAGTCACAATTTTTCATGTTTTCTCTTCCTTTATTTAAGAACAAGTTATTGAACATCTATCATATTAAAGGAACTATGCTAAATGATTAAAGGGTACAAATAGGAACAAGACATTATCCTTGGCTTTTCTCTATAAAATTAGTAGAAGTACATTCACATGTAATCCCTTCTCTTATATAAGGAGTCCATTTCATGGCTGTTCCGTAGTCATGATGGCTCTGTTCCCCCTTCTGACTCCAAATGGGGGACAAATTAGCCATTGTATCCTCTCTGCCTCCTCTTGAGACTGGAAGTGGTGAGCAGCTCCACCCTTTTCCAGACACCAGGACAGAGGCAAGACTGTGAGGTCAAGGGGGAGACTGAGGGCTCCCCCTCATGTCCTCTGGACCCACTGTCCATCCCTCCTGCCCACAGTTCTTTCTGCTTAGGGGATGCTGTTAGGGAAGAAAACAGGTCAACTGGAGGGAAAACTCATAGTATGAGGTTACTGACCTATGATACTCACCAGTTTAAAACAAAGCAGGGCTCTTTGATAAGGTTGGTGTCTTAAAAGAATTTAGCTAAAATGTCAAGGCACTTTTTTTGTTGTTTTTTTTTTGTTTTAATTGCAAAAGAATATACATAGTAGATATCCATAAGTCTCACTCCAGATGATGGGGTACAGTGAGGCACAGGAAGAAGGTGAGGAAAGGCTCAGGAAGGGGTGGGGCTTAGAGACTGGGTGAGGTTCTTTGCAAACATTACTTGGTAGGAACAATGCTGAGCATTTATTGGTCATTTTTTTTTAGGCTGCAACAAAATGTCCCCATGGAAAATGTCTGAAGCAAATGTCAAGTGTCTAGTTTTAAAGTGGAGGACAATGCTTAGTGCATACTATTTTGTGCAGTATGATCCCAACCATTCTCCAAGTCACCCAAGCTTAAAACCTTGGCACTAAGAAAAAAACTTTCACCATAGCCTTTGTTATATGCGTTATCTACAATTTCACCTCACAGATGGAAAAGGACCCTCCTCCTCAGCACAATATTCATATATCCATAATTTCTTCATTTATCCATTAACAGCACCTTTTATAACAGTGCTAACCTACGGAGATACAAAAATGAATAACAGTCCCACCCTTAACAGTTTGGCTTCACAAGCATTTATTGAGTGCTTTCCACATATTAACAACTGCAAAGTGCTAGCATATACATATGTATCTGGATATCAGGGAAAGCTTTCAGAGGATGCCAGACTTAAGTCTTAAGGAACTAGTAGGAGTTCTTTGATGAGGAGGTGGGAGGGGACGAGCATATCCAGGCATAATTCCAGAGGATGTGGGGGAGGCAGGAGTTGGAGAGATAGGAGCCAGAACATAATAGGCCTGTAGACCAAGCTACAGAGACTGGATTTTATTATGGAGCAGATGGACAACCACCGGAGGATCTTAAGAAGAGGACCAACATGGACAGCTGTTTTCTCGTTGTTAGGCTCACCCAAGGGTGGACTGGAGACTGGACTGGATGGAAGCCAGGGCTTGAATGCAGCCAAATTAGTTAGGAAGCTACTGCTATAATCTTGGTGAGAAATTATGAGAATATAAACTATGCCAGAGGCAGAGAAGATGAAGAGCAGAGGACCTGTTTGAGAAATATTCTATAAATAGAAATGAAAGGACTTGAAATATTGGACGTGTGGAGGTAAAATCCAGACTATAAGATTCCTCCCAGCGTCCTTCTTCCAGCTTAGGCAATTATTTGGCTAGTGGTACTGTTGCGCGTGGCAGGGCACAAAGAAGCATACTGATTTCTTTTCTTTTTTCCCTCTTTAATGGAGGCTGGGGAAGATGATGAGTTCAATTTTAAACGCTGAATTTGAGACCCGTGTGGCATCCAAGGAGAGAGGTGTATGAATCAGTAAGCTAACTAGACTCTGCGCTTTTTAGGCTCAAGAAATTTACAAGACTACTCCAGAGGCATGTGTACCTACCTGGACAATCTCATTTCGAAAGGGTCTGGGCATACCATTTTTTAAAAAATGACATTTTGCATATTTAAAAAAAGCCGCTAAAATGCAGGGGCTTAGTAACAAAATATTATGCTACTAGCTGCCAAACTGCCACTACAGACCAATGTATTTTCTCTAACAAGCTAAATGCAGGGTTCCATCGGTTTCCACCTCACACTACTTGAAAACAGCGGCGTACCTGGTGTTAAGATCTAGGAATTCCTTTTATAACAGGTTTGAAGAGCAAGAACTGAGAAATGCGCCCTCCAGCGGCAGTGGAATGAGGGGGCTCTAGTACCCTTTTTACCACCAAACAAAGCCCTGTAAAGAAATGCAATTTGCGAGGATCAGAAGGCCACACGGCTCGTACTGCTACACCACAAAACCAAACAACCCTCCCAGGGGCCGGGACCCCTTACCTGTCACGTCGGCCGAAGTAAAATTTCACTTTCGACTCAACAAAATACGACCCCAGATTCGATAGCTTGCAGTAAGTCTCCCTCGGCACAATTAAACACCCCGCAAGCCAAACCACGTACACTACGGGTATCCTCTCCAGCCGCCGGGGCCGGGCTTCTACCACGTGGGTGGTTGGGGCCAGCGGTAGCGACCTAAGAAGGGCGGGCGTAGGAGGCGTGTCCCTGCCGGGGAGGCGGGACCTGCGCAGTGGGCGGGGCTTGGGCGGATCCAAGCTACCGGCCTCCTCTCTCCTACTTTTCCCCTTTGCCTTCGCCCTTGGAGCCGCCACGTAATGCCACGTCCCCGCGCATGCGCATCTTTATTGGTGGCGGCGGCTGTTTCCGGGCTTGGGGGGGCTGGAGCGGCCGCCGAGTAGGAGGCGGTGGTGGCAGCGGCTACAGAGTGCAGAGTGCGGGCTTGGGGGCCAGGCCCTGCGGAGGGCAGGGAAAGTTACCTTTTCTTTCCCGAAGGGGCCGGTAGAGCCGGTGGCTGAGCGACAAGATGAATTTCCTCCGCGGGGTAATGGGGGGTCAGAGTGCCGGACCCCAGCACACAGAAGCCGAGACGGTGAGAGGAGCGCGACGGGTCCGGGACTTGGGAAGGGTTCGGGCAGGAACGGGACGGAGGGCTCGGGGGCCTGGAGGTGACTTCCCGCGCCCCACCGTGGGCTGGGGGTCCACATGCCGCGTCTCCCTTTGCCTCCTTCTCTCTCCTGAAACCCCCGAGTTATTCCCTTACGCCCCAGCGCAGCCCCCAACGCGGCGTTTCTGCCCGGCTGACAGCAGCCGCGCCCCGAAGCTCCGCAGGCCTGGCGTGAAGGGTGGTCCTCGCGTGATGCCGCCCAGGCAGGGCTCGATCCTGGGCACAGGTGGCCCGACTTGTCTTGTACACCCGTCGGGGCCGTGGGCCCTTGCCTCCTCTCCCCTGGCGGAGAGGAACCTGAAGTCCTGCGACCTCCGGCGCAGCCTGGAATGGGGCATGGGGGAAAACTGCAAGAAGGTTTAAAACCCAGCTGTTGACGAGAGCAAGTGGCTAAGAATAAAACGATAGTTTGGGGGCACAAAGCCACCTGCTCCTGTCCCTTCAACTGGAGGAAGGTCGTTTTGCCAGGTATTATTAGTTCAAACCTCGTTCTTCGGGTTCCTCCAACTCTATGCCATTTGAGAAATACTCGCTTGGACGTACAGGAGTGTTTCGCGCTCAAACCGCTTTGGGACACATCCCCGGCTTTGCCTTACATTTTCGTCATTCAGAAGTCTGAACCCTTGGTAACACGATTTGCAAAATTGTTAGCTACTGGAAACAGTATTTGCTAGTTGGTTAAGTTTAGGATCAACTTAAGTTTGGCTAGTGTTGTTAGAAAGGAGTGTGACATTTTTAAAATAAACTAAGGATAATTTTAGACCTACAGAAAAGTGACAAAGAATGACATTTTGAAGGTAAACTTTGTATAGTATTCATGAACATAATTGGGATATCTGTGAATATAGGTCCTATATTCTGTGTTACTGGGATCTTGAAGGATAATAATAGCTTTCATTCCTCAAGCTCTTACCTTGAGGTAGAGGCTTACCTTGAGGCTGAGCCGTTTATAGTCCATGTTCTCCTTTAATCTAACCACACTGCAAGATAGATGATAGTATCTTCACTCTACAAATGAAGAAATGAGGTTTAGAGAGGTAAAGTAACTTGACCAAGGTCGTGCTGCTAGTAGTAGTAGAGCCAGGATTCAACCATGGTTTGCCTTACTTCCTAGCCTGGGTTTTCTTGCTGATGCCCAGATTTTATTCTATTTTTATTTTTTAAAAGTTTATTTATTTTGAGTGAGAGAAAGAGCATAGCAGGGGAGGGGCAGAGAGAGGAAGAGAGAGAATCCCAAGCAGGCTCTGAGCTGTCAGTCCAGAGCTGGGCACGGGGCTTGATCTAACCAACTGTGAGATCATGACCTGAGCCCAAATCAGGAGTCCAAGACTTAACCGGCCGAGCCACCCAGGTACCCATCCATATTTTAATACTTACTTGGGAATTTTGGAAATTTATGTAATGTTATTGAAATTAACCTCATAGATCTGGATTAGAACTGTTTAAAGCAGAAGTTTAAAGCTAGTGAGTCTGTTTTTCTTCATATGAAAATCAGGAGATTTCATGTGTGTACGTGTGCACACACACCCGATTTTGGCTTCTTTCGTCTGCTCACATGGACACAAGTTTCCCAGGCTGCCCCATTATAAGACCACGCTCCCTCCAGATTACCAAAGTCAGCCTACCTGTTGAGCTTTTGTTCATTTATTTTTATGTCTGACATTTTTTGTTTGAGGCACCCAGTATGGCTTATTAGGGCTTGCTTTGGCGCTAGACCTTGATTTGAATCCTTGTCTTCCACACCTAATTTTATTGGACCAGGCAAAAGATGGATGATACCCTGAGTAAAGGAAGGGAACCACCTGCTCTTACTGGTGTAAACGAAGATTAAATGAAATAAGAAATAGAGCCTGGCACTTAGTATAGTTTTTATTGCATATTTTTTTAGAGGAAGGCTATTCTTTCTTTCTTTCTTTCTTTTTTTTTGTAAGTAGTTGGCCTTGTCACCATGACTTCTGTAGAAAAGGTGGTGTACAATTAATTTGAGTATAGAATTTACAGCTGGAAGGCCCTTTGCAGATCATCCAGGTTAAATCCCCTCATTTTACAAGTTAGGAACCTGAGGAGTAGAGCATTAAAGCAATTGTACAGTATTGCAGAGCTGAGACTAGAACACCGATCTTGCCATACATAGTGAATGGAACAATGTAATTTTTACATCATGATTTCAAATGAAGCTTGAGTATCACTTATGTATGTTGTTCATGTAAACCGAAAGGCTTTTTTTTTTTTTTTAATGTTTATTTTTGAAAGTGAGAGAGACAGAGTGCGAGTGGGGAGGGGCAGAGAGAGAGGGGAGACACAGAATCCAAAGCAGGCTCAGGGCCTGATGCGGGGCTTGAACCCATGAACCGTGAGATCATGACCTGAGCAGAAGTCGGACACTCAACTGACTGAGCCACCCAGGGGCCCCTCTGTAAACTGCAAGGCAAGTGAGAGCCCTTGTTCTTGTATAACTTTGAGTATGTATACTCAAAATTGGAAAACTAATTTATCTTTGAAGAGAATAGCTTACTCCAAGTTACACAATGAATAAAATCTGTTTCACCATCTCATTCAACAGGTAAAGGGGGTCATGGGTCACTAGTTTTGAAAATATTTGTAGGGGCTCCTGGGTGGCTCAGTCTGTTAAGTGTCTGACTTTGGCTCAGGTCATGATTTTGTGGTTTGTGGGTTTGAGCCCCGTGTCTGGCTCTGTGCTGGTAGCTCAGGGCCTGAAGCCTGCTTCGGATTCTGTGTCTCCCTCTTTCTCTCTCCTCCCCCACTCATGCTCTGTCTCTCAAAAACAGTAAATAAAGTTAAAAATTTTTAAAAAGAAGTATTTGTAGAGCATCGCGTAGTGAGTGGTACAATATTAGATATTTTAATTGGTGATTTGATCTGGCCTGGATATTCTAGTTGCCAGAGTTGGGAACCTGTAACTTCTACATTGTTGTTTAATATTTTATAATTTTTTCCATTTCTCTAAAATTAAGTTATTTTCATTGTGGTTTTTTATCTTTTGTGCTGTTCTCATCTTTTTTCCCAGTAGAAAGCCTCTTTACTTTGTCTCAAGTCTACCTGTCCTTTATTTTCATTAATTTTTTTAATCTTGTTTGTTTATTTTTTTATTATTTTTTTAATGTTTATTTATTTTTGGGAGACAGAGAGACAGAATACAAGCAGGGAAGGGGAAGAAAGAGAGGAGGAGACACAGAATCCGAAGCAGGCTCCAGGCTCTGAGCTAGCTGTCAGCACAGAGCTCGACACTGGGCTTGAACCCATGAACAGTGAGATCATGACCTGAGCCGAAGTCGGACGCTTAACCGACTGAGCCACCCAGGCGCCCCATATTTATTTATTTTTTAAAAAAGATTTAAAAAAATTTAAGTTATCTCTACACCCAACATGGGGCTCAAACTTAACAACCCTGAGATCAAGAGTTGCATGGTCTACCAACTGAGCCAGTTAGACACCCCTGAAGTCTACCTGTCCTTTAAATCCACCCCTTAATTTTTTCCCCATCAAGCTGCAGATAATCTCTTTCCCCTCTGAACAGTCTTCACATTTTAACTAGATTGTGCATTTCTTATGCTTTCTACCTTTTCCTACCATTTGTATAGGTTTTATCTCTTCTAGACTCTTAAAACTCTTTCGGGCAGAGTTCATATGTATTTTAATCTTTGCTTTTCCATAGTAGTAGATACTCAGGAAGTATTTGTTGTTAAATGAATGAATTATGGTGTTATATGAAAGAAAGCCCAAATCTATAATCATAGCAGCTTATAAATTACTAGATGCTAAAACAATACTTTTTAAAGGCTGCAGGAATTAAAGGTCTAGAATGATTGATGTCCATTTTGTCAAACTTTTTACTTAAGGGATTTTTCAAATTTACTGTGCCTTTAGTGCTTTCCTACTTTCTCTTACTGAACTTAAATATCTTCTAAATGTTAAGAGCTACATTATTGATTTTTAAAAAAAAGTTTTTTAAGGTTTATTTATTTATTTTGAGAGAGAGAGAGAGAAAGTACAAGCAGGGGGCAGAGAAAGAGGGAGAGAGAATCCCAAGCAGGCTCCCCACTGACAGCATGGAACTGAATGCAGGGCTCGAACTCATACCAGAGGTGAGACCAAGAGTTAGACGCTTAACCAGCAGAGCCACCCAGGCACCCCATATTATTAATTATTTTTAAAATTTTACTTTTAAGTAATCTCTACACCCAACATGGGGCTTGAATTTACAACCCCAAGATCAAGAGTCACATGCTTTACGACTGAACCAGCCAGGTGTCCCATTATTGATTTTATAATGCTTAACTCTTCAAGAGTAACTTTTTTAATTAAAAAATAATCCCCAAGATATTATCCCAACTTTTCAAAGGGACATTTTTTTTAAAGTTTATTTATATATTTGTTTGGACAAAGAGAGAAGGAGGGAGAGTATTCCAAGCAGGCTCTCCTGTCAGCACAGAGCCCGATTGCGAGGCTCCATCCCACAGACTGTGGGATCATGACCTGAGCTGAAATCAAGAGCCGGTAGCCCAACTGACTGAGCCACCCAGGTGCCCCAAGAGTAAATTTTGATTGGTATTAAGATGTTTTCTAGAGACAAAGTATTTGTATCGTATGATAGTCAATAATTCTATAAAATTCTAAAAAATATTTTAGAATTTCATCCACATTAAACCTTTCATATTTTAAAATCAAATACTTTTAAATCTGATTTCTCTTTTTTTTACTTTAGAGAAAGGCACTGATTTTTGGTGATTGAAACCTCCTTAGTCTTGACATACTTTGCAGGGTACAAATAAACACTAATTATAGTAAAAGTCCTAATTATTTTTTTGAATGCTCACACATATTTAATTTTCCATCTACCTTTCATGTGTAATAACTTTTTTTTTTAAAGCTAGTTTCTTGAAAATCCCAAGAGAAATGTTAACTACATTTGATGATAAATCATAGGGGTATTTTCTTTCCTCAAGTTGTATCCCAAGGCATAAAAGTTGCTTAAGTCCGGAAGAAGTATGCAATTACTGTACTGATAAGTCATCTCTCTTTTTTGTATGTTTATTTATTTTGAGAGAGAGAGTGCACTCGCGCGAGCAGGGGAGGTGCAGAGAGATAGGGAGAAAGAGAATCCCAAGTGGGCTTTGTGTTGTCATCCCGAGCCTGACACATGGTTTGATCTCATGAACTGTGAGATCATGACCTGAGCCGAAATCAGGAGTTGGGTGCTCAACTGACTGAGCTACCTATGTGCCCCAAGTCATCTCCTTTTAGATCAAACGTTGATCAGCTGGCTTAAAAAGCAGAAGGGCTAACAATATAGAGACAGCTGTACTTTCTTGTAATAAAAATTGTTAAGGAATGTGTGTTTAAATTTAGACCTAGTTTTGGTTTGGTCAAGCGTATTTTATACCACATTACTATAAATGTATAGTCCAAAACTCCTGTTTGGGTACAAGTTTCATATTCTTTATTAATAACCAGGTCAGTGTCATCAGTGGTATGTGTTTTCTCTCTTGGTTCTCTTACAGTAACAATGTGAGAAAACAATATGAGAAAACCATAATAATGATTTGTGTCTTGATCACTTCTATCCAACCAAAGATGACTCTTACTCTAAGTAGTGTCTGTTGAAAACTACATGGCCTTTTTTTAAGGTTAATATGTAGATTATTAAGGGAAATTAAAAAACAACTAGAATTGTTTAAATGTTACACACCCTACCAGTAGTAAGGTATGTTCCAAAAAACATGAGTAGATGTACTTAAATTTGTTATCAAAGAAATGTGTTGGGTGATGGTCAGAAACAAAACACAAAACCTTTTATGCAAGGTATATTAATAAGCAGTTTTCAAATATTTTCAACATGTAGGTATAAAGTAAGTTGTGTTTATCAATTTTATTTGACCAGATCTTTTTTGTTCTGGAGACCTTGTAGATCTGAGTATTCTGAAGAACATATTTTGGGAAGAATTGTCCTAGAGGATATATTTTTAAAAGGAATACTACATTTTAAAAGTCTTTCATTATTATCAGTTTCTTGGAGCTCATGAAGTGTTGCCCATTTAAATACCTAAAAGATTGGGGTTCCTGGGTAGCTTAGTTAAGTGTCCAACTTTGGCTCAGGTCATACTCTCGTGGTTCATGGGTTCGAGCCCCACGTCGGCTCTCTGCTGACAGCTCAGAACCTGGAGCCTGCTTTGGATTCTGTGTCTCCCTCTCTCTCTGCCCCTCCCCTACTCATGCTCTCTTTCTGTCTCTCTCTCTCTCTTTCTTTTCTTCCCAAAAATAAATAAACATTAATAAAAAAATACCTAAAAGATAAAATAAGTCCTGGTGCTTTGTGGTTTGAGAAGTAATTGTAATCACTCTTGAATCTGATTATCGTTTAGGAGAGAATTTAAAAATTTCTTATGTAAATTTGCTGATAGCAGATACCATTTTTCTCTCTTTCTGTATTCACATTTTATTGTTTATACTGCATTGGTATTTTTTGTCTGTTGTGGATATCATAGAAAAGGGCTGCTTATATTTTTATATTTCAGGCAGAAATGCTATAAACATTTTTGTATAAAAAGTTACTCTTTAATTTGAAAACTTTGATGGTGTTGAGACTTTGAGACGCTAGCATTTGTGATAGGCTAATTTGGTAGACAAGTTTGTGCCTTGCTTGGAAAAAATGTTCTTTTGAAAAGCATTGTTCATTTCTTAGAGAAAGCATGGAGCATAAATGAAGCAGTATATCACCTTGGCTGACTTATTGGTAATTGTAATGGAAATAGATTGTATTAGATTCACTGGATTTATTTGCGAAGAGGCTGGTGTTTGACTTTGTAATGTTCCTACATTTTTTTTTAGCTCATAATAATTTGGGTCATCTGAAGATAAGACTGACCTTTGCTTTTTTTTTTTTTTTTTTTTTTAGTAAAAGCCTCTCAGTTGTAGAGTTTAATTTAAAATAAATTTCTGCTTCTTTTTGCGTTCCGAAACACTAATTTTTTTATTAAAAATTTTTGATTATTGGTTAACATGAATTATTTTAGTCCTGCAGTAAATAGTCATGGTTAGGGAAGTTCTCTCCAGGGAAGCTAGAACTATGTTTTAAACTTTGTGGAGGCAGTTATATGATCAAGTAAGTTGGTATTAGATGCTTGATAAATATTTATTGAATAACTGGTTGAATGAGATTTTTTATTTTATTTTATTTATTTTTAATGTTTATGTTTGAGAGAGAGAGCACAGGTTGGGGACGGGCAGAAAGAGAGGGGGACAGAGGATCCAAGGGGTGCTCTGTACTGATAGCAGCGAGCCCAACACAGAGCCAGAACCCATGAACCATGAGATCATGACCTGAGCCAAAGTTGAACACTTAACTGACTGAGCTACCTAGGCTTCCCTGAATTAGATTTTTTTAATTGGCTTTCCTGTCTTTGATTTTCGCACGTCTGTTAAATAGTTACTGAATACTAAAAAAAATATATGGGTTTCTAGTAGGAATTTGAGAAAATACTGCAAAATACATTATGGCAGTATCTTTAAATTGTAAATGTACTTTCAGCATGCTGGGTTTTTTTTTTTTTTTCAAGTTTATTTATTTTGAGAGAGAGCATATCCACACCCTTGTGCACAAGTAGGGGAGGGGCAGAGAGAGAGGGAGAGAGAGAATCCTAATCAGGCTCCGTGCTGTCAGTACAGAGCCCAACATGGGGCTCAGTCTCGTGAAATGTGAGATCATGACCTGAGCTGAAATCAAGAGTCAGATGCTTATCCGTCTGAGCCACCCAGGTGCCCCAGCATGACAGTTTTATGTCACCTTCCTTTTTTCCCTTTTTACTTTTTAGTGGTTTTTTATTTTCACATTTCTCATCTCACTTTCTTCTTTCCTAGTCACTCCCATTCACATTGCTTCTTTTTTGGTCTCCTTTGTGTATCTCTGAATAAAAGTAAATGCCACTATTGGTTAGCAAAGCAAACAAATATTAAATTCAGATTATTAGGTTGTTATTCTGATTATGCTCAATTTACCAATTGTTAATGGGATTATTTGCCCTTTTCAATTTTGTCTTGGTAAGTGGAATTGTGAATCTCATGTGATAATTACTGAAAATGATGAAAAGTTCTGATGTATAATCACCTGTATGAGTTATATTATCTTATACATATTATCTTTTTAATTAGCTTTTTAATTTTTTTGTTACACAAAATGCCAAACAATACTAGTAAAGTTTAGGGCCTCCTTGACTACCATCTCTAATTTCAGTTCTCTTTCCAGAAATAACCATGATTCTTAATGTGATTTAAATCCTTTCAGAGTTTTATGAATAGTTATACATTTGTACAATATAGAATTATATAATTGTATGATCATATTCATCTTTTTTCATAAATGATATACTGTTTATACTGTTTTGCAGCTTACATTTTCCATTGGTTGATACGTCTTAGAGATCTTTGCATGTTAAAACATAGAGCTACTTTATTAGAATTATTTAAAATACCAGATTTTCAGTTACTTTGTTAACTACACTATACTTAGATGTTAAAAGCATCTTGATAACAGGATACATGTCCATTTTTTTGAGATAGCGAGAGAGAGCATGCATGCAAGCAGGTGAGGAGAGAGAGAGGAGAGAGAATACCCCAATCAAGCTCTGTGCTGTCAGCGCAGAGCCTGACTCGGGGCTCCATCTCACAAACCATGAGATTGTGACCTGAGCCTAAACCAAGAGTCAGAGTTTAACTAAGCCACCCACCTGCCAGGATACATGTCCAATTCATCACCATATTTATCGCTCAGAGCACCTAATACTTAGCATAATATAAATTAGTTGAAGAACTACTGTCTTTTGAGTTTTTCCTTATTACCCCTTTCTGGTCTTTCTAAATAAACCTAACTCTGGGTTAAATTTTATCCAAATACATTTTTTTCTTCTTAGAACTGTCTTTTGTTAATACGTAGTATTCAGTTATTTAATGCAAGAGTCACAAACCCAAACCCCAATAGTGTCAGTTGGGTAACATCATTGTTCAATGTGGCAGGTCAGCTTAAAGGAGAGCAGAGATCTGGCTGAAACTGGAGCCTGCGTATCCTCACTTGAGAGCATAGATGGTGTTCAACTCCAGCCAGTTGTTGCCTCCAGAAATGTAGGCTCAGAGAGCCAATTTAATGTTAATGGTTAAGGACTCAAACTGCATGGCTTTGAATCCTATCCAACCACTTACTAGTTTTCCGAACTTGGATTTACCCATCATACCTCTGCTTCCTCATCTCTAAAGTGTGGATAATAATAGTGCCTATTGTATAGGGTTTTTATGTAGATTGATTGGCACATACTAAATGCTGTATATTGCTGTATTTTAACAATTCTTAGATGCATATTAGCATGCGAACATCTCTGAAATCACTTTGTATCATGTAATTATAAAAGGCAGTATTTCTTTTTGTTAGGTGTTACATTAAAAAATAGTGGATCTTGTGGCATCTAGCTGGCTCAGGTGTTAGAATATGCGACTCTTGATCTGAGGGTCATGAGTTTGAGACCCACATTGAGCATAGAGATTACTTTAAAAAATGGTAGATCTTATAACTGATGGCTTCTTAAATTGCATGAAATACAGTATTAGCTACATTAGCTATCAGGCTAATTTTCCTCCAGAAAGGTAGAAATAATGGATTTCTGTATAAAATCTTTCATTTTGAGATGCTGGCTTAAAAATTATTTTAAATGCTCTGTAGGCCAAATAGATTTTTCAGATAGTATACCAAACAAATACGTTATTACTTACTAGGAAAGATTGAGTATTTTTAACTTATTTTTAAAAAATTTTTAATGTTTCTTTTTATTTTTGAGAGAGAGAGACAGACAGACAGACAGTGCGAGCAGGAGAGGGGCAGAGAGAGAGAGGGAAACACAGAATCTGAAGCAGGCTCCAGGCTCTGAGTTGTCAGCACAGAGCCTGATGCAGGGCTCGAACTCACAAACGGTGAGCTCATGACTTGAGCCGATGTTGGACACTTAACCAACTGAGCCACCCAGGCACCCTGAGTATTTTTAACTTAATTCTGAGTGTTGAGTATTATGTAGCCTTAGAACTTATCTAGTTTATTCTTCCATCTTGCAGTTGATGAAACTGACTTAGATTTTATTTAAGGTACAGTCAATCCTTGTTATTCATCTATTCCATATTTGCAAATTTACCTATGCTAAACTTTATTTGTAACTCCAAAATCAGTACATGTAGCCCATTCAGGTCATTTGTGGACACGTGTAGGGTAGTGAAAAATTTGAGTCACCTGATCTGTGTGTCACCAATTGAGGTCAAACAAGGAGATACTCTTCCTTCTTGTTACAACTCTCATATTAAACTAGTGTCCTTTTCACAGTCTATTTAGTGTCATTTTTTCCTGCATTTTTGTGCGTCTTGTTGCTGATTTCACTGTTAAAAATGACCCCACATGAAGTGCTCCCTGGTGTTCTAAAGCACAAGAAGGCTGTGGTGTTTCCACAGAGAAAATATGTGTTATAAAAGCTTCCTTCAGGCATGAGTAATAGTGCTGGTGACTGTGAGTTCAGTGTTAATGAATCAAGGACATGTATTGAAAAAGATGTCTTTAAAGAAATACACATAAAACAAGGTTATGTATTGGATTGATTGGGAAAATACGACCACAGGCTCACAGGAACCTAGCCCTGTATTTCTCTTAGAATGCAAAGGTTCATTATCTGCTGATTCATTGTTCGTGGTCACTTACAGCACATAACTATCATGAATAACAATAATCAACTTTTTCAGAAAGTAGATAAACAGTCAGGTGCTATGTTAGAGCACATAAGAGAATAAAAACAAGGTTTAATAGATTCTGGAAATTTCTTTAATTTTTTCTGTTTAGTTTAGTGAAAACATGCTTATTATAAATAACTCATATCAGTATGTAGTCTAAAATTGCCCCTTTCTTCTTCCCATCACAATCTCATTTCCCATTGCGGGGGGTAATTGCTAGTAAAGTTTGGCGTACATCCTTCCAGAATATTTTCTTTGCATTTACCAATATATTTATTATACAAATGAGTTTCTTTATAAGAGTGGCACCTGGGTAACTCAGTTAAGCATCTGGCTCTTGACTTTGGCTCAGGTCATGATCTCACAGTTCGTGAGTTCGAGTTCCGCATAGGGCTCGTGCTGACAGTGCAGAGCCTGCTTGGGATTCTCTCTCTCTCCCTCTCTCCCTTCCCCTCCACTGTCTCTCTCTTTCAAAATAAATAAATGAACCAAAAAAAAAAAAGTGTGGCATAGTTAATTAAAAAGTTAATAGTAGATGAGGCACCTGGGCACTCAATTGGTTGAACGTCCAACTCTGGCTTAGGTCATGATATCATGGTTCATGAGTTCAAGCTCCACACCAGGCTCGCTGCTGTCAGTGCAGAGCCCGTTTTGGATCCTCTGTCCCCTCTCTTTCTGCCCCTCTGCTGTTTGTGCTCTCTCAGAAATAAACATTAAAAATATATATATTAAAAAATTTAATAGTAGGTACAAGGATTTTTCTATTCACTAATCAGTAAACATAGATTCCCATAGAGTTTAAAAAAATATTTACAAATTTGTTTCAAGCAAATAGGCTGAAGTATTTTCTTTTGTTGTTACCAGTTTTCTGTTGCATAACCTTATATGTCTTTTCTGTATTTATATCTCTCTTTATTCAGGCAGCGAAATTCTAGGAAGGGTACTTGTTTCAAGGGTACAGAATGGTTACCTGAAATGTTGTGCATTGGTAGTCTACTGAGATAATGACTATTTTGGTAAAAAGCCTAGGTATAAACATTTCTGACTTTTTAACAATGTAGACTTGGTTAAATTCTTCTGTATTGTAACTCATTCTTTGGATCAGTAATGGCAGAAAAATGTTAATTAAAGAGAAAGTGGTATTAAAATATGTGGGATTTAAACCTTTCACTCCCTTTCCAATTCTCCCATCATGTCAATGAGAGTGTTGAGGATTGAAACAAGAGTTTGTGACTTCAAACACCCAGTACTTTTATGAATTTTGCTTTAAAATTTTTTAAGTGTATTTTATTTATTTATTTATTTATTTATTTATTTATTTATTTAGAATCCCAACCAGGTTCCACACTGTCAGTGCTGAGCCCAACGTGGGGCTCAAACTGACATACTGTGAGATCATGACCTGAGCTGAAACCAAGAGTCGGACGCTCAGCGAACTGAGTCACACAGGCCCCCCTTATGAATTTTGCTTTAAACTACAAGTTGGCTTCCCTTGGTTGGTTTCTGAGATAGTGAGTGAGTTGCTAAGTAACAAAGTCCCTCACCTTAGGATCCCATTTGGGACACTGAATAAATTTATCCTTTAACTCTAAAACACTGTCTTTTCCTTCTAATGGTAACATGCTCATTCACTCTGCTTCCCTGCTTTTCCACTTGCCTTGTTTTGTTACCCATTACCCACACTTCTGGCTATATCCAAATCAGTGCTTAACTTGGGACCCTCTGACCAACTAGGCTATGTAAAGTCACACACTCCACCTAATCACTATCTCATTTTCCTAATTATTCCCCTTGTCAAACTTACTTTTTTCTCTCTTTATCTTAATTATTTTTAATGTTGTCTCCTTGCCATCATCGTTTCATTAGAATAGGTACCTTCTACAGTGGCTCACTGCTGTTCCTCCAGAATAGAATTTTGCAGTGCTTTGCAGAATGTTAAACACTTTAATAATATTTCTTAAACTGTGGTGAAAGACCAGTTGCTTTAGTTTAGTTTAGTTTTGTTTTTTTTAGTTTCCAATTAATCACAGACCAATACATCCGTAAAACACACTAAAAATGAATTGCTGGGAAAATGGAGTAACAGTACACAGACATACTCATGTGCATAAAAATATTAAGCCCTATTTTGTATAGCCATAAAATATCCAGTTGCAGAAGTTTCTAAATGCTTAGTCCCAGTTTCTGATCTTACCTTGTCACAGACCACTGCTTTCTGGCTGCACTGATCATGGCCCCCATGAGGGTAGCAGCACTCTGATGTTTGTTGAATGAATGAATGAATGAATGAACCGCCCACTTAGGGTTATGGTACTGAATTCTTCAGATTTATTGCTCCTTTGACCTTTGTCCTTGCCAAAACCGAGAGTGTTTGCTGAGGTATAGAAGAGTGAATGCTGATTCATGATACTCAAACTTCAGCTAGCTTTAATCACTGCTGCTTTTTTAATTTTTTAATTGTATCTTTTAAAAAACAATATTTGACCCTATGTTTGTTTAAGGAAAAGCTGTGGAAGTTGAATC
The DNA here is from genome assembly GCA_028646485.1 of Cryptoprocta ferox. Classification (NCBI taxonomy): domain Eukaryota; kingdom Metazoa; phylum Chordata; class Mammalia; order Carnivora; family Eupleridae; genus Cryptoprocta; species Cryptoprocta ferox. Next base: position 134,059,801 of record CM053567.1, on the reverse strand, counting down.
CCAAACAGTGGCTGTCCCAGACATTTTATTCTTTAGAATAAATTCAGCCTCTTAAATTCAGTTCTTTTAATTATTCTTTTGCCTTTTTTATCCCTTCAGCTCTTTGCCCATTACCACCACCCTAAAACTTTTCTTAACCTTATTCCTGGTCTATTATAATGAGCTGACCTTTTTTTCTCTCTCTTTTTCCACTCCAATTTGTCCTTCTCTCAGCCAGGTTAATTCTAAAAGAGGGAGTACATTAATTTTTGTAGTTTTTCTGAATTCTAAAAGAGGGAGTACATTAATTTTTGTAGTTTTTCTGAACTACTTATAGAGTACTGATTTTTTTTTAATACTTGGTAGGAGCAGTTCCTCCCCCTGTAGCTTCTGATTATACCTTTCACAAGGTAAAAAGTAAAGCTCCAGCTCCGTTAGAACAAGGGACAACCCTGGCTGACCAGGTAAGTCAAAGGCTTCTCAGCGTCCTTTAGTGAGCTATAGTGCAAGTAAAACCTATGCATAGAAACTGCACTTCAGTCTCCCCCTATAAAGTCCCGCAGTCCATGTAGTTTGCACCAGTTAACTCAGATTCACATTTTTCTGCGTAGGAGGCAATATAAGCTATTAGAGTGTGGGCTTTGGAATGAGACATCTATAGCTTGGGTAGAAAGAATCTGGACTGTGCCACCAAACTGGCAGTGTATTTTGGGATGTACTGCTTTGTTTTTGAGCCTTAGTTTCTTCTGTAAAATAAGTACTAAGAATGCATGGGGCAGAATATAGTCACTGTCTATGCCTAGATGCAAGGAAGACTTAGAAAGTAGTCTATGTAGATAGACATCTATGTCCCAGCTAAAACACAGAGAGTTCAAATAACTGAAAGGAGAAAATGGAAAATGAGGCACAGTTATACTGCATTAAATTGGTTTTTCAAGTAAGGAATAAGTGGCATAATGGTCTTTGAGATCTACAATTTCTAAATATAACTTAACCATTCTTGTGCTACAAAGTTTTTGCTTGGTAACTGTCAACTGATAAATATAGACAGTGTTTGGCCTGAAACATGGCTAAATCATTGTAAGGTTTGGAACGTATATGTTTTCCTTTCATTTGGTTTCAGTCATCTGTAAAGAGTAGCAATGTAGCACCTTATTACAGAGAGATCACATATTCAGAAACTTCAGCCATCTGGAATATTATCAGGAGGTAATAGGCTTTCCTATATAGCAAAAGTAGAAGTTTCAAGGCCCATTTACTCAATCTTGATTTCAAGCCTGAGTAATTTTTTTGTTATAAAAAAATTGTATTTGGGTGCTTGGGTTGCTTAATCAGTTAAGTGTCTGATTTCAGCTCAGGTCATGATCTCCTGGTTAGTGGGTTCAAGGCCCATATCGGGCTCTGTGCTGACAGCTCAGAGCATGGAGCTTGCTTCAGATTCTGTGTCTCCCTCTTTCTCTCTTCCCCTACCCCGCTGGCTCTCTGTCTCTCTCTGTCTGTCTCTCTCTCAGAAATAAAACAACATTTAAAAAAATTTTTAAAGAAAAATTATATTAGTATCTAACTCAATTATCAAATTTCTCACTCAGTAGCAAATTAAAATATGCAAAATTAAATGGTCTGTTAAACACATATATGATGGAAGTGACAGCCAAAAGCATGATAGAAGAATTACACAAAAAAGTCAAAAGAAGCTTGGTAATAATAAAGGTTGTTAACATTTATTGAATATTTGTAGGTGCCAGGTACTAGGCAAAACCTTTTATATTCATATATTTAACACCTTAGATGTTGGTCTTATATATATCTTGGAGAGGACTTAGGTTTAAGTGCTAAGAAAACATAATTATGTGTGTTGTTTAAGAAAACAGAAGCTGGTAATTAATTTTAGATTACTATCAGAAAAAGCTAGAATGAAAAGACCACTTTGGTCCCTGACAGAAGGTATCAGAAGTAACTCAATCTACTGATTCTAGATAAATAAGTTCTTATATTCACTTTGATTCTCCTTGGCTTGCACTATGCTTGACTGCTTTTGAGTTCATCTTTAAGTTGCTAGAGAGAAAGTTCTGATTAAAATCCCCAATTTGGAAGAATCTTGTAGTTGCCATTAAAACCCAGATATAATAGATTAAAAGCATGCTTATATTCTTAAAAATAGTCTTGATATAGGGGCACCTGGGTGGCTCAGTGGGTTAAGCATCTGACTTCGGCTCTGGTCATGATCTTGCAGTTCATGAGTTCGAGCCCTGCGTTGGGCTCTGTGCTGACAGCTCAGAGCCAGGAGCCTATTCTGTGTCTCCCTCTATCTCTGCCCCTCCCCTGCTCACACGCTATCTCTCTTCTCTCTCATAAATAAATAAACTTAAAAAAAAGTCTTGATATTTACCCAAACTCAGGAAAGAATGGATTTTACTTCTGTTAGTATAATAGTGATTAATTTTAATATTTTAAAAGGTACATTTTTCAACTAATAATAGTGATTTGCTCATTGATCAGAGCTTATTGAAGCAGATGCTTTGAACTCATTAGAAAAATATATTTTTAGTTAACGTTTTAGTCTTATATATTCTTATTTTTCCCACATTATTTTAGATCAGCCATCATTCCCAGAAATGACAAATTATTGTAAAAGGGGAAATTTTCTTACTTTAGAACGGCTCCCTCGGTGTATTATTTTAATAGAGCAAGTATGTATATGTGTCTGTGTGTGTGATATGAAAATTATATTTTCGGTTCATAGGTGTATAAAATTTAAAAACCCAAATTAGACCAATTTTTTTAGGTGTTTTTATTATAGAACAGGGACAGGACCCATGGGCAGAAAGAGCTGCCTAGACCAGTTTTCTTATTGTGAACATGAAATGGTATTTTATACATTAAAATATGTGCAAACAATTACAAGGAAATAATTTTCGGTGCCTGAAATTTCTTCCTCCTATTGTCTGATGAACTACTTATCCTTTTTTTTTTTAACGTTTATTTTTGAGAGAGAGAGACAGAGAGTGAGTGGGGGAGGGGCAGAGAAACAGGGAGATGCGGAATCCAAGCAGGCTCCAGGCCATCAGCACAGAGCCTGACATGGGGCCTGACCCCACGAACCGAGAGATCATGACCTGAGCCGAAGTCGGATGCTCAACCAACTAAGCCACCCAGGTGTCCCTGAACTACTTATCCTTTAATTCTTGACTCAAGAATGGCATCCTAAAATATACCATTCTTAAACAGTATCTGTCTTAATCTATTTTGGGCTGCTATAACAAAACTAATATAATCTGGGTGTGACTTAAACACACATTTATTTCTCACAGTTCTGGAGTCTGGGAAGTCCAAAATCAAGGCACTGGTAGATTCTGTCTGCTGAGGGCCTGCATTCCGGTTCATACATAGCCATCTTCTCACTGTGTCCTACTTGGCAGGAGGGGAGACAGAGCTTTCTGAGGTCTCTCTTTTATAAGGGCACTAATTCTATTCATGAGGACTCTATCTTCATTACCTAATCACTTTCCCCAAAGCCCCATTTCTTCATACCATCCCATTAGGGGTTAGGATTTCTAAATTTGCCTGGGCGGGGGTGGGGAAGAGGGGGAAATAAACAGTCTGTGGCAGTTTCACTTTCACATAGAATTGACTGTTTTCTTTTGTACCCCAGCTTTACTCCGCACATACTTATATACCTTTAACTTGTTATTATACTTTATTTATGTGACTTTGCAAGCTTCCTTTTCAAGCTCCTTGTGGTCAGAGACCATATCTTATTTTGGTTAGTGCAAGAACACATACATGTGTACTCAATATGTGTATATTAACTGAGCAATGACTGTGCTAGATTTGGACTTTATAAACAACAGGGAACCAATTGAGGATATTTTTCTTATGGTAGTTTATTTTTTATCAATTAAGAGCTGATTTCATACTATTATTTTTTAAAGTCTATTTATTTGGGGGGGGGCATTAGTAGGGGAGGGGCAGAGAGAGAGAGAGAGGGAGACAGAATCCCAAGCATGCTCTACACTCTGCACTGAGCCTGATGCAGGGGCTTCATCTCATGACCACAACAAGATTATGACTTGAGCTAAAATCAAGAGGCAGATGCTTAACCAACTGAGCCATCCAGGCACCTCTGATTTCATATTATTTTGATCAGAGTGAAGATAGGATTTTGAAAGATGAGTTCAGTCAGTCATGAAAATATCTTAGTAATTCCAATAGAACATAAACCATTTTTGCTTTACTCCATTATTGCTCTTTTTTGTTTATAAAGGTAATTCCTATTTTATCAGAATTCAAACATGAGAAATAGTGTAAAAAATGAACATTTCCAGCAACCTACAAAATGGCAATATGGTACATCGTCTTAATTTTTTCTATACATATTCACATTGTTTATTAATGGTATCATTTTAAACCAGAATGAACTAATGCCAAACATACTGCTTATAATTTTTTCCACTTTTTTTCTATTAAAAAAATGGCTCTTCTTCATTCATTTGATCAGCTGCATAGTTTTTGCATACCATATGTTAATTAATTCCCCTCCACCTTTTTTTTTTTTCTTTCAAGTAACAGAAATTTATTGCTCAAAGTTGTGGAGGCTGGAAGTCTGAGTTCTGGGTGTGCCAGGTCTCAGACTTATTATATTCTTAGGTGGCGGGAGCTGGATTTCCTTTTTAGCTATTAAAAGTATTGCTACAAAGAACATCCTAGTATAAAACATTGTGTAACTGTGGGGGTGTTTTTAAAGAGTAAATTCCTAGAAGTAGGAATGCCTGGCTAAAAGAAAAGTGAATATTTTAGGTTGTAATAGATTTTGCCAAATTGCCACTTTTTTAGGTTACTTTCCCTCTGATAGAATATAAGCAAGCTAATAATCTTTGCCTATCCTAGATAGTTCTATTTTAAATTTATTGGGGTGCCTGGCAGGCTTAATCGATAGAATGTGCAACTCTTGATCCCGGGGTTGTGAGTTTGAATCCCACATTGGGTGTGGAGATTGCTTAAAAATAAAATACTTTAACTAAAAATCATTTTATAAAAATATGCAGAAAAGTATGCATGTCCAGTTGTAAACCTCACAACCTGAACACACCTATGTAACCGGATCAAGGAACAGAACATTATCAAGACCCAAAAAGTCCCCTTTGTATTCTCAGTCACTGCCTGTCTCCATGAGTAACCACTGTACTGACTTCTACTTGCACAGATTAATTTTACTTGTTTTTTTATTTTATAAAAATGAAATCATAGAATATTTGGTACTTTAATTTTAATCTTAGTGAGTCTGATAGGTACAAATAACCTCATTGTATTTTAGCTTGTATTTATCTTCATAACAATGGAGATTATCTTTGTGTAATTTAGAGCTTTTTAAAAAACTTAACAAATATTAGCATATTTAGATCACAAAATAAAATACTGAAAATAAAAATAAAGCAAACCCAAACTCTAGGATTATGATCATCTCAATCCAATTTTCCTAAAGCTAAATTTCTCCATTAGTATCAAGTAGCCTTCAAGTGTCCAACATTCAACAAATAACTGAAGAGTTTCTAGACATGGAAGATCCTATTTTGACACAAGTTTTTATATACACTAACCATAGATGAGGCTGAGGCTGGAGTTCAAGCCCTGCATGGTACTGGAACTCAGTAATCCTGGGAGATGGTAATCCCAGATCTAGAACTGGTGCTTACGGTCTAGGGCTAGTAAAAAGCAGAAAATGCCTAAAAACGACTCCCATTTCTAGTATTCGTTATAAACGACCTAGAAAAAATTAACAAAAGATGTACAAGACCCAAGTAAAGGAAATTACAGTCATACTTAGGAAAACTATTTTTGGCCTAAGCGATTCTTTAAGCTGAAAGTAACAAGCCTCATGTTTTCAAGAGATAGTTACATAGTTTTTCTAATGGTAAAAAAAAAAAAAAATTGTGGTAGAAAAAGTCAACCAGTTATTTAATAAAGAGAAAGTTATATTATTTGTGTTTTGGAAAGTCAATGTAATTATTATAAAAGTAAATATAGTTTAAGGTGGGAATAATTTTTAAATGTGAGCAGTTAGAATGAATGAAATAAAAAAGTAAGGCTAGGCTTAGTTATCATATTCTGCCCACAGTATGAAGAAATGCATATCAGCATAGTAAAGACTTTTAGAAATCCTGCAGTGCAGAAACCTATTTAATTTTGTATAACCTTGTGTTTCCTGCTGTTTCTGCAATCATAAGAAATCTATTAATATCTTCTGGGACACTAGAAGTCTGCAGAACATAATTTGGAAAACACTATGTATTTAAACACCACTAATTCAGATACATAGGGTACAAAAGTGTGAGTGTTTAATGCCATAATATTATTTTTAGAATCTTAGTAACAGTCATGAAAGAGTGAATAAGAACTTAAAATAGTAACTGTTAGAACTTTACAGGAGCCAAGTATTGTGGTTTTAAAAACTATTCTTTATTAGATATTTTCAAATATTTTCATCCAGCTGGTGGCTTATCTTTCATTCTTTTGAGAGTGTCTTTTGAACAGAAGTGATGAGGTCCAGTTTAGTTTTTCTTTAGGGATTGTGCTCTTAGTATATATGAGAAGTCTTTGCCTAATTAAAGGTCACTAGGATTTTCTCTTATGCTCTCTTCTAAAAGTTTTATAGTTTTAAGTTTCTAATTTTTTAATGCAATTTTACATACACAGTTTAGTACTTTTGCTTCATTGGGCTCATAATTGACGTCTAGTTTTACAACTTCTCTTTTTTCCCCACTGTTTACTAAATCATCGTATTTTTATATCAGTACAGTTAATTGTTTTGAGTAGCTGTATAATATTCTACCAAAGCATGTACAATTTATTTAGTTTTTCTTCTCTTGATGGACAGCTGTTTCCAGTTTTTTTCCCATTGTAAATAAAACCCAAAGTTGTTTTTTTTTTATATCTTTATTTTATTTTGAGAGAGAAAGACAGAGACTGAGCTGGAGAGGGGCAGAGCTAGAGGGAGACACAGAATCTGAAGCAGGCTCCAGGCTCTGAGCTGTCAGCACGGAGCCCGACACGAGATTCGAACCCTTGGACCATGAGATCATGACCTGAGCCGAAGTCGGATGCTTAACCGATTGAGCCACCCAGGCGCACCCTGTTTTATTTTATTTTAAGTTTATTTATTTATTTTGAGAGAGAGAGTATGCACGAGCAGGGAAGGGGCAGAGAGAGGGGGAGAGAGAGAATCCCAAGCAGGCTCTGTGCTGTCAGTGATATCAAGAACTGTAAGATCATGACCCGAGCTGAAATTGAGAGTCCAGTGCTTAACCAGCTGAACCACTCTGGCTGCCTTCCTGAAGGTTTATTTTTAAATGTTGCTTGAACTTTAATTCCTGTAAATTTATTAAAAGCTTTAATAATAGAAGCATTTCACCTTTACAGATTTTGAGGCACACTTAAAACTTAAAATTTTAAGTTTTTATTAAGTAATCTACACCCATTGTGGAGCTCAAACTCATGACCCCGAAATCAAGAGTCGCATTCTCTTCTGACTGAGCCAGCCAGGCACCCCAAAACTTAATAGTTTTGGTATATAATTCTGACTTTTCTTCCTCAAATACTTAGTGGAAATATTAGGGTGAAGTTATAAACAATTAGTATTTCAAAAAAATGTTTAAGTTCCCGTCTTCTACCATAACCCTGCTTTCCTCTTGGCTCAAACAGTTGTAAGTGGCATGTTTAGAAAGTTTTGATTCTATTAGTGATTTCTCTTAATTCCTCAACTTACATGACTTATTTAACTTTTCTTTCATCACTTCTGTTTTTCAAGTTTTTGTGAGAAATCTGTTTCTCTGTAATGAGATTATAAAACTATGTAAGTAGTTAAGATTTGTGAAAGGCCATTTCTGTGACATCCCATTTGTTGATTTTTGTTTTCAGAATTAGATGGTATAAATTTAGGGGGTAACTTCATGTTTCTTTTTTGCTCTTTTAAGTTCTGTTTATGCTATTTTATTTTTCCATCACAGATTCAAAAGCTTTGTGACAGAGTTGCTTCATCTACTTTGCTGGATGATCGAAGAAATGCCGTTCGTGCTCTCAAATCGTTATCTAAGGTTTGTAACATTTTATCACTTACTAAGTTTATTAAGCTGGATATTACTTATTTTAACAACATTTTTCTTTTGTGCAGAAATACCGCTTGGAAGTAGGTATACAAGCTATGGAACATCTTATCCATGTTTTACAAACAGATCGGTAAGTCTCTTTCTAACGATTTTTCTCCCGAATTTTCTTGCAATTTTAATTTATTTGTTTTAGAGTCACTATTTTAGAAATGAAATGATTAACTTATTAAGGTTATTAAGTTTTTATTTTCAGTTGTCGTTTCAGTAAATACTTATTGGATACTAGGGTGCAAATCACTGTGCTAACCATTAAGACAGAATATCAGGGGTTGAGATCTTTCCATTACACAAAAATGGAATGAAGTCACTTCTCATTAAAAGCTAAAGATTTGGGGTTTTGAATTGGGCAATTGGATATTTTGGTATTCAATTAGATATACTGTATATACTGTTTTATAATGTAATATACATATTATGGTATATCACTTATCCAGACTTGCCTTTCTGGAGAAAGAAACTGAACTAATAGAGTGAAGGTTAAATCTGAGCATGTCCTAAGAGAAAGATCACTCAGCCTACTTTTATCACTTCCAATTTCTCTTTAAGAGATTTTATCTGCATCTTTGGTTTTAATTAACAACTATGCATGGATAGCTTTCAAAAATCTTATATCTAGTTAAATATATATTACAACCTGTAACTGCTCAATGGGCATTTGTACCATATGAAGATCTCTCATAGATATCTCAAATTCAGAATGTTCAGGAGTTAATTTATCTCTCATTCTCCTGCTCCTTATTGCTGCCTCCCACCATCTTCTTCAACTGCCTCTGACTCAAGTCCAACCTAGTTGGTAACACTGTTCCATTCAAGCAAGAAACTGTAGGATTCATGAGAACTCATCTCTCTCCATAACCCATTATGCTCATTTAGACCAAAACCCAGCTGGAATCCATGCTTTTCTCTCGATTTCCTTTGTTGATTTTTAGTTCTGGCTCAGTATCAATCACCGAAACCATTTTCAGAGACAGTATATGTGCGTGCGTGCGTGCGTGCGTGCGTGTGTGTGTGTTTATCTATTTATTTAGAGAGACAGAGCATGAGTGAGGGAGGGGCAGAGAGATTGGGAGACAGAGAATCCCAAGTAGGCTCCACACTGTCAGCATAGAGCCCGTCATGAGGCTCAGTCTCACAAACTGGGAGATTGTGACCTGAGCCAAAATCAAGAGTCGGATGCTCAACTGACTAAGCCACTCAGGTGCCCTTGTATTAGTTGTCTTTATTATTATTATTATTATTATCATTACTTTTTGTATATAACAAATTAGCAAAACTTAGTAGCTAAAATAATAAATATTTATTATCTCACACTTTCTGTGGATGAGAAATTCAGAAGTGACTTAGCTAGGTGGTCTGGCTCAGGGTTTCTCATGAGGTTGCAACCAAAATGTCACCCAGGATGGTAGTCATCCGAAGGCTTGATTGGGAAGATTTGATTCCAACATGACTCACTCTGCTGATGGCAGGAGGCTTCACTACCTCACCATGTTGCTCTCTCTATAAGGCTGCTTGAACATCCTTACAATATGGTAACTGGCTTCTCCAAGAACAAGCAATTTTAGGGAGAAAGCAAAGAGAAAGCCAAAATGCCTTTTGGGACCTAGTCTCAGAAGTTGCATACCATCAATTCTACCACATTCTGTTTGTTAGAAGCAAGTTAATAAATACAGCGTACACATAAGAGGAGGAAAATTAGGTTCCATCTTTTGAAGGGATCTGTCCAAAGAGTTTTTGGACATAGTTTAAAACAGCTACTACCTCCAGACTGTATTCTTTGCCTCTGATCTTTTTGTCCCTCCATTCAGTCTGTGCATTATAAGAATTACCTATTTGATGTATAAATCTTTTTTCATTTAACTCATTTCACCAGCTCAGTGCAATGTGAAGTCTAAGTTCTTTCTTTTTTTTCAATGTTCATTTATTTTTGAGAGAGAAAGAGAGAGACCATGAGTGGGGGAGGTGCAGAGAAAGGGGGGACAGAGGATCCGAAGTGAGCTCTGTACTGACAGACAGAGTTCAAAATCATGAACCGTGAGATCATGACATGAGTCGAAGTTGGACACTTAATTGACTGAGCCACCCAGTCGCCCCGTCTAAGTTCTTAAGCAAGCAAAGTGTATAAGCTTTTGAAGGTTTTGGTATTGTCTGTCTAACCTCATAGCCTCTTAATTCAGTTATATTTTAGCAATGCCTAGCTGCTTGTTCATACCAGTTAGAATCTTTCCTCCTGTCAGATGGTACAACCCACATTGGCTATCTAATGTTAGCCAGCTAATTCTAATGCATTTGAATAAACGCACTGGATATGTTAGGACTATCTCGTTTTTGTTTTTTTGTGTGTAAGTTTTATTTATTCTGAGAGGGACAGAGACAGCGCAATCAGGGTAGGGGGCAGAGAGAGAATCCCAAGCAGGCTCCGTGTTGCCAACACAAATTTCGATGTGGGGCTTGAACTTACAAAACTGTGAGATCATGACCTAAACTGAAACCAAGAGTAGGATGCTTAAACGATCGAGCCACCCAGGCACCTCAAGACTGTTTGTTTGTTTTTAAGTAGGCTCCACGCTCAGCGTAGAACCCAACATGGGGCTTGAACTCAGGACCCTGAGATCAAGACCTGAGCTGGATCAAGAGTTTGACACTTAGCCGACTGAGCCACCCAGGTGCTCCTGAATTATTTTAACAACAGCATAGTGAGTAACTGTAGTAGACAAAAATAATAGCTCCCCGAAGGATGGTCACATCCTAATTACCACAACCTCTGAATGTTACCTTACACAGCAGAAGGGACTTTGCAGATGTGATTAAATTGACTTTGAGATGGGGAGACTATCCTAGGTTATCCTGGTGGGCCTAGTGTAATCCCAAGTTTCCTTAAAAGTGGAACAGGAATGCAAAAGAGGAGGTCAGAATGAGGTGATAGGAGAAGATCTTGACCTGTGATTGCTAGCTTCAAAGATTGAGGAACTGGGCTTCTAGAACTGCAAAAGGTGCAGAAATGGATTTTCCCCTAGAGCACAGAAGGGAAGGCAGCCCTGCTGAGACCTTGCTTTAGGTCCAGTGAGACCCGTTTCAGACTTCTGAAATGTAAGATAACACATTTGTATTGTTTAAGTTGGTGGTAATTTGTTATAGCATCAATGGAAAACAAAGTAAACTAAAGTTAGTTATCTGCTTTAAATAGTATTGCAAGTTAGAGAAAATGGAGCCTAGATCAAAAAAACTTTAGTGTGATGACTACGCATACATACAATCTATAATTTTTCTTTTCTATTCCATGTGTCTTTATTCCATGTACATATTTTCTCATTGAGTCTTAAAAAGTTAGTAATGAAATGACTAACATCTCAGTATGGAAAATAGAATGGTACCTTGCTTTTATTGTCATTTTAAGTGCACAGCAGAAAATAAATGTGTAGATATTAGATAATTCTTGATATAAAGGTTAAGAAATTGAGTTTTTAAGACATTTACTGCACGTTTACTATGTGCCAGACACCATGCTTAGAAGAAGGGTGTACCATTAGCCTATGAATGTATGAACTCATAATGGTATCATGTTAGAGGCTGCTTGTTTTATTCTGCCTTTTAGACAAAAATCAAAGCTAAATTTCTATGAACCTTCTTGTGTTTCACTCTCTTTCTTGTGCCAAAATAAATTCCCTTTCCATTTGCCTCTGATACCTATCTCTTGTCTTCTGTTTCCAAAGTGTTCTGTTTTTTTTAACTTCATGGAATACAAAGGCCATCTCTTTCCATGTCTCATCTTCATTACTGTTGTTTTTTGTGTTTTTGTTTTTTGTTTTTAAATAAACTCTACACCTAACTCGAACTCACAACCCTTGAGATCAAGAGTTGCATGCTCTGTGGACTGAACCATCCAGGCACCCCTCTTCATTGCTATTTTATGCTTCTTCTCCTGGCCTTTCCAACTACCACTCTCAGAATTCTCCCACTGAATCCTCTTCATCCTTCGCTGCATCACAGAGAGCTCTGTTCCCTTTCTTGACATGGCTTGAAACTCTGCATATGTCTGTGGTTCTGCTTCTCTTACAGCCATATTGAAGAGAGACTGCTCATTCTCCTAAGTCCTACACTCAGAGCCTGAAAGTGTCCTAATTTCTCTCTGTTTCCAAACCATGACACCTAGATAGTAATTTTAAAAATTGAGATACAATTTGTATACCACAAAGTTCACCTTTTTAAAGTATACATTTCAGTGAGTTTAGTATATTCACAGAGTTGTGCGACCATCACCTCTCTAAATCCAGAACATTTTCTTTTTTTTTAAAGATTTTATTTTTAAGTAATCACTACACCCAACGTGGGGATCGAACGTACAACCCCGAGATCAAAAATTGCATGCTCCACTGACTCAGCCAGCCAGCCAGGCACCCCAAAATCCAGAACATTTTCATCACACCAGGAGAAATCCTATATCCATTAGCCATCATTCCCCATACCCTCCTCCCCACAGTGCCTGGCCACCACTAATCTTTCTGTGTCTATAGGTTTGACTCCTTGGGACATTTCATATAAATGGAATCATACAATATGTGGCTTTTGTGTCTGGCTTCTTTCACTTAGCATATTTCAAGGTTCATTCATGTTGTGACATGTATTAGTATTTCATCCCCTTGTTATGACTGCATAATAGTCCCTTGTAGGGATATACCTCATTTTGTTTACCCATTCGTCAGTTGGGCTATTTTCATTTATTGGCTGTTATGAATAATGCTGCTGTGAATTTTCATGTGCTAGTTTTTGTGTGACCATGTGTTTTATACATAAGCATGCAAATGTCAGGGCATGTGGTTAACTCTTTGAGGAATTGCCAAACTCTTCCACAGAAGCCACACCATTTTATATTTCCACCAGCAGTACATGAAGGTTCAGTTGCTCCTCACCAACATTTGTTATTGTCTTTTTTTTTTTTAACAGCCATTCTCGTGAATGCAACTTGTTATCTCATTTTGGTTTTGATTTGCATTTCCTTAATGACTAATTATTTTGAACATCTTTTCGTGTGCTTATTGAACCATTCATATTTTTTTGGAGAAATGTGTATTCAAATCTTTGCCTGTTTTTAATTGAGTTACTTGTCTTTTATTGTTATATGGTATATATATTCTGTTTATAAGTCCCTTCTTAGATATTTGATTTGGATATACATTCTCCCATTCTTTGGGTTGTCTTTTTACTTTCTTCATAGTGTCCTTTGAAGCACAAAAGTTTTTAATTTTGAGAAAGCCCAGTTTATCTGTTTTGTGTTTTCTTGCTTATGCTTTTGGTGCCATATCTAACTAACCATTGCCTAATTCACAGTTTTGAGAATTTATGCCTCTGATTCTTCTAAGGGTTTTATAGCTTTAGCTCTTACATTTAGGTCTTTGATCCATTTTGTGCTAATTTTTGTATATCATGGGAAGTAGGGATCCAACTTCATTCTTTTGCATGTGAATACTTAGTTGTCCCAGCACAAATTGTTGAAGAAATTGTTCTTTCCCCATTGAATGGTCTTTTCATTCTTGGCTAAAATCAGTTGAAATGAATGTTAGTCTTTATTTCTAGCCTCTTTATTCTGTTGATCTGTACATCTATCCTTTTATTCTGTTGATCTGTACATCTATCCTTTATGCCATTGCCATAGTCTTATTTACTGCCATTTTGTGATATGTATTAAAATCATGAAATATGAGTTCTTTGACTTTGTTCTTCTTTTCCAATATAGTTTTGAAGCGATTCTGGGTCCTGTACGTTCCCATACAAATTTTATGATCAGCTTGTACATTTCTGCAAAAATGGCAGCTAGGAATTTTACAGTGATTGTGTGAATCTATTAAGTCACGTTAGGGTATATTACCATCTTAATAATATTCCTTTTCTATCCATGAACACAGAATATCTTTTCATTTATTTGAGTCTTGGATAATTTCTTTCAATAATGTGTTGTAGTTTCCCGTGTACAGTTCTCATACAATTTTAGTAAAATTTATTCCCAAGTATTTTAATCTTTTTTTTTTTTGGTTACTTAAATTGAATTGTTTCTTAATTTCTAATTTTGTTTACTGATTGTTCATTGCTGGTACATAGAAATACCATTTCTATAAATTGATTTTTTTATATTGAGCTCGTATTCTTCAACTTTGCTGAATTTGTTTATTAGATCTGATACTTTTTTTAAAAATTTATATCCAAGTTGATTAACATATAGTATAATAATGATTTCAGGAATAGAATTTAGTGATTCATCCCCTACATATAACACCCAGTGCTCATCCGAGCAAGTGTCCTCCTTAATGCCCCTTACCCATTTAGCTCATCCCCTGACCCAACATCCCTCCAGCAACCCTCAGTTTGTTCTGTGTATTTAAGAGTCTCTTATGGTTTGTCTGCCTCCCTGTTTTTAATATTATTTTTGCTTCCCTTCCTTTATGTTCATCTGTTTTGTATCTTAAATTCCACATGAATGAAGTCATATAATATTTGTCTTTCTCTGACTCACTTATTTAGCATAGTATAACACACTGTAGTTGCATCTACATTATTGCAAATGGCCAAGATTTCATTCTTTTTGATCATCTAGTATTATTCCATTGTACATCCTCTTTATCCATTCATAGTTCTGATACTTTTTGGTAGATTCCTTAAGATTGTCTGTATACGAGATCATATCATCTGTGAATGTGTGTAGTTTTACTTCTTCCTTTCTAATCTGTATACCTTTCATTTCCTTTTCTTGCTCAATTGCTCTATCTAGAACTTCTGTTTCAGTGTTGAATAGAGGTGCCTAGAGGGAACATCATGATCTTGTTCCTGGTCTTATGTGGAAAGCATTCAGTTTTACATGTGATGTTCTGGGATTTTCATAGATTCCCTTTATCATTTTGAGGAAATTTCTTTCTATTCCCAGTTCCTTAATACTCTCTTAAAAGATACTCCTCAAACTTTCTCAAAAGCATAATGATAAATAATAATATTTTTATAAACAATAATTTTTAAAACTTACTTCATTGAGATTTACATCCTCTGAGTTGTGATCCCCTTTGTCCCTCATCTTAGCTTTCATTCATCATTGTAATTACTTCTTCATATTCATTGAATCTTTGTGACCTGTATCTAACTCTTGCTTTCCACACTAAATGCGATCATCATCCATCATGTTTTCAAAATTTGTCTATCAACAACTATATAATCTTATACTCTCTGATTTTATAAATAGGATTATGTTTACGATAAGTTTTTTGTTTTGTTTTGTGTGTTTGTTTTTAGATAATAAAGTATAGAGCAGTGAAACAAACTCTAGTAGTCCAACTAAGGATCACACCGTTAAGTATATATATCACGAACTATATATATAAACATAAACACATACCCATAAAATTACCTGGGTTGTACTAATTTTGCTGTTTTACAAATTTACTTATAAGTTGTTTTTAAAAAATACATATAGACACACACAGGAATGTGTATATATTTTTTGCTAAATGGGGTCTTTTGGTACATTAATTTTTATATTTAATTTTTTTCTATTGACATTTTATCAAAGGTGTTTAATTTTTAAAAATTTTTTTAAAAGTTTATTTTGAAAGAGTGTGTGTGTATGCATACGTGCAAGTTGGGGAAGGGCAGAGAGAGAAGGAGAGAGAGAATCCTAAGCGGGCTCTAAGCTGTCACCATGGAGCCCAAGGCAAGACTCAGATTCACCCACTGTGAGATCCTGACCTGAGCAGAAATCAAGAGTCAGACGCTTAACCGACTGAACCACCCAGGCACCCCTATCAAGGGTGATTTAATTGCCATGTCATTAAACATTTTTTTTAATTTTTTAATGTTTATTTATTTTTGAGAGAGAGACAGAGTGTAAGCGGGGGAGGGACAGAGAGAGGCAGACACAGAATCTGAAGCAGGCTCCAGGCTCCCAGCTGTCAGCACAGAGCCCGATGAGGGGGCTCGAACCCACGAACCGTGAGATCATGACCTGAGCCGAAGTCAGACGCTTAACCAACTGAGCCACCTAGGCACCCCTAAACATTCTTTAAAAATATTTTTTTTCGTTGCTGCTGTATGTATTTACTTATTTTTTATTATTATTCCACATTTAGGTTGCTTCTAATCTTTCACTATTATAAATAAGCCTTTATACATTCTTTAAGTTTGCACTCTAGTATTTTCTTAGGGTAGATTTTTTTTTCTTTATTTTTATAAATGTTATTTATTTATTTTGAGAGAAAATGAATGTGATGGAGATAGGGCCAGAGAGAGAGGGAGAGAGAGAGAGAATCCCTGGGCTCCATACCCAGGGCTGACACAGGGCTCAACCTCACTACTGTCAGATCATGACCTGAGATGAAATCAAGGGTACGATGCTTAACTGACTGAGCCACCCAGGAACCCCTCTTAGGGTAGTTTTAATTAATGTTTTATACAGTCTTGCTAAATAACTGTCTAAAAATGGTCATAACAGTTTACACTCTAACTGGCAGTGTATAAGTATAATAATTTCTTTTTTCCAGTTCGGATTCTGAAATTATAGGTTATGCTTTGGACACACTATATAATATAATATCTAATGATGAAGAAGAAGAAGTAGGTAAGTTTCTTTTATTGTGTTTTCTATACATAAACTAGCATATGCTATATATCCTGGAGTTGTGCTAATTTTTCTGGTTTTGAAGTTGAATTTATAAATTTATTTTTAAGGGTTTGTTTTCTTTTTTAACTAATAAAGGAAAGACATAAGCTTAGTCCCAGAAAAGTATCTTTAAGATGATTACTTTTTATGTTATTTGGAGATGAAATCAGATTCTTCTTTTTTATCAAAGATTTTGCTCTCCTTTTGTATTTGTTTTAGGGAGGCAGTATGAATATTAGCAATTTCTGGATTAAACAAATCATTTTTGGCTATTAAAAAACCAAGCTATTTCATTTATTTGTTATTATCTGGTGATGAAATTATGGGGTTTTTCCTAATAAATACTTAAACTTTTAACATAGGACTTTTGTTAATTTTTAAAGAGCAACAATTTATTAAATTTAGAAATTTCCTGTATAGTGTCTGTTTGGTGTGAAATGATACGAATCAGTTCAGAATTCACAACTTTTTTGGTACATCTTTCCTTTTTTTGTTTCAAATTACTTGCATACTTAAAATAAGGCAATCCATCATTTTACTTTATCTTATTGTCAGTATGTGAAATACTTAATTAGAAGTCTGTATACATTTTGTTCTGTGTATTATAAAAACATGTGCATTGGGTACGTTTGACAATGCCGTTGAAGAATGCATTCTCCACATCCTATTAGCTGCTGCAGGAGGACACAGTTGGTGTTTCATTATTCTAGACAACCAGATGCATATTTGTGCATTTTAGAAGTCTGACTTAGATTAAAACTATAGGATCTTTTGAAATTCTGAGTAGACAAATTATAAAGAAATGTAGATAATTATGAGTTTGTAAATATTTTATTATGAATATAATAGAGCAGAAATTTATATAGATATTAACTTTACAGAATACCAGTACTAGGAACATTTGAGATTGGGTTGTGTTGAATAATCACAATTTCTTGGACTTTAAATACTCTTTTTCTTACATTTTTATTTCTTTGTGATATGTAGCTTAACTCTTCACTTTATTAATTTTTCAGGGGTGAAAAAATCTTCAGAAAACATGATTTGGTACCCATGGAATAAGAATCTGTCAGTCACAGGACAACACTTAAATACAATACACATAAGAACACACTTTGAAGAAAAAGATACGTATTTTCCTAGTTATTTCTCAGAAGAGAAAATTAGGTGCAACAACACACTTGTTAGAACACATTATGATGAAAGACATTTTCTTTCTTTTGTTTTTGTTCTTAGTTTCAGATTAGAAATTTAGCTCTTTTTCAGGTTTACAGCAGATAATTTTTCTGTTTTAAAAAATTAAGGGTAGCAATATTTTTAGTTAGGTAGTTTTTCTTCGTTGTAAATTTTTAATTTTTAATATAATCATGTTTAGAATCCAATTTTTTGTTTCTCTCTGTGTTTGGGCTCTTCATTTTTAATTCAGCATCCAAAAATGATTCTTTGGATAAACAACATAAACAATTCTTTGGAGAAACAGTAGTAGAATCACTTTTTCTAGGGCAGATTAAAATAGGAACTGAAACTTTGTTCTGGAAATTTACTTATCCTGAAAGGGCCAATTTAAAAAAATCTAGATATTGAGAAATACGCCCTTTAGTTCTATTATTGATACTCTCTACTGCTTCATCAAAAGGTGATTCTTAGCTCACATAATGAACTCCATTCTAGAGTTCTTAATCTTGGAGGTAGTTTAGAATCATTAAATGGTAAATCTGTCCCATAATCCTAAATATATAGCATGTGCTATATCTCTTTTAGGCTATCTCAGATATCTAATAAAATGAATGAGTCTCTACTTCCAAGGGATTATATTGCTCATTTGAAATTTTTAAGCTCTTATTTATTTTATTGTGAATGCTACTACATAGAAACTGTTTTCTTCACTACCCACTTTTTATTTATTTATTTTTGTCTACCTTTTCAGATGATGTTGAAGGTAAAAGACTGCATTTACATATGCATGATGTTTTTAGGCATAATTTCTGTTAATATAACAAAAGGACACTGTCAAGTGATGTTTCTTCTTGCTGATAAAAAAAATTGAGATTTGTTTCACTATATAAGAATTCCTTAATTAAAGGGAAATATTTGATAATCTTATATGCTTCTTTATTTTTTCTATAGCTATTAAACCTATTTATTTTCCAGAACACAGAAAATATTCTAGTGCATCTTTTAACAACATTATCGCTTTTTCTCTGGCAGGACAGTCTATTCAAATTACTTTTTGGATATTTCTTGGAGAAAATTTTTGAGGCAGTTTATTTAAAAATAAAAATATATTAATATGTATACATATGTATACATATTTTATATATGTTAAGAACTGGAAGATTTTTCATTTTAGAGAATACTTATATGTTGATATTGTCCCTTTAAAATAATGCATGCACAATAATGTCTGATTAGTGACATTTTTTATATTCACAGAACTCACTGATACTTTTTCTTGTGGTCTGCTTCAAGTTCCATTTACTTTTAACATTAATGTTTCTTTTCCTCATATTTAAAGTAACCGAGTTTTATTTTATTGTTTTGCTACTTTTCCTGAGATCCTTAACTTTATTAAATGAGGAGGAGACTATCCTTATCTAAAGTTCGCTTAAAATGGTGCATAACAAAGTTAACTATACTTAACAAAAACTAACTTATTAAAGCGTATTGCCTTCCCTTTGTGACATTTGAACCCCTTGTTTGAAAGCAGAAAATATCAAAACATTATGCCTTTACTCTTGTAACAATAAGCTGGTTTCCTTGCTGGGTAGTAGAAATCAGTACTAGTTGTTTCTATTACTGTTTCATCATTTTTGTATCGAGCTTTAACATTTATGGTACTTTCATGTCCATTGTCTTATTTGAGCATCATAGCAGCCTGTGAGGTAGGTGGTATTTTTTCTTTTCTAAAGATGAGAAAATAAAAGTCCAGAGATTATGTAACTTACATAGTATCATCTAGTAAGTAGGATAACAGTATTTTTTAGAACATTTTTTAAAGTTTATTTATTTATTTTGAGAGAAAGCACAAGCTGGGGAGGGGCAAAAAGAGAGACAGAATCTTAAGCAGGCTCCACACCACCAGCACAGAGCCTGATATCAGGGGCTTAAACTCACAAACTGTGAGATCATGACCTGAGCTGAAATCAAGAGTCAGATGCTTAACCAACTGTGCCACCCAGGCACCCCAACCAGTACTTTTATATACTTTCTTTAAGCATTCAAGATTTCTGATTTTATAAATTATGGCCATTTTTCTGACTAGATTATCTTTAGTAAATCTTGTAATTTACGTAACTAGTTTATAGAGGATGTAGACAGACATTTAAAAAAATAGAGGTGTACTGGGGCGCCTGGGTGGCTCAGTCGGTTAACCGTCCGACTTCAGCTCAGGTCATGATCTCACGGTTTGTGAGTCTGAGCCCTGTATCAGGCTCTGAAGCTGACAGCTCAGAGCCTAGAGCCTGCTTCAGATTCTGTGTCTCCCTCTGTCTCTGCCCCTCCACTGTTGGCTCTCTCTCTCTCTCTCTCTCTCTCTCAAAAGTAAACATTAAAACATTTTTTAAAAAACACAGGTATTCTTACTTAACTAATTGAACACAATGTAAAAGATTATTTGATATTCCTTCACTATGAGTTAAGACTACTTTTACTAGAATATCTCCTTCTTTAAACCAATTTTGTCCTCTGTAATATGGTTTATGAACTTGATATGGAGTGGAATTACAATGAGAAGGTCCAGAAATTTTTTTTTAATGTTTGTTTATTTTTGAGAGACCAAGAGAGGCAGAGCATGAACTTGGGAGGGGCAGAGAGAGAGAGAGGGAGACACAGAATCCGAAGCAGGCTCCAGGCTCTGAGCTGTCAGCAGAGAGCCTGAGGCACCGACTGAGCCACCTAGGTGCCTTAGAAATGTTTTTGAATATTGTTTATACCTCTGGAGAAATTAAAGCTGTAAATAAACATTTGAATAATAAAAAATATATATATACATATTTTAAAAGCCAGCCATATAAATAGGCTTAAAATATTTCCAGAGGTATTTAATATTTATAAAAAAGCAGTATTTTTAAAATTTATTTTGAGAGAGAGAGAATGAGAATGTGAGCAGGGGAGGGGCAGAGAGAGAGAATCCCAAGTAGGCTCCGTGCTGTCAGCTCAGAGCCTGACACTGGGCTCGATCTCATGAATTGTGAAATCATGACCTCAGCCAAAAGCAAGAGTCGATGCTTAACCGACTTAGCCACCCAGGCGCCCCTAAAAAACGCAATCTTTAATTTGATAAAACTGTCTTGGGGTGCCTGGGTGGCTTAGTCAGTTAAGTATCTGACTTTGGCTCAGGTCATGATCTCATGGTGTGAGTTCGACCCCCATGTCGGGCTCTGTGCTGACAGCTCAGAGCCTGGAGCCTGCTTTGGATTGTGTCTCCCTCTCTCTCTGCCTCTCCCCTGCTCAAGCTCTGTCTCTTTATCTCTCTCTCTCTCAAAAATAAAACATTTAAAAAATGTTTTTTAACTGTCTTAGATTTATTTTCACTATAGTAACAAAGAGCCATGTCTTATTTTTTCATTTACCTTACAGTAAAGGGTCATTTACTTTTATAGGCTATAGCATATGGTTATAAATTATATGATGTAAAAAAACTAGATTTAGCTTTAGGAGTTTTAAAATAATAAGTTATTTTAAAATAAGTTTTTAGGTGAGAGAGGATGGTTTACTTGTCTCATACCTTTGTTTACATGTAAAATAAATATAATTTCTCATGACCTTTTAGTTTTTGGTTTATATATAACTTTTATATATAATTAGTGTAGCAGTTGGCTTATGTAAACTACTTACATATAAACTACTATATATAGCTTAGTTTATTGCTATATCAAAATGTTTTGTATGTTACTTTAATTAACTCATTTTTGCCGGGTTCCACATTAAAGTTCAGAACTGCTGTGTTCTGACTATAACTTAAAGGAAGTGGAGTTTATCTCACACATTTTTTTTTAAATCAATATTAAAACAGAAGGAACCGTAGATCCTTGGAACAGGATCATATTTTACTAGTTCAATTTAAAACAGAGATCTTAATTATATACTGTTAAGCTATAGTATTTTATACAGTATAATTACAGAATAAGTCAAATGTATTAACTGTTATTCTTGCCAAGTTTTTAGCTTGCGTTTGAGGCAGACATTGAATTAAACTTTTTCTTGGGTTCAACCTGCATTCTTTAAAGTGTAGCACAAAAGTCCCAGAGTCCTTGGTCTTAAGAGGGCCATAGTTAAGTAAACGTAACATACTATATTCCCCTCTGAAGCACTACAAACTTTACATTAGTATATTAAGTGTTGAGAATTCTGCAGTAAAGAAACCCATTCAACTTTGTTTAATCCAAACACATTTGGGCACAGGCACTTGATTTCATCAGATACTTCTTAACATGCCACACTGTCCTACATTTTGAGAAATACTAACCAAGACTTAAACCCACAACTTAGTTATTTGCATTTATCCACATAATAACTTTTTGGCATTTTACAAAACATTTCATAAGAGGAACTCATTAAGTCTGTATATGATTTTTCCCCTTTCTTTTTAGATTAGTTTTAATATTTTCCCAAATGTCAGTGACTTTTATTTGGAGCTTTTCTCTAGAGGTCTCAATCTTTTGGCCCAAGGGCATTGTCTGTCTTATAAGCAAGGTTGTTTGACCCACTTAATATTTAAAATAATTTAAATAAGCTACCAGTGCTACATATTGGGAGCTTTCATGAGATTCTGGATTTTATGTATGTATATTTTATATTAGAGAGAGAGAGAGCACAAGTGAGGGAAAGGGGCAGATGGAGAGAGAGACAGAATCTTAAGCAGGCTTCACACTCAGAGCAGAGCCCTATGCAGGGCTCAATCTCACAACCCTAGAATCATGCATGACCTAAGCCAAAATCAAGAGTTGAACACTCAACAGACTGAGCTACCCAGGTGCCCCAGAGATTCTGGATTTTGATGTCTGTTTTTAAAATATCTGAAGACTGGGGCACCTGGGTGACTCAGTTGGCTAAGTGACCGACTTAGGCTCAGGTCATGATCTCACAGTTTGTGGGTTTGACCCCACATTGGGCTCTATGCTGACAGCTCAGAGCCTGGAGCCTACTTCAGATTCTGTGTGTGTGTGTGTGTGTGTGTGTCTGTCTCTCTGTCTGTCTCTCTCTCTCTGCCCCTCCTCCCCTCAAAACTAAATAAAACATTTAAAAAATTTTTTAATAAAAAACAAATAAAAACTCTGAAGACTAATGACAACTGGGCCTGCATCCCACTTGGCAGTCAGTTGCTTATTCCCCTAGGCAGGGCATATATACTCGATCTTCCTGTTGTCTTACACTCAGCCTGCTTTGCTCACATACTGTTTTGCCTGTATAATTGAGTTTATATTCTCCACTATATTCACACCACTCAAATACAAACCCGGTTTGGATTTCTTCTTCCTCACAACAGCTTTCTTGAAGTATAATTGAAATATAATAATGCACATAAATAAATGTACAGTTTGATGAGTTTTGACATATGTGTAAACACATGAAACCATCTCCACCACCACCAAATTAATGAACATTTCCAAAAGTTCCCTTGTACTTATTTGTAATCAGTCCCTCCTCCTAGTCCCCATTTAATTATATATCTACTTTTATCATGGTGGATTACTTTGCATTTTTCTAGAATCTTTTATAAGTGAGATCATGCAGTATACACTGTCTTTTTGGTTTTTTGGTCTGACTTCTTTCATTGAACATAATTATTTTAACTTTCATGTTTATATCAATAGTTCATTTTTTAAAAATTGCTGAGTAGTATTCTGTTATATGAATATACAACAGTTTGTCCATTTCCCTATTAGCGGGCATTTTGGATTTGTTTCTAGTTTTTAGCTGTTACATATAAAGCTTTTGTAAACATTCATATGCAAGTCTTTGTGTGGATGTATGTTTCATTTCTCTCGAGTAAGTACCTAGGAATAGAATGGCTAAGTGATATAGTTGGTGTATGTTTAGCTTTTTAAGAAACTACCAAACTATTTTTTTTTCCAAAGTGGTTGTACTATTTTACACTGCCACTGGAATGTATATGAGAGTGAGTTCTAGTTTCTCCACATCTACTTGATATGGTCAGTCTTTTAAAATTGGAGCCATTCTAATAGGTGTAAAATAATGTCTCATGGTAGTTCTAAATTGTATTTTCATAATAAATAATGATATTGAACAACTGTTCATGTCATTTTTTTTTGTCATCCATATAACTTTCATCTTTGGTGAAGTGTTTATTCAGATCTTTTGTTCATTTTTACTGGTTTTTTCTTGGCTTAAGTTGTAAGAATTCTTTATATATTTTAGATATAAATCCTTTGCAGTGTTAATATTTTCTTCTAGTCTGTGATTTTCCTAACGTATTTTGAAGAGCAAAAGTTTTAAATTTTGATTAAGTCCAGTTTATTGATTTTTTTTCTTTTATAATTTAGGCTGTTTCCTATTTATGAAATATTTGCCAAACCTAAAATCACTAAGATTTCCTCCTATGTTTTCTTTTAAAAGTTTTGTGGTTTTAATTCCTATGATTAGGTCTGTGGTTTCTAGTTTTACACTTAGGTCTGTGGTTCATTTTGAGCTATTTCTGGACCTTGTATTTTATTGGTCTGTGTGCCTATCCTTTGCCTACATGGTAGTGTCTTGATTACTGTAGCCTTGTAATAATCTTGAAATTATGAAGTGTTAAGTCCTTCAACTTTCTTCTTTTTCAAAATTCTCATGGCTCTTTTAGGTTTTTTGCATTCCCATATCAGTCTAGAATCGGTTTGTCAATGTCTACTAAAAAAGGCTGACTGAGATTTGGATTTGGATTCTGTTGAATCTGTTGATTGATTTGGGGAACACTGACATCTTAACATTTGCACCTTCTAATACAAGAACACAGTATATATATTTATTTAGGTCTTCGTTTTATTTCTTTCAGTACCATTTTGGAATTTTCAAAGCATAGTTCTTACACATCTCTTGCCAAATTTATCCCTAAATCTTTAATAATTTTTGGTGCTGTTTTAAGTGATATTGTTTTTTAAATTTCAATTTCTAATTGTTCCCTGCCTATGTATAGAAATGCAGCTAAGTTTGTATATTGACCTTTTATCCCATAACTTTGCCAACCTCACTTAGATTAGTTCTATTAGAACTTATAGATTTTTATAAATTGAACTTTGCTAAACCTCTCTTATTAGTTCTAATAGATTTTTTATAGATTTTTAAAAGTTTACATACACTTATTATTTGTAAATAAAGACAGTTTTATTTCTTCCTTTTCAATCTTTTTTTTTTAATGTTTGTTTATTTTTGAGAGAGAGTGAGTGAGTGAGTGAGTGAGCGAGCTGGGACGGGCAGAGAGAGAGGGAGACAGAATCCAAAGCAGGCT
Source organism: Cryptoprocta ferox (assembly GCA_028646485.1). NCBI lineage: Eukaryota > Metazoa > Chordata > Mammalia > Carnivora > Eupleridae > Cryptoprocta > Cryptoprocta ferox. The sequence goes on along the minus strand of CM053567.1, from coordinate 134,034,576 downwards.
CCAGACTCTGAGCTGTCAGCACAGAATCTGATGCGGGGCTCGAACCCACGAACTGTGAGATCATGATCTGAGCCGAAGTTGGACACTTAACCAACTGAGCCACCCAGACACCCTTATTCCTTTTCAATCTGTATACCTTTTATTTTTCTGCCTTAATGGCACTAAGATCTCCAGTATAATGTTGACTAGAAGCAGTGAAAAAGGGTATTCTTTGCCTCTTTACTGATCTTAAGTGGAAACCATTCAATCTTTTACCATTAGCTGGTTTTTTAATGTGTGTATTTTTTTTTTAAGATTTTATTTTTAAGTAATCTCTACACCCAACATGAGGCTTGAACTCACAACCCTGAGATCAGGAGTCGTATGGTCTGCTGACTGAACCAGCCAGGCACCCCAGCTAGAAGTTGTTTTTTTGTTTAGATGCTCTTTATAATTCAGTTTTGTGACTCGAAGTATCATTTATATATGTTTATCACTCTAATGTATATGTCCAACCCAAACTTCTCCACTGACATCTGTGCTTATGTTTATCCAACTGCTTACTTGATATCTCCACTCTATAATCTTTATAACGTGTCTCACACTTAACACATCCAAAATGAAACTTCTCTCTGTACTCTTAGCTTGCTTCTCCACGGTGATTTTCATCTCAGTAAATGGTAAATTTCGTAAAAATTATTACCAGTAAGGTCTAAGCTGTCTTTACTCCTTTCCTTGATTATTGCTTCCTGTCTCCCTATTTCCTTTGCTCTCAGCACAGCAGCCAGAGTAATCCTTTTAAAACCAAAGTATTTTGTAAGTAGTGTAGTTTGAAGGTTTAGAAACATTTAATTATTTTACTGACACAAGAGCTCAGAAATATTTCCTAGAGTTTCTGAAGGATAAACCCAGCATATTTGGGTACTTGATCTTAAGTATCAAAAGCACTTCTACTTTTGCTCTCTTCCTTTTCCTACAAATAATTAGATGTGATCATCACTGTCACTGTTGGATTGCTTTGTTTTTCCTATCATCTGAGTTTTTTCCATTTTAAAGTATATTAATATTAAAATCTCACATTAGAAAAGAACTATTTGAGGGATCTTGACTGTCAGCTCCATTGGTTTATAGTTGCTGCCTGGAGCGATATGTAGAAAAGGATTTGTTGTGTCTGGCGTGGTTGAGGGAATGGGGAGGAGTGTATTTGCCGTCTCTAAATTGCCTGGAGAACATAGGCAAATTTTAAATGATAATTTGCTTTGGCAATTACTGCTTCAGTTTTCAGTGATCCTTTACATTTTTTTGACGTTGAAGATGATTGGTTTAATTTTGTAATTAAATTATTTAACACAGTAACACTAACAGTCAACAAGCACTATATGTTCATATCTTTTCTTTGAATATCATATTTAAACATTTAAAGAATAACATTTATTTAAATGACATCGAAAGTTATTTTAAGGATAATCTTTCCAGCATAATTGTGATATCACTACCAGCCACACTGTTCCAAGAAAAGTCATTTCTGCTTAGCGCCCTCAACAAAAAGGATACTTTAAAATAACATAGCATCATATTGAAGTACTTTGTCTTTAAATATTACAGAAGAAAATTCCACAAGACAGAGTGAGGATTTGGGAAGCCAGTTTACAGAAATTTTTATTAAGCAGCAGGAAAATGTCACTCTCCTGTTATCTTTATTGGAGGTAAATAAAGAATCTTGCTATTTTTGTCATCTTAATCTTTTTTTTTTTTTTTTGCCTTTTTGGGTATTATTGAAGAAGCGACCTATATATACCTTTTCAAGGTTGTGAAATTTGTTGTATTATAGCAAGAGATTAACGTGCACATTTTAAGGACTGTACAATCTATTAAAATATTGTCTGCTTATTTCTATTTTTATTTTACCTAGTCAGGAACAGTTTATATTAGCAATTTATATTAGCTATTTTCTTTGATTTCTTACATTACTTTTTTAAAGTTTGCTAAACTTTGTAGTTTTGGTACCACTATTGAAAGAAATATTTTTCTTGAAAATGTGAATTACAGATGTTAAATATTTTAAATTCTTAAATTGCAGGAGTTTGATTTCCATGTCCGCTGGCCTGGTGTGAAGCTTCTTACGTCTCTTTTAAAACAGCTAGGGCCTCAGGTGCAGCAAATCATTTTAGTTAGTCCCATGGGTAAGTGACTCATCTTCCTTAATGTAATTTTGATTTAAAAGTGAAGATCATTCCTAAAGAGGGGGACTGAAATGATATGTTAATAAATTGTTTATAATATCAATCACTGTTTGTATTTTTGATCTGCCAGTATTTTTCACACGGTTATATGTTCTAGGTGTTTCAAGATTGATGGACTTATTAGCAGATTCCAGGGAAGTTATACGTAATGATGTAAGTTAAATTCAAAAAAGAAGTTTAAGAATATGCACCTTGTTTTCTTCTCTTTGCAAATGAAATCTCTGTTGATCCTTATTTAGAGTCAGAACTTAGATTTGGACGATTGGGGTACTGCCCAATCTTTTAGACCTTTTTAAGTTGCATGCAAGACCACATTATTTCTTTTTGTTCTGCCTGTCCAGTATTTTGGCTTAGATGATTTTGGTATGCAAATTTATGCTTTCCACAAGTTCAGGATTTCTTTCATCCTTTTCTCAAAGGTTATATTGACACCAAACTCTACCTCCAGAAAGAGTAAGGGAAACATCCCCAGACATTGAACTGTGTAAATTTAAAGCCTTGCATTTGGAATCCTCACCCTCATTTGACTGAATATACATTTCAAAGGGTTTTCCTTGTCATTGTCATTTAACTATAGAGCATGATTTGCTCTGGAGTTATTTTCAATTCTGATTCATTTTATTTGCATATATGTTTGAATATTTTGTATTGAGCAGTATTTTTTGGTTGCTTAAACATTTTTCAGTGGTTATTTATAACTTGGTCAGGACTGTAATATTTTTTTTTTTTTAAGTTTATCCATTCACTTCTTGAGACGGACAGAGAGAGCACAAGTGGGGGAGGAGCAGAGAGAGAGAGGGAAAGAAAAAATCCCAGGTAGGCTCGGCACAGTCAGCACAGAGCCCAATGTGAGCTCGAGCTCTGAAACTGTGAGATCATGACCTGAGCCAAAATCAAGAGTCGGACACTCAACTGACTGAGCCACCTAGGTGCCCCTACCTTTGTTTTTTTTTTTTTTAAGACTTAAATTTTTAAGTAATCTCCACACCCAGCATGGGTCTTGAACTCACAACCTTGAGATCAAGAGTCTTATGCTCCACTGACTGAGCCAGCCAGGCACCCCTAAGCTATAATACTTTAGACAGCAATCGGAAAAATCCTTTTAAAATTAAAGTCTAGAGCTAGGAGAGCATATCAGGTTAATTCAGTCTCCATATTGACACCGAGAAGCCTAAGACTCATGGAAACCAAGTGATTTGTTCTTTGTTAGCGATGTTTGTTCATCTATGTATTTGTGGTACCTGGGCTGTACCTTTCTCATCTTAAATGCTAGTGAATACCATTTGCATTACTCTTCGCTTAACAACTGGTTAGTGGCAAAGCAGAGACAAAAGTAAAGTTCTCTTGAACTTTGTATTTAACATTTTGCAGTATGTATGTCAACACAGTATTATAAGAGGTGAAATAATGTAACTCATGAAAGGGACATTTTTAAATCTCTATTACTCTTTTAAGAATTGTCTTATTTAAATCTGTACCCATCTACTTAGGAATTTGAAATGTCTTTCCTTCACTAAGATATTACTATGCATCTTAAACTTGATGTTATTGTTCCACTCTTCTCTTGGCCCTCACTATAAATAAATGATTCCCTAGAAACCTTTAAAAAAATTTTTTTAACGTTTATTTTTGACAGACGGAGCATGAGCAGGGGAGGGGCAGAGAGAGAGGGAGATACAGAATCAGAAGCAGGCTCCAGGCTCTGAGCTGTCAGCACAGAGCCTGACATGGAGCTCCAACTCACAAATCATGAGATCATGACCTGAGCCGAAGTTGGATGCTTAACCAACTGAGCCACTGAAGCACCCTCCCCCGCACTTTTTTTAAAAAGATTTTGTTTATATGTAACCTCTGCACCCAACATGGGGCTCAAATTTACAATCCCGAGATCAAGAGTCACATGCTCCACTGACTGAGCGAGGCAGGCCCCCCATCATACAAACCATTTAATAGAAATCCTCTTCTTCATCACTATTAATATCATTACCATTTATTTTCATTTTCAGATAGAATTTGTGTGTATGTGTATTAGCTTGGTTCTTAAATATAACATTTCCTTTAATTCCCTACTCTTTTTTCCTGCTTTTAACCTTATTCTCAGTTTTTATTTGAGACAGATAGAATTCTCTGTTTATGTTGTTTTTCATTAATTTTATGATTAGGGATTAAGTTATATTTTTGTTCTAACATCTAGATTCTTGTTTTGTTTATTAAAGTTTATTTTATTCTGAGAAAGAGAACCAGCCGGGAAGGGGCACAGAGAGAGAGGAGGACAGAGGTTCCAAAGCAGGCTCTACACTGACAGCACAGAGCCCTATGCAGGACTCGAAATCACGAACTGTGAGATGGCGACATGGGCGGAAGTCGGACACTTAACCTGCTGAGCCTCTCAGACGCCCCTGTAAATTTATATTCTTGAATTCACAATTTCATACCATTACTATTGTGAGGCACATACAGAAATGTCCCTGAGACATATAATTAAGCCCAATTCTCTTAGGCCATGGTTAAAACTAAGTAAGGTTGATGAATATGTAAGAATTGTTGTATATTTATTTTGTACAGTGAATAGAATTAGGAATTGGTAGACATGGATTGCAGTCTAGCCTCCGTCCCTTTGAGATCTATAATCTTAGGGAGGTGTCTTGCTCACCTCATGTCTTAAAAAGATTTTTCTCTACTTAACATTTTATCTTTTTTCTCCGTAAGGGTGTGTTACTACTACAGGCACTAACAAGAAGCAATGGAGCCATCCAGAAAATTGTTGCTTTTGAAAATGCTTTTGAGAGACTACTGGACATTATTACGGAGGAGGGAAACAGTGATGGAGGTATAGTTATGAGGAGATTGGTTTAAAGAGATTCCTTTTGTGCTCACAAAATTGCTAACTTCTGAGGAATACAATTAGAGGGAAAAATGAGGACTCATATTTTATATTCTTTCTTTCATTATGGTTTGTTGAGTATGGATTTCTCTTTTTTCTATTTGATAATTGTTAGGCTTTTGGAATCTAGATGATGTCTTTCATCATTTGTGGAAAATTTCAGCTATATCTCTCTTCAAGTACTGCTCTTATATTTTCTATCTTTCTAAACTCAGAATCAATTCTCTGTCATCTGATTTGGCTTTCACTTTATCTATCTTACTTTCTCTTTTGTGTTTTCCATCTTTTTGTCTTTCCAAGCTTTATTCTGGATTTATTTCGTCTTTTCACATACTTATTTATTTATTTATTTTTAATGTCCATTTGTTTTTGAGAGAGAAACAGAACACAAGTGGGTGAGGGGCAGAGCGAGAGGGAGACACAGAATCCGAAGCAGACTCCAGGCTCTGAGCTGTCAGCACAGAGTCCAGTGTGGGGCTTGAACCCACAAACTGTGAGATCATGACCTGAGTCGAAGTTGGACACTTAACTGACTGAGCCACCCAGGTGCCCCCAGATTATTTTTTCTGACCTGTTTTCTATTTCAACAATTCTCTCTTCACCTATATTTATTTATTTATTTATTTATTTTTAAGTTTTTATTTAAATTCTAATTAGTTAACATACAGTGGAATATTAGTTTCAGGTCAATTTAGTGGTTTAGCTCTTCCATACAACACCTGGTGCTCAGCACAAGTACACTCGTTCATCCCCCTTGCCTGTTTCACCCATTGCCCCCACTCACCTTTATTCTGGTAACCATCAGTTTGTTCTCTATAGTTAACAGTCTGTTTCATGGTTTGCCTCTCTCTTTTTTCCCTGTGCTCGTTTCTTTGTTTTTTTTCACAAATTCTCCATATGAATGTAATCATATGATATTTGTCTTTTTCTAACTTATTGCACTTGGTATAATACTCTCTATCTCCCTCCATAATTTTGCAAATTGCAAGATTTCATTCTTTTTGATGGTTTAGTATGTGTATATACATACACACACACACATATGCATATGTACCATATCTCCTTTATGCTGCTCTAAACATCGGGGTGAATGTGTCCTTTTGAATTAGTATTTTTGTATTCTTCGGGTAAATACCTAGTTGTGCAATTACTGGGTTGTAAGGTAGTTCTATGTTTAATTTTTTTGAGGAACTTCCATATTGTTTTCAAGAGTGTCTGCACCAGTTTGCATTCCCACCAGCAGTGCAGGAGGTTCCCCTCTCCTTGTATCCTCACCAACACCTGTTGTTCCTTGTGTTGTTGTTTTTAGCTGTTCTGACAGGTGTGAGGTAATATCTCATTGCAGTTTTGGTTTGTATTTCCTTGATGATGAGTGATGTTGAGCATCTTTTCATGTGTCTATTAGCCATCTGTATGTCTTTGGAAAAAGGCCTATTCACGTCTTGTCATTTTTTAATTGGATTATTCACTTTTTGGGGTATTGAGTTTTATAAGTTCTTTATTTTGGATACTGACCCCTTATTGGGTAGTCATTTGCAAATATCTTCTCCCATTCAGTAGGTTGCCTTTTAGTTTGTTGATTGTTTCCTTTGCTATGTAGAAGCTTTTTATTTTGATGACAAAAGCAAAAATAAACAATTGGGACTTTATCTTCACCTATATTTAATCTGCTGCTAAACATGTCTATTGAGAGATATTTTTCCCCATTTTTATTGAAACATAGTTGACCTACAGCACTGTTACCCATTTAAGGTGTATAACATGATTTGACTTAACATACTGTGAAATATACTGGGGAGTGGGTTAGATTGTTAGAAGCTACTGGGTTGTCAAACAAGATAAGGACAGAATTGTACCTTTGGGATGTAGAACACAGACATCATTGATGACCTGGGGGAGAGCAGTTGTGTATAGTGGTTGCCTCAGAATCCATATTGCAGTGTCAGAATTAGAGTTAGAATTAGATATGGGAAGATAGAATAGTAGAGAAAATTCATACAAAGAATTTGGAGAAGTCAGGGGAGAGAGGTGAATAGGAATTGGAGGTTGACAGGGAATGTTTTTTATCCTCTTAAATTTTATCTTGACATATGAAATATTTCAAACATACAGAAAGCAGTAAGAGATAGCGTAACAAACACTTGTACACATATCATCCAATTCTATTAATTCTATTAAATGTTTACATTTTGCTGTACATGTTTTAGTTTTTTTTTTGTTTTTGTTTTTTTTTTAGAAATAAAACGCAACAGGGGTGCCTGGGTGGCTCAGTCAGTTGAGCATCCAAATTCGGCTCAGCTCATGATCTCACAGTTTGTGGGTTCAAGCTCCGCGTTGGGCTCTGTGCTGAGAGCTAGGAGCCTGGAGCCTGCTTCAGATTCTGTGTCTCCCTTTCTCTCTGCCCCTCCCCCTCTCATGCTCTCAAAAATAAATGTTGAAAAGATTTTTTTAAAAAAGAAATAAAACACAACAGATAGTTAAGTCCTTTGTATAACCATTCTGTTGCTCTGCATTCTCTAACAGTGTTCTGATTTTATTTTTCTATCCAGTGTGTGTTTTTATACTTTTAACGTGTTTGTGAGTCTATACACATGCACGTCAAATGTTAATACACAGCATTATTTTGCATATTCTCAAACTAGATAAAAACTATCCTTCTGACTATAATTTTACAACTGGCTGTTTTTATCCAACATGTTTTTGAGATTTATCCGTATCGTTACGTTACTCTAGTTTATTCATTTTAAATGCTGTGTATTATTCAGTAGTATAAATATTCTATGATCTGTTTTTTTTAACTGAGTTGACAATTAGATTGTATCTGTTTTTGCTAATATAAACTTTTGTTATGAATGGTCTTTTGTGTCTACTTGTATATGAAGTTTCTCTATATTGTATACCTACAAATAGAATTTTAATTTTTTCATCTTTACCACATACTGCCAGATGGCTTTCTTAAGTGGTTTTATCAGTTTATACATCTAGCAGCAGTGCTTTTAAGTTTTTTTCTTCACATTCTTGTCAGTCCTTGCTTGCCAGTTTGATGGGTGTGAGATGGTATCTCACTGAGATTTTCGCTTTCCATTTTGTTTTTTTCTTTGTTTTTTTTTTTTTATAATTTCAGTAAGATTTTATTTTTTTTAATGTTCAGTTTTTGGAGAGAGAGAAAAAGAGACAGACAGACAGAGGATGAGTAGGGGAGGAGCAGAGAGAAAGGGAGACACAGAATCCAAAGCAGGCTCCAGGCTCCAAGCTGTCAACACAGAGCCCTACACGGGGCTCGAACTCACAAACTGTGAGATCATGACCTGAGCCGAAGTTGGTCGCTCAACCGACCGAGCCACCCAGGCGCCCCTTCATTTTGTAAACTAATGAGATTAAGCATATTTTCACGAGTGTATTCACCATCTGTTTTTTATTGTCGTTTACCCCTCTGAATTACCTGCTTGCCTGTGTTAGTGTAAGATTGTTTTTCCTTTTCCAGTGGATTACTGAGAGTTTTTTATGTATTCTGGACACTAGTCCCTTGTTAATTATACATGTTTCAGTTATCTTCTAGTCTCTTTATAGTATTTCTGTTAAAGTTTAAAGTTTTACTCGCATATATTGGCTTTTTAAAAAAATGTTTTATTTTGGTACCATGAGCCAGGTACTTTACATATGTTGGCTTATTTAATTTTTTTTAATGTTTATTTATTTTTGAGAGAGAGAGAGACAGAACACAAGTGGGGGAAGGGCAGAGAAAGTGGGAGACACAGAATCTGAAGCAGACTTCAGGCTCTGAGCTGTGAGCACAGAGCCCGATGTGGGGCTTGAACCCAAAAACTGTGAGATCGTCATGACCTGAGCCGAAGTTGGACACCAACCAGCTGAGCCACCCAAGCACCCTTAGCTTATTTAATCTTATACCACTTTGTAACATATTATTATTACCTTTGATTTGTATTTGAGGAAATGAAGCCTCTCTAATAGATGAGATAACTTGCCTAAGGCCACGTATGGAGTCAGAATTTGATCCCACGTCAGTCTGACCCCAAGGCAAGTGATCTGTGTCTTCTTATTATCTAGTCAGATTTTTAATAAAACCTATTTGAATAACATTTATGAGAAGCCACTGAGATTCATCTGATTTACTTTCTGGATCTAGGATTGCTTTCTCCTCTTTTTTATGTAATCTACAGCTTGCCTACATTTGATCCCTTTTAATTGTTCAAAATGTAAGTAACACAATTAAACTAGAGTCCCCTGTTAAGTAAACAAATGAACAAACAAATAAATAATGTTTATTTTTGAGAGAGAGGGAGAGGGGCAGAGAGAGATGGAGAGAAAGAATCCCAAGCAGGCTCCACACCCAGTGCAGAGCCCAACATGGGGCTCAGTTTCACAAACTGAGATTATGACCTGAGCCAAAATCAAGAGTTGGACACTTAACTGACTGAATCTCCCAGGTGCCCCTATATTGGCTTTTAAAAATAGTTTATACTTTTGTGTCTTGTTTAAAAAATTTCTCTCTAGGGGCGCCTGGGTGGCTCAGTCGGTTAAGCGTCCGATTTCGGCTCAGGTCACGATCTCATGGTTCGTGGGTTCGAGCCCCGCACCAGGCTCTGTGCTGACAGTTCAGAGCCTGGAGCCTGCTTAAGATTCCGTGTCTCCCTCTCTCTCTGACCCTCCCTCTCTCATGCTCTGTTTCTCTCTGTCTCAATAATAAATAAAACATTAAAAATTTAAAAAAAAATTCTATCTCAAGGTTGTAAAGAGCATTTTTAACATTTTGTACTAAAGGCTTGGAAATTTTATCTTTTACATTTAATTAATATGGATTTTGCATTTGAAAGATGGTATGAGATTTGTAATCAAACATCCACATGTGTGAATGTCTGTTTCTGAGTTTTCTGTTCTGTTCCATTTGTCTTTTTGTCTCACTCTGTACGAAAACCACACTTTCTTAATTATTAAACCTCATAATAATCTCTTATCTATTAGAATATAGGAAAAACCTTTTATATTGGCTCTCCTAAGCTTCCCAGATCCAATCCCAATGTTAGATACCAGCAAAGTATTTGAGAATTCAGCTCAATTCTGACACTGTCTACCCAATGATAGCATCAGATTCTACAGGTGTAGGCTTTAGTCGTACAAGGCTGCCCTCCACAGCCCCCTTCAGATGCCAATCACAAGCCCTAGGCTGTCTCCTGTGCTTCTGACCTACTTCACAGAATGCAGGGAAACGCTTATCTTTGATGGTTTATTTTATTTTATTTTTTTTTATATTTACTGGTTTATTAAAGGATATGAATCAACAGCCAGATGAAGAAATATATAGGGGGAGGTCCCAGAGAAAGGAGCTTCTGTTCTCACAAATTTGGGGCCCAGCTCAGTGGCGTGTGGAAGCATTCTGGTTCCCCAAGTGTGGAGGCTCTCTGAAAAGAAGTGAAAAACTGTCCTCTTGGGATTTTATGGAGTCTTCATTACAAATTCATGATTAAATAAGTCGTTGGCCATTAGCTGATTCGACCTCCAGCCTCTCTCCCCTCCCTGGAGGTGGAGGAGTTGCCTGGGGGGTTGGGGGATATACTCAAAATTCCAACCCTCTAGTTACATGGTTGGTCTTCCTGGCAACCAGGCTCTACCCTTGGGTGACATCCCCATATCACCTTCATTAATAGCAAGATAAACCATTTCACCTTTATGGCCCTGAGGAGTTTTCAGGAACTGTGAATGAAGACCAAATATATCTTAGAAATACATTTTGGTCATCTGAATGAATTCTGAATTCTCAATCGCCTTAACACGCCTTTTCCTTTTGTTCTTTAATTTGAATGAAACTTGTTTGCTAGTCAAGTTCTATGAAAATCCCTGTTGGAAATTTTTTTCCCCTAAAGTAATCTCTTTAGTGTGGGGCTTGGACTCACAACCTGGAGATCAAGAGTCACATGCTCTACTGACTGAGCCATTGAGGTGCCCCAGTGTTGGAATTTTGATTGGAAATATATTGGGTTTACAGATTAAGAATTGTCATCTTTACTGAAGTGACTTTTCCCATTTATGAACCCAGGTCTATCTCTTAATTTATTCAGATTTTATGTCTTTGAGTCATGTTTTATATTTTGAGCAAAAGAATGTTACACCTTTTTTTTTTTTTATTAGATTCATTCCTAGGCATCTTACAGTTTTTCTTACCATATGAATGGGATCTTTATCTACTGCATTCTCAAACTGGTCACTACTTGATTTTTCTTTGTTGATCTTGTGTCCAACCACTTTATTAAGCCCTTAGTTCTAATGGGGCTTTCTGTGCAGATGATCCTATTTTCTACTAATAACAGTAATTGTTTTTCTTCCTTTTCAGTTCTTGTACCACCTAACTTTTTTGTCTTTTCCACTAATTAGAATCTTTAGTTGAATGTTGCTGACTTTAATGAGAATGCTGATGTCTCACCATTAAGTTTGATTTTTGCTAAGAGTGTTTTATCACGAATGAACCTTGAACTTTAGGGAATGTTTTTTTGTTTGTTTTACATCTATGGAGATTATCACACTATTCTTCTCCTTTAGTCTATGAGGGGCTTTTCTTTAAAATGAGAGCTGCTACAACCAACATAAGCAAGTAGAAAAGAGGGAGAAGACAGGAGAGAGAAAGGATGATCAATCAGTGGTACATAATACCAAAAAAAGAAGGAAAGGAATCTAGAGCAACGGGAGGAATTGGCTTTTAAGATAGGAGAAGCACATCTTCCATTGTAATGGGAAGGCACAGGTGGAGATAGAGGTCCTTTTTCAGACTTGCAGAAGTAAAGATGGGGGGGTAGGGAGTTGAGTTGAAGGCAGAGTCATATGCCAACAGTGAAAGAGGAGGACGCAGTTGAAAATTCTGGAGAAGATTAAAAAGTCTTCTGGAGAATAGGAGAGCTAGTTGACTGTTGAAATTAGGAAGATTTCCAGTCAGGGATAAAGGCCCCATTGAGGGTTTTCATCAGGATTTTACAGCACTGCAGACTGCACTTGATTATGTGATTGCATCCCCCCACTGCCTTCCAGTGCTCAGCAGCCAAGGTGCGAGATAGAGAAAAAGCCAAGCAGTTAGTTTTCCATAGGATTGTGTGTTTTTTAGGCAGGTACTATGAAAAGACAGTAAGGCAAGAGAACTTAGTATATTATCTATAGAGTGTAAGAAAGGAAGATCTATATAATCTAAGCTAGATAAGGAAGGAAGATGGAGTTTCTGAAATGGGAGTTTCAAAAGCTTGTTGATGGGTTGAAAGTCTCAGGGAAGCCATAGAACAGATATGTTGAGAATATTGAGCTGGAAAGATGGGAGTTTTAGTAATGGAGTGAGAATTCTCTCGAAGATGAGAACAAGGAACTTTGAAGTCCAGGTATTAGATGGATTGTCATTGAAATCAAGAGTGACAACACTAAGTAGAGAAAGAAGATTTGAAGCAAGATGCTGGTGATGTTTTCAGTGAACGAAGAGTAGTGACCACAGTTTTGTTACATAACTGCATTTAGGAGTGATAAGAGATGGTATAGGCAGGTGGCCTGATCCTCAGGGGAACAGGAGATTTTGTGAGAGAGTAGAGGAACTTTGGTCTCTGGAAAGTACAGTGGGCCAGGAGGATCATAGATTCCATATCCTGACCCTGAGGTACATGGGATTGAGAGCATTAACTGCTTTCACTTCAGAATGTTACAAGGTAAGGTAGCTTCTTTAAAGAAAAAAACATTTCATGAAGTAATTGAGGGTATAATAGGTTTTTTTTAACTAATATTTGGGAGTTAGAGGTAGCATCATAAAAGAGTTGAAAAGATTAAGTAGAGAAAAAGAAACAAAGTATTCTAAGATGAGAAAATAGAAGAGCATAGGTAATTGGCAAGGTGCGTATTTTCAGAGATGACCAAGGAAAACAAGATTTTAAGGCAACATAGAATTAGCTTGTCTTTAGGATTGCTAAGATAAGTTCCAGTGGCTCCTTGTAACTGATGGTGGCCTTCACACAGTGGAAGGAAGGCTGCCAGTTATAGTGAGGGCTTTGATACTTGTTTCCTCCAGAGCTTTCAGATGCTCCTAATGGCATATCTTACTTAATGGAGATTGTTGGTTCTTCGTAAGAGATATAGTGGTTCTTCCTCAGGAGGTGAGGATCCACATGGTTCAGCAGTATTAGGTAAGGAAGCCTCTAATTTGGAGAGATCAGGATTGGTTAAATCAGAGATTTTTTTTAAAGGACTTAAAATATGCACGTTATTTCAGTATTTCAAGTTAAATGTCATACATTTTTTTTCTAATGTGCATTGATATACTGATCTTTTGAGTTAGGGCCAAAACCTTTCCTTTGAATATGGGTCCACTCATTGGAGTTTTTCCATCTTTCTGCATCTTTCATACATCACATCTATAATACTTCCTGTAGGATTCGCTTTTTGATTTCTGTATAGTGGAGTGCAAGATCTTTCTGGGTTTTTACAGTTATTTTTCTTGTTTTTCAGACTTGTGTTACCCATATATAACAACAGCTGTTCTTAATGACTTGCTTTCATTTCATTTAAGTTTTGCCAAAGACTTAAACTTAGTTTTTATAAAAATAGCTGTTATTATATAGTCATCCCCTCATATCTATAGGGAATACATTCCAGGACGCCCAGTGGATGCCTGAAACCACAGATAATACCAAATCCTATATATACTATGTTTTTTGCTATGCATGCATACCTGTGATAATGTTTAATTTATAAATTAAGTACAATAAGAGATTAACAACAACTAATAATAAAATAGAACAATTGTAACATACTGTAATTAAAGTTATGTGAATAATAATTAATAACTAGTGCAAATAGCATGGTGAATTTGTAAATTACAAAAGTAATTTACTTTTAGATATAATACCAAAGGCATGATCCATGAAAGAGAAAACTGATAAGTGGGATTTCATTAATGTTGAAAATTTCTCTCAAGACACTGTTAAGAGAATGAAAAGATAAACCACAGGCTGGAAGAAAATATTTTATATCTGAGAAGGAAGTTGTATCCCAGATACTCAAAGGACTCTTAAAATTCAACAATAAATAACCCAATTTAAAAATGGGCAAAAACATCACCAAAGAAGATATATAGATTGCAAAAAGCATGTGAAAAGATGCTCAACACCATATGTCATTAGGGAAATGCAAACTAAAACAATGAGATATCACCGTACACCTGTTGTACAATGGTGAAAATCCAGAGCACTGACAACAGCAAAAGCAGGCAAGGATGTGGAACTCCAGGAGCGCTCATTCATTGCTGGGGGGAGTGCAAAATGACACACTTTGGAAGACAGTTTGGCACTTTCTTACCATATGATCCAACAATCACACTCCTTGGTATTTCTCCAAATGATTGGAAAAATTATATCCATATAAAATCTGTGCATGCATGTTTATAGTGATTTTATTTATAATTGTTAAAACTTACAAGCCATCAAGATATCCTTCAGTAGATGAATGGGTAAACTCTGGTACGTCCACACGATCCACTATTATTCAACAATAAATGTCATCAAGTCATGAAATGGACATGGAGGAACCTTAAATGCATATTGCTAAGCGAAATAAGCCAGTCTGAAGAGGCTAGATACTCTGCAATTCCCACTGTATGATATCTGGAAAAGACAAAATTGTATAAACACAGTAAAAAGATAAATGGTTGTCAGGCATTCGGGTGGGAGAAAAGAGAAATGAATAGGTGTAACAGAATTTTAGAGCAGTGAAGCCATCCTGTTTGATACTGTAATAGTAGATAAATGGTGTTATATGTATGTCGAAACTAATAGGCCAAACCCCACACAACACAGAGTGAACCCTAATGTGAACGGTGGCCTTTAAAAATGTGTCCGTTTTCATTCATCAGTCATAACAAATGTACCACACTAATGCTAGCTACTAATAAAAGGGGAAACTGAGAGGGAGAGAGTATATGGGGATTCCTTTTATTTGTTGCTCAGTTCTTCTGTAAACCTAAAGCTGCTCTAAGTTAGAAAATGTTTTTTTTGTTTGTTTTTTTTTTAGTTTTTAAATCTATTCTAAGAGCGAGTGAGCGACCAGGGGAGGGGCAGGGAGAGAGAGAGAATCCCAAGCAGGCTCCATGGTGTCAGCATAGAAGCCAGTGCAGGCCTTGACTTGAACCCATGAACTGTGAGATCATGACCTGAGTCAAAATCAAGAGTCAGACACCCAACTGACTGAGCCACCCAGGCACCCCTAAAGTTTTATTTATTTCATCTCTACACTCAGTGTAGGGCTCAAACTCAAACAGCCCCAACCGATATCAAGAGTCATAGGCTCTTCTGACTGAGCCAGCTGGGTGCCCAAAATAAGTCTATTAGGAAAAAAAAAGGCAACTGATTTTTATAAACACAAAGATCAACTACTAGGAGTAAAAGTGTGAGTGTACTGCATAGAGGAACTTACTAGCTGTGAACATCTAACATTAGTCATATTCTTAATGGAGGAAACTGATCCTTGGTTAGACTAGTACATGGTAGAGATCAGCTGATGAGCTTTAAGCTGTGATAATAGTGTACGCTGTAGTGTGGATGGAATTACATTTACTGGAGTAAATGGAGAAGAGGAACCAGGAAGGATAAGAAGCCTGAGGAGTGGCCAGAGATCTGTAAGGAAAATCATGAGGGAGTAGTTAGTGTTTTAGAAACCAAGGGAAGAGGAAGTTTCAAGGAAGAGACATCAAGACAACAATGTCAAGTGCTTCTTAGTTACTAAATAAGATATGATTGATTTGTTCAACACATATTTAATAGTGAACTGATATGTATAGACCTGATATCTTCTGTCTCTGCTGAGGATATAGAGTAGGTCACTGTATCCTAGTAGGACATTCACATTCCTGTCTTTATGAATTATAATCTACTGGAGAAGACAGATACTACATAATAATAAAAGGAGCAGGCTCTTGTGAAAGCATGTGGCTGGTGATGCTAACCTGGTCGTCAGGTCTTGATGTTTAATCTGGGATCTGAAGAAAAAAATCTGAGTTACTGAGGTGAGAAGTAGTTGACTGGAGAGGTCAAGAGATCACTGGAAACCTGAGAAAGAGCACACAGCTTGTGGCCTGTCACCGTCAGGAGTCAGAACAGGCTTTTTGCTCTGCTATACTGAAGAAATGCTGAGCTTGGAGATTTGTCTTTTATTTAAAAGTGTTTGGGGATTGAATTTTCCTTCAGGTTTTATCAGCCTTAACACTTCCATTTTACATTCTTTTCCCAGGCATAGTAGTGGAAGATTGTCTGATTTTGCTCCAAAACTTGTTAAAAAACAACAATTCCAATCAAAATTTTTTTAAAGAAGGCTCATATATTCAACGTATGAAACCTTGGTTTGATGTTGGCGATGAAAATTCTGGCTGGTCTGCACAGAAAGTGACTAATCTGCACGTAATGCTACAGGTACACTATAGACAGACATAACTGTGACAAGAATTCTGACAATGGTCCTTTGAAAGAAAAGAAAATTGCTTGTATTCGATATATCTAGTATATTAGGTTGGTTTCAGATGGGCTTAAAAGAAAACCTTTTAATATGAAGATTTGCAGTTATGTTCGGAGATAGAGATCCACGCCATTAACCCCCCCTCCAACCCCCAGTATATACACCCATGACTCCGCTGCAGTAATTATTAACAATCTGGCAATTTTGTTTCATTTTTTATTCCCTTCTCTCGCCCTGCTGGATTATTTTTGTTTTATTAATTAATTTATTTATTTTTTAAGTTTGTTTATTTTGAGATAGAGAGACAAAGAGAGTGAGCAGGGGAGGGGCAAAGAGAGAGAGGGGAAGAGACAGAATCTCAAGGAGTCTCTGCTACAGAGCCTGACGCAGGGCTCGAACTCATGAACTGTGAAATCATGACCTGAGCCAAAACCAAGAGTCGGATGCTTAACTGATTGAGCCACTCAGGCACCCTGCCCTGCTGGATTATTTTAAAGCAAATCCAAACATATAGTTTCCTGATGGGTTTTGCACCCAGAGAATAATAGGTTAGGTTGTAGATTTGAATTTTTTAAATCTACTTTCTTCAGTTAAGTTTCTAATATAAATTTTGATGTTCAGAATATTACGTTCAGCAAATAAATTCATTCAATAGACATTTACTGAGAGCTAGGCACTGACTGCTAGGAAATGAATGATAATGTCCCTACCTCCAAAGATTAATAATCTGTTTTAAATCCGATATAAGTTAAATTGAACAAATCATCTGCAATTTTATTTAAGCTTACCGGTGATGAATGGTAAAAGTGAAGACAGTAGGATCCCAAATGATTTCTGCATCAGAGAAAATACGAAGTTCGTTGAAGTATTTTACTTACTTATTCCGTTATTCCTCCTCAAACCCTTAAGCCAGTAGCTTCCCAGCTTACTGGCTCTCTGGTGATTCTTGTGGGTCTTTGAATATCTCTGAATTGTTCCTGCATCTCTGAAGTTGTTTTCCTCAAAACTAGATGGATAGTTTCTCTAGCAATTAGAGTCTGAATATTGTTGCATGCCCTGGGAGCTGCCTAGGTAGGGTTGATTGGTAATTAGGGTGACCAGATGTCCCATTTTGCCAAGCTAGTATTCATTTTGTAATTATGAATAGTGTCCTCTTTCACTTCTAAAGTGTCCCAATTTAGATAATAAATTATAGTTACCTTATATAGAATATGCCTAAAACCTGTTAGGAAAATATTTTACAGGACAACATGTAATATAGAATATTTCGATTTTATACTCCCCACCTCATCTTTTCTACTCTTACATGTCAGTATGACACATTTCAAGACTTAGTTTTTCAACATGTTTTTTATACCTTAGAAATAGCATCCCAAGTAGTAAGCTTGATATTTTGCCCAACACTGCTTTCAAAACGTGATTAGATAGAGTGAAGAGATCTGGTGATGTGCAAAAACTTATGCATATATCCTGCCAAGCAGTGAAAATTTAAACTGCTGAAGGAGCCCACTCGTGCTTTATGGTTATGTAAATTACCATATTACAAAATGTAATTATGTAAAGAATTACTTTTGAAGAAAGTCACTGTTTAAAAAGTAAAGTACTACTTTACCCCCCCCCAAAAAAAAATAGACTCAAGTGCTATGTGTAAACAAAAAAATACATTATTTTTACATATGTAGTAAATTGGTTCTTTAAGTACTTTTTACTTTTAAAAAATAAATAGTCTTGAAGAATGTAAACTTCAAAATAAAGAAACTGAGTTTAATTCACTTTAATATAGTCTCCATCTCAAAGATTGAGTAGTTGATGAATTCATGACTTCACAGGCCACATTATCTTCTGCTTTTCAGCCTATTACTGTGCTGTTTCCTTATAACTTTATTTAGGGTTGCTTGTATTTTCAGTTCTGTGTTATGCACCAAATGAAAATGCATCAAAAGTGAGGATAAACATTCCTATTTGGATAGATAACATCCTAACTGAAATTATATCATTGCAGTTGAAATCATGATTGATTTTAAAAATTCTATAAATTGAAATTGATGTATTTGAGGATATTCAAATTTTACAGATTAAATTTTGAGGAGGGATCTTTTTGAAAAATTTTTTACTCATAAAACACTTTAATTTTTCTTGGAATGACAGTGTTATGACTAGTTCTGCCTCCTATTCCTATAGGAATATATCCTTATAATATCATTTTTTGGACAGATACTGCCGGCAACTTTCAGAAAGCTCATTGCCTTATGCGAGAATCTTTTTAATTGTTGGGTAATTCTAGCTATTAAAAACTTACTCCATATAAAGAGTCAAAATCTGCCTTCTACAACTTCCCCTTGATTTGCTCTCTGGGAAAATACAAGTCCATTCCTTATGGTATTTCACATGTTTGAATGTTGTTAAGTCTTCCCTTATGTTGTTATCCTTATATTAAGTATTCTCTCTTTTTTCAATCACCTTTTCCTACTTCTTCGTCATCTAGAAAATTGATAATTACTTTTTCTTTATTTACATCATCAATAAAGATACCCAACTGCTATTAGATGATATTATGGAATTGTTGGTTTTGTTAGTTACAGTAATGGCACGATGATCATGTTTTTTAAAATTCTTTTTAGTTAGGGATGCATATATAAATATTTACGGGAGAAGTGACAAATATCTTGGTATTTGCTTTAAATATATATTTTCCACATAGGGATAGGAGAATAAAACAAAAACAAACAAACAAAGAAAAAAGCCATGGGGGTCTAACTGGAAAAGTCTAAAGATTTGAACCATTATGTAATTCTAAAGCTTCTCTCTAGTGACATCAAAATATTAATCAACCCTCTTAATAAAATATTATAAAATCCCATTTGATCTTAATATACAAGATTTTATACACACATAGACTTATAAGTCTTGTTTTAAAATACATGATATATGTAAAATTATTTTGAAGTTATAACTGTGCTGAACATTTGTTTGAGATGACATTGTTTATGTTTCTCAGATTTCATGTTCAAGTTCAGACTAATCAGAGAACCATAAGGGTTTAATTACCATTAACATGAGGCCAACCCCTTGCCTAAGCATAAATCTTCTACCATGTCTTCAGTGATTAGTTTTGGTCTCTTTTTAAGTATCTCTGGTTTAGGGGGACTTTATCACACCTCAAGCCATTCTATTTTCAGACCTTCTTTGTAATTAGGTAGTTCATCTTTACTTTGGTAAGAAATATACCACCCTTTTACTTATTCATTCATTCATTCAGTCATGTATTGACTATAAACCATGTTAGAAATACTGGGCCTGTTCTTTGAAATACAAAAATGACTGAGGCATTTTCTACTGTGGGAGTTCACAATCACCTGCAGGAGACAAACTGGCATAATGTACTCTGTACTATAACAGAACTATTGCCATGAGAGTGTGAAGGGAAGAGCACCTAGATCTGGCTGAAGAGGTGAGGGGAATCCTTTACATAGACGTTCTTGTTCATACAGATAATTTGCCTCAAGACTTTTCACATCTTTAAAAGACAACTTTTGCTTTCTCTTTCTTTTGCAGCTGGTTCGTGTGCTGGTATCTCCCACCAACCCTCCGGGTGCTACGAGTAGCTGCCAGAAAGCTATGTTCCAGTGTGGCTTACTGCAGCAACTTTGCACTATCCTCATGGCTACTGGAGTGCCTGCTGATATCCTGACTGAGGTAAACCAAATGGAGGAAGAGGCTACTCTTGTGGAAGTTGAAATCAGGAATCCTAAGAAGAATTAGATGTCATCTGAAGGTTAACAGTAATAGTTAACCGTTTTTATATGTTAAACTCCTTATTGATCCTACTAAAACATAATTAGCATAATGATGACAGTATTAATTCCAAAAGGTGTACTCACCACTCAATAGTATATAAATAATATTCAAGCTTACAGGACTTTCATTAATTTTATTGTATTCAACAGGAGTGCACAGTATGATTTATGTTTTTAGTTTTGACAACAGTATGACTTAGTCAAATAAGACTTGAGACTTAAGTAGTCTTACATAGTCATAGAATAGTAAGTTCTTTTTCCCTGATGTTTGGCATTTTTGTTTCCTACTTATTAAGAAAAAGAGGTTAGTTTGAAGAAAAGAAAGATTTAGTTTATTTGAACTTTCATAAAATCTTTTTAAAACATGCATATTAAAAGAATAAGTAATAAAGTTTTGTAACAAAAGCAGCTAGCTATCTTTAGTCTCACTCCTCCCTTGCCTTAAGTATTGCTACCCTCTCACTTTACTTCCTCCTGTCACCCCAGTAATTTACATTTAAATCAATAATCAGGGTTTATAATTTTACGACTATACAAATATAGTTCCCTGCCAAGCCAGAGCCCTATATCTTTTTTAAATATCTCTTTCTCTTTCCTAAGTTGTAATGGTATTCTTTTTTCATCTAATTTTCTGTGTGTGTGCACATTAATACTATCATATGCTTAACATGTCATTTCCCATCCCAGACATTTTTTTTCTAGAAGCCTTCCATCCTCCTGCTCCAATATGGGCTGGTCTACTTCTGTGTACATCTCTAGCCCCAGGACTTTCACCGTCGTCCTAGGATCTCCTTTTAACCCTCTCTCGACTTAAATCCTTTAGTTACCAGGATTCCATGTCTTTACCCCCCACATTTTTGCTCATTATCTTAGTTTACTTCCTGAAAAAAGTAAATGGCAGGAAAACTTGTGTTTAGCTTCTACATGTCATTCCTCTATTTTCAGAGTTACTCTAATGTTTGGCTAGATATAGATTCAGAGTTGGAAACCATAACACTCAACTTTCAGAACATTATTTCAGAGCTGCCGTTAAGAAATCTGAAGCCATTTTTAATCTTAATCCTTTCTATGTAACCTTTTTTTCTCTAGAAACTTTTGGGATCTTCTCTTCCTTTTTTGTTTCCTGCAATGTACTGATGATGTGCAGTACTACAGATGTTTGTTTTGTTTTATTTTGTTTGTTTTACCCTCCCCAGTTTTGTTTTGTTTTGTTTTGTTTTGTTTTGTTTTTGGCACTCACCGGACCCTTTCAAGCTGTAGACCTGTGTCCTTCAGTCCTGAGAATGTTTTTTATATTTCCTGATAATTTTTTTATGTTCTGTTTCTGTACCTCCACTAATAGATTGTTGGACTTTCTGTGTTAGATGTTTGTCTTTTTATTCTATTTCCTTGGAGGTATTTTAAATTTAATCCTTAACTGAGATTTTATTTTGTTATATTTTAAATGTGTTGGCTGATTTTCTTTTGAAACATCCTTGTTTTGTAGAAATAGATTCTGTCTTTTAGAGGATACTATTGATTTTAGTTTTTTGAGATTTTCAAGTGATTACCGTTAGGTGTCATTTCTAGTTGGAAGCCTATGCTTAATGTTTTAAAACGTTATTTTGGAAAAGTGTTACCAAGAGTATAATCCTGTCACTGCTTTTTTTGGTATCTGAATTTTGGCATTTAAAAGCAAAACGCTAAAGGATATGACATTTTCTTCTTTTGAAAACAGGTTTTCTTCCTTGACTTACTGTCTCTAAATTTTTATTTTCCCCCCTTAATAGACCATTAATACCGTGTCAGAAGTTATTCGAGGCTACCAAGTAAACCAAGACTACTTCGCTTCTGTAAATGCACCTTCAAACCCACCAAGGTAGGAAAAGGGAAATACTGCTATTTCTCTAAGGAAGTCAAATTCTACTTTGGGTTTTTAGTAGATCTCACATACACATCTTTTAAGAAGTTCGAGTGTATGTTTTGAAACTAGAAATTATCTGACAAGATAAACGTGGTGCTTTTAAAAGAGTTTGTGGTCCTCGTGGTCCTTGGAGCTTCGGTATTTGGGCTCAGTTATCACCCTTGCACTTTCTCTGTGCCTTACACAGACCAACCGCTTGTCCGAGCTGCAGTTCTCTGTCCTGCGAAGTGTAGATGGAATTCTTACCTCGCTGGTGCTCTGCTTATGGTTCTTCAGTCAACAGAAATGACTGATGGTTCTTCAGTCAGCAGAAATGACTGGTCACTGATTTGTGTACTTGGGCTACAGTGTTTCTTTTGTTCTTTTCTTTCTGAATGAACAGACCGGCCATCGTAGTACTTCTCATGTCCATGGTTAACGAAAGGCAGCCGTTTGTATTGCGCTGTGCTGTTCTCTACTGTTTCCAGTGTTTCTTATATAAAAACCAAAAAGGACAAGGAGAAATTGTGTCCACGCTTCTACCTTCCACTATTGATGGTAAATAATTTAGTTCTAATTTCTGTTCTGAAAAGTAGTCTTTCAAGTTTCTAATGATAAGGTATATTGTAAATAATAAAAGACCCTGGATGTAGTGGAATATTTAAAATATGGCATTTCCTTGGATTTGCTTTAGAAATGCACTTTTTAATTAAGACAGTAATTTTCTGGAATATTATCACTTTGATGCCTAAGATGTTCTAATATTTCTTTGTTCTGCTACTCTTCTTCCAAGGTTATTTTTTCATCTTTCATTTTTGTTTTGCAAAGCAGACTTTTAAAAATGTAACTTAATACCCTTAATTAACAAATTTTAAAATCGTATTTCATACTATTTGTGTGTGTGTGTGTGTGTGTGTAAAACAACATAATTAATTTTTTATCATCATCTGCCTGCCATCTTTGTAGCAACAGGTAATTCAGTCTCAGCTGGTCAGTTATTATGCGGAGGTTTATTTTCTACTGATTCACTTTCAAACTGGTGTGCTGCTGTGGCCCTTGCCCATGCTTTGCAAGAAAATGCTACCCAGAAAGAACAGTTGCTCAGGGTTCAACTTGCTACAAGTATCGGCAACCCTCCAGTTTCTTTATTGCAACAGTGCACCAACATCCTTTCACAGGTAACGTGGCGAGTGGAACTGCTCTAAGGGGGAAAAATTTCAGCTATACATTTTTGTGTCAGTGATACAAAGATTTAAGGATATCCTTCATAGATGGAGATGAAACAGGAAAGAGGCATGAACTTATCTGCTCATTAGCTCATGTAACCAGAAACTGCGTGTCATTTAGAAAGCAATACATACTCTTACAAGAATGGTTTTGCCAAATAGTAAGATCAGCTTCGTGAAACACATCTTCTGAACAGAAAGGTGTTTTGTTTCTCTTTCTGTTTCCTTTTTATATCATCCAGTGTTCTTTCATGTCCTTTTCTCATTCTGCTCAGTAGCCAAATTGGGGTCTGTTTATAAGAGGGAATAGAATAAAGTGATTCATAGCTGTGTACGTCCCTCTTTCTCTTCCCAGACCAGTCGATCTTCCTTTCAGAAAACAAAGATAGAATACCAGTCCATTGCTTCTAAACATTGTACTCCTTGATGTTTGAGAGCTCTCAAATCCTCAAAACCCCAAGGCATATAATGTATCTAGTAATATAGAGAAAAATGTAATTTTGCATTCTTCTAGACACCTAATAAGAACAACAAAGCTTCACTGAAGTGTGGATGCTGAGGTATTTAGGAATGTCACTTCCTATTGGATGATTTGTCTACATGCACCAGTGTTGCTATTGAACAGTTCAGGCTCACTCTTTAGCAAAACTGTAGTTGTCAACATTCAGAGTCACTTAGAGTAAAAATATACTTACGTCTAAAATTGTACTGGCTGCTGGAATTTTCCTCTCTCCCTCCCTGTGATAATGTACTGTGTCCTTCTTAATTTTTAATTTTGACACATTTGCTGAATTTTTATTGTGAGCTTTTAAAGAGATATCAATGCCAGCCATAGGAAGCTATAAATTAAGGTTCAAAATTAACTTTAGTGAAGAGGGGATTGAACATTCTCTTTGTTGTTTAAAATCTGTTTACTTAAGTTTAAAGCTTGTTTTATCTTTATCATTTATTTCTTAGTGATTTGAAAAAGCTACCCCTAAATATTCATATCCATGTGTATTTAATACTTCTCATTCTCATGTTGCTGTTTGTTGAAAACAGCTTTTCTTAAGCCACACAGCAATTAACTGACCACCACCACCAGAGACTTCGCTCTAACACTGTAGTCACGATTAACACATTATGAGAAGTTCTCAAGATAGTGGTGTCTTCCAGCCCTCTGAGTAGCCACAGTGCTATAAAATGATCCTTTCTCCTCCAAAATGCATAAGTATTGTTATATAATAAAAGATTAGAACTGTCCTGTCCCAAATTATTGGTGTGGGTTTGTAGAGAGACCATCTATGAGGGGTTTTTCTGGATTTAAATTTTTCTACAGCAGTAATATTTATGAATAATTTTTAATGTGTAATTTACAGGGTGATAAGATCGACAGACGGGTATGTATTGCTTGTTTAAGCTTAGGCATTTCCCTCTTACGGCAGGGCTTTCCTTTGCCTTGGGTTTTGCTGATGATTTTTAACTGCTTGTTTGAAGTTACATTCTACTCACACTTTCATGTGTCAGCAAGTTTATCTCTATTGTAAGTGGCTCTCCAATTTTTCTCCGTGGGGTATTGTCTCCATGTAGTGGTGTTACTAAGAGCTGTGGGAATGAGAGTCTGAAGCTGTACCTGTGCTTCCTCCGGGTATGCTTGCACTTTCCGGAATTCCTTGGTTTGGGTTTTTTGGTGTTTTTTTGTGTGTCTCTTCACCTAAGCTTGCTTCTCTATTCCCCCTGAAACTATTTCAAAGCTAATAAAATTTAGGGTTAAGAAGTTTTCTTTAGCTGGTCAGTATATGAAAGAATGTGATGACTTTTTTATTACTTAGATTATGAAAATGTACAGTAGTAAGTATAATTTTGTAATTTAAAAGATTTTTAAATTAAATATTATGAGTTATTCTGGATATAACCCATATGGTACAATTACCATTGGGGGTTAGTTTTTGATGTGTGTGGGGAGTGTGATTTATGTTGGTTTTGATTTTTTTTGTGTGGAGTGTTTGGCAAAAAAGGAGTGTACCTTAATATTTACATTCATATGTTCAGTTGTACAGTATTGATAGTAATAACCGAGGTGCTGTTGGCAGTTATATCTTTGTGTCTGAGCATGATTTAATACATGTTAATAACACAGATATATTTAGCAGCTTTAGCTTCCAGAATTTTTGATACTAGGTATTTTAAACGTATACATTTCAGGCATTTAAAAGGGAATTTTTTGGAGGTATCTCAAAGTAATGCGTTACTGTGCTAATTTTACACACAGTAAAATTCACAGAGCTTAAATGTTCAGTTGATGATTTTTGATGAGTTAATCTACTTCTGTAATCACCACCCAAATACAAGATATAAAACATAATCTCAGAAAGTTCCATCATACCCATTTCCTATTCTCTATCACCAGAGGCCACTGCTAGAAAGTGAATCTAATCATAATACTCTAGAACCTCATTTCAGTGCTTGAAGAATAGAAATTTAAAATGTTATCTTTTCATATTTCTATATACAATGTAAAACACTAAACTTGAAATCCACAAAGTGGGAACAAGAAGGATTTTTATTTAGAAAATAATAAGGAAAACATAATAGTCTATCTTAAAGATAATTCAGCTTCATTTGTTTTGTTTGTGGTTCCATTCTATCCTGTAAAATCTGTGATTTCTAGTAACTAAACCCTCAGAATGCACTGAAATTATAATTTCAGCATCCATTTGTTTTTCCACATCTCAGTGGTTCATACACTCTGGGGTGCTAAGAAGAGCTACGTACTTTTTCTTGATTTGAACCTGTAAACAATCACAAACAAATATAAACGAAATGAATAGTTTTGTGAAACTATTCTAGAAAGTCAAGTGTGACCTTTTTTTTTTTTTTAAAGCAATTCTGGGTGTTTATCTTATAAGGAATCCATCAGAAGATCAGAGTGCAATGACATAGAATGTTTTGATAGCCTTTAAGGTCTAATTTCTAATTTTATTTTTTGGATGATAGAGTAGCTTCATCAGGATTTTGTTGGATTGATCTTAACATCTTGTGATTGTACACTGGGCAAATACTGTATCATTTTTGCACTCATTAATAGTTTATTTTCTTTTCATTTTGGAAAATTTAGAGAAATTATAAAGTAGAAAGTAAGAATTCTACTACCCAAAAGTAACTGTTGGTTAAATTTCAGTCTTTTTTCTTTTATACTCTTTATTTACGTAGGAGTGATCATACATGAGATTCCATTTTGTATTCTGCATCTTTTCTTACAAATATCTTCCATGTTGTTAAACACTAAATAACCATCACTCTGTATGATTGCATAATATTTCACCAAACAAATATACCTGTGTTTCGTTAGCCATCTCCTGATTTTTGTACATTTAATTATCTTCCATTTTCTTTATTATGAATCATGGTTTGATGAACATTAGAATAATACAGTCTTCACAAAAAACTGTTATTACACAGCCCTCACTTTGCATGTTTCCAATATGCATGGGTTTCTGTTAACCTAGCAAAAAAGCAAGGACTCACCTGTATTTCACTGAGGTTAAAAAAAATTTTTATCCTAGCAATTTTACTGTTTTTTCCTTTTCCCAGTTCAAACTTTATTGTGCCATCTATTTTAAATTTGGGGCATTATTATACTTTTAATACACTAGTAGGTAGAGAGCATAGAATTGCGTAACTAGAAGGGATGGTTCATAGTTTACAGCACTCACAGAACACTTATTGTGTACCACGTGCTGTTCTGAGTTCTTAATGTGTATTAACCCATTTAGTCCGCTCCAAAACTCTATGAAATGGGTATTAACTATTACTGCTATTGAAGGATGATGATAATGTTTCATGCTGTTGAATTTTAGAGCCCAGATACAAATCCTGGTATTCAGAGCCTGTCCTTTTAACCTCTGTGTTTGAGATTATTTAGTCCAGAGGCCTTGGTTAACTAAATGAAGGAATTGGGGTCCACGTAGCATGTTGAACTTCACAGGGTAGGACAATAGAAGATTTGATTCTTCTAATTCTCAACCAAATGTTTTCACTGACCCCACACTGCCTTTATTAGAATTAAATTCAGTCCTTTAAAAGTGTGTGTGTGTATGTGTGTATATACACACACACATATATATACATACCACATATATGTATATTAAAGTACATGTGTTTGCATACACATGATTTATAAATCAAATGATATAAAAAGTATACAATAAGAAGTCATGGCCCCACCCCTATCCTGGGTCCCTGCCTCTTATTTATTTCTTCTGTAGACTTTAGGTGTTTTTAATGCATATCTGCTGTCTGTCCCTTGATTTTTTCCTACCTAATACCATTTTGAACTACTAGCAAAGTATGAAATAAGATTGCGTTGGGCTAAATTATCTCTTTCCCCACAGTCTCCCCAACAGTGTATTAACAGACTTGTATTTTTGCCAGCCAGTTGAGAGGTGAACAATATTATCTTAATGAGTTTTAATTTTCATTCCTTTCTAAAAGGTTGAATAGCTTTTTGTATGTTTATATACCATTTAAAGTTTTCCCATGAATTCTCATTTCGTATATTTCATATCATCTGTCCCTTTTTGTATTGGGTTAAATAATTTCTAATTTTATAGGAACTCATTTTATATTAAGGAATTCAACCCTTATCTGTGATAAGTTACAAATACATTTTTCCTGATATATTATTTGTCTTTTGACAAATAATTTGTTTTGGATTTTTTTTATGAGACCTTTATCTCTTCTACATTTTATATCATACTTTTTAGAAAGGCCTTCTCCACTTAAAGATTTTAACAGACTTGCCCATATTTTCATCTCACACTTTCTGGTTTCATTTTTTGCATTTAAATCTTTGTTCCATTTCTCTCGAGGAACAGTATGAGTTATGGGTCCTCCGGTCTTGTTTTAGATAGCTGCCTGGTTGTCCCAACATTTTGTAAGCCCTCCTGCATCCCACTAAGGCTTGTATGCTGTCTTTTTAGTATACTAGATTTCCAGTCATAGATGGATCATCTCTGGACTTTGCGTTCTATCCCTTGATTCCTGTTTATGACCTAGTATCTCATTGTTGCTCTTTTTCATTTTATTTTATAGTTTCTCTAGTTACTCTTGCTTGTTTATTTCTCCATATGAACTTGAGAACCAGATTTTTTTTAGTTCTGTGGAGAGAAAAATCTTGTGGTATTTTTGTTTGGATTACATTAATTTAATAAATGTTATATAGCATTAATATCTTTATGATCTTGAGTTTTTCTGTCTAAAGACATTGTGTCTTTCTATTGATGTAGATCTACTTTTGTGCTCTTTAGAAATGTTTTTAAATTTTCCTCCTTTAGGTTTTGTACAGTTTTGGTTATTAGGCTCATTCCTGAATACTTTACCTTCTTTTGTTGCCATAGTTTAAGTGGGGTGTTCCATTCTATCTTCTGATTCTGACTAGTTCTGTTTAACTTTGCTGTTCTTATCCTTCAGTTCGACCCCAAGAGGTATACTTTTAGAAGATCCACTTTTGAATCTAGTTCCATTTTTCTTATTCAGATATGAGCCAGTGATTTGATAGGATGCCCTTATATATACACTGTAGGTATTTTTGGTACATGCAAATGGTATTCCAAATAATAATAAATTTTTTATGTATACTTAGGGCAATTAATGAAATATTTTCATTTATTTACTTGAATAATTAGTTGAAAGTTCTCAGTGGCACATAGGCAATTGAGAATAACTGTACTTTTTAACTTTTAAATTTACTTGGGTAACATGAAGGTATATCATGGCTTGGTAATGACATAGAGGCAAGGAAAAAGTAAAAATAATGCATCATGTAAAAGCCAAATTCATGCTAATTAATGCTTATTTGGCAAATCATTTTGAAGAAGTCTAGTTTGAATTTACTTAATTAAATATTAAATATACTTGAAAATAGATTATAAAAAGGCCAAGGGTATTGACATCAAGGTTCATGAAATTGGAAGAGTCTAAATGATTTTTCAAACATAGTGATGGTTACTTTAAACCCATTCTTTGCCTAGCTTTGAATAATTGTATTTTGGGTATTTTCTGAGACTATCTCAAAGTAATCCATTACTGTGCTAATTTTCACTTATTTGTTTCAAACAAGTTTTGTTTTCTTAAACAAAAATATAGGTTATATAATGTAATGTGGGCAGTGGCAATATTATAAGCTAAGAGACTATCCCACATAGGAGATACAAATGTGTTATATTAAAATTTAGGAAACTAATTTTGATCAATGTGCTAGTTTTCAATATTGTTTAACTATAGTTGGTAGCAGTATAATTAGTGGTTTGGGGCAGTTAGCTAATTTAAATAAATCTTTTTCTTCTTCATTATGTTTATGATTCTCATTATTTGGAATGTTGTCAGTGAGTTTGCAAAATGGTTTATTATTCTGGTTAGGGAATATATTCTCTAATGGAATTTGACTAAATAATTCAGGAGATGATTTCCTCCCCCCACCCCCGCAATATTTTTTGAAGAAGGTAGAAATTGTCCTTTCATCAGAAACTTGTTTCTCAAATTCTAATTGGAACATCATAAATTTGCCTGGCAAGTTTATGTTATTGTAAAGTATTTTCGGATTGATAAATTTTCAAGAATCCACATCATGCATCTTCCTTAGCAGACCAGGTTTTTCCACTAATAGTATTTTAGATAACCTGGTATATGTTTATGAACCTTAATCAATTCTAATTTCTGCCTTCTGTTCATTTTGGGCAGTATGGCCCTTAAAGGACACAAGAATGAATTCTCTTATTCAGTTTTTTATATCTAGATTCCTAATACATCTTTTATAAGATGTTAAAGATCTTTTAATGCAAATGGAGAGGGGTCTTAGGGCAACTTTAAGTTTAAAAAAAATAAAATGAGATTTCTGCCAACTTGTCTATTTCAGGGAAGCAAAATACAGACGAGAGTTGGGTTACTAATGTTGCTTTGTACCTGGCTAAGCAACTGCCCCATTGCGGTAACGCATTTTCTTCACAATTCAGCCAATGTTCCATTTGTATCCTTTGTGTTTTAGTAAGAGACATGTAAGTATGCTTATTTCTTCCTCTGCATTCGAGGTAGCTCTGTGTTCTAAATATTTGAGTTCTCTTCAACTGTGTTGCAGCTCTTCATACTGTTAAGGTGGTAATGATGCTTGCTTATGCTGTGTGTCTGTGTGTCTGTCAGTCTATGTACCATTGTTTGTTTGTTTTCTTGCTTAGACTATACATACAATTTTTTGTAGAAATTCTTACATGAAATGTATGTCAAATTCAAACTGTAAAATAAAATACTCTAGATATTATGAATCATTAGTCTCCTTAACAAAAAGTTCAGCTTACAGGACAAATTGCAGAAAATCTTGGCGAGGAAGAGCAGTTGGTGCAAGGCTTATGTGCCCTTCTGTTGGGCATTTCCATTTACTTCAATGATAACTCACTTGAGAGCTACATGAAGTAAGTGAGGGGAAGATGCTAGGGCGAAATGACTGCTAATGTCATCAAGTGATGATGATACATTTTTTCTGCCAAAGCATAATGGAGACCAAGCTTTTGTATTTTGTTATGACTTTTTAAAGAATGTTTATTTATTTATTTTGAGGGAGAGAGAGTGTGTGCACAGGTGTGCAAGGGAGGGGCAGAGAGAGAATCCCAGCCCAAATGGGGCTTAGTCTCAAAAACCGTGTGATCATGACCTGAGCTGAAATCAAGAGTCAGATAGTCAGATGCTTAACCAACTGAGCCACTCAGGCTCCCCTTGTTATGACTTTTTTTTAAAAGCATCTCAATGTGCTTATCTCTGTAGAGAGAAACTAAAACAACTAATAGAGAAGAGGATTGGCAAAGAAAACTTCATAGAGAAACTAGGATTTATTAGTAAACATGAGTTGTATTCCAGAGCATCTCAGAAACCGCAGCCAAACTTTCCCAGTCCAGAATACATGATATTTGATCATGAGTTTACAAAGCTGGTAAAAGAACTTGAAGGTAAGACAAAGTTTATATTGATTTTCATTAGAAAGTCCCTGTGATTATTTTGTATATGCATATTCTGGGCACATGTAGATTATACAATAAGCCTAAAAGTAGGGGCTTTTTCCTAGCTCTTGGTCTGTAGTTCATTGAAGGACTTTTGGCATTCAATAAGATTGGAAAGACTATATCTTCTCTGTCATACAGTTAGGCCATATGTTTTTACTGATTAAGTCTTAATAAAATAGGATTTTAAAATTTTTTTAATGATTTTTTAATTAGCTTTCTTTTATAGGTGTGATAACTAAGGCTATTTATAAATCCAGTGAAGAGGATAAAAAAGAAGAAGAGGTGAAGAAAACATTAGAACAGCATGACAGTATTGTGACTCAC
The DNA here is from genome assembly GCA_028646485.1 of Cryptoprocta ferox. Classification (NCBI taxonomy): domain Eukaryota; kingdom Metazoa; phylum Chordata; class Mammalia; order Carnivora; family Eupleridae; genus Cryptoprocta; species Cryptoprocta ferox. The sequence goes on along the minus strand of CM053567.1, from coordinate 134,002,727 downwards.
TACAAAAACATGATCCGAGAGCAAGTACGTATTGACAGATTGTAAACACTCTCTAGGGCACTGATACTTTTCTACTTTGGGGAAGAGTTTTTCCTGGCATTTCATACACAAGAAGATACAGAAAGTAGAGCTCATTATTTTCCTAAATATTTCAAAACTTTCTGAGTATTCAGGAAACTGAGAGCTCATGTTAAGATTGTGCAGGATGTTGTGGGTGAGCGATGAATCAGGCACGTTCCCCTATCACAGTCTCATGGCGAGAAAAAATTATAAATAGGTTATTGTGACACACATAACATATTAAGTCTAGAGATACAGATAATCGAATGTATGTGGCAGCACTGAGAGGCACCTAATTTGGCAAGGTAAGAGCTGGGACTTGGAGGAAACAGAACGTGAGTCCTAAAGCATAACTGGGGATAAGCTGGGCAACAGGAGAGATAGGGAAGAGGGGCAGGATGTGTTATTGGTATGTACTTGCAACACTTGAAAGAAACTTGAAAGGCAAAATTAGAGGGAGGGAGGCGGTATGGCAGGCTCGGGGAGGAAATTGGGGCACAGGTGGTGGCAGTGATGATAATGGCTGTTGTTTTTTGTTTATTGTGTTCTGGGTGCTCACAAAACACATTTTAAACACTTTTTCACTTCATTTTCATGGCATCCCTACAAAGTAATTAATATCTTCATTTAAGAATAAATGAGGAATCTGATGGAGAATTTAAACTTGTCTAGGGTCACTCAGTGATTGGTGGAACAGAATTTAAAAATGTGTGTTACTGGAACTTTAAAACTCATGCTATGTGGTATAGAGGGGACAGACCTGAGAAATGTGGAGACAAAAGCAGATGAAACTGGCAGGACTTGGTAATGATTGAATGTGGGTATAGGGAGCATAAAGGGTCAGATACAAATCCTTAGAGCTTTGTCTTGCATGTCTGAATAGATGATGCTGAGAACAATAGAGGGAGCTGACTTAGAGTGGGGAATGATGATGAAAGTCGAAACTACCTCCTCAGAATCATCAACTGACATTTTCTCTGCAGGACACCAGAGAGCCTCCACACTTGCATTATACTGAGCACCTTAAACTTTCTACTACATTTCTTCAGAGTGTCTTTCTTGTTTGTTTCTCTCATGTAATTCCTCATCATGGTATATACCTTGATTGGAATCCTGCACAGTGCTGCAGTATTACCTGGAGGATGAGATCACTGATCTTATTAAGATGCCAGTGTCATTAAAAACAGTATACTGGTGGCAGTCCGGTGAAGCCGGTTGCCCCCTCTTCCCTGCACTGCCCTCCACCCCCTGCTGATTATGCATAGCTTGAGGCCCCTGTGGCAAGTGGGAGCTTGGGTAGAACCGCTTGTGTGTTCTTCCCCACGGTCTATATTGTTGAGATTGGAATTCTGAGAAAGAATAAAAATATAGTGGTATATTTAACACTCAGTCTGAGCTTTTCAGTTTATAAGCAGTCAGTAAATTAGAATCATCTTTGGATGATTCAAACTTAAATCATTAACCCACCCATGGTTATTAGGATTTTTCATCTATATTTTAGTACAAATATGGAGTCACTTCCAGATGGTAAGATGTAATATCTTTAGAGCAATGGGAAATAAATACTTGGAATGTGATGTTACAGCCTACACTTGGGGGCTGATAAATATGGTTAATTTAGAAGAAGAAAAGAGTGATTTGACACAATTACTATAATGACTCTGCTTTAGAAATGTTAATTTTAAATATTCTCATTTAAAATGCCATTTGACAATTAGGCAATAAGCATTAAGAGCTTTAAAATATTTTATAAACTGAATGACATTTGAGAATCCATCGTAAGGAAATTCTTCAGAATACAGGAAAATGAAAATATGACCGTGATATTTATTATTTAGAAAAATGGGAAGCATCCTCGGTGTTGCTTTTCAATATAAATTATATTGCATCTACTGATATTGAGTAAACATTAAAAGTTATGATTGCAAAAACTAGTAATATGGGGAACTCACAGTTGAATAGTAAGTGAAGCCTGCAAAATGACATATGGACTGAGTATGACAAGTTTAAAACACTTGGATTGGAAAAAAAATTAGAAGAAAATAAATAGATCATATCCAACTAGTTATATCAGGATGGTGAGAATTGGAAGGGTTTTTTTTGGTTTTCTAATGTTCTAGAAGTTATCTTTTATGTTAAAAGTAATATAGATGCATGTATACATATAGTAAGTTTCTTAAATAGTTTGGTATGAATTTCTTAAATGGTTTGATGGACCATAAAATGGAGTTTTTAAAATTGACTGTTCCTCACTCCAGTAATTGCAGTGAAATTGCAGGCTGTGCTGTGGTGCTTACTAATGGAACCTTACTGGAAGTTTTACGGTTGTGCTACATGTCCGTTTACTTTGTGCGTACATTAATGTATTGTTACTTAATGGTTGAGTGATTCTTGAATTGTTGAGTACTTTAATCATGATACAAAATAATCTCTGATTTTTAGTTTGCCCATCTTCTTAATGCTACTTAGCATAAACACTTGAATTATGTTTTGTTTCACAGGATCTGCAACTTGAGGAATTAAAGCAGCAAATTTCTACGTTAAAATGTCAAAACGAACAGCTCCAGACGGCAGTCACACAGCAAGTATCTCAGATTCAGCAACACAAAGATCAGTATAATCTTCTTAAAGTACAGCTAGGTAGGTGTAACTGGCTGTGACTATTGTAGTGCCCCCCAAAGCTGGACTGAATCTAACAGATTATTCTTGTGGACCAGTCTTTCTCTGACCTTAATCAGTGTAACAAATGTGTAAATCAGAGTTTATAGTACAAATTTCTTGCTGCCTATTCCAGTATCTTTTCCATTGGTTCGCAGCCTTGGCTGCACATTAGAATATCCTGAGATCTTTTTCTCTTTTTTTAATACCACCAATACCGAGACCCCACTCAAGCGATCTGATTTAATTAGTTGGGGTTGGAGCCAAGCATTAATAATTATTACAGGCTTCCCGGGTGATTCTGATGTATAGCCCGTTGAGAATGACTGCTCTAACCTTTCTGTTTCCTCATCTGCAAAATGGAACTGATAATAGCATCTGTGTCATCTGAGAATCAGATGAAATAATATATAAAATTCTAGTTCAGTGCCTGGCACAAGGTAAGTCAACTGCTTATAAATAGTATCATCCTGTAGTGCTTATGATTGGAATGCTAGTTATTTAGAAATACAGTTTGTTTTATTCATATAAAGGAAGGTGACTAAAATTTTCAGAAAAAATTACCTTTTTTACTTCCTTTACTTATAACAATAATTTGTCAGTTATTGTAGTCCATACAGAACAGTATTCTTTTGCGAAGATTTTGAAAGGGATTTTGCTTTCTCTTATATTAATTGACCAAACTGGGATTGAAACTGCTGTAATTCTTAATTGTAGATCACCAAACCATGCAGTTTAGTCTTAATAAGAAAATGCTGTGTTTCTTCCCAGAAACCTGAAAATACCATCATTTTGCTATTTTTATCAGTATGCTGTTTTGCAAAAACTAAATGTGCTTATTACAAAAGTGCTGCCAAAGCAATTGAATTAAGGAAATTTCATATTTTTATATTTAAATCTTCTCATTCAAGAAATGAAAAACTTTTAAGTTTCATGCTGGCTATTCTGGCTATTCAAACTTTATTCCTGTCTTAATAGGAAAAGATAATCCACATCAAGGTTCTTACAGTGACGCGACTCAGGTGAATGGTATTCAACCAGAAGAAGTTGGTAGGCTACGAGAAGAGATAGAAGAATTAAAAAGTAATCGGGAACTTTTACAAAGCCAGCTGGCTGAAAAGGACTCTCTGATTGAAAATTTGGTGAGTGAATGTTAAAAAAACTTTAAGAGGTCAGGAATAATTCTCATTATCCTGTTCATTTTTCTGGATCCTTTAAGCCAAAATATCATCCTAACACTTTATAAAACAAGCTTTGAGGGGTGCCTGGCTGGCTCAGTTGGTAGAACACATTTGATCTCAGGGCCCCACATTCAGCATAGAGTTTACTTTTAAAAAATTAGATTATGAGCTTTAGTGTCAAACTGTCTAAAGCTTCAGCACTTCCTAGCTCATTGAATTTAAGCAACTTAGTTAACCTCTTTAAACTTTTTTACTGATCTGTAAATTGGTAGTGGTAGTATCTGTTTCGGTGTTGAGAGAATTAAATGAGCTACTCCGTGTAAAGCTCTTTTAATACATGCAAATTGCTTAATAAATACTGGGTTTATGCTCTTTCTCCACATAACCTCAGATAAGTGCTCAGATTTAATAAATTACTTGGTATAAGTATTAATTTATTAGCTATTATAGACAGTGTGTGCTATGTTGAAATCTTATCTTGGATATAAAAACTAAAATGTTGATGTGAAATTTTTGGTAAGCCTCTATAAGGCATAGCCTATATGTGTATAGTTCTGTTTTGTTTCCTATCTCTTTAGACTGAATTTATTTCATAGTTTATTTCTATTTGTAGAAGTCTTCCCAATCATCAGCTGGCACAAATGAACAGTCTTTAGCAACAGCTTCTGCTCAAGATTCTGAACAAATTGCAGAATTAAAACAGGTAATTTTCTAGCTTGATCCAAGTTCTATTTTGTGTTGTTTTAATTGTAATAGAGTAGCAGCTCTGTAGTTTCACTAATCTAGAACTACTTTTGTTAATGTAAGCAAAATTTGATAGTGAAGATAGTCATTTGAAAGTCCAAACGTTTTTTTAATTATATGGTAATGGAGGGCACCTGGGTGGCTCAGTCAAGCATATGAGTCTTGATTTCGGCTTGATTTCTCACAGTTCGTGAGATCATGAGATCAAGTCCCGTGTCAGGCTCTGCGCTGATAGCATGGAGCCTGCTTAGGATTCTGTCTCTCCCTCTCTCTCTCCCCTTCCCCAGCTCTCTCTCTCTGTCTCAAAATAAGTAAATAAACTTAAAAAAATTATGGTAATGGTATTTTGCTTTTTATTAAGTGTTTTTATTTTTTAATTGTGTCCTTTTTAACAGATCTGAACACTTCACACAGATTATTAGATTTAAGGAAATTAAATCTCACACACATTAAATTTAAGGAAAATTTAAGTATATTTATAAGTTGTAAATATGAAGAAATAAAATCTTATGCCTAATTTTCATTTACTATTTACCATGATAATTGCATAGTTAAATGTATTGAGTGTTTAGACCATTTTCTCCAGAAAAATGTTGGTTTTTAGAGTTGGAAACGGAATAAACTTCAGTATATCTCAGATGCTAGCTAAAAAAAGAAAAACATTTTTTTCTGCTAGAGTAATTTATAATATCTAGAAAATCAAATTAAACTTTTTTCTACTTGGTTATCATAATATTTATAATTCTAGTGTAGGGGCTCCTGGGTGGCCTAGTTGGTTAAGCATCTAACTCTTGATTTTGGCTCAGGTCATGATCTCATGGTTCGTGAGACTGAGCCCCTTGTTAGGCTCCAGCGAGGAGCCTGCTAGGGATTCACTCTCTCCCTCTTTCTCTTCCCATCCCCTGCTTGTACACACACACATACACACACACACTCTCTCTCTCTCAAAATAAATAAACTTTAAAAAAATGGAATTAGGTAGTGCAGATCTAACTTTAGTCAATGAGAACATTAAATGTATTTGTTCAATAATAACCGGAAAAGAGAGAAAGGAATTACTTATGTATAGAATTAAATATTGGTTATAATTGCCTTTCTTTCCCTGTGCATTTTTGATGGGGAGAGGACAAGATGGTTGAGAATTTCATTATTAATGACATGTAAACTTTCAATTAATTCCCTCCTTTTCACTATAGTACTGACTACTTTCATCTGTATTTGGTAGTCTGGGGTTTAAAAATGTCCTATTTTCCCTTTCCAAATAATAAACCTCTAGTCTATGGCCAAGAGAAGAACAGTTGCTGGATGCATGAGATTGGGACAGGGATCTGGTGGTCTTCCTAAAGCAGACTTTCAGTCAGCCCTGCTGTTTGGTTTTTGGTTTGTTTGTTTTGTTTTTAATATTTATTCATTTTTTGAGAGAGAGAGAGAAAGAGCGCACTCGAGCTGGGGAGGGAAAGAGAGAGGGAGACAAAGAATCTGAAGCAAGCTCCAGGCAGGCTCTGAGCTGTCAGCACAGAGCCTGACGCGGGGCTCAAACTCAAGAACCTCGAGATCACAACCTGAGCCAAAGTTGGACACTCAACCAAAGTGAGCCACCCAGGTGCCCCTCAACCAGCCCTGCTGTTTTTGACCCTGTTTTTACCCACATTTACCAGTTCCCAAGCCTTTTGGTAGTTATACCTTGTAAGTCAGGTAGCAGCTGGGTTTTCTCAAATGTCAGTTTTTAGCTTTCTAAGGTGTGCTGCGTAAGTTACCACTGTCATTTGCTCTCTCAAATTCCTCAATTTTATTGCTCTTTTCCCTTTATTTCTCTTTGACCTTGTGGGTTTCTCCCTCTGTCTCTCTCTTCTTTATCCATCCTCCCTCCTCCCTCCCTTCCTCTTTCCCTTCTTCCCCCACTTTTTTAATTTTTTACATGGGATCTCAGAAGTCAGAGGTGAATATGTATAACAAAACTTGCTTATTCTCTATCTTGATCCCAAAGTTCAAGAATTAGATTTTCAGACTTGGAAGTTGTGATTTTAGAGAGAAGGGTCAAGAAAGGAAATAATTTTAAATTTCTTCCTGTAAATAGACATTTCCTTGATGAAGTTAATGCTATTTAATGTTACAACTCAACTATTTTTGTCTCTTAGGAACTGGCAACATTAAAGTCTCAGTTAAACTCACAGTCTGTGGAGATCACCAAACTGCAGACAGAAAAGCAAGAGCTGTTACAGAAAACAGAAACATTTGTAAGTTAATTATTACTTTTTTTCCCCCCTGAAGAACAATTAACACAAGGTTAGGTTGTTATTTCTCAGCCACTATGTAAAGGAAGCAAATGTGTTCGACTGTACCTTCCCTTTTAGGTTGCTTACTAGCCAGAGTTCTGGTCACATAGGCTTCTTGACCATGGTAACAGCCATATTAGTGTCAGACTCACCATATCAGTATAATCAGTTATTCGATGGTTCATTTTGCTGGTATATTATATTTTATCCCATCTGTGTCCCCTCCACTCCAAGCTGGCAGGTTTTCTGCTGGCATAAAATTGTCAGAAACCCCATGCAGTACACAGGGATCCAAGCCATTGGATAAGAAGGCTCTCCTGGATCATTCCTAGATAATCCCATCTCTACTTCAGTTTCTGCTCAAATGGTTGATTGGGCCCATGAATCACAAAAGTAACTTCTTTACAAATGGTAGTCCAGCCACATCCTTGATATTTCAGTAGAACATGCTTTGTCATTTATTCCAGTAGGAATAGACTGAGAATTTTCTAAATCTTAATGTTCTGATTCCCTTTTTCTTAACAGTTCCTTCTGAAATTTATCTCTCTTGGGGCGTCTGGGTGACTCAGTCAGTTGAGTGTCCGACTTCTGATTTTGGCTCAGGCCATGATCCCAGGGATGTGGGATCTAGCCCCGTGTCAGGCTCTGTGCTGAGCATGGAACCTGCTTAAGATTCTCTCTCTCTCTCTCTCTCTCTCTCTCTCTCTCTCTCTCTCTCTCTCTCTCTCTTCCTCCCTCCCTCCCTTTCTCCCTCTCCTCCTCTCCCCCTCTCTCCCTCTCCCTCTGCTCCTCTCCCCTGCTTGCACTTTCTCCCTAAGATTAAAAAAAATTATCTCCTGCCACATTTTACTGTAAGCAGCAAGGAGAAACCAGGCCACACCTTTAACATTTTGCTTAGAAATCTCCATGAAATATCCAGGTTCATCACTTAACAAATTCTACTTTCAACAAAGCACTATAACACAATTCAGCCAGTTTCTTTGCCACTTTATAACAAGGATCACTTTCTTCTACTTTCCAGTAACACATTCTTCATTTCCATCTGAGGCAAACAGCCTTTCCACCCATATTTCTACTAATATTCTATTCACAGTGATGTTTTTTCCAAAGTCATAGAAGCTTTCTCTCTAGCTCCCCTTTCCTTCTGAACCTTTACCAGAATTGCCTTTAATATCCATATTTCTACTGACAGTCTCTTCAGGGCAATTTAGGCTTTGTCTGACATGCACCTCAGAACTCTTCTAGCCGCTATCAATTCTGAAGCCCCTTCCACAGTTTTAGGTGTTTGTTAACATCAGCACCCTCCTTCCCGGTAGTCTGTTTTTAAAAAAAAAAAAAAAAAAAAAGGTGGTGAAAGAAAACTATCATTTAATGGGGCGCCTGGGTGGCTCAGTTGGTTAAGCATCCGACTCTTGCTTTAGGCTCAGGTCATGAGTCATGATGTCATGGTTCCTGGGTTAGAGCCCCATGTCAGGCTTTGTGCTGACAGCACAGAGCCTACTTGAGATTCTCTCTCTGCCCCTCCACTCACTCTCTCTATCTCTCAAAAATAAATATTTTTTAAAAACTATGATTTAAGAATACTTCCTATAGCACTTAAGAAAATCTTTGCATTTTACCAATTAATGGTATTCAGCTCTCTCTCCTCACCTGTGTCTCTGAGAAGACAATGTGGACCTCTAGAAATTTTCTGAGGAAAGGGCTTTGAAAAATTTTCTCTGCTTATTCAACGTTATGTTATAGCTATAGTCTGACCTTGAGTCCGTTTAACCAAGCCCTCCTCATGCTCCACGGGGGAAGTCTGATGCTGCACCTCTTCTGACCCAGCCCCCTGCTCCACTGTAGGGACTTCTGGTCTTTCCGGGGAGAGCACTTCAGTGCATGTCAGTACCTAAGGGGTTCTACAGTTCTGCAGTACAGGAATTATATTTCTGCTATCAGAAATAGTTTCAAAATTGGGAGAAAATTAAATGACCTTTGAGACTTCCTGTTGATTGTAACTTTAAAGGAACTCCTCCCACCCCCCCACCGCCAATTTCTTTCAGGCAAAATCGGCCCCTGTACCAGGAGAGAGTGAAGCTATGACAGCTGCGAAGACGACTGATGTGGAAGGAAGATTGTCCGCATTATTACAGGAGACTAAAGAATTAAAGGTTGCTTTTTGGTGAAACTTTTATTTGTTGCATATTCTAGGAAACAAACTCCAGGAAATTTGATCATATTTCATTTAATGTCCCAAATCCTTAGATTTATGAGGAAAGCTAATGGGGTATAATTTTATCTCACAGCACATCCATTGCTATTTGGATGAGTAAAGATGGCACAAGTGAAGACTTTTTAAATGCCATTTCAAATAATATCATTTATATAAAGTAAGAATGTATATGAATGTATTTCTAAAGTGGAAATCATTGAAAGTTTAGTTTTCTTGTCAATCTCTAATCACAATAAGAAAGAGTACAACTTGGGCTAAAACCCAAGCCACATGTGGACTTCCCATCAGGCTAAGGACATGGGCACATTAAATCCTGCCAGCCTATTAGTGTGACAGACAAATCAGAATAAATAACATAAAGAGAGGAATGAGGTAGAAATAATAAAACTAAAAGGTAATTTTTTATTCATATAAAAAAATGGAAAAGGGAAAGTAATGTGTGATTGTGCCTTTTGGATAGTGATCAAATTATTTCATCCTTAAGCTGTGATTGTATGCATGAAGTTGGGCTAAAAAAATTTTTTTAACTTGAGTTCTAATTTCTGTAAAATGTTTTGTGTCTTTATATATTCTTACAGTTATCTGAAATGGATTATCTCTTATGATTTTTGAAAAATAGCTCATTAAAACTACTTTTTAGATGTTAAACTATATTTTTCACAATAACCATTTTTTATGTATAGCCTAACATAAATTCTGTTGTTACTGGGTGGGTGTGTGTGTGTGTGTGTGTGTGTGTATCTTCTATCCCCAAAACCCCAACCCCCAAACTCCTCATATTGTCACAGAAACAATGAACCTAAAAAAAAAGAATGGACCTATTTGTTAAAAATCCTGTGAGAATGAATGCTAATCTTAGATCCGTTGATTTCCACCTTTCTTTTCCTAGAATGAAATTAAAGCTCTGTCTGAGGAAAGAACTGCTATTAAAGAGCAGCTGGATGCATCTAACAGCACCATTGCCATTTTACAAAACGAGAAAAACAAACTCGAGGTGGATGTTACAGATTCTAAAAAAGAGCAAGATGATCTGTTGGTGCTGTTGGCTGATCAGGATCAGAAAATATTTTCATTAAAGAATAAACTCAAGGAACTTGGTCACCCGGTAAGATTGAAATCTTTACAAAATATATATATATTTTAAGTTTATTCATTTTGAGAGAGAGAGAGAGAGAGAGAGAGAGAACGCACACAAGCCAGGGAAGGGCAGAGAGGAGATACAGAATCCCAAGCAGGCTCTGCACTAATAGCTGATGGCGCAGAGCCTGATGCAGGGCTAGAACTCAGAAACTGTGAGATCATGACCTGATTCGAGATCAAAAGTTGGACACTTAACCGACTGCGCCACCCAGGTGCCCCTATAATATATTCTTAAAAATTGTGCTGTAGCTTGGAAATGTTGTGCCTACATATCCATTATTACAGGCATAAATATGTAGGTACATGAATGAGGTATCGTCTGCACTGCTTTCATGGTGTTCAGTGAATTGATGTAAGACAAGACACACAGGCACAGTTTCCAGCATTTGTTAACTGGCTCTCTTTTGAGCTTTGATCCTACTAATGATGGATTTGCTCCTGTGGTCACAAGACTGTCATCATCCAAATGTGCCATTCACTTTTGTCATGCTTGATCCAGATTTGTGTGTAGACAAGTATGGCCATCTGTTAACCTCTTAATCTGTATATCTCATCTTAAATTATCATGATCAAGAAAATCAGATGGCTTGTAATCTGCTACAATTACTGGAAAAAATTTATCAAGCGGTATGTATCATTACATGTTGAAAGTGAAGTGAACAAATCGTAATAATGTTAAAATGTCCATATTCCCGTTAGGTTGAAGAAGAGGATGAACTTGAATCTGGAGACCAGGATGATGAGGAAGACGAAGATGAAGATGATGGCAAGGACCAGGGCCATATCTAGCTTTAAAATCTCTAGGAATGGTAGAGATTATATTGTAACTTTGAAGATGGAGTCTTAAGACAGTGCTTTGGTTTACCTCCACAGAAAATAAAGATTTAGAAACCCAAATGGAAAACGCTCACTAATAAGACTATTGATGTATTTTTTAATGATGCCACCCATGTTGAAAACCCTAAAACTAACTTCCTGCAGAACACACATCTTTTATTGAAATTCATCTGAATTGTTCCAAAAGATAATTTGCAAAGAGCTTCAGACACTAAAAATAGACCATTTTAAAGCATGTGGTGGCAGTGCTATTTGCCTTAGTTTGGTTGTTTACCTAAGTTCTGTATTAGTCTGTTATTTTCACTTTTCAGAATACGTGACTTTAAGTACTAACACATTTGATTTAATGTGTATTGGAATCATTGTTTCTAAATTCAGTATTGGGCTTCTTAGCTAATGATTTCCCTTTAAAGAAATGGATTTACTGAAAGGCAAGATAGCATAGGCTGGGAGATAATATATGTTGTCAGCCCTCCATCCAATGTGACTCCTAAGAAGGGCAGGATAGGACAGTTTAGAATGAGTGCCTTGACGTCTGAGATGGCAGCATTCTGTACTGTTCTTCAGGGAAGACACAGAAGGATACTGACACTCACAGACAAGGAGGAGGGTGTTTCTCAGAAAATTTTGCAACAGCGTATTAGCATGTGGTTGGGTTTGGTTTTATTTTAAGCTAAACTTTAAAACATTAACACCTCATACAACCCAGATTTAGTATTGTTGTTTGATTATCATAAAATATAGTATGGTCCTAGTTTTAAAAAGACCCAAACTATGATTTATATAATTTATTGGCATTTTTGCTGAATAGGTTTAAGTCAGATAATAGATTTTTAAAAAGCAAATGAAGCAATGTGTCAAAATTTAATGTTTCGTAATAAAAATAGATACTATGTTCACTTAATCCCTGGTCATGGTTCCCTTTTTTAGATTTTGAGGAAAGTATTTTATTCTTAATAAAAGCTGAGGCAAGTGGAAGTGCTAAGAGGAGTTCTCTTTCTAAAAGTACATTATAACTGAGCAGTCTTATCGTTCACAACTAATTAGAATTCTGTAAGGCTGAGGGGCTAATTGAAGCAGAAGCAGAAGCGGTTGGAGAAGGGTTTGGATGTTTCTAAATTGAGCACTGGAGTTCTTAGCAATGATTTCCTTTTAAAGAAGGAGGTTTACTTAAAGGCAAGACAGCAAGAGCTGGGGGGGAATGTGTCTCATCTGCCTCCTGACCTCAGAAATAGTTTGAGCAGTACACTAAGGGGCACAGACTTTTGAAAGAGAAGCGTCTTCCTGTGTCCTGAAAAGGGAGATGGCTGTGTGTTACAGAGCACCTGAGAGGGCCCCACTGCGTTTCTTACTGCTCGCCGTCTGAGAGCCACATGGCTGTTACTGGACCACAAAATCTTCCTGAAGTTGACACCACGAAATGAACAAACGGTTAATGGCTGTGTTTCAGGCTGATGTTATAAGGATAAAGAAAACTAGGTCAGGAGTGTGAATAAGACTTCTATAGATGATGCAATATCAAAGACCTTCAGAAAGAGACATCTGCAAAATCAGCGATTGTTTACCAAAACAAAGTCATTCAGGCCCGGAGTAGAGAAAATGCTTGGAGGCTTCATAGCAGTTTAGACTGGAGCCCAAAGGGGTATCTTGCTAACTGTAGCCACAGTTTTTTGCCTGGGTCACTTCTGGAGCCTCCTAAAGTGTCTGCCTCCAGTCTGGATGTTGCCTCTCCACCCCTCCCTCCCGCCATCCTGTTTTATGTTTTCTAAAATAAGGAGAAAAGGTCACAGTTGCCTACTGCTAAGAGTCCTTAGCCAGGTGGATAAGACCCTCTGTACTCTGCTGCTCGTTGCATCTCTCTTTGAGTATATTTTACAACACACACAAGATATTTGCTGCTTTTTCATTTCTCACTGTGCTTTTGCACATATTCTTTCCCCCGCCCGTGTGCGAGCCCACTCGTTAAGGGCGGTTTCCATGTACAGAGAACTACAACAGTGGAGCATTTGTCATAAAGCACAACACGTATTTGGCCTTCTGGCTTGAAATTTTATTCAAATGTGGTGTATACCTCTAGCACCTCTGAAAGAAAAGAATAACCACCCAAAGTTACTATAATAGAGAAAGTAACTGCTCACATTTGACAGGTTTAAGTTACTAGTCTGAAATACTGCTGATAGGATATCAAAGCCTTAAGTTTCAAAGTTCTGTTGTGGCCAGGTGAGGGCCTCATAACGCTCATTAAAACCAAAAACCTTTACTGGTCGAGCAAAATTCATTAATTCAGTCAATGAATTTGAGTGTGTAACGTGCTGGGGACCTCTGCAGGCAGGGGATATAGCAGTGAATAAGGCCAAGTCCTTTTCCCATATAACTTACATTATGGAGGAGTAAATGGCAGTAAACAAGTACATAAGACAATGTCAAGTACTATGTAGCTTCTGGAAAGGAGTTTGCATTTTCTTCTGAGTTTGATGGGAAGCCAGACGAGTGATCAGGTCTGATTTCTGGTTCATAGATTACTCTCTGTCGCAAACGGCCTGTGGGGAGGAGGCCATTGCCAGTGTCTAAGCAAAAGCAGATGTAGTTCAGGCTACATGGTAGAAGTGGGTATATATTTTACAGGTAGGGCTGAGAGGACTTGTTGAGTTGCATGTGTTGGGGGCAGAGGGGTAAGAGAAGTCAAGAGTAACCCCTAGAGGAAGGTGGCAGCTCTTGCTGAGCTCAAGAAAACTAGAAGAACCAGGGCCAGTTCGGAGTGCTGATCCAGAATTGTGTTCTTAGGCTTACTAAGTCTGAGGCACACAAGTAGACAGATTTATACAAGTAGAGCTGTTGTATCAGTTGGATAGAGAAACTTGGAGTTCCTCGGGCCTGGAAAAATAGTATATAGATGATATTTAAGTCCATCCAGCAGGAGAAGTTCTTGCAGGGGGTAAGTGTAGAGAGAAGGCAGCCAAGAGCCAAGGCTTGGGGCAACTTCATCTTTGGTGGTGAGGAAGGATCTTTAATGTTAAGGGCACAATGCAGTAATCTTACCCTAGAGCACATTTGAGCCTTGGAATTAAAGGGAAAACTGAGAAAGCTGTGAACTTTGATTTCCTACTGTATTTTGGAAAGTAAAAACTTAATTCATTTCAGAACTGCTTTGATGAAACATTCTCTTGATGCAGAAATCTGCCCTGCTAACCAAATAGAAGATAAGTATCTGAAGAAAATACTTGTTTAATTGCATTATATCATTTGAAAGGGTTTTTTTTTAATGCATGTTATTTTATCAGATTGCCCCTTTAGTGGATTATTGACTTGCCTCCCTACCAGAAACTCTGAAGAGAAGTGATTTTTTCCAATTTTTCTGTCTACTGCTCAGAAACTGTAGGATTTTCTATAATCTTTCAAAATGAAAATTAAGCCAGAGGGAGAACATTAAGGTGTGACCCATATCTATGTTAAGATGTGGTTTCCCTTCCTACAAATTAATTTTGTCTAGACAGAGGTTTTTTCCATATCCACCATAAGCAATTGTGACTAGTTGTTTTAGCTTGAAAAAACTTTTACACATTGACCTTGGTACAATTATATATTACTTTTGATTTCACTCACTGCAACATGAGACCACTTTGTAATTTTTCTACCAATGAAGGAGTAAACACAGGAATTTCTAATACCAGGTTTGCTATTCATTTTCCAGTTCTGGCTTTTAATTCTAGATTTATTTAAGTAAATTTACTATTAAATAAATACATATATATATATATAATTTATTCTTTAAATCTAGAGGAATATGCATAGTGGTAAAGCTTGCCATTTTGTGGCTCCTCACTTAAAAAAGTTCCTTCACCTTCTCTGTGACATTTCATGTTCCTCCTGCTGCTGTCAAACAGCTTGTTTCCTCATCACAGACATGGTGAGACAGATGCCAGTTAGTTGCTGTGGTGGCCATGGGGTGCACTTTCTGTCAGCATGTTTAAAAGTAGGATGAGCTGAATAAAAAAAGCTTAAATATTACTTAGGTTTCTGTACCACATTACAAATGACCACAAATTTAGTGACTTAAAAGCCACACACATCATGGGTCAGGAGTCTGGACATAGCTTAATGAGGTCCTCTGCTCTAGATCACAAAGCTGCAATCAGGGTTCCTTCAGGCTGTGTTCTAATCCACAGGCTCATCTGGGAGGAGAACCGGCTTCTAAAGCTCATTCACACTGATGGTAGAACTCATGTCTTTACAACTATAGAACTGACGGCTTCAGTTTCTTGCTGGGCAATTGCTGGAGTCTTCCCTCAGCAACTAATGGTCACCCCTAGTTCCTTGCCTCATGGGATCCTTCAGCATGCTCACTTAGCTTTATCAGACCAGCATTGGGAATCTAGCCCCAGTCGGTGGCTAGGCTGAGTCTTAATATAAATGCTATAATCACAGAGCAGCATCCATTATTTTGCCATATTCTGTTGGCTAAAAGCAAGTCAGGTCCTGCCCACGTGTGGGAGGGAATTACACAAAGGAATGAATGAGAGGAGGAGCTCATGGGATGCCATGTAGTTTTACCTTCCTTCCTGAACCTTAATTCTTAATCTGTCAGATATTCTCAAAATAAGGTGAGAGGGGGGCTATATTTGGAAGGGAGTAGTAAATTTGATAGCAAATGTTTGTATTAAACCCTATCTTACTTAATTCCAGGCTGAGATCTTTGCAAATGAACAATAAAATAGATCAGAGTAACTTTCACATTGGTCAATAATTTCACAGTATGAAGCTACCAACCACAATGCAGACGTTTGTATCACAAATGTGTGTCTTTGGGCCAATTCTCTTCTCTGAGCTTTATTCTCTCTGATTGGTATTACAAAGGCACCTCAGATGCAACATATTAAAAACCAAATCCGTTCCTCCCTTCCCCAAATTTGGTCCTCTTGTAGGCTTATCCCAGGTGAACAGCACTGTCCTTTTACCTGATTGTACAAATGAAACTTCAGACTCATCCTTAGTACCTGCCTCTCAATTTTGGTTTTAATGCCTAAAAAGTTCTCCTTTCTGTCCATTTTCTTCCATTTTGCTGTTACTCAATCCTTGGCTCTTCTCAAGTGCTTGCTCTGTTCAAGTTTGGATGTGAGTAATTGTTTAATCTGTTTAATCATATTTGAAGGTTATTCCATCCACTGCTATTTCAGTGACGGATTTTTCATTGAAGCACTCTTTCTCCCAATTTAATAATCTTGAGTCATAGTAACTACCACTAAACTACAGCAACTACAGTAAACTACAACTAAAAATTCAATGGAAAAAAATTTACTGAGTTTATGATGTTATAATATTTAAGGTAACTTGGGTTATAAGTAATAGGAAACTCAATTTAGAAAAGTAAGACTAGATGAATTGGAGACAACAAACATAGAAAACTCTTGAGATGTGTTGATAACAATGGGCAGTAGAGAAATGGGCCATAGCTGGGCCAGGGTTTGGGATCAAGTGAGAGAGACTTTTTAAAATAGAAAATACTGAAGGCTGTATCCAGATGGAAGTAATCAATAAGCAAACAGGAAGGTTTACAGTTGCTAAAGTGATGTCCTTGAATGGATGAGTGGGGACAGAGTCTAAAGCATAAATGGAGGAGGTGGCCTTACAGTGGAGTGTGGACAATATATCCATTGTAATAAGAGGGGAGGTGGACGATGGTGGGTAAAAAAAAATGGTAGGTGGTGGGAATGTGTAAAAGCTCTCTTCTGATTGCTTCTGTTTTCTCAGTTAAGTAGGAAGCAGGAAATCAATGGGAAATAACAGTGGAAGGAGTTTGAATAAAGGAGGAATTGGGAAAACATGTCTTAGAGTGGAGCTAGGGAAACTAAATGGACCAGGAAAATGTAGTTCTGAGCATCAGCTGCAGACACAAAAATTGCTCAGAGGAATAAGACTTTATCTTCTTCTGTGTCTCAATAGCCTGGAAACCTTTCCTTTGAAGCTGCCATGCGATGTCCTGTAAGGGTCTGGGTCACGGAACAGATTTAAGCCTACCTGGGAAGGTGACCTGGGATTTGCCTTCTCACAACACTATTTCCTTGGCAACTACCAAGTTAAGCTAGAGAGCAATGCTTTGTGCTGGCTGCTGTCTGCCTTCTTTGCTATGAAATCCCAATCTGCAGAACTGTACCTGCACAAGGCGAGCTGTAATTTGGGACCCAGATAGGCACCAGTGAGAAATCAGTCAAGGGAACCTATACACCTTGCACTTCCTTAGCAGTTGTATATGAGTAGCTGAACACATGGATAGTCCCTGAGCCTCCTGAATGGCATGAAAATACTGTGCAGTTACATTCCTGTTTGTATCCCTCTGTAAAGTCAAAAAATGAAATATTAGAATAAAGTCTAAGGTAACTTACAAGTTTGATTGACAGTCGAAACCTGTGACAAGGACTGATGTGGGACAGAATGGCATTTGAAGCAGGATTGGTATTCAAATCCTTAACTCAATTTGTATCTTCCTGTTTCATGTCCAGAATTGGCTGGCAGACCCATTTACTGGCAAACCAATTAGCATCAAAGGAAATAAGGCCACAGAGATTGCCTTAGCTAATTGCACTTCTCCCCTGGGGTATGGTGAGTGACTGGGTAGCACCTGTTAGAGCACACAGCTTTGTGGGGGTGGACAATACTTGGACAAAATTAAAGTTATGTTAAGAAGAAAGAAGGTTCGAGGCTGGGACTAGCAGTGAAAGGATATTGGGTAGGCAACCAGTTACATCTGCTGTGTGCATCTGCACAGGGTAAAATAGAATCTTCTCTCAGGTCTCTGTAGCTGTTTGCTGAGACAGAGGATTGATATCAGAAAGTCCTACCTAGAAGTTGACTTTCAAGTTAGACATAAATTATACTGCCAGATAAGTAACCAAGCACTAAACTCAATCCTTAGTTTTTCTAATTTTCACATTTATGTGAAATTCTGTTTTATGGTTTTAAAAATACTTTGAATGCTAAGTCCCATCAAATAATGTTCATTTAATATATTTTTGGTGATTGCCTGTAGCATTACCAATGTCTGAAGATTAGTGAAAAACTCATTACATCAGTGTCTTCCTAAACAACTTCCTTTTTATTCATTGGTTCTTTCTTAACAAGCATTTGTTCACCTGCAGACTGAACTCATTAGAAACATTGTGTTCCCCAACTGGTGATGTTAAGTTGTTCTCCCATTTACCCTACACATTTAATATAGATGAGCAAATGGTTTGATACTTGTAGTAGAAAGGGTAGGCAGACCTAAGTCCAAACCCTTGCTCCTACACTTTTTAATTTCCATGTGTTTTAATCAGCTTAGGCTACCATAACTAAATACCAGAGACTAAATGGCTTAAGCAGTATAATTTAATTTCTCATTTCTGGAGACAGGGAAATCACACAAAGGTGCGGGAGAGGTAGGTTTCCTTCTGAGGCCTCCTCTTGGCTTATAAGAAGCTGCCATCTTGTGTGCTCATAATGACCTCTTCTGCACTTGGAGGGGTGGAGAGAGAAGCTCTCTGGTGTCTCTTCTTTTAAGGGCACTCATCCCATCATTGGGTCCCCCCGTCATGACTGCCACCAACGTTTATTACCTCCCAGAGTCTAGATTCTGAAGACTGACTGCCTGAGTTTGAATCCGGAGTTTGCCGTTTTCCAGTGGCCTTGGGCAAGTTATTTATCCTCTCTGTGCCTCCATTTCCTCCTCTGTAAAATGGGAATAATAACAGCATCTATGCCATAGAGTTGTGGATTATGCTCATTAATGTATGTGACATGTTTAGAATAGTGCATGGCACATTGTAAGCCCTACTTAACTGTTTAACTGGTTGCTCTACTGCTGTTGTTATTGAAAGAAACCGTAGCAGGATTCTCTCACAGAGAGTCGTGACACCGAGGCTTTTCTTTCGAGGAAGCAACTTTATTCCAGCCGGTATCGCTCAGTTGGGTTCGTACCCAAAGAACTGAGTCCCGAACACCACGTGGCGTGGTTTTTTATGTAGTTTTTATTTCTTTGTCTCCCATATATGGTAACACACAAACATGCAGTCTGATTAAAGTTGTCTCATGTTACAAGGTCGTGAGGGATGTTGTCACATACGCTAATAGCAAGGTTGTCTTGAGATTTTTTTTTTTCTTTCCTTAAGGAAGGGACCTACCACAAAACCTGGCTTGAAATCAAAAGACATGTGAAGTGCTCAGTCATTTTGGAAGCCTTCATTTAAAATCTCTACTCATTCTATTAGTAACCGTGAGAAAGTCACTTAATTTTTCAGTATTATTTCTTCATCTGTAAAATTGGAATAACACTAATTTCTAGAGAATCTGTGTAAGACAGTGATTAAAAGAATAGACTCCAGGGGTGCATGGCTGGCTCAGTCAGTAGAGCACGCAACTTTTGATCTTGGTGTCGTGAATTCAAGCCTCATGTTGCGTGTAGAGATTACTTTAAAAAAAAAAAAAAGCATAGATTCTGGAGCTGAACTACTTGGGATCAGATTCCAACTACAGCACACTCAAGCTATGTGACTTGGTACAAATTACTTAACCCCTGTGTGCTCCAGCCTCATGACCTGTGAAATAAGGATAATAACCGTACCTTATATTCATAGGAATGTTGCAGAAATTAAATTAATTCCTAATTAATATATGTCAAGGTGTTAGAACAGTGCCTGGCACTTAGTACATACATGCTTAATAATTGCATGGCACATATAGAAGGTGCTTAATAAGTTTTAGCTAACAGTCTTTATCACAGGGTTTTGAGGATTGGCTGTGTAAGTAGTAGTCATGAAACTGCTTTATAGAAATTACTTGTTGGGGCACCCAGGTGGCTCAGTCGGTTAATCCTCCAACTTCGGCTCAGGTCATGATCTCACTGTTCATGAGTTTGAGCCCTGCATTGGGCTCTGTGCTCAGAGCCTTGAGCCTGCTTCAGATTCTGTGTCTCCCTCTCTCTCTGCCCTTCCCCCACTCATGCTTTGTCTCTCAAAAATGAATAAACATTAAAAAAAATCTTTTTAAGAAATTACTGGTCAAATGTGAAGACTCAGGAGTCTGCAGTGTAGATTTCTATGGCCATGTAATTATGCTTAGCCAAGATTAGCATGTTCACACAGCAGTGAGCATTTTCTTTTGGAATTTTGTCCAGTTCAGAGCAACCCGCTTAACTGCCTCTAGGTGGGGCGGGTCCTTGTTACTATGTTTGTATCTTGTGAATTGTAGAAGCAAAAGCTGATACTTGGCTCTGCTTCCAGTATGACTGAGCACTTCACATATTAAATTCAGGACAACCGAACTTTGCACTCGGAGATAAACCAAAAGGATTGGAGTCACCCTAACTCGCTCTGATCTCCGAAATAATAAAATCTTGAATATTTCCTGTAAACCTGGACTTCCTAACCAAAATAACTTAATCCCTGTTTATGCTGGTATCTAAAGACACATACATGATCTTTTGGGAAATTGTAATCATGAGGGGAAAGTCGCTGTTTCCTTACCATGAGCAGACTAATTGTCAAAACCTTGATAATTTGAGTTTCTTTTTTTTAAATACTTGTGTGGGGTTTTTGTTTATTTGTTTTTGTTTTACTTTGGGGAGGCTGTTCTGAAGCCTGTTCTCTTGCACCCTTTGTAAGTAAACTTTATCTTTCCTTTTCTAAATGTTTCTGTCTTGGCTTTAGTTGATTGGACTAGAGGCTGCAATTCTGACCCAGGATGGGCCAAATTCTCCTGTCCAGGAAGTTGTGTTTGTATTCTTTTTCAGCTTCTTAGAGCAGGAAGATGGGAACTGAAGGACTGTGGAGCAGTGACCTTCACCAGACAAGCAGCAGGGAGGTGAAGTTCATCTGCTGAGCAGAATGAGGCTGGGGTAGGAGGTGGGGGGAGGGTGGGAACAGGGCAGGGATTGGACGACAGCCCTCACACCCAACACCTTGACAGCCTCCAGCCCATCACGCCATTTTATTCACCTCACAACACTAACCATTGTCTACACATGTTTGCTTCTGACTTTATAAGAATCAATGAAGGCAAAAAAAAAATGGTCGTCATCATTGAGTCCCAGTGCCTAGATCAATGCTTGGCATATAGTGGGTACTCCATAAATACAGCCTGGATAAGTGAATTCTGTTTACTTCTTCATAATCAAATTAGAATTCTGAGAACTTGTGTGCCGTTGTTTCAAAAATCTTGTTATCTGCTTTGCGTTAGTACAAATTTAATTGACCAAATTATGTGATTAATTTTAAAGTCTGAGACTTTAAAATGATAAGAGCCTCCATTCATTCCATGGAATGAGTTGCATTATAGTGTCGCTTCAAGACAGTAAAGCGTCATGGATCATCATGTAGACGGATCTGGGATGATTTCGCTCAGCATCTGGAGGTTATGATGATAGCCCTTAAGAAGAAGAGAGGGGGCAGCCATCTCTTGTTCCTGTTCCTGTGAGATCTTAGAACCTATAATTGCTTGGTTCTGTGTGACTTACATGGAACATTAATTATCCAAAGGAAGTTTACTTAAAATTGCCATTTTCTTCTAAAATGTTCAAAGGAATGTCCTTTATAAGTAGCTTATTAACATGGTTATTATTAGTATGAACTGAAATTTTCCTTACTATCCACAAAATGGATAAATTGGTTCATGATAAATTGTTTTGATCATAATGAGTATTTTTCTCATTGGGTATTTAATCTGTGTTGATATGGATCTGAAAACCTTCCTGTCTTAGTTGAGGAGTAATAAGGATCTGTATGGTTCATTTTTGTTTTCTGCCCACTGACTTTGTTGAACTTCCTGAATCAAAATTTTTTCTATGGGCTGAAATCCCATTTTATAAGCTTAAGTACTCCTTGACTTTTTAAAATTAAAGTATTTATGATGTCCATCTGTTCCCAGAGTTTCCTTCTTTTTGAGTTTTTAAGTTTCCTCTCCAGTGTGCAGGTATGTGTGATTCAGATAAGCCAGATGGGAAGGAGCTATTGTTTTTTTAGAGAAGTCACTTTCAGATGAAGTCACAGGATCTTTGACAAGGTTTTATAAGCCCTTCTTATTATATTTAGCTTTATAGAGGATTTATTTATAATGATGGCCCAGAGCATAGGGCAACTGCAGCTTGTTCCCGTCTTCACTGCAAAACCAAAGATCTGTGGTCTAACTGCTCCATGTTATGCTTATTTGGGCAAAAAGACATTTACTTTAAGTCCCACCTGTATGCCTACTTGGCTGAATTGTGTTCTCCGAACATTTTCTTCATTCTTTCTGATTCTCATTTGCTTTATGCTATGTGATAATGCCTACAATCCTGTGATGATTTTACATTTTCTTTTTCTTGTAGTCTTTAAGAAAGAAGGCAACTTTTGTTCAAACTGACTTTTTTTTTTTTAAAGAAGGCTCCATGCCCAACGTGGGTCTTGAACTCAACTCAAGACCCTGAGATCAAGAGTCACACACTCCACCGACTAAGCCAGCCAGGTGCCCTCTGTTCACATTGATTTGAAAGCATTCTCAGAGGTGATTTGCAGGACCTTGGATGAAAATGGACCCATAGTCAGTCACTGTCTTTGACAGTTTACTACTATCTGTTACCTAACAATTGAGTTCTCATGCAACTAACCTGATTCTGCATCATTCTCTACATTTTAAACAATCTGCAAAGTTTTGGGCTTTGGTCTCTATTTTCTATTCTTCTTACTCTGTATAATTGAAATAGCCCAAACTGATTAAGTTAAATACAATCAAATTGTAAGAGAAGAGTAAGTCAGCATGAATAACAAGTTGTACATCTTGTCAAAAGGATATTCAAATAGAGAATGACCTTGGAGGACTGTTGTGTCATAGATGCCTGCACACGGAACTCTATCCCTGGAATTACTGGGACAGTTCATCTATTCAGCATTTGTCACTGCAGCAGTCTCCCCAGTTGTCTACGTCTAAATGATGGTAATTTTTCTAAAGGCTTGAAATGTAAATGATTCCTGTCAGGCACAAGTGCAGAAACTGACTCTGCTGTTAATGGCCTGCTCATCCAATTGCCTTTAATGGAGATAAAATAGCCATTAAGATCTTTTCCGAGCCCTAGGGTATTAGAGGAAATTTTTGGCAATTAGTGCAGCAGCAGCTATTGGTTTTGAACTCCCTGAAGCCATGAGTTTGACTTTAAGCAGCTGATTATTTTCTCCAGTTGTAAAGAAGAAGATTTTTGTGTGTTCCTTATAACCACATGAAATTTTTGTTGTTTTTATTTTTTTGGCAATCTTCATTTATTAAAGGTCTTTTTGAACTTGACTTAGCCAGAATTGGCTACTAGGTTTCACCATATAGGACAGTTGGTGTACTGAGTTGAGATCATTACACCACATTTTGCTCAGCGGGACAATATAGTCTCTTCAATTAGTCATGTCTACCATAGAAAAAGAATGGATATTTTACTTCATTTTTAAAATTCTTTTAAAATTCTAACTCCAGTATAGTTAAAATAGAGTGCTATATTAGTTTCAGGTATACAAAATAGTGATTCAACAATTCTACACATTACTCAGTGCTCATCATAAGTGTTCTCTTTAATCCCTCCCTTCACCTATATCACCAATTCCCCACCCACCTCCCCTCTGGTAACCATCAGTTTCTTCTCTGTAGTTAAGAGTCTGTTTCTTGGTTTGTCTCTTTTTTTCCCTTTGTTCATTTGTTTTATTTCTTAAATTCCACATATGAATGAAATCATGTGGTATTTGTCTTTGACTTATTTCACTTAGCATTATACTCTCTGGATCCATCCATGTTGTTGTAAATGGCAAGATTTCATTTTTTTTCGTGGTTGAATAATATTCCATTTTACATATATACCACATCTTCCTTTTCCACTCATCAATCAATGGACACTTGGGCTACTTCCATGATTTGGCTATTGTAAAGAATGCTGCAATAAACATAGAGGTGCATGTATTCTTTCAAATTAGTGTTTTTGTATTCACTGGGTAAATACTAGTAGAATTTCTGGATCATATGGTAATTCTATATTTTTTAACTTTATTTATTTATTTTGAGAGAGAGAAAGAATCCTATGTAAGCTTCATGCTGTCACCGCTGAGCCCGACTGAGGGCTCAATCTCATGTATGGTGAGATCATGACCCGAGCTAGAATCAAGAGTCGGATGCTTAATTGACTGAGCCACCCAGGTGCCCATGGTAATTCTATTTTTAATTTTTTGAGGGACCTCCATACTGTTTTCCACAGTGGCTGTACCAGATTGCATTCCCATTCACAGTGCATGAGGGTTCTTTTTTCTCCACATCCTTGCCAACACTTGTTGTTTCTTTTGTTTTTGATTTTAGCCATTCTGACAGGTGTGAGGTGATATCTCATGGTGGTTTTGATATGCAAGAATGGATATTTTTGATGGCTTTAGATCTGCCATCATGTAGGAACAGTACAATCTTTAGGCTTTGAAAGCCACTAAGTTACCTTTAATATGTCCAGTAGGAACACTTTCCCTCTACCCTCTTAGGTTTAATGAATGGGAGACTGTGAATTTAACTAAAAAAAGACAGATTAACAGAAAAGGCATACAAATTTATTATCTTTTAAGTGCATAGGAGTTGAAAGGAAAGTAAAACTAGAAAGGGCTCAATTTGGGATTGGATTTGGGGTTCACAGGCAATAAATTATGGGGAACTAGGAAGTAGAGAGACTAATGGAAGATAGGGTTATTTAAGTTTGTTTATGCAAACTCATGTCAGTGTTGACTCTCCATCTCTGATGATAAGAGTGCTCTTCTCTTCCTGGTAGAGTTGGGGGGCACACCTTCACAAAGGGAGATTTATGCCCTTCAGGCAGATAAAGTAAAGGTAGGAAGCTACTCCTTCTGGAGCTGTTAATTCTCAATTGCCTTCAGCTCAAAATTATCCTATATCAAAATGACATATTTGGGGGTGACATATCCTAATCCGCTTCAAATGCCAACCCATTTTTCAGAGTAGAGGATTGCAGTGTAAGAAAAAAGTGAAAGAAATTTGTGTCCCCAACTCCTTTCCCTGTGATTTTGAAAATGCTTTCTCCTGTCACACCTCCCTTCAAAGTCAGCTAGTCTATAAAGCAAGAGAGTAAACTTATATTTCTAAATTTCATTCCTTGCTATAAAGGCTTTTGTGGTGTCTAAGACTCTGAAGTATAGAGATTATTCCAAACCAGAGAAGGACCACATTACGTCTCTCAGGTTGCTCTGTTTTTGCCCAACTGCATGGTTTTCTTCCTTTTCTCCTATTTCTTCATCCCATGCTAGCACATGCTCTGGCAACAATAGCCCCTCTGTTTGAGTATTTCCTTTTCCTTTCTTCTGGATTCTTTATTAATGCACACGCTTTCCCACATGAAGTACATTGTAGAAAAGTCCCAGTGGTACCACACAATTGTTATCACCAGGACTTCTATTTCTCTGTCCATTTTATGACTTTTCTTAACATTTCTGTGTTCCGTCTAGGAATATAAGACACTATATAAATGTGAAAGAACTATAAGTTTCTCATTCTGGTACTGCAAGATTCCCTTGTTTCTGCTTCTTTTTACCTTCCGATTTTATCTTCATGCCTAGTGGCATGCTGGAGCTGGTTGCTAAATCTTTAGCAATTTTGTGAGCTGCTTTTTAAACATGGCCATTGTTAAAATTGAATTATAGGGGCACATGGGGGTGCTCAGTCAGTTAAGCATCTGACTCTTGATCTCAGCTCAGGTCATGATCTCAGGGTTCATGGGATCAAGCCCCACATGGGGCTCTGTGTTGTCAGCGTGGAGCATGCTTGGGATTCTCTCTTCACTCTCTGCTCCTCCCCCACTCATCCTCTACCTGTGTCCCTCAAAAAAAAAAAAAAGCAACTTTAAAATTTACCTTTGAATTATATAAATATATAATTAAACAAACTATATTAAAAACAAAAGTAATAAGTACTCTAAACGCATCAATTCCTAATTATTTACTATATTTTATTATATTATTATCTATGCTCTTGCGGCTATTTATGCCCATCACATCACCCTGTATGGAGGAAACCCTGCATATGGTGTCACAGTGGCACACCTCACAACTCCGTTAGTGACGCCATGGCCAAAAACTACACATCAGCTCTTTATCCCCCCAGAGAGCCAGTTGTTAATCATTTGCTAGCACACCCCTGCTCTAAACCCACAAAATGTTGCTCATATGAAGCGTTCACAACCAAATCCTCACTTTTGTATCATTCTTCCTCCTTCCAATTTCAAGAGTCATGCAGCCGGTTCATAGAAATGTCCCTATCAAGCCACATGCTCTGTCCTTTCAGCCATGTCTAAACAGGACGGCTTTAGCTTTAAGGTTAGATGAACTTGTTTGTCAAATCTGTTAGCGTCTTCCTTTCGAGCCAGCTCTAAGTTCCTGGTTTCATGTGCTGCACACAAGACGCCACTAAAAGCTCTGAGCGAATCTGTCAGATGCGCCGCAATCAAATTGGGTGGTGTGAAGCTTTGCCGTAATCGTCGCCTGCCTGCTTGGCTGTGGTTTTAGTTTCTCGTGTGCGCTCACTCTTCCATTACCATCCCCACCAACTCAGTCTCTGAAGACATTTTGTCAGTGCAGCTACTTCCGCTTGGAGGAGAATCTGACTTAACTGTGAAGAAAACTGGCGTATTTTTTAAAATCTCCTGCTAGAACAGTCCCTTTCTGAGCCTTTTCCTTTAAGAATTTTCCCACTGAGAATTATTCTGTTTGTTACAATCTAGGGTATCTCACTCTGGAGGCCACAGCTCAAGTATTGGAAACCCATGACATCAGGATTATTTCAACAGTCTAAAGCATATTGTAGGAATTAAAAGTGTAAATGACCATCCTTAGAGTCTTTCCAGATTTGGTAGAAACAATTTGAGAATAGGAGATTGTAATTCCTAGGGAAGGAAGACAAATGCAAAAAAAAAAAAAAAAAAAAAGGACAGGGCAACAGATGGCAAATTGGCAAATTCCTATGGCTTACCAATTTCGCCTGAAATTGTTTGTTTGTTTGTTTTTTTCATAAAAATCCTAAACCGTTCAGAAATGATTTAGGAGTTGCACTGTTTGATTTTTAGGTAAGAGTAAGGAATTGCCTGAGTCACAGAGCACATGCCAAAATCACTTTCCCGGGGGCCATGAAGCTTCCTTCTCGAGGAACTTCACTTCTAGAGGAGCTGGTGATTGAGGTGAATCCTGTAATAGAGTCAGGTTCCCAGGATATGTCACAGGGGCGATTGCCTGGGGCCCCCAGAGCGTGAACACTTCTGAAAGTTGCTCACCACATCCAGACAGCAGCACAGACAGACGTGGGTCCCCTCCCAAGAGAAAGGGACACTGCCACGTCAGCTTACATATCTCCTCGGGGCTCCTTGGCTGTGGGGGAGGTGGGGACACTGGTGCTGTGAAGTGCTCCATTAGTGGGGAGACCTTCAGTAGTCAGAACTCGGGGTGTCAGAGGAAACCTGGCTGACACAGCGAAGTGGTTCCCCCGGTTTCTAGGTACAGAGGCCAGTCCCTTTGTCCGTGGTATCCTGGCCTGGATGGGGAGTGTGGGGCCATGGCCTCTCAGAGCTGTGCTCCCCAACCAGTGAGGAGCCACCGTGGACAGACTTTTTCTAGGGGTGACGGGCACCGGCCAAAGCTGGACACTTGCCACGGTGCTGACAGTGGGTCTAATTACATCTCTTGCTCCCAAAACACTGGGAGGCCACAGAGCCAGCCGGTCGGCTGCCTTCCTGTCAAAAGCATTCTCTGGTCTCCTCTTCAAGTTTTGAATTGGCTGTAAATAGAAGCACAGAGAGACCAAGTTAGAGAAAGCGCTTCCTGACTGGAATACACATGTGGCTCCATGTGAATCGACAGCTTTGGCCTGATAGATCTGAAGGCAGGAATGGGGGCATCACACATGAAGGTAAAATAAAGGGGGAGCCTGAGGCTGGGGTGAGAGATGTCAGGTAGCTGTAGTTGAAGCTGGGCTCAACCAGGACACTGGTTGGGCTTTTGCCTGATTTGCCTCCATTTTGAATGTCCCTCTCAGAGACAAGTCATGGGGGTGGGTCCAAATCAGTGTAACCAGGTCCTAAAATATCCTGAGAGCCCTGCTGTGTCCTGGTCACTACCACCTACCACCTGAGTACTTTCCATGCTGGTGCTTGGACTGAACAGTTAAGATGGACTAGATATCTTCTGTCCTTTCATTTATTGTTTTCATTTATTGTTTTCCTTTATTGTCAGTGTGACACATGCTAGGACATTTTCAATCAAGGTATGTTTTTGGCACAACTGTACTTGCTGTATTACACGTATCCCAGGGCCCATCAATGTCCTTTCGTTTGTCCTAGTGTTTTTTTTTTTTTTAATGTTTATTTATTTTTGAGGGAGGGAAGGAGGGAGAGATAGAGAGAGAGAAGCAGACACAGAATCTGAAGCAGGCTCCAGGCTCTGATCTGACCACACAGAGCCCGACGCAGGGCTCAAACTCATGAACCAAGAGATCATGACCTGAGCCAAAGTGGGACGCTTAACCAACTGAGCCACCCAGGCTCCCCTGGCCTAGTGTTTGTATAGGTCCTTCTTGTCTCTGTTGACCTTTTAATTATCATAGGTCACATACCTGTTAGTATAGGTAAGTGTCACATGCAAACATAAGTAAAAATTTTTCTTGACCCCAAGTTCTTTTTGATTGTTGTTTCAAATTTTTATTTAAATTCTAGTCAATCAACATATAGTGTAATATTGGTTTCAGGAGTATAATTTAGTGAATTTAGCTCTTCACAAGTGCCCTCCTTAATGCCCCTTGCGCATTTAGCCCATCCTCCTCCCCTCCCCTCCAGCAACGATGTTTGTTCTCTGTATTTAAAAGCATCTTATGGTTTGCTTTTCTCTCTCTCTTTTTTTCCTTCCCATATGTTCATCTGTTTTGTTTCTTAAATTCCACATATGAATGAAATCATATGGTGTTTGTCTTTCTCTGATTGACTTTGAGCCCAAGCTCTCTCTGTTGGCTGTGCTAAGGAAGCCAGTGAGATTTTTAGGCAGGAATTAGATCCTACAAACATCCTAGTCATTATGCCCTAAGTGACTAATCTTTTTGTTGTTGTTGGGTGTTATTTCAGTCTTAGGATTTCTTTCAGGATGATATTGGACAAAGTTTCAACCTTATATCTTCTACCTTGGCCTAATTCTCAATTTTTCTAGTATGACAGAGGTATTTTACATGAAAAAAAAAAAAATCTGTTCTCACTGAATCCAAAACATTTCTATTTGGGTTCAGTACACAAGAGGTTTGAAGAATCCAGACCCCAGTCAAATATTACCAGCCCCTCTAAATATTACCACTGAATTCAGTTTCTGCAATTCAGATATGGACTTCTCTTATAAATTATCTAAAGCAAGTGTTTTAAACCAGGAGCAATTTTGCCCTGCAGGGTACATTTGGCAACATCTGGAGACGTTGGTTGTCACACGTGGGGAGGCTAGGGCTACTGCTAGACATCCTCCAGGGCACAGGACAGCGCAGCAACAGTGAAGTATCTGGCCACAAAAGTCAGTAGTGCCACTGTGGACAAATCTGGATCCAAAGTAACTTAATCCATTTTTTTTTAAGTAAAGAGAATATGCTATTGACTTACCAGCATCTGAAATATATAGTAGCTTTTCTTGAATCCACGACTGCTGTCACTGCTCTCCTCTGACAAACCAAGCACCCCTTTCTAGAAACAGAAGAATGCAGTCATCTTAGAACCTCTTCTTCCTTTCTGTCTGTTGCTTCCTTTCCAAATGGGTGCATATGGCTCAAAACTTGGAGAAGAGCTATTCAAAGTAACTACACTAAGTTAGTGGCTCTGCCAAGGTGTTCAATGTCTTGGATAAAATGGGAACCCCCCAAACGGACTTGGGGCAAGTCAAGGGCCAGAGGCCATCTCTGTCAGTACCCCTCCTTTCACTGTGGCCACAGGCACCTCAGCCTTCTCATCCCAGCTCCCTCCTCTTTGGGGGAAGTCAGAGACCGTCCTAGGTGGTCTATAAACCCATGTGCAAAATAACCCTACACCCCTCCCAACACACACACACACACACACACACACTCCACATGTTTTCAGTCCTTTGGATGAATTTAAGTGGGTAATGATGCCAAAAGTATCTCACAAAAAAAACTACCCAACTTATTTATAAATAAAAAAGCATTGCTCTGAGTGTACCATTATCGAAGTCAGTGATTAAAACAATATGCTCTTATTTCTGATAGCAACCCCATAAAGGTGTCTAGGAAGCACAGATGTCCTTTGTTACTAAAGCCATAACTGAGCTGCTGTGCACTGAGTATTTGCACCCCCCTAAAATTCGTATGTTGAACCCTAACCCCTAGTGTGATAGTATTTGGAAGTCGGGCCTTTGGAAGGTAATTAGGTCATGAAGGTGGCAGCCTCATGAATGCAATTGATGCCCTTATAAGAAGAGACACATGGGCGCTTGCTTCCTCTCTCTCTCTCTCTCTCTCTCTCTCTGCCATGTGAGGATACAACAAGAAGATTGTCTGCAAATCTGGAAGAGGGCCCTCACCAAGAACATATTGGCAGGCACCTTGATCTTGGACTTCCCAGGTTACATAACTATGAGAAATAAATTCTTGTTTAGCCACCCAGTCTATGGCACTTTGTTATAGCAGCCAGAGCAGACTAATATATAGGCTCAGAAAAAAAAAAAAAAAAGGCCCAAGATGATCCAGCGATTTATATCCTGATCAAGTAAATGGGAAATAATGGCATGGATGTTCATATTTGCCATTAATCCTAAATATATAGTAGACAGGTACCTTTACCTCTCCCTAAAATCTGTTTGGAAAGAGCAAGAATTGTTCGTGGGTTGTTTTGGGTTTTTTTTGGGGGGATCGTTCTTATGTCCCCATACCATTAATCAGCAAATATACGCTGAAAAAAATCACTTATACAAATTCTAAATGTCACACATGACCCTGTATTTTATCACTTGTGTTCCAGACTCGGGGAGAACCAGAGAACAATGGTGCAGAGCCCAGATGACCAAGCTGGGTGAGCATCCAAACTGACTGACTAGGTCAGTAATTTGTTTCCAGAAAGCAGCCTGCAGACACACACGACCGAAAGTTCTACCTTGACAAAATAGCAAATTATATATTATACACTTCTAGTTGCCTGTAATTAATAGGCAAATCATGGAAACTGTGATGGTAAGTCCCAAACTTGCGCCCTGAAGTTCCTCATCAGCAAAAGAGTGAATGCCATTCTTCTAGAGGCCTAGCAAGAAACACATTACCTAGCTCAGAAACATGCTGGAGTCTCACATTTCATCTTAAAAAATGCATGTGAATTTTGTATTTGTGCCACAATAGATCGTAATATTAATACGTTTTAAATTACCTAAATTTTTCCTCAAAAAGAAATCTAGGAAACTGACTATCTTAGAAGATGAACCATGATTTTCTTGTGGCATGGCCCACCTCTGACCCACCACCTGGTCCTCTGCAGGAGCACATCCTGATCCGTGAGAAGGGTGAGTTGGTTGAACTGGATTCCCTAAAAAGATATGTGCAAGTTCTAACCCTCAGTATATGTGACTGTGACCTTATTTGGAAATAGGCCCTTGGCAAATACAGTTAAGTTGAGGATCCTGAGATGAGTTCATTGTGTATTTAATCCAATGAGAGGGTTTTCAGACACAGAGAAACAGGGAGAAGGCCGTGTGAAGGTAGAGGCAGAGACTGGAATATGCTGGCACAAGTCAAGACAAAGGACTGTAGGAGCCACCAGTAGCTGAAAAGGAGCAAAGAAGGATTTTTCCTGAAGTCTTAGGAGAGAGTGTAGCCCTGCTGATGCCTCGATTTCTCACTCCTGGCCTCTGAGAGAATAAATCTCTATTGTTTTAAGTCACCATCTTTGTGGTGATTTGTTACAGCAGTCTTGGCAAAGTGATACACTCAGGAACTACAAAAACCACAATTCCACAGATAATACCACCAATATTTGAACGCTACTTTGGCCATAGACTCAGAAGTTAACTTTAACCACTGTTCTCACACAAAGTGGCAAAGCTGCAATGAATCTTAAATCCAGTGTCTGAACAGCTGTGCTAACTACCCTCCCAGATACTTTGCAAAGTAGACCTTAATCCTGAGAACATCGTAGATGTTTTTGACCAGAGGCAGGCCATATAAGAGTGTACAAATTTGAATGAATACAAAGAAAAATATTCTTGCCTATAAAAATTGGATAATTTGTGTTTCAGAGTTCTTTGGTCCGACTTCATTACTGGCCTTAGCTGAATATTCAACCTTGATGCTCACCCTGTCTATGGCCACCTTGTAAAAGCATCTAGTAGTTTGTATAACAGTCGTGAAGATTGCCAGGTGATGTGTTTTCATATATTTTAAAGTATTTTAAAATAACTTATAGGCATAACTCGTCTGGTATTGGCAAATGTGACTTGGAAACTCAGTTCAGTATATTTTTAGACCATACTAGTAGACAATTAGGTCACATCCATATGTGTAATTAGAAGAGCAGGAAAATGGGACATTCTCTAGCAGTATATGTTAAAACTTTGAAAAGTGTTCCACAAAATGCTAGAAAAGGAAAAAAACATTTTATATATGGCTGGTGAGAGAGACTGACTGGAAAACAAAACGAAAATAAGCAGAGTGCATGGTGCTGAAGGTGATATTAATGTTCTGACTTTATGAACATTGAAAACATAATGAGGGGCTCCTGGGTCACTCAGTCAGTTAAGCATCTGACTTGATTTGGGCTCAGGTCATGATTTCATGGTTCGTGAGATTGAGCCCTGCATTGGGTTCTGTTGTGGAGCCTGCTTGGATTCTCTCTCTCTCTCTCTCTCTCTCTACCTCTCTGTCTCTCTGCCCCTCCCTGGCTCACAAGCGATTATGCTCTCTCTCCCCTCCTTCTCTCAAAATAAATAAATAAACTTCAAAAACGAAAGAAAACATAATTATAATGTCACAGAATGGATTCAGAGGCCAGTTTCCTAGTGAATTTCAGGTAGATAATCTTCCAAGTTTGGTCAAACAGCATGTGTGTGAGAGTAAGTAAAACTTTGAACAGGAGAAGAATGTGGTGTGCCTGAAATTATCCCTCTTCTTAAAATTGCCCCAATTAAATCCCCTTTTTTTTTTTTTTAAAAAAAACTCCACTGTCTTTCAGAGGAGTTTCATCCTCTGCTATAATTCCTATAAAGGTGCTAAGTAGAGAGAAGGAAACAGAATTAAAAGTGGCTCCACCAAGCCGACACTTCTCAAATTATAATGTGTCTCCTACTTCAGAATATTATTTCAAAGTGGAGAAGAATTTCTACTCTGGTTATTTCTGTACTCTTGTTACACTGTCCTTCAAGCAAAAACTGTGAATTGGTGGTGACAGCCCTTGAATAGTTTCTTTAGCCAGATGATTTAAATTTACTGTGTGAATAAAATAGAATTTAAGTAATTTGTTCTTGTGATATACCACGGAACTGCCTAAAGTGCTGGTCCTTAGAGCAGCGCTCAGTGGCTATAGTTTCAGATTAAAATTACATGGCTTTACATGGCTGCAGTCAGGCACCGCTACAAGACTTGCAAAACAAGGAGCAGATTCAATTTGTTATTTAAATGATAAAGCTAGAAGCAGCTAAGATGTGTTCTTGATTGCAGAAGACATTCATCAAGGAAGTTGATACCATCACCCCCTTTGTTTTCACCAGGCTGTTCTTGAGTGACAAGCGTCTACTAAAATAACTTTAGTGGTGATTTTGGCTTCTAATAATTAAATACAATTACAGTAGTCCTCCGTATCCACGGCTTCACCTTCCACAGTTTTCATTACCTGCGGTCAGCCGTGGTCAGGCAGCAGATGATCCGAGGAATGGTCAGGGCTCAACAGCCTAACCCTACATGACTCACCTCACTTCATCTCATCACACAGACATTTTGTCATTTCATGTCATCACAAGAAGAAAGGTGAGTGATGTGCAATAAGATATTTTGAGAGAGAGACAGGAGGCCACATTCACGTACCTTTTATTACATATATTGTTATAATTTTCCTATTTTATTAGGACCCTATATATAGGATTCAATACCGTTCACAGTTTCAGGCATCCATGGGGGGGGTCTTGGAAAGTACCCCCCACAGATTAGGTGGTGGAACTACTGTAAAAAATGGGTTATTTAGGGGTGCCTGGGTGGCTTAGTCGGTTAAGGTTCTGACTTTGGCTAAGGTCATGATCTCACAGTTTGTGAGTTCAAGCCCCACATCAGGCTCTGTGTTGACAGCTCAGAGCCTGGAGCCTGCTTCAGATTCTGTGTCTCCCTCTCTCTCTGCCCCTTCTCTGCTCCTGCTCTATTTCTCTCTCTCTCTTCTCAAAAATGAATAAACATTTAAAAAAAGAATACAATGTTAATTTTACTTTTTTCAGGTAGGAAGAGCAGTGATCTATTTTTGTTAATTGCTAAGGAAAGCCAGTGTCGTCGTGGTTTTGTCTTGACAGAAATGTCCATATAGAAAGCAAGAATTTTCAAAATAACTTTATAGTGAATTTTAAGAATCAAAAATAACTTCAAAGAGGATGTGAATGGCAGTGAAATGTGTTTATAGTGCACATACTCCCATCCCACATATAGTGCACATATAGTGCACATGCTCCCATCCTGCCTGAATCAGTGATGTCTGAAAAGCTTAGGGCATCTTATCCTACAAGGGGTGGAATATTCTATTCATACTTTCAAAGTGAGGTATAAAAATGCCTATCTCTAGGGGCGCCTGGGTGGCTTAGTCGGTTAAGCATCTGACTTCGGCTCAGATCATGATCTCCCAGTTTGTGGGTTCAAGGCCCGCATCAGGGGTCTGTGCTGATAGCATAGAGCCTGGAGCTTGCTTCAGATTCTGTGTCTCCCTTTCTCTCTGCCCCTCCCCCTCACACTTTTGTGCTCTCTCTCTCTCTCTCAAAAATAAACATTAAAAAAATTTTTTAAATGCCTATCTCTACA
The DNA here is from genome assembly GCA_028646485.1 of Cryptoprocta ferox. Lineage (NCBI taxonomy): Eukaryota > Metazoa > Chordata > Mammalia > Carnivora > Eupleridae > Cryptoprocta > Cryptoprocta ferox. The sequence goes on along the minus strand of CM053567.1, from coordinate 133,967,589 downwards.
CTCAGGAAATGAAGCAATCATAAATGACTTATCTAGATTACAGACTTTTTTTTTTAAGTTTATTTATTTAGGTAATCTCTACCCTGTATGTAGGGCTCAAACTCACAACCCCAAGATCAAGAGTCACCTGCTCTTCTGACTGAGCCAGCTTAGCACCCCTAGTTTATAGGCTCTTATAGCACCAATATTTAGGCATTTTTTAATGTGTTTGGAAATGTCTGTAAGGGTGTCACATTTCCAGGCTATCGTAACTAGAGCATACTAAACACAGTTTGTATTTTATTGATGACTTAGGACCTCTGTAAATACCCACCCACACACTGCAATCCTGTGATAGCCCCAGGAGGGGGTTCAGGGTTGCGTCCATGTGCCCCTGCCCTCGATGATGCAAAGCTGAAGTTCAAAGTCAAACAATGTGTTGGTTTGTGATAGTAGAGGAAGGTGGGGAGAGGTTTGTCACAGTGCATCACATTCCATTCCATGTTTTGTGTGTCTTTGTTTGGTCTCCTGAGAGTCAGCAGCTCTGGCTAAGGATTGATCCAGAAACTTATGGGACATAAGTGATGAACCCTCTGAGGCCAGCCCCAGTGACCAAACGAACATGTCCACGAAGGGCTTATTTGATTAAGCAGAGTAAAGAAAATGAATATTGGATTTGACAGGCAGTTGGCAGACAGGATTCTTAAAACATCAAAGCTCTGGGAGACGGAGAGTTGGTTGTAGCTAAAAGGCCAAAAAAGGAGTTGCTGGGAGCAGAAAGATGGGAAATATAATTTCCAAGCTCCTTTTGGACTCTAATATTCTATGAGGCTATGCTGCACTGTCACTGAGGGGTCCCAGTTGCAAGCACAGGCAATAAAGAACCCAAAGCTGTTTGTCTAGGAATGTAGTGGGGGCTAGCAGCTATTTAAAAGCAGCAAAGAAGGTGTCTGTGTATTGAGGGGAGAGGAAAATGAAGCAAATGTACAAACCAGGAGAAAGCACGTAATTACTAGAGCTCTTTTTCTCAGAAGAAATCATGCAACTTGATACTATAAATGCTTCATATTCAGTGCCAGAGATTAAAGCAGAAGCCATTCCAAATAGCTATGATTTTTAAAAAGGAAAGAAAACAGTACAAGGACATTTATACAATAAATATCAATAGTTTATCTTTTACTTCATAAATATAAAATGTCCATTATGTATAAATGGGAAAAGAATATAGATATCACAGGCAGTTTATGTAAAGAACAAGAAATCGGGAAGACATTTCAATTGAGAGTGACATTGAAATCTGCTATTTTCTGAGTTCATTGGGGATCTAGGAGGGTAAAGCAATAATATTTAATATATTGCCATTGCCCTGATGTCTAGCATCATAAGAAAGGCAACAGCATTGGTGGCTCCATTCCCCACTGCTGCCTCTTGTTTCTCTCTCCCTCGATTCCTTGCTTTCTCCCTTGCTTCCTTTCTCCCTCCTCTTCCTCACAAGTTGGAATGAGAGAAATCTCATGCAGAAACCCCATCTGCCAGGCTGCTCTAAGATACCCCACTTTTGACATTTAAGGAGAGTGAGGAAGCCAATTTTGTGATGCTCCCCAGAATGTTAGCTGGAGGCCAGGAAGCCAGCACCTGATCTGTCAGCTGAGACAGTGAGAGAGGGGTTGAGATGAACATTTCTGTGTGTTTCACATGTAGGGAAGTGGACAGCAGCTGGCTTTCCATGGGGCAGCAGTCCTGAATCCCAGAAGTCCCTGGATTTCTAGAGGGTCTGCTTGAAGTTTTATGCAAAATGTACATGTGAGGTTTTTTACAGATTCCCAAAGGGGTACAATGACCAAAAGAGGTAAAGACTATGGCATGGGACATGTCAGATAGCCCTTGCGCTTCCCCACATCCTTATGGTGTCCCCAAAGCACTTCCTGTTGAATCTTCTGGTATGACTAGAATGAAGTGCCAAGTTCAGCCTTGACATTAACAAGGGTTTAGTGAGTGAATCCATGAAACAGGAAAGACTGAGTTATCCAGCTCCAACTTTCCTACCACTTAACTCTTATATCTTCATCTATCAAAAAGTATCAAAAAGGAGAGGGTACCTGTGTCTTATTATACTATTTACCAAATATTTTTTAAAAGTTTATTTATTTATTTTGAAAGAGAGAGAGAGAGAGAGAGAGAGAGAGAGAGAATGCATATGAGCGAATGGGGGAAGGGCAGAAAGAGAGGGAGAGAGAGAATCTCAAGCAGATCCCAGGCTGTCAGCACAGAGCCTGACTTGAGGCTCAATCCCATGCACCAGGAAATCATGACCTGAGCCGAAATCAAGAGTTGTATCTTTAAATGACTGAGCCATCCAGGCACCCCTGCCATATTTTTAAAAAAGAGAATATAATCACGTTTTTTATACAAACATGCAAGGAACAAGTGTAAAGAATTATATTAACTCATTAATTAATATGGGAACTGGAAAGATATTACAACAGTTTAAGAAGACAACACAAAGGACTACATGTCTATACTCAAATGGAATGAAGAAATGAATTTACAAATAATGCAAAACTAGCAAAACTGGTCAATAACCACAAGGCAATAATCAGTTGCATCCCACCAAACAAGTTGCATTTCTTTTTAAATATTTTAATGTTTATTTATTTATTTATTTATTTAGAGAGCGAGCAAGCAAACAAGGGAGGGGCAGAGAGAGAAAGAGAGAAATCCCTGCACTGACAGTGAAGAGCCCAATGCGGAGCTCGAACCCACAAACCGTGACATCATGACCTGAGCTGAAACCAAGAGTCGAACGCTCAACCAACTGAGCCACCCAGGCACCTCTGCATTTCTATGCATAGGATTTAATTACACTACTATCAGTTTTGTACAAGTTAGCTTCTATTTCTTCCAGAGTTCCCAAATAGGCAAAGACAACTAAGTAAATGCACTAACTAGCCAGAGCACTCCCAAATTGCAAAGTGTTTCACAATTTTTCTTTATGACGCCTTTGTTCTTAGGATTTCTTTGAGACGAGCATTATGTGCTAATGGCTACCAATTCAGTGTGATTTGGGGGCACTGAGAAGACCCTTTTTAGTCACCCAATTCTTAGCCTACCTGCTTGCATGTTACCTAAAATTCCACCCTGGGAGTTTTCATCTTTGAATGGGCCTCGATTTATGCCAGTCAGAACCCCCACAAAGAGCCATGTTTATCAGATGCCTTGGAAATGTATAGAGCACTTTCATGGGTCTTAACATGTCTGATTCTCATAACAACTCTTTTATAAGTGATGAGACTTGGAGGCTTATCCAAAGTGACACAGACCTAGTGAGTGACGAGTGACGCTTGGGGACTTACACCCAGTTCTTCTGGTTTCAGAAGACGTCCAATCCCGCTGTGATAATGGGCCTTAAAAGGCCAGTGCTTCTGGGAGTGTTTATACTGAGGGCAGACTGAGGCACAGAAAGAAGAGAAGATTCATACTTGCTCACAAAGTCCTTGGACACAATCATTGAAAATGGAAAGGTCATTCAGCATTCATGCCTCCTGTATTTACTGAGCAACTACCGTATCCCAGGCACTGGGTTATAGCACAAAACAAGGCAGATAGAGTCCCTGTGCTTGGGGAATTAAGTCCTGGTAAGGACAACAAACATCAAACAGCCAAATGCACTATGAATTATTCAGTCAGGGCTTCCACAAAGACCTGCAGGAAGTGGCCTGGGCATACCCGGATGCTCTGACTTTAGGTGAGCATGGGGAAGGAGGGACAGGGAAGGATGACTTAAGTTCTGCTGTCAAGAATGACTAGCAATTAAGGGTGGTGGGGGGGTGTTCTTTATGGGGGAGGGGGAAAATATTTCAGGTAGACGGTACAGCATGTTGAAGACTCTAAATCAGAGTCTCCCTCTGTACCTATGGTGTTTTCCCTCTGCATCTTAAAACAAAAATTTAAACTTAAATATTTTCCTAGGTAGAATGTACTGTGGAGACATTCTTGAACAGAAGGGCTTTTTTCCCTCATCCAATTTAGACTCCCTCTCTCTCCACCTTAAGAGGAAGTTAATAACTTCAACATCATTTCTGAAAATCTACTTTTCTAAGTTATATTTAGTCACCCTCACTTTACCAAAAACAAATGTAGATCCTTTCTTGAAAGAGGGAATGGATATTGTCGATGCAAAATGGACAAAGCCTTTTAGAATCTCTAAAAGTAAGAAACAGAATTGTATTTGAGCATGGGGAACACCCCCTTCACAAGGAGCTAAGTGTTCCAGAGAATAAACAGTTTTTATAGGGTTACTTCTTCACATCTTGTCAAAGCTCAAAAGATTATAGATCAGCATGTAGGCAGAAATCACACATTTTATCATAAAGGAATGCAGAGATAGGAACACTGATCAACATCTCAAGGATGAAATGGTTTCCTTTGGGCTACTCATTCACAAAGCAGATGTACAATGCATGCGTGGTGGGCCATCAATCAGGCTTTTGTTTGAACAACTTGATATACAGTCATGTTGACTTAGAAAGAAATCTAAAATGGCTTCCTTGCATTTAGATCTTTAGATCTAAATTTAGATTAGATTAGACGGCATTAGGTCTTTAGAGAGTTTTTCTCTCATCAATATAGAAAACCATAAGAATGGGGGAAAACAATTGCCAAAGTTAATTTTATCTCTAGAGTATCAGAATCTGGATGCCATGTACACCTAGCCATGCGTGACTTTGGGCTCCTGTTGGTAAATTTAGAAGCCCTGGAAAGGGAAGAAATGGGAAAACCACAGTGGCTACTCACTGTCTGAAATGCAAGAACTCCATGGAGAAAGATCAGAAGACTCACACACTGGACCATGTTGAGGTGCTGAAATGCAAGAGAAATTTTTACTCATATAGATAAACATGGGTATGTACATACATCGATGATGTCTCACCAGTCTTTACTGAACACCAACTGTGGTGTAGCACAGAGGTCACAGAGCAGGCTGAGTTTCAACTCCTGACTTCGACACTCGCTAGCTGCATGACACAGGCAAATTATTTAACCTCTTGATACCTCATTTCCCAGAAAATGGGGGTAATGTAAAAAGCTATTTCAAGAGTGGTTATGAAATTTGGACGAGTATATATGAAGTATACATACTGTATATGAAGCACTTAAAACAGTGCCTGAAACACTGGTGGCCCTGTATGATTTTAGCTTTTACTGTTACTACTGTTGCACATGAATTTAGCCTCAGTCCTTCCATCTTGACCCAGAGTTTACCTTCTGGGTCTACACTTGGAGGGCTACATAACTATCCTCACGTGCAAGGAAAAAAAAAACAAACAAGTAAAAAGATAAGCGTTAATGGTCCCTGTTAATGGTTATTTATGACACAGCTGGTATACTCTGTCCTTGAGGTAATAACTATTCCTTTGAGACCCCCCCTACAACCCTAAACCTTGCCTTCAGAATGACAAATGTTTTCCTACATACCAGGATAAGGGTCGCTCTCTTTATCACTTTGTAGCCTTTTTACAATAACCGCTCAATTCTGCTTCTGTACTGCCCACTTGCCTGCTTGTTCATTACAAAAAGCCCTAAGTCCTTGGACTCGGGGCCGCACATTTAAAGTTCTGTGTTAAATCTGTGTGGTCCTGGCCGGTAATCAAGACACCCTTGATTGGCTTCGGTGGTCTCCGTTGGTCTATGTGTCTCTCGGCATAACACTACCACGCTCTGAGCTGGGTACCAAATAGATATAGAGATGAGTAAAATGAAGGCCTGGTTGTCAAGGAATTCATAGTCTATTTAAGAGATTAAAAAAAAGGAATAGATTTCTGTTTTCACTGCTTACGGCTTTATTCCTTACTCACAGTGGTTACTCATTAAATATTTGCTGAGAGAAGGGGGCCTGAGTAGGTAAGCGTCCACCGTTAGCTCAGGTCATTTTCTCAGGGTTCATGAGTCCCAGCCACACGTTGAGCTCTCTGCTGTCAGCACATTGCCTGCTTCAGGTATTCTGTCCCTGGCCCCCCTGCCCCTCCCCTGGCCCTGCCCATGTGTGTGCACTTTTTTCAAAAATAAATCCCCTAAAAAAAATTCCTTATTTGTATCCATAAACTGGATACAACTCAGAATGAAGTTGACTTCAACAGTGCCTTGCACAATTGTCTAGGTCAGAAGATGGAACTTTCAAAAGCAAAAATATACCTAAAGCAGAAATATCTAATGGTTGTGTGGGAATCAGGCTCTGGTAAACTTGACACCACCAAGATCCTGGCTCCTTCTTGACCTGCACCACCCCAGCTCCATCACAGGCAGGAAGCATATTTCATTTGCCACCCACAGAGGCCCCTCAGGCATTTCCCAGGGATCCTGAATCAGCAGGGTGGTAGGTGACTTTCCAGCCTCCCCCCAGGAACTGCTGGAGACCCACTGAGCCCTGTGAGTCAGTGAGCCTGGTTTCAGAGGGCAAAGAAAAGGGAAGCCAGCTCCCAGCTAGACTTGTCCTTCTCTTGGGCTTGTTTACTGGTGTGGGGAAGACACTGAACATCACTCCTTTGGAAGTGAGGACCATCTGAAGAGCTTTGATGTGAATGTTGCTGACTATTGAAAGGTACCAAAATATGCCTCTGTGGCATCTGAATTATTTTGAGCTAAGGCCATTGAGAAGCAGCAGATGCAGGAAAAGTTCTAAAACAGGGCATAAGTTTTCCTTTCATAAAGAAAATTTCCATTTGTGAGAGATGTCTCCTTCTCCAGGAAGAGGAGAATTCTTAACAACTCTTACTGACTAGAAGGCACTGACTTGAATCTGCTTAATAAGCCTTACTAAGCAACTCTTATTACCATAGTTTCTCTGGTCACCTTCCCATAATTTGCCTCCCCTGGAGAAGCCCCAAAACCCTTTTCCTTTGTTTCAGACTGAGATAGTTCTATCTACTAAGAGGAGGATAGAACCAAGTTCTAACCACCTCTTAGTTTGACTCATTGCTGGGGACTCCCCTGTGTGCATATGCAACGCACATGTTAATAAACTTGTGTTAGTTTCTCTCTTGCTAATCTGTCTTTTGCCAGTCTAATTTATAGGCCCTCAGTCAGAGAACCTAAGATAGGTGAAGGAAAAAGTTATTTCCTCCCCTATACCATTTCTTGCCTACCCATCTCTCCAACTCCTTTATTGAGAGGTCTCTATACTCCAGGCCTGTGTAGAGTGCTCTCTACACATTATTCCATTTGATTTTCATAGTAACTGTATCTGGTGGGTATTTTATGCCTATTTTATAGATGAGAAAATCGAGGGTTAGAAAGGTTAATAACTTCCTCAGGGTCACACCAAAGTAGGTGGTAAAGCCAGGGTTCGAATGTCTATCTGACTCCTTTTGATTCTTTTATAGCTATAATTATAATTTTATTTATTTGTTTGTTTATTTGTTTATTTATTTATTTATTTATTTATAGAGAGAGCATGAGCACGTGAGTGGGGAAGGGTAGAGGGAGAGGGAGAAAGAGAATCTGCACCCAGCGCAGAGCCTGATGTAGGGCTCGATCTCCAACCCTGAGATCATGACCTGAGCCAAAATCAAGAGTCAGACGCTTAATCAACTAAGCAACCCAGGCACCCCATCCACTTGATTCTTTCTGAGTGACGCAGGTCTCCTGGCCTCTGTTTCTAACTCAGCCCTTTGGAGTCAGACAGAGTAATGGGCATGTGTAAATATTTTACCATTTACATAGTGCTTTCTTGAAACAGCCTAGAGCAGTGGTTCTCAGGTACAGCCAGGCAAAATTCAGCTTTGGTTTATTTGGAACTTTCCCAGGAGTTGTCCACCATTTTGGACCATCACATCGCCAATGGCTGCACTTCCCGTCATTTGCATTTGTGCCTGTTGTATTCATGGTATCTGCCTGGAAGCACAAGCTGACAAATACTGTGTCTTCTAACAGAGTCCTGCTTGAGTGTCTACATATTGAGATTCTATTATTTCATAATACATCACTCTCTCTTTAGTTCTACTTTATATAGTATAGGTAAAGCATTAAATTAGTTTTTTGAAGGTAAGCATATGGACAGACGGTTTTTATTTATGCATTTCATTAGTGGAGACTCACCTGAGCATTATAAAATATTTGTGCTTAAGAGGAATATAGGATTTGATAAGCCTGGAAGAAAAAAGGAAACCAACCTAAACAGAATGTGGGAGCTAGAAAGACTGCAGTGCCGTCTGGACTTCCTGCCCTGGAGGAGGTTCTTTCTCCCAAGCAACTACTGTTCCAGGGGCATCTCTGCAGATTCCCACTTTGAGGATCGAAGCAGAAGAAGAACCAGGATGGGTATCAGCCCCGTAACAGCAGCTAGTCCTGGGCAGGTATCCTGAAGAGGGAATATAGCTCTTTGGCCACCAAAGAATGAGAAGGGAGAAAATGAGGGGCAAAGAGAGATGCTGAGAAAAGGCAGCAGTTGAGAGAGCCAGGAAATACCAGGTAGGCCCAGGGGGGCAGAGGACACCTAATGCTCTATACAGGAGACTGGATATAATGGGGGCAGACACACATATAGGCACCTAGCCTGGTTTCAGGTCATTTGCTGCCAAGTCTGAGGCCACTGGTCAATGTTGTCCTGGTTAAGATGGGTGGTCAGTGTGGACCCAAGTGCAGAGCTTGGCTTCCACATAATAAAGTATCTGTTTGCTCCCTCCTCCCTGGGTAATAATAGCTAATAAGGGGCACCTGGGTGGCTTAGTCAGTTGAGCATCTGACTTGGTTTCAGGTCAGGTCATGATCTCACAGTTTGTGAGTTTGAGCCCCACATCAGGCTCTGCCCTGACAGTGCAGAGCCTGCTTGGGATTCTTTCTCTCCCTCTCTCTGCCCCTCCCCTGCCCACTCTCTCTCAAAATAAATAAATAAACTTTTTAAAAAATAAAAAAATAGCTAATACTAACAATAACTCACACTGTATCTTACATTTGCTGTGCTGCAGACACTGTTTTAAGTTCTTTAACTGTAAATGTTCCATCTTCACAGCAGCACCCGGAGGTAGGAATTAATTCTATTTCTATTTTACAGATGAGGAAACTGAGGCATAGTGAAGTTAAATAATTTGGCCAAAGTCCTGGCTATGAAATGAAGATCAGGGTTCACACCCAAGTACTTAGGCTTCTATGGACTGTATTTTGCTCCCCCAAAATTCATATGTTGAAGCCTTACCCATCCATGTGATAATATTTACAGGTGGGTCTTTGGGAGATCATTTGATTTTGATGAGGGTGTAAGGGAAGGATCCTCATGATAAGATTAATGCCTTATAAGAAGAGACTGGAGAGCTTGCTTGCTCTTGTGCTCTCCCTGCCACGTAAAGATACAACAACAGAGTGCCTGTGTGGTTCAGTCGGTTAAGTGTCCGACTTCGGCTCAGGGCATGATCTTGCAGTTCGCGAGTTCGAGCCCCACGTCTGGCTCTGTGCTGACAGCTCAGAGCCTGGAACCTACTTTGGATTCTGTGTCTCTGTCTCTCTCTGCCCCTTCCCCGCTCGCACTCTGTCTCTCTCTCTCAAAATAAATAAACATTAAAAAAATTAAAGAAAAAAAAGATACAACAAGGAGGAGCCCATCTGCAAGCAAGGAAGAGAGCTCTCACCAGAGTCCAACCATGTTGGCACCCTGGTCTCAAATTTCCCAGCCTCCAGACCTGTGAGATAAAGGGCTGTTGTTTAATATTTTAATGTTTATTTTATTTCATATTTTTGAGAGAGAGAGAGAGAGAGAGAGAGAGAGACAAGGAGACAGAGTGTGAGTGGGGGAGGGGCAGAGAGAGAGGGAGACACAGAATCTGAAGCATTCTCAGGACTCTGAGCTGTTAGCACAGAGCCAGATGCGGGGCTTGAACTCACAAACTGAGAGATCATGACCTGAGCTGTAGTCAAGCACTTAACCAACTGAGCCATCCAGGTGCCCCTTAAATGGCTGCTGTTTAACCCACCCAGCCAATGGTAATGTGCTATAGGAGCCCAAGCTAAGACACAGGCCCACCATACTGCTCCTGAGGCTCCCTGAAGGCCCCTGGGTTCTGTGTGTGTCACAGTTCCAAGTGTTGGGGCACCTCTACACTTGGGAGCCTATGTTCTGTCATGGACAATGATGCTGACTACTTTCATTTTCCTGTGAGGTCTAGGATCTTCCTATCGCATACTCCTGACGAGCACTCCCAATATTGGGCTGTTCCTCACCCACCACTCAGCCACCTGTATTGAGGAGGGATAGCTGGACTCTTTGTAGACAGATTAAACTACTACCCTGTAGTACCGAGAAATATTAACCCCCAGAGATTACCTCCACACCCCTGATATGGTCTGATACTCTACCTTTCCAGAGTCATTCCTTTGACTTAAATTACTGCCTCTCCTAATCAGTTCAATTCAATAACCATTCATTGAATACAAACTGGTGCAGCCACTCTGGAAAACAGTGCAGAGGTTCCTCAAAAAATTAAAAACAGAAATACCCTATGACCCAGCAATAGCACTGCTAGGAATTTACCCATGGGATACAGGAGTGCTGATGCATAGGGGCACATGTACCCCAATGTTTATAGTAGCGCTTTCAACAATAGCCAAATCATGGAAAGAGCCTAAATGTCCATTGACTGATAAATGGATAAAGAAGATGTGGTCTATATATACCATAGAATACTGCTTGGCAATGAGAAAGAATGAAATCATTCCATTTGCAGCAACGTGGATGGAACTGGAAAATATTGTGCTGAGCAAAATAAGTCAGTCAGAGAAGGACAGACATCATATGTTTTCACTCATATGTGGAACTTGAGAAACTTAACAGAAGACCATGGGGGAAGGGAGGAGAAAAATAGTTACAAAGAGAGAGGGAGGGAGTCAAACCACAAGAGACTCTTAAATACAGAGAATAAACTGAACGTGGATGGGGCGGGGTGGGGGGAGAGGGGAAAGTGGGTGATGGGCATGGAGGAGGGCACTTGTTGGAATGAGCACTGGGTGTTGTATGTAAGCCAATTTGGCAATAAAATATATTAAAAACAAACAAATAAATAAAACAACCATTCATTGAGCACTGTGCAAGGTGGCAGGGACAAAAAGATGAAAGATACTATCTTTTAGAGTCAAAGCTTATCAGGCCTGCCAATTACACTGGTCCCTTCTGAGGAAAAAGCAACCTGGCCAGTATAGCCACATTACAAGGGACGTGCTCAGTAAGAATGCTCCACATCAGGGGAGAATTAAGCACTCATGTTTGATCAGGGACAACAGGAAGAGAAACTAGTAAATGTTTAAATAAGGTACAGGTAGATGTTTAAATTACCTGCTCTGTTAATTTTTGTTAAAAAGCTTGGCTGGAATGACTTTAGCGAAACTACAGTAAACAATCTGAGTAAGGTTTCCTTTTTTTCCAATAGATCCTAATTTTTAAAACAGATCTTATAGGTGTATGACTGTTTTTGTTTTCTTCAGCTCTTCCATTAAACTCTGTTCCTCTAGAGTCCAACAAAGGGAAAAACATATATTATGACTACAGTCTTACCATTTCAAGTTTGAGACAACAAAGAAATGTAAGGAAAAATCTTTCCTAGCTGTAAACATTGCTGATTCTCTCTCTGCCTTTTTTCCCTTCAGCAAAACTGCTAAGGGGTAGACCATGAGGGAGAAAGAACTAGAAGTCTGGCAGGAATTCATTAACAGAGTTGTTTACCTCAGGTCCCATGTGTGTTTGTTTGTTTGTTTTTACCATACGTATAATCTATAAAAAAGTGTTTAGCATGTTGCATATATACATATATAAATCAAATTTATCATTTAATTATCATTTGTAAACATGCTCTACTGCATTGTACTATGGACATTCTAGAACTGACTAAAAACAACTTTTAAAGTATGGGATTCAAAATATAAAACTTCTGAAATCTTTTTCTATTCCAATGGGTTTGCTGTCCACTCCCAGGATGCAAACATACCACTTTACCCTAGTGACCGTTTCATGCCACAACCAGCAATAGCATCAGCAGCATCTAATGCCTGAGAGTTCACGAAACCCAGAATCAATCAATAATCAGGGGGTAGACGCTTCCCTGAGGACCCCTCTGGGCTTACCTGCCGGCACTGGAGTGTTCTAAGAGAAGCAGAAGATTCGATCAGAAAGCAATACCTACGAGGCATTCCCTTAACCCCGAGGAATGCTCCTGGTAAAGAATACTGTGGTTTTGTGTGTTTTCTGTACAGGAGGCCTTATAAAACATGTCGGATAGGGTGCAGCAGTCTGTTTCCAGGATGTGTCTGTGAGAGAATTGCTTACCCTTGGCTTTGCAGCCAACCACAGTGCCTTTCGTGGCACTTAATTACACAGAGGCTGGAGGGGAGTGTTTACTTCTGGAGCCAGGCAAGGCCAGGGCCTGCGGCCCATATATGGGTGAATTCCTAACTGCCAGAGAACCCCCGAAACAAACAGAGCCAATCCTGTAGACGAGATAACACTGAGTCACTGTGTGTGCCAGTTTTATTTTTTTCAATCGACTGATTAACAACTTATCACTGGTGTCAGAGAAAAATATAAGGCAGATGTCTCATTCTAATTATATGAACCTATGCGATATCACATCTTCTGTGCTGGCCTTTGTCTCAGACATTATTTTGTTACTCAGAGATTTAAAATCTGGATGGTGTTAATAATTGTAAAAATTCTCCCATTTCAGGAAGTAAACAACACTTGCTTCTCATTTCCTACGTTGCTTCCAACAAATGTCAGGAAAACACAAAATGTTATGCTTGGTGGGCACCCAGAAAGGTACCAGAAAGTGTACACACATACATCCTGCAAAGGAAGCTCATACGCCAGCGCTTTCTAGAGAACAAACTTGTATCCCACACGAACGGGTAGAAGGACTTTGATTGCCAGCAGAGGAAGCTGGGGAAGCTTCTACCACAGTGTTGCTTTAGCAGACTTGCCAGCACATTCTCTCACACTCTCAAACTGCAGCAGACTGTGCCAGTCAGGGGATCCTGCACTGGCCGTCCCCCCCACCCCCCACAGCTGGAGCCCCCCTCCACCCAGCCTCCGTATTCCGCAGACTCTAAGTCGGCCTCTCGGCAGCACTCAGAAGAGCACACAGCTATGCTTCTGAGAACCCACAGAGAGTGGTAGTTCTCAAACCTCGGGGCACGTTAGAACCATCACCGGCATTTTTAAAATACTGATATCCTGGTTCCTCCCACAACCAAAATTTCCAATTCAGTTGGCCTAGGATAAGAATTTCGTATATGTTTTTTAAAGGTTTTCAGATAATTCTAAGGTAGAGCCAGGCCTAGAAAATTCTGGATTAGGCATTTCCCTCCAGGAACCAGCTGTCAAGATAAATGTAACTGTATCTTTTTTTTTCTTATCAGAGCACTTTTTATTCTAGCATCTACTATTACTTTGCCATTCTATTTTTCTATACTTCACATAAGGAATATTTTCAATTCCTTTAATCCATGCTTCTTTATTATAAGTCGGTATAAAAATGTAATAGTTTCTTTTTTTCTTTTTAATTCAAATCCAAGTTAGTTAACATATAGTTTAATAATTTCAGGAATAGAATTTAGTGACTCGTCCCCTACATATAACATCCAGTGCTCAACGAGTGTCCTCCTTAATGCCTATCACCCATTTAGCCCATCCCCCACCCAACACCCCTCCAGCAACCCTCAGTTTATTCTCCATATTTAAGAGTCTCTTATGGTTTATCTCCCTCTCTGTTTTTGCGTTATTTTAGCGTCCCTTCCCCTATGTTCATCTGTTTTGTGTCTAAATTCCACATATGAGTGAAGTCATATGATATTTGTCTTTCTCTGACTAACTTTGCTTAGCATAATACCCTCTAGTTCCATTCACATAGTTGCAAATGGCAAGATTTCATTCTTTTTGATTGCTGAGTCCATTGTATATATTTATATATACCACATCTTCTTTATCCATTCATCAGATGTAACTGTATCCTTAATTAGCCATGTAAATATTTATTTTATTAAGTACTTTATTTCTTCTCAGTACTTTGGTCATGAAACTGTAATTCTTAGCCTTTAAGGTACCTGCACACATCCAAATGTATTTTATTATTTTTACTAGCACCCTCCTAGGTATAGGAAATACTGCTTCTTCAAAGCAGTGAGACCGCATGAGGACAGAGGCTCAGGCCGTCTTGTTCTCTTCTATTTCCCCAGGGCCTAGAGCCCAAGAAGATACTCAAAAAATTATTTGTTGAAGGGGTAAATGAATGAACAGACAAAGCTGAGACCATATTATTGGGCTCCTGAAGTCAAACGTATTGAATGATAGACTCTGGTCGAAACCTATCTTTACATGTGAGATGAGATGTGATGTGAGTCTAATCAGATAAGTGATAACAAAGGTAAATGTCAGGTCCTGTTCTTCAGCCCAAGGGCACAGGCACAGAAGACACCAAACATGTTTTCAGAAATGCATGAAAAGAATTTAGCAGTTACTCCAAAAGATAGTTCTAGCCCCAGATCATATTAATAGATGTAGGGTCTAGAATGTTGGAGGCCATCATTCCATTTTTGTCATTTTCCAGATCATATCTGCAGTGTTATGTGCATTTCTGAATCCAACATCAAGAGCAGGAACAATATAAAAACCAGAGTATATTTGGAAAAGACTCCTAGGATATGGGTAGAAACTGAACCATGTCATAAGGAGAATGGTTGGAGAACTGGAGAATTTTTGCTTGGAGAAACTTGGGTCTGTGAGACTTATCTATTTACCTGAAGAGTTATCATTGGGAAGACAGGCTAGATTTATTCAATATGACCCCCAAAGAATTGGGCTAAGACCAAAGCTACCCCCAAACGGATTATGGAATGGGCTGTCTTGCATAGAGTACATTCTCTGTTGCTAGAAGTATTCTGTATTTCTGTATGTCATACAGATGTCTGTATGTCGATGATGTTGTGGAGGGCCACTGAGGGTCTTGTTTAAATGCTGATACTGGTTCAGTTCACCTGGAGTGGAGACTGCTCTCTTCTGCATTTCTAGCAAGCTCTCAGGTGATGTTGACTCAATGGCTTTCAAGGTAAGTTCTAAGCCTGAGACTCTCGTTTTTATAAAATAGATACATGTCCTCTCCTACATGAACTCCATTTCCTTTGACGTCTAGGTGTGGTCCTGTTGCAACAAGTTGTGAAGAGAGACCTTTGGGAAACCTCCCTTATGAAGCCAAAGTCCCCCAGGAATGCCATATAATGATTTTTCCACATGGAGGAACAGAAAGGAATAATACACTGTGGTCATTGTTCTTAATTAAGAGCTCCGAAGGTTACTGTTCTCTTTCCCGAAAAATGAACTACATGTTTGCACAGATGGAGAATGAGTAACATCTGTAAAATCTTTCTTGTTCCTTTTTACCTTGTATATCTATATAGACAGATGAGGGAGAAACTTGTAACTTTGCCTCCCAAATAAGGCAAAAGGAAATTTTAAGTGCATTTCCCCCTGGCTTCATCGATTTCTGTCCCAATTAAATGGGTCAGAACACACTCTCCTTTTGCTGGAAACATCCCAGTAGCCTCTTCAAGGGCTTGGATAAGAGCTGGGGACAGAATCCTTCTGTTACCCACCACCTTCCCATGTCTGGCAGGGACTGCAGCCTGCACGTCCCTCCCCAATATTGTTTTTCCTTTTTCCCCTTGTTATTGAGCCTCTGATTCTTAGCTAGGCATGTGACTTCCCAGAGGGAAAAAGATCCTAGTTCCTAAATTCCTTTACTTATTTTCCTGACCCCTCTTTCAAATACCAATAATGATAGAAAATAACGTTTCACTTGGGAACTACATAGTGATATAAACATTTTTAATGAAGCATTGTCATTTTATCCAGGATGTTGAAAAGAGCACATTGTGGTACAAGGGGCAGTGAGATGAACAAGGGCTGGAGGAAGAAGAAGTTGCATTTGACCCTGGAGTTCCTGCAGAAGTTCATGATCACGAATCTCCCCGTCTATCAGGGGTGTAAGGGTTGGGATTCAAAGGAGTGACTGGTGGAAAGGGTAGCAGGGGGACTATAGTAGTTTGCCTGCTCGTTGGTGGCTTCCTCTGATAAAACAAAAATCAAGACAAAAATATATTTATAAGAACTCAATATATTAACATCACATAGCTGTTACCTACATAACAAAAAATATCTTAACATTTATATAGGTAAGGAGGGGATGAATTTTCAGCTAATACCAATGAGGTTTTTTTTGTTCCGTTAACTTATTACCAACTTTCTCTACTTCTCTCTGT
This sequence comes from Cryptoprocta ferox, assembly GCA_028646485.1. Classification (NCBI taxonomy): domain Eukaryota; kingdom Metazoa; phylum Chordata; class Mammalia; order Carnivora; family Eupleridae; genus Cryptoprocta; species Cryptoprocta ferox. The sequence goes on along the minus strand of CM053567.1, from coordinate 133,951,323 downwards.
GTGTATGACAGTTAATCAGTGGAATTTCAAATGTTTTTATTTGATCTTTTTTTAAATGTTTATTTATTTTTGAGAGAATGCAAGCAGGAGAGGGGCAGAGAGAGGGGGACAGAGGATCCAAAGTGGGCTTTGGACTGACAGCAGAGAGCTCAATGCAGGGCTTGATCTCATGAACTGTGAGATCATGACCTGAGCCAAAGTTGGATGCTCAACTGACTGAGGCACCTAAGCACCCCTTTATTTGATTTTTAAAAAGAAAATCAAGTATTCTCTTTCGAACCTGGTTGTTTCAGCTAATACTCCCAGGGGGAACAACTAGAAATTCTATTAAGCATTTCTGAAGCTTGCCGAGTTCTAAGAAAGGAAGGCTTCTGGACTCAAGATTGGCAAGACTCTCAAGAAGGCATTTTCTCTACTCTTCTCAAGGCAATCGACAATGCCAAAAGTAGTGGTAAAAGGCTGAGAAATTGAGCAGAACGTTCTACCGGGATGGGTGATAGAAGTTCAAGTTTGGGAGCTGCCAGAGAGAAGGCAACTTAGTAAGTGTAACCAAGTTTGTGACTGGAACCCCAGGGACCTCATGCTGGGGGTACAAGTGAACTAGGGGGACTTGGTGTAGTCATCTCAGTCTCCAACTGGAATGAGCTTCTCTGTGAATGTCATGCTCATAGCTATATGCCCAAGAGAAACAAAAGTAAATCTTCTCTGGAGAAAGACAACTTCATCCAGAACCTCAGTTGTCTCTACAACTTTTACAAACAATATTTATTGCTCAATCAAAAATAACCAGGCTTAAAAAAAAAAAAGGATCCAAAGTCAATGTTGTGGGGGAACAAGACTCAACTGACAAGGGAAAGAAAAAAGTAGATCATAGAAACACACCCTCAGGAGATCCAAAAAAAGTGGAATTATTGGACACTGAGCCTGGGTGGCTCAGTCCATTAGGCATCCAACTGTTGATTTTGCCTCAGGTTATGATCCCAGGGTTGTGGTACTAAGCCCTGCATCGGGTTCCATGCTCAGCATGCTTAAGATTCTCTTTCTCTCCCTCTGCCCCTCTCCCTCACTTGCACTCTCTCTCTAAAAAATAAAAATAAATAAATAAATAAATAATAAAATTTTAAAAAAAGAATTTAATTGATTACTTTAACATCCAATAAAATACAACTGAAGACAGAATTGGTGAACAGAAGATAGATCAGAAGAAAATATTCATAGTGAGCAAAAGAAAGGGATGGAAAATATAGAAAATAGCATAAGAGACATATGAGAGTCCATGTAAAGGTTGGATGTGTATATGGAGTTTGAGTACAAAGACAATAGTGCAGATGGAAACTTTAATCAGATAATGGCTAATAATTTTGAGAAAAAGTGAAAGATTCAATAAGCACCAAATAAGATAAATACAAACAACTACACATTACAGCAAAACTTTTGAAAACCAGAAACAAACAAGTTTTAGAGATATTTTAAAAATCAAAGTTAAGTGGATTTTAAATGAATGTTTTCTTTCCTAAGACAATTTCATTCTCAAATATTTTTAGTAGGAAACATGCGATGACAGTTTGAGAGAACTGTTAGCTTATTATCTTCAACATTTTCAAGAAATTATAACACTTTTCAAATAGATTTGCAAGTTTTAGTTCTTTCATTAATTAGCAATTCTGTTAGTATTTCTGAACATTCTTTGGTCCCAAATGATTTAAAGCTTTATTAAAAATAAGAAATAAATGGGAAATTAGCCAGTATTGTGATGACAAAACTCTCAAATACATTCACATTTCCTTGCTTTTCCCCTTATTTTCCTGAACCTTCACCTTCACTCTTCTTTCAAGTCTTGATAATGATAGAAAAGTCACGAATGAAAACTTACACAGATATTCAAGAGTTTATATAAGCTCTGAAGGTACTGCAAGAGAAAACAAAGTTACATGGCATTTAATTGTTAGGAAATTTTATACTTTTGAAAGCTCTGGAAAAAAATGAGACACTTCTAAGAAGAAATCACAAAATTGCTTTAACGTCTGTCAATAATAAAGAAGCTTGTAATGTAAACTGGACACTCACACAGAAGAGAAGCCAATTAGGAGTTAGCAGAGATGAATAACGATACAGAAATGTTCCAGATATTAACTCTACTGAAAAAACAACCAGAGGCCCTAGAGACACAGGGATTTATCTCTGCCTTTCTAGTCAGACTACAAAAGGAAAAGGAGATTGAAAGCTAAACTGGGGAGCAGAGAGTTGTGTGCTTTGGCAGATACTCCACGCATCTTTAGGAAGCAAGCAATATACCAAGAGGCCACAATCTATAGACCAAAACCTATGCTAAAGACAATTACTGAAAATAAATATAAAATTATCTTTGAACTTGCTTGGCCAAAGAAGTAGAAATTTGTTAGTTGAGATAAAGGCCTCTAAAGGGAATTACTACATGTAACTTTTTCTGAGGAATTTTGAATATTATAATGACATATTTAAATTAGTTGTCAGAGGGAAGCAGAAATAGTCTATAAAGGATAATTCTCCATGGAGCCTCTGAAAAGTAAAGATATAATGTTATGCAAAACAGATATTCTGGCAATTTCTGGGTTCTAATTAATTGATCTTATTTTAACCAGATTATGCTAAACTTGAAAAGGTTTCATGATTTATGTTATCCCCTAATTTGCAAAAGAATGTAAACGAGTTGTATATTGAGAAGGCTGCTGTTGGGTGTAAACAAGTTGTATATTGAGAAGGGTGGCAATGCCTCTCCCAGCTGGTAGGGACGGCCTACTCCCAGCTCTGACAGTCAGCCTCTTTCCTGTGCGTTCCCTTAGGTTGTCAGTTTTTACCTTGGGGAAAAATCTTACAATCATACTTTAAGTTCCTGAAAATATTACTTCTTGAAAATATCAAATATTTTCTCCCTAAATCATGTCTTTTTGGAGACATCAAACATTCTTAATTTATGTTGTTGTTTTTTTTAAGAGCAATTACCTTCCAGTTTAAGAAATGATGGTAGGGAATTCCAGAATGAAATTCTTGTACCTGTGAAAATGGAGAGGCAGAGTGTGGAGACTGAACAAATAGTTATGAGAACAACAGTAACAAATTAGGACATTTAGACTCTGAGTTCCTTGAAGGCAGGGACTGGGTTTTGTCATTTATGTAATCCTGGCACCTGGCATGGTTGCCCCTGTCTTTTGGATGTTCAGGAAAACTTTGTTTATAGACTTGAGTGAATGAATCTTGCATATGTTAACATCAGTCACTGTTCCTTTTTAATACCAGGAATATTATCTTCGATCATTCTCTCAGCCCACTGACGTCTTTGTTTACAATAACAATATGAGCTCTAGTCTTGCTTAACTGGTCCTGGTGGTCTTAGTTTATCAAGGGCTTCTCTGGAGTAAACACAGTTGGACACTGACCCTGGTGCACTCAGTTGGGCCATGCTTCCCAAGCTTGCCAGCCCAGTGAAGTAATCACCTGGAGAGTTTCTAATAATCCTGATGCCTGGGTCATGGCCCCAGACCAATTAAGTCAGATTTTGGGGATGGGACCGAGATATCAGGACTTTTTAAAGTTTTCCAAGCCATTCCAAAGCGCAGTCACCATTGAGAATCACTGCTCTCCTTGGAGGCCAGGAGATCTTGCCCACTGTGCTTGACTCACGTCTCTTTTTCTAACAGGGCCTTTTAAAATAAGTTGGGGACACCTGAGTGGCTCAGTTGGTTAACCGTCCATCTTCGGCTCAGGTCATGATCTCACTGTTCATTAGTTCAAGCCCCACATCAGTCTCTGTGCTGACAGCTCGGAGCCTGAAGCCTGCTTCAGATTCTGTCTGTCTCTCTCTGTCTCTCTCTCTCTCTCTCTCATCCCCAGCTCTCACTCTGTCTCTCTCTCTCTCAAAACTAAATAAACATTAAAAAATATTTTAATAGGTTAAAAGACCTGCTTTCAGCTCCAAAGAAACTTGAAATGGTGATTGTAGCTTTGACTCCACTCATAAATTTTTGTTTGGTTGTTTGTTTTTGTTTTAGGATTGAGTATAACTAAAAGTTCAGAATGCTAAACCAAGGCTGATTTGTAGAATAGACATTAAAAAGTTACTTACTGGTCTACAATGAGCTATAGCCAAAAGGAAAGTGATCAGAAGCACCACCTTCATCTTTTAGTTCTATCTACAAATAAAACAAGAGAATTATTTCATTTATTTTTTTAAGTTTATTTGTTTATATTGAGAGAGAATGTGCACACACGCACAGGAGAAGGGCAGAGAGAGAGGGCGGGGGGCGGGCGGGGGAATCCCAAGCTGACAGCATGGAGCCCGATACGGGGCTCGAGCTCACAAGCTGTGAAATCATGACCTGAGCTGAAGTTGGATGCTTAACCAACTGAGCCACCCAGTGTCCTGAGAATTATTTCTTAACTTAGAAAATAGGAAGCCCTTTCCTGCTCAGGTGGCATGACACTGATCAGGAAAGGATATATAGATTAGAGATTCTGGAGAATATTAAACAATTGGAATACAGATTATGATTTAAACATCTTAAGCATGATGTGTGCCCCAATTCAGGATCTATATCACACACATCCACAAACACACACATACATTCAAGTACAGTATAAAACATTTAATGCTTATTGGGAATATTTTCCAAGTAAGTTTAAAATAGCATTGGTCTATTCTATTAACTGCTTATAACAACCGGGTTTGGTTTTTTTTTTTTAACATTTTAGTGGTTATTCTAGTTTTTTTAAGTTTATTTATTTATTTTAAGAGAGAAAGACAGCATGGGAGAGGGGCAGAGAGAGACGGAGAGAGAGATCCCAAGCAGGCTCCGTGCTGTCAGCACAGAACCTGATGCTGGGCTTGAACTCACAAACTATGAGATCATGACCTGAGCCAAAACCAAGAGTTGGACGCTTAATCAATTGAACCACTCAGACACCCCAAAAACAGTTTTTAAAATGTTTACCATTTCATTTGATTCTTTTTTTTTAATGTTTATTTTTAAGGAGAGAGAGAGTGCATGCCTGTGCATGAGCAGGGGAGGGTCAGAGAGAGAGGGAAACAGAGGATACAAGTAGGCTCCGTGCTGTCAGCACAGAGCCACATGCAGGGCTAGAACTTGAACAGTGAGATCATGACCTGAGCCTATGGCCTAACTGATTGAGCCACCCAGGTGCTCCCATTTCATTTCATTCTTACAATGACTTTGATAAGTAGATATCATTAGTATAATATCCATTTAGAAGTAGGTATTTGTCCTGTTTACACCTATATATCAAGATGTAGATTGTTTACTTGATACATTAGTAAATTCCCATAGTAAAATCTGTTTTCTGCTGTATCATGGCAACTTTTACTTCAATCATTTTCATTTTTTATGAAAATAAGAAAACTTCCAAAATGTTAATAACACACCTTTTGGGGCACCTGGGTGGCTCAGTCAGTTGAGCATCTAACTCTGGATTTCACCTCAGGTCATGATTCCAGGGTTGTGGGATCAAGCTTTGTGTGAGGCTCCGTGCTGAGCATGGAGGCTGCTTAAGATTCTCTCTCTCCCTCTGCACCTCTTCCCCCACCTCCGCTCATGCTCTCTCTCTGTCTCTAAAATAAAATAAAATAAAATAAAATAAAATAAAATAAAATAAAATATTAATACCCCTTTCAAATGCTATACAAAATGTCTTTTTTTTATTGTTCTGAGGGAAGAGAAGAGAAATCAGGGATTCTGAAGAGAAACACAATTGCTGTATTTCTCCATAAGCAAAGTACTAAAATTTTCATCAAGAATATATTAACTGATTCATTTTTGTGAGTAAAAAATGTCATTCTTGGTAAGTGCTTATTATAAAAATTCTGCCATTTGAAATACCTTTTACAAAAAAATAAATGTAGTTTTAAAATAAATCAAGACAGAAAATAACAACACATACCAATAATCTTAGATCTGCAAAATATCATAAGAGAATATACCCTGAACAAAACTGCCAACAGTTGATTAAAAAATCCATCTTAAAGCATTAAACAGTAGTTGAAATGGGAAGAGAAACTTCAAGAGGATGATATGAAGACTAAGTTTATGTAAATATTATTGCCTACTAGAAATGCTTACATCCGTATGTTCCCTTCTTAAAAACTGTTGCCGTTCCCCCCATTTTTCCTCATATACATTGCTAAAAATATTGCAAATATACGTTTGCAAAATGATTTTAAACAGTTCACTTATATAGAAGTTGTGTCACTGTTCTTTTTCTGTAATTTGTTTTCAGTCACTATTTTAACACCCCAATATAACCCAGATCAAACATCAGAGTAACATATTTAAAGTAAATATGCAATGTGATTATATAAGACAATATTTACAGAATCAATAAAAACATATGCCATGACTATAAAAGTGAATTAAAATGTTATTGTCAATAAATTAAACTGAATTCTTTAATTCTCAAATTTTCCAGTCATCTGTATCTTTTAAGAGATAATATAATTTATAATTAAAAGGGTATTACCTTGTACACCAGAAAAAAATGAAATGTCCAATATCACTAAGATTATCTTGAAGTCTCGTTTTCACATGATCTGGGTAATCACAAGATATTTATATATGTAGATATTAATGACGTGTAATATCAGCACATTAAAAAAATGAGTTCTGATGATCCTCGTTTACATAGGGGTGGGATGGGTATTTCCCTTGGAGGCCAATACCTCATTCTTTGTGGGGCTAAGTCCCTTGTCTCTGATCATAATACATTTTTGTGGTTATTCATGAGACATGAAGAATTCTTTCAGGAGACTCTAGGGTTTTGTTAATGAACAATGAGAATGAATAATTACAACAACTAGTAAAGTACCATCATGTATTAGTAGTTTGGTTAGGAGATGCCCCTTGAGGATATCTACTTAAAAGATTTAAAATAAATCCACTGAAATTTGCATGCATCATGCGTTTGCAGAGGAAGTCTTGTTCCACCATCTCATTCACTGGGGAGACAGAGGCTTTTGACCTGAGTAACACTTGGGTCATTGATGTGTTTCCTATCTGTGTTATCTGAGTGGATTTAGTGGTATTATAAACCACTGGATGCTTACTGGCTAAGGCTGGCACACAGGTAAGTTTTTCTGAGCTTAGGAGACATGACTAAGTCAAGAAGCTGTTCTGTAAAAAACTTTATTAAAAAGAAGAAGCTGTTCTGCTTTGGTAATCTATGTTTTCTTCAAAATAAAAAGATAAAGGTGTACTTAGTTTCTGAACAAAATTCATTTCATCTCATAAAACCAACATAGGCCCCTCCGAAAATTTAGGACTACATAGAAAAGAGCTCCAATTTAGCAATTTCACTCCTAGGTATATTCAAGAGAATTAAAAAGTATACACCTATATAAAAACTGGTAAACGAAGGTTCATAGCAGCATTATCCATAATAACCAAAAAGTGGAAACATTGAAAATGCCCATCAACTGATGAACAGGTAAACAATTTGTGGTACAGTCACAAAACGGAATGTTATTTTGTCAAGAAAAAGGAATGGCATGATATATTCAAAAGGCTGAAAGAAAAACACTTCCAACCAAGAATACTGTACCTGGCAAAGTGATTCAGAATTGAAGGAGAGATAAAGAGGTTTCCAGAGAAGCAAAAGCTAAAGGAAGTTATCACCACTAAACGAGCCTTATGAGAAATGTTTATCCCAAGGTGAGGAGAATTTGCTGAGTAATATTCAGGAGACCACTTTAGAGTAAAGATAATTCTGATGCTGATATTCCAAAGGATGACGTTGGATCACGAAATACCCCCTTTCTCTTTAATTCTAAGGTGAATGATGCCAAACTATGACATTTTCTGCTCTTCAATTCCAGATGTCTTACTGCTTTATATGTATCTTTATAAGAAATCCCCACCCCCAACAGCTTACTTGAGTTAGTCCCTTTCAAACAAAAGACCCCAGGAAAAAAGGATATTTTTAAAATTTGATAATTCATTTAAGTTCTTTTAAAAATATTTGTTTGTTTGTTTGTTTAGAGCATGAGCAGGGGAAGGGCAAAGAGAGAGGGAGAGAGAGAATCCCAAGCAGGTTCTGCACAGTCAGTGGCCCAACACAGGGCTCTAACCCACGAACCATGAGATCATGACCTGAGCCAAAATCAAAAGTTGGATGCTTAATCGACTGAGCCACCCAGGTGCCCCAGCTTATTTAAATTCTTAAACTACAGACTACTGACATGTTTCCCAACAGAGACAATAGGGAATAAATATAATATTATATTAATTAATCCCCAGATGAATTATATCTAAAGAGACATTTATTGATTAGTAAGGGCTCATAACTATATTATTCTCCAAGTAAAATATGGAAAGTGAAACATAGAGACAATGCACATTTGTGAGAGAATAAACTCAAATCAGTTGGAGGTCTTGGTCTCCACCGAGGTGGAAGGTGGAGGTAGGAATGACAATGCATATAGGGGAGAACCGTGAGAATTTCAGTAGAAGGACATTGAGGCTGGGACTGAGATGTGGGATAGGGAGTCTTTGACATCTAACAGTGGTTCCCAAGTGACAGTGCATGGACAGCCTACCTCAGATTTATCTGGGGAGCTTTAACCATCTATGGAGGGGCGGAGAGTTATGGTTCTCCCCGAAGATGTCCAGACCCTAATCCCTTGAAAGTGTGAATATGTTTCCTTATGTGGCAAAAGGGAGTTTGCAGCTATGATTTAGTTAAGGACTTGAGATGTTGAGATCATCCTGCAGTACCCAGATGGGCTAAATGTAATCATAAAAGCCCTTAAAAGTAGAGGAGGGAGGCAGAAGAGGAGGTCAGAGTGAAGCAGGGTCCAGAGGGCTCATCCTGCCATTGCTGCCTCTGCAGATAGGAAGAGGCCGTGAGCCAAGGAATGTGAACTGCAAAAGGCATGGAAGCAAATTCCCCCCTAGAGCCTCCAGAAAGGAAGGCAGCCCAGCAGAGACTTTGATTTTAGCCCAGTGATACTTAGTTGGATTTCTGTCCTACAGAACTGGAAGATAATAAATTCATGTTCTTTTTTTAATTTTTTTTTTAACATTTATTTATTATTGAGAAACCGAGAGAGACAGAGCATGAGCAGGAGAGGGGCAGAGAGAAGTGGAGGCTCCAGGCTCTGAGCTGTCAGCACAGAGCCGACTTGGGGCTCCAACCCACAAACTGTGAGATCATGACCTGAGTTGAAGTCAGACGCCTAATCGACTGAGCCACTTAGGCGCCCCAAATTCATGTTGTTTTAAGCCACTGAGGGCGATAATTTGTTACAGCCTCAATAGGAAATGAGCACACCATCTACACCCCATCCTCGGTGATTCTGATTCAGCATTTTTTACAAAGCTGATATTTGTCCAGGTTTGGAGAATCTTGCTTCTAAGCTTTAAATATGGCTTTGAATCCACTTCGGAGAATGGATTTAGGGAATGTAATCAGTGTGGTTTTACCTCTTATCTTTGGAGATCTTGTTTTTCTAAAGCATGTCCAAACAGTCTGCCTGATGGAGGAGAGCGTTAGCGTGGCAAAGGGACCAGGAAATCCAGAAATTACATTCTATGTATTCTCATTTTAAGTGAATTTGGAAAATGTGTTATTGCTTCACAGAGCTCTGTTATGTTTGCTCTCTCCTTCATGCTACAGTTAATTACAAACTTACCTCTTGTCTTGGGAGAAGAGATTAAGTTTTGAAATTCTCTGTTATAGTTAAAACACCTTTTATTTCACCAGCTTCTAGGTGGCCCAGTCAATTAAGCATTTGACTTCAGCTCAGGTCATGATCTCGTGGTTCATGGTTTTCAGCCCCACATCGGGCTCTCTGCCCTCAGTGTGGAGCCTGCTTCCTGTCTCCCTCCCTCTCTGCTCCTCCGCTGTTCAGTCATGTGTGCTCTCTCTCTGTCTCTCAAAACTAAAAATAAACATTAAAAAAAAACCTTTATATTTCAAATTTCAATGTGTGCAGCCAGTATTTGGTAAGCATTTCCTGTGAGCAAGGCTCCAAACCGTCCTTCCCTCCAGGTCGTTCCCCTCAGGGACAGGTCAGCCAGCAATCCAGGGGTTCCCAAAGTGGCAGTTGGCCCCTGATTCTGTGCTCTTACCTCAGAGCAAATCATCCTCGCTATGGGGGTAAACACACTTACAACATAATTAGTGGTTAAAATTGCTGCTTAGCTCAGACACAAGTGCTCATGTTTTATCATTAAAAAAATCCTGAAGTCATATTTTGATGATTATAGTTCCAGCCTCTTTGTCTTCAACTACAACTTTTGCTCTGATTAATGCTCTGATTAAAGTAAAAATAAAACAAAACAGAAACCCTCTAAGGTAGAGGTTTTCAATGTGACCACACATTAGACTTACTTTTTTTAAAAATAATTTTTTTAATATTTATTTATTTACTTATTTATTTGTTTTGTTTATTGTCAAGTTGGTTTCCATGTAACACCTGGTACTCATTCCAACAAATGCCTTCCTTCATGCCCATCACCTCTTTTCCCCTCTCCCCCACCCCCATCAACCCTCAGTTTGTTTTCAGAAAATGTTATTTATTTTTGAGAGACAGCACAAGCAGGGGAGGGGCAGAGAGAGAGGGAGACACAGAATCTGAAGCAGGCTCCAGGCTCTGAGCTGTCAGCACAGAACTTTATGGGGGCTCGAATTCACGAACCATGAGATCATGACCTGAGCCGAAGTCGGATGCTCAACAAACTGAGCCATCCAGGTGGCCCTAGACTTACTTTTTAAAATAATTATTGATGCCAGGTTCCACCCCCACACATTCTGATTCAATTCATCTGGGATTGGGCCCAGGGATCAATTGTTTTTTTAGTACTCTTGCCTTCCTAGATAATTTTAATGTGGAGAACCTCTGTTTTCTAAGGGACTTGAACCCTGGGGTGCCTGTCCTGCCTCCTTTCTTTTGAAATTTGAACCCCTTGAGAATTTCCACTGCTGGTGGTTGCTAGGGCAACCAATCTTATTACTGGAGGAGCCAGCAGGGGGCCCCTTGGCCTCTGCAACATAGTTCCTTCTAAGACTGAGAAAGCTGACAGCTTCCTCTTTGGTTGGAGTGAAGGATTGCCCAGTGATCATGCACTTGCTCCCAGCGGCTCAGGAAATAGTTACGTTACTTCAGGTTCCTCCAAGGAAAGATGTGCAATAATGACAGACCAAACTTTAAATCTGCATGAACTTCTGGCACAGGAAACAGCTGTTAGCTCATGCACTCATTAGGGCCTTATTTGTAGCTCTCCCGAGAAGAATAATCTCCAGCTAGCTTAAGTAGAACACACTTGGAGAACTGATGTTTTGGCGGTGACACTGACAGTGTGGCTCGCACAGCGTAGTCGGGAGATCCCAGCTCTGTTTTCGCTTGCAGATAGGTAGCAGCGACGACAAAACAAGGACGAGAATTCCAGCAAATGCTGTCATGTCCCACCTGACAGATAGGACAAAGCCATTTTCTATGTGTCCTATCAGTAAAATGGTAAATACAGAGAAAATGTTTGAAATGCTTCCTCCCAGACTGGGAGAAAGGCAAACACCCAGTGGGTGAAGCAAACGTTCCCTATTCAGGCTGCAGGGCTCATCTTTAGTCTGAAGCACAAACAGAAATGAGGAAGACAAGGCCTAAGTTGATGTGGGAAGTGTTTACTTGGGAGAGACTTGGCGTTAAAAATGTGGCAAAGCAGGAAAAAGTGAAGAGGCCCTCAGGTCAGATCCTAACTGCCTATATAGAGAGACAGCCCTGATTTGATATAAAGCACTACCAGCAAGATCAATTGTTGTCTGCAGGTGAGGAAGAATTGCACTTGCTCTGCATACAGTACCGTGTGCTGTTACCGTGGGGATCACAGAGACAAGCGACATAGAAATGCCTTATGCAAACTGTAAAGTGCAGTATGAATTTGATGATAGCGATTCATTACCTAGAGGACGTTTGCTGCTCAAAGTGTGGTCTTGAAACCAGATCAGCAGCCTAGGAACTTGCTAGAAATGCTACTGAATGTGTGTGTATGTGTGTGTGTGTGTGTGTATTTTTTTTAAGTTTTTAATATTGTAAATGTACATAACAAAATTTGCCATCTTACCCATTTAAAAATTTTTTTATGTTTTTATTTTATTTTTGAGAGAGAGACAGAGAGAGAGAGAGAGACACCGTGCGAGTTGGGGAGGGGCAGAGAGAGAGGGAGTCACAGAATCTGAAGCAGGTTCCAGTCTCTGAGCTCTCGGCCCAGAGCCTGATGCGGGGCTCGAACTCACGGACCACGAGATCATGACCTGAATTGAAGTCAGACGCTTAACTGAATGAGCCACCCAGGTGCCCCCCATCTTACCCATTTTTAAATGGACAGTTAAGCGGCAGTAGGGACATTTACATGGTTGTGTAACCTTAGCACTCCATTCCAGAACTTTTCCATCTTCCCAAACTGAAACTTTATACCCGGAATATGCTTTTAAACAAGGTCACCAGGCGATTCACACGCACAGAGAGATATAAGAAGCACTAGTCTACGGGACTTCTGGCAGTAGATCCTGTAATAAACTTAATTATAGTTTACTGTTTGTGGACACCATGCTAAGCCTTCTTTATCTCATTTACATTGTATCTCCTTTAATCTTCCAGCAACCTTATGAAGTAGGTACCATCATGAAGTAGGTACCATACATGTCCCCACTTTACGGACAGTATCCTACTCAAGTTTGCACAGCAGGTAAGGGTTGGACCTGGGATATCACATAGCATCTGTGATTCCGGAGTATATGCTTTTTTCCCTCTGGACTTCCTCTGTGCATAGAACGATCCCATCTGGGTGCTTGCATTCAAGAATGCGTGTTGAGGAAGAAAGGTACCTGGGCCAAGTAGAGAAAAGAACTAATATAAGATGCCACTGCAAATAAATCTTTATTTCCATGGTTTCACACAATTCCTACATCTATGACAGAGACTTGGAGAATCTGGGACTCTGCTTTCACAGCATTATTTTATCTCCTCCCTCCAGAAAGTTTACTTTCTTAACCAAGATTTTCTTTCCTTTCTTTGGCATTTTGACCAATCCTCTTTCTCTCTTTTCAGAGCCTTCTGGACCAAGCAGGAAGTTGATGCTGGGGAATTCTGTGCTGGGTAGAATGGCGAGGCCAGGATCACTGATCTCCTACCTCAAACCCCAGTTTCAGGGCTCAGCATGACTCAGGGGTGTAAACTCTGGAAGGTCTGACCTGGCATGTGACTCAGGACTCCTGATCAGTCTCCCTTGCTCATATCTGAAACTGGGAAGCTTACAAAACCAAAAGCTTTTATAATCAGAAAAGATTAATTCCCTATAAGGAAGAAAGACACAATGGAAAATTCCACGGGAAATATCTGAAATTGTCTTACTCTTTGTCAGCAACAAGGAAGTCAGATGTGGCCAGATGGACGCCATGGCTGTATAGCTGGACAAAGCCTCTTGCTCCAGGAAGTGAACACTTAGAGGCTGCCTCTGGTCATTAAAAGCTGTTCAAGAATCACATAAACCAAGACCCAGTCTTCTTAATGATTGTTCAGCACTACTCTAATTGATCAAAGATCAATTAGACAAATGGTTCTCAACGTTGGATGCACAGTAGAATCAATCACTTGTGAAGTTTAAAAAACTTAAAATTCCCTATGCCAAGACCCACACCTAGAGATTCTGACTCAATTGGTCTGAGGTGATGCCCTGGCATTGGTATCTTTAATGTGTATCTAAGGTTGAGAAACACTGAATTAGACAAAGTAGAGCTAATATTCTATCATCTTTTTATTAAAAGTTTATTTATTTATTTTGAGAGAGAGAGAGAGAGAGAGAGAGAGTGCCAGTGGAGGAGAGACAGAGAGAGAGAGAGAGGGAGAGAGAGAATCCCAAGCAGACTCTGTGCTATCAGTGCAGAGCCCAATTCGGGGCTCTATTCCATGACCCTGGGATCCTGACCTGAGCCAAAACCAAGAGTTGGATGCTTAAGTGACTGAGCCACCCAGGTGTCGCTGTCCTATCATCTTTGTATTTGTGGTGCCTAACACAGCATCTGGCACCCCATAAATGTTTATGGAACATGTGTGTGAACAAATGAACTAGTGTTATCACATAAATGACTATTAGTACTTGGGTGGTATGTTATGGGTTTCAAAATACTCTTTTATATGCATCTCTTATTTAAGCCTCATGACTCCCTAGAAAATATCGTTGTAGAATGCCCATTTTACAGATGAAGAAAGTGAGGCTTAATGAGATGAGGTAATTCCCCTTCCTCCAATTCCACAAAACTAATGAACTGTGTTTAACTTGTCTACTCAGAAGTTTAATGACTAGGATGGTTCTCCTCTAGCTCCAATTGTGCCCTAGAAATTCTGCCTGATTGTTTGCTTTGACAAGTATGTAATCTGTCTCATCTACCACTGATGTCTAATTTTCAACAATGCTTCTTAGAGAAAAATTCAAACAAAGAGAGTAAAGAGAATAGTGTAATTAGAACTCCATGTAATCATCAACCAGCCTCAAGAATGATCAACTTAGGGCCAGTGTAATTTCATCCATACTCTCACCCACTGTTTCCTATTTTGAAACATATCCCGGTAAATATTTCAGTATATTTCTCTAAGGACTTGAAAACAAAATATCTTAAGATCATTATCATTCCTAAAAAATTAATAGTAATCCCTGAATATCAGCACATATCTTGTCAGTAGTCACACATCTCAGATCGTCTTTTTTTCTTTTTTACAGTTTCTTTGATTATAGATCCAAATAAATTCTATTCATTACAATTGCTTGATATGGCTCTTAATCCTCTTAATCTGAGGGTTTCTGTTTCATCTCTTTTTGTTTTCTCTCATAATTTGTTGAAGAAACCAGGTCATTTGTCCTGAAGTGTCCCCATCCTGGATTTTCCTTGACTACAAATTCCTGTTGTCATTTAGCACATTCCTCTGGGCCTTATAGTTCCTGTAATTAAAAAAATTTTTTAATGTTTAGTTTTATTTTTGAGGGAGAGAGAGAGAGAGAGAGATTGTGAGTGGGGAAGAGCAGAGAGAGCAGGAGACACAGAATCTGAAGCAGGGTCCACGCTCCGAGCTGTCAGCACAGAGCCCAATGTGGGGCTCCATCCCATGACCCATGGATCATAATCTGAGCTGAAATCAAGAGTCCAGGGCTCCACCAGCTGAGCCACCAGATGCCCCTAGAGCTTGGAGCTCCTGTAGTTTAGTAGGTACCAGAAGTTTGATCAAATTCAGGTTGGATTTTTTTGTTTCCTCAAAACTCCTTTCTAGGTGCTGGAAGGAAAGGGTTTTGCCTGAAGATAAAACCAATAGTCAAGGGCTGGGCAGCCAACACACATAAATTCATGGCTCCGAATTAAGGAGGGTCTTGCAGGAGGGCGGCCATGGTGTGAGTCCAGGTTTAGCCCGGTCTCCCCCCACCCCCATGTCCTGACTTCACCTGTCTGCATTCCTGTCTCTCCTTTCCACTTGGCGCCAAGGGTTCTATGGGAGGCTTCCCTTCCCAGAAGTCAGCATCTTTCTCAGACCAGATTACAGCGCTATTTCTAGCTGGTTGGTGATGAGGGATCAACATTTTCTAGCAGCGACTCAGAGCATTTGCTCAGAGTGACATCTAGTGGCTTTAAAAGTATAATTTATTGAGTGTAGAGGCTCTTTTCTGAAGGGATATTTAAATACGTATTTTTATTGTATTTTTTTCCATTGCAAAAGTATCTCATAAGGATAAGAAAACCTCAAAGGATACTGAATAATAATAGCTTTGGTAAGATTTATTTCCAAAATTTTACTTACAATTTACCTGGTGCACTATGTGAATAGAAAGTGAAAGTCCCACATGAACACATACACCAGGAGTGCCACAGCTAATGGTAAATGATAGAGTATTCTCTTTAATGGTTGCATGGTATTTAGTAGAGCTGTCTGAGGGAGTGCAAAATTTATTTATCCCATCTCTCATTAATAGACTTTGGGGTAGATTTAAGGTTTTTTAATTTAATTTTTATTTTTTTAATGTTTATTTATTTATTTTTGAGAAAGAGTGTGTGAGCGAGGAGAGAGGGCAGAGAGAGGGGAGAGAATTCCAAGCAGGCTCTGCACTGTCAGTGCAGAGCCTGATGTGGGGCTTGATCCCACAAATCATGAGATCACGACCTAAGCCAAAATCAAGCGTCTGATGGAACCGACTGAGCCACCCAAGTGCCCATAAATAATGTTGCCACCAACATCTCTGTGCATATGGTTTTTATACTTTTAAGGGTGTTTCTGAAGATAGTCATCTAGAAGTGGAATTATTAGGTCAAAGAGAATGAGCATTTTTTCACCAACTTATACCTTTACCAACAATGTCTGAGGGTGCCTATTTTCCTATGTGCTCACAACACCACCATAATATCATTTAAGTAAAAATCTATGTGTAGCTTGTTTTTTTAATCTCACTTAAAAAAAAAAAAAAGACTTTCTGTTGCCATGACTAGGTTGGGTTCAGTGTGACCCAGTTTTCTCTGATCAGTAATCTTCCTAGGGACATTTCATGCTGAATTTGTAAACTGATGGTGGATTCCAATTTAGAAACAAGGATATTTTTGGTCCTTATTAATATTTACCAACTCAGATGGTTTATGGAGGGCCTCATGTGTGCCTAGCTGTATGCCAGAAACACAATGATGACTAGAACATGAAACCTGCTTTGTGTTATTAAGGAGCCAATGGAGGCTGGCATGTAAGCCAATCACTGCTGTGAGTGTGTGGTTCAGACTCTTCTGTAAGGAACCCAGATTTGAGATTTTGGAGGTGGGCACAGGCTAGATCATAGAGTTTGGACTGATGTTTCTCAGGGCTGATGTTTCTTGAACTCTGGACACTTTTGTTTTAAAAGAAATCATTATCAAGGCACCTGCTCAGTCAGTTAAGCATCCGACTTCAGCTCAGGTCATGATCTCACAGTTTGTGAGTATGAGCCCCACGTCGGGCTCTGTGCTGACAGCTCGGAGCCTGGAGCCTGCTTCCGATTCTGTGTCTCCCTCTCTCTCTGCCCCTCCCCCACTCATGCTCTGTCTCTCTCTCTCTCTCTGTCTCTCTCTCTCTCTCAAAAGTAAATAAACATCAAAAAATTAAAAATAAAATAAAATAAATCATTACCTCAGTACTGTAATTGAAAAACCAATATCATTTGCCCTGAATATAAGATACCAGAGAAATAAATTTCATAAAAAAAAGAAAGAAAAAAACCCAAATGAGTATATTTGAACTGTTTAAAATTAAAAAAAAAGAAATACAATAATCTAATCTGTTTGGCAAAAAATGTATGCCTAAAATTATCTGCTCTGGGGAGAAAAAAATAAAATGGTTTATAATCAATAAGTAATAAAGAGATTCAGCTCTGTATCATTTATTTTAAGACTACGATGACAGTTATGTGAAGATAATTCTGCTTCTGTTTTTGTGTTAATTCACCACCAAAATCTCAGCACACCTCTGTAGGTATTTAGGGCTACTCCCTGTCTCCTAAAGAGCAGGATCATGAGGAGCTCACATGACCTCCCAGAGTCCACAGCCAAGAGCTGAAATTCAAATCTTCTGACTCCAGATTCTCAGACCAGGCTGATGTTTGACACAAGGGAAAACTTCCTAACATGTACATCTCTCCAAAAACGGAAGCAGGCAGCCTCTAGGAGTGAGGACCACCTCCCTGGAGCATTCTAGCTGGCGCTTGCTACGAATTGGTTTTGAGGTTGCACTTAGAGTGCAAAGTCCCTTATAATTCACAAGAGTCTCTGAGTCTATGACAGGGAAATGGGGAAACGGTTCAAAACAATAACCCAGAGATTGAGGAAGTTAGCCTTTGTTTTAATCATTAAAATACAGATAAAAGAAGGTTTTGAGTTGTATGGAAATAGTCAAATTTAAAGCAATGATTGTTAAAGGTTTATGGAATGTTAATTATACCTGCATGTGTGTTCTACTTCCAGCAGCAGTAGTAATTGTTTAAAAAACAACAAAACCCCAAAATACTTATTCACGAATTGAGGACATGTCAAAATCCCCAAACAGAAAAAGACTTTCCTGATTAGTAGTATATTCTTAGAAAACAATGTTTTGGGGAAGTATGAGCACTTTCTAAAATTATCCTTCCATTTTGATTAACATGGCTAAACTTTAATTCCTTGGATAGTCAATGTTTTGGGTTATTTATTGGGTTATTTATTGCAATTATCCCCAAAGTTAGTGGCTTAAAATAACAATAACCATTTATTATATTTCACAATTCTGCGAGCTAATGGTGCTCAACTGGGCGATTCTTCTGCTCCATCTGTTATCAGCTGGGGCTGCCACTGGCTGGGCTGGAACATCCAGCAAACCTAACTTTGCTTAGTTACAGGGGTGTTCCTCACGTTCTTTGGCTATGGTATTGACAGCACAAAACGTTTATGGATTTGGTTTAAATGACTCATTTCTGTGTGAACTTTTAAGAACTACCATTTGTCAGGGTGCCTCGGTGGCTCAGTCAGTTAAGAGTCTGACTTTAGCTCAGCCCATGATCTCACGTTTTGTGAGTTCGAGCCCCGCATCGAGCTCTGTGCTGACAGCTCAGAGCCTGGAGCCTGCTTTGGATTCTGGGTCTCCAGCTCTCTCTGCCCCTCCCCTGCTCATGCTCTCTCTCTCAAAAATAAATAAACATTTTTAAAAAATTAAAAGAATACCACTTGTCAAATTTTGGTGCCGTATCAAAGAAGATTGTTTGATGACACACAATTAGCTGAAAAGACTATTAAAATACTCCATACTTTTTCAATTACATATCTATAGGAGGCTGGATTTTTCTTATATACCTCAACCAACGAAACACATCACAGCAGGTTGCCTACAGAAGCAGGTTATGATAATCCAACTGTCTTCTATTAAGCCAGGCATTGAAGAGATTTTCAGATATGTAAAACAATGCTACTCTTCTCACTATTTTTTTTTTTTGGTGATATATAGTTACTCTTCTTTAAAATATGTTACTTATTATCAATTATTGGTTTTGATAATTCAGTATAGTTCAGTAAGTTTAGAAAGCTGTGTGATAGGAACATGGGATCTCTCTGCATTATTTAACTTCTTACAGTCTATAATTAGTTCAAAATAAAAAGTTTAAAAATATCTTACTTAAGTGCACATTTAATAGATATATTGTTATATTTAATAAGTATCTTAAAAACTTCTCAGTTTCAATTTCTAATACAGTAAACAGTGATGGATATAACCCACCTAAGGAAAAGCTCTTTGGGATCTTCAATAATTTTTAACAGTGTAAAAGGGTCCTGTGATCAAAAACTTTGACGATCACTGCAATACAGGTAATGGAGAAGGTGAGGAGACTGGCAAGAGATAATATTGCTTAGACTAGGGAGATAGCAATGGAGGAGTAAGAGGAGATTCAATTCTGGGTGTGTTTTGAAGGTGGAGTCAACAAGATTTGCTGATAGATTGGATGTGGAAAATGAGAAAAAGAAGTCAAGTTTTTGTTTTTGTTGTTTTTTGCATAAGGAAATTGGTAGGATGAAACTGACATGTAATCAGATTGCAAAGATCATAAGAGGAACAGATTTGGGGGGAATATAAGGAGTTTATTTTGTAAATGTTAAGTTTTGAATGCTTATTAAACCTCCAAGTGAATTATGTGTTTGGTCTGCCTCCATCAGTCTGTTAATACTACGTGGGGGTATTTACAGTTTCCTCATCTTAGATCTCAATTGTTGGGTTTCTGAATTGGTGTCTCATACTTACAGTTAATGTAAAAATCAGTTAAAGTGTTACCAAATAATCACCCTTCACTATTGCAGGATAAACCAATTAGTTCAGCAGGACTCAAGCCTGGCTGAACGTTAGAATCACCTGGGGAACATTTTTTTTTTATTACGTTTATTTATTTATCTTGAGAGAGATAGAGGGAACACAAGCAGGGGAGGGGCAGAGAGAGAGAGAGAGAGAGAGAGAGAGAGAGAGAGAATTCCAAGCAGGCTCGGTGCTGTCAGTGCAGAGCCCAATGTGGGGCTCGAACTCACAAACTGCGAGATCATGACCTGAGCCTAAGGTGGATACTTAACAGACTGAGCCACCCAGGCACCACATCACCTGGGGAATATTTAAAACATACCCATAGTATGGCCTCTTACCCAGAGATTTTGATTAATCCATCTGGAGCAGGGCCCAGGCATCCTATGTTTTAAAAGCTCCTTAAATGATTTTAATTAGCAGTTAAGGCCATATCACTGGATAAGAAGCATGATTTTGCTATTTCTTCCTAGCACAATGTAAAAATTCCTTTTAAATTAAAACTCCCTTGAAACAAACTCCCTATTAAATATTCACTATGCTAATCAAGAAAGGAAATTTTTTTCTGAGCCTTGAGTGTGCACATACATAGGACTTGCCCACTGGGGGACAGCGAGCCAGAGGGTGTAAGATAGCAAACAGTGAGCACCCCTGATGAAGGAGCCAGAGCAACTGCTTCCCAGAAAACTGGCTAGGATGAGCAGAAGAACAGCCTGATAGGACTCTGTGACTGTGCTATCTAGACTCAGGAAAGGACTTTTGGGTTTAGCAGTGAACCAGTTCTGGATCGACAAGCCACGGACTTGTTTTAACTGACCCATCACTTGTGAAACTTTGTGGCCTTTGCCTTCATAAATCCCTTTGTTTGGAGAAAGAGCATCTTTGTGGGTCATTCTCTGGCATATATCCCTATATATGAGTAAATCCCCAAAGCTCTACTTCATTGTCGCTGACTTATTCTTTGTTTTTGTTTTTTCTGAGTTATTCTTTTGAAGCCTCAGAATATTTGAAGTGGGGGATGTCATGAAATGATATGAAGATAACAAGCGCTTGACTTGTTGAATTTGAACTGTTAGCACAAACGTGTCAGACAGATGTAAACATGAATTCACTAGTATACTTGATCTCTTAGTTACTAATTCACACAAGATAAACAAAAGGTCATATGTATTCACTAAACTGTCTTAACTCTTCTCTGGACTGAACTCACTAATAGAAATAGAGACTTTTCTAGAGTAGTGAAATAAGAAAATAAAAAGTTTTCCAAGAAGCAAGCTATGTTCATTTTCTATGCTGTGGAGCAAATGACCATAAACTTAATGGCTTAAAACAACACACATGTATTATCTAATGGTTTTTGTGGGCTAGGAGTCTGGGCGTGGCTTCACTGCGTCCTCAGCTCAAGGTCTCACACACGTGCAGCTAAGCTGTTGGCTAGCTGTATTTCCATCTGGAGGGTCGATTACATTTGGAAGATTCTGCTCCCAAGCTAAAATTTGTTTCCTTAGAGCTCTGTGTTTGAATACCCTGGCTTTCTGTAGTCACCGGTTGGAAGTCATCTGTAGGTCCTACCAGCCATGCATAGTTCCTCACCATGTGGGTTCCTTCAGTATAGCCAGTTACTTCATCAGGCCAGCAAGGAGGATCTTTTGCTCCAGTCTACTAATAAAAAGTTTTATAGAATGTAATGTAATCACAGGATTAACCCCCATCATATTTGCCATATTCTATTGGTTAGAAGCAAGTCACCACTTCTCCCTGCCTTCACTGGGAAGCATCACATGAAGGCATTTACACCAGGAGGCAGGAAATCATTGAGGGCAGGGGTCACTTTAGACAGTTTGCTACACATGTAAAAGGACAGGAGAACCAGGGCTTGCTTACAGTCAAACCAAAGAGATGACATAGTCCTGGAAAAACTGGAAAGAACGCTGGATGGAGCAGGGATCATGGGTTCTGGTCCTGGCTGTGTCATTAACTAGATTGTTTACCCGGCTGGTCTTCCTGACCTCGATTTCCTTACTTTAAAAATAAAATGAGGTGGGAGATACTACTTAAGAAATGCAGATTAAAAGAGCATTGAAATACCATCATTCGCTGTTAGCAAAAATTACAAATGATCACACTCAAAGCTCATGAGTTTATGGGTGTGCTCAGTCCTAAAAAGCAAGATGCCATTAAAATGTTCACATCTGGGACTCCTGGGTGGCTCAATTAATTAAGCATATGACTCTTGATTTTGGCTCAGGTCATGATCTCTCAGTTCGTGATCCATGCTGAGCCTGCTTGGGATTCTCTCTCTCCCTCTCTCTTTGTCCCTTCCCTGCTTACTCTCCCTCTCTCTCAAAATAAGTAAATAAATTTTAAAAAAATGTTCACTTTGTGTCAGCTTGGCCATGGGGTAACCAGGTATTTGATCAAATGTTATTTTTCAGTATAGCTGACAAGGTTAACATTTGAATTGGTAGACTGAGTAAAGCAGAGTGCCCTCCCTAATGTGGGTGGACCTTATCTTACTCATTGTAGGCCTGGATAGAATAAAAAGCTGAATAAAAAAGAATTCTCTCTCTCTGCTTGACTTTCTTTGAACTGAGACATCTGTCTTCTCCTGCCTTTGGATTCAGACTCAGACTGTTACTTAAACCACTGGTCCCGCTGGTACTTAGGCCTTCACACTGGGCTGGAACCACACCACCGGCTCTCCTGCATCCTCCGGCTTGCTGACTGCAGGTCTTGGGATTTCTCAGCCTCCATAATCATGTGAGCCAATTCCCTGTAGTACATCTTTCAATAGACTAATACAATGCCCTTTGACAAAGTAATCCATTACAAAGTAATCCATTCAAATTTATCTTAAGAAAATGTATAATTCAAAAGACTTTTCATAAAACAAGCTATCCGCACAAAGTTATTAACCATGGTGTTATTTATAATAATGTAAAACTAAAACCAATGCACATGATTAACAACTGGAAAATGGCTAAACAAATTATAGTTCACCCATTTGAAAAAGTATGCAGCCATTAAATTGATAATCACGAGTACTATGTAGCAACACAGGAAAGCGTTTACAATTAGATATGAATTTATTTTTTTAAAAAGCAGAACATTAAATTATATAAACACTATAGTGATAACAAGAAAAAGTAAATAATGAAAACAATCCATATGTTGGAGTCATGGGATTGCATAAACAATTTTTCATAATTTTCCTTTATCAATAAGACATTTTGGGGTGGTCTGCGTGGCTCAGTTAAGCGTCCAACTCTTGGCTCAGGTCATGAACATGCTTCCTGGGTTCAGGCCCCATGTAGGGCTCCCTGTTGACAGTGCAGAGCCTGCTTAGGATTCTCTTTCTCTCTCCCTTTCTCTCTGCCCCTCCACCACTTATGCTCACTCTCTTTCTCAAAATAAATAAATAAATATTTAATAAAAAAATAAGGGACACCTGGGTGGTTCAGACGGTTAAGCATCCGACTTCCATTCAGGTCATGATTTCCTTGTTCGTGAGTTCATCCCTGCATCAGGCTCTCTGCTATCAGCATGGAGCCTGCTTGGGATCCTCTGTACCCCCCTCTCTCTGTCCCTCTCCCCCCCTCTCTCTCTTGCAAAAATAAATAAATATTAAAAAAATAAGACATTTTGTTTTGTATTTTTTTTTAAGTAGGCTTCATGCCCAGCTCATTGCCCAATCTGGGGCTTGAACTCATGGCCCTGAGATCAAGACCAGATGCTTAACCAACTGAACCACTCAGGTGTCCCTCAATACAACATTTTAAAAACAATAAGTTAAAGGTATAAAATGAAAACGAGGGGATTGAATTTTCAGTGATTCTTAACTGGGGTAGACTTCAGAATTTAAAAATATTTATATCTGGATCTTACCTTGTGAAACTTCTGAGATGGGGATGGGCTACCTATATATTTAAACACACACACACACAAAACACACACACACACACACACACAAACAC
The DNA here is from genome assembly GCA_028646485.1 of Cryptoprocta ferox. NCBI lineage: Eukaryota > Metazoa > Chordata > Mammalia > Carnivora > Eupleridae > Cryptoprocta > Cryptoprocta ferox. The sequence continues at coordinate 133,927,497 of CM053567.1, read as the reverse complement.
ACACACACAAACCACATACACCCAAATAGGTGGTTCTGATGCACATTGGGAGGCAAATTCTCAGCATAAAATTCCACATATCTATGGAGAATAAAGGAGCTATTCCAGCAACAAGTACAGGATTGGTTATGAGGCACCATGGGTGATGGACACCAGGCTGCTCTTAGTATGTGCCTGGTTTGCTGCAGCCACTGTCATTAGTGTTTGTGGCTTGTGGGTGACCTGAGGCATGGCCCTCTGAGCAGGACTGCTCAACAAGACGGAAGGCCTCCAGGAACTCATTGATGTCAATGTGGCCATCCTTGTTGAAGTCAATGCTCCGTGCAAGGTCACAGATGCAGTCATCTGTGATGTCGATTTTCATATGAGAGCTGAACAGCTTCCAAGTCTGCCTGAATTCATCCAATGAGATGAACCCTTACCAAAGAGAGGAAGTCACTTCAATTAGTCTAGTTTTCATTATTTTTTCTAAATTTTCTTAAAGTTTATTTATTTTTGAGAGACAGAGAGAGACAGAGTGTGAGTGGGGGAGCGGGGGAGAGAGAGAGAGAGAGAGAGGGAAACACAGAATCCAAAGTGGACTCCAGGGTCTGAGCTGTTAGTGCAAAGAGCGATGCGGGGCTCGAATTCACAAATCAAGAGATCATGACCTGAGCCAAGGTCAGAAGCTTAACTGACTGAGCCACCCAGGTGCCCTGCATGAGTCAATCTAGTTTTCAATCTTCATTTTCCTCTGACATTCTTACAAGGACACCTGCTCCTTACTGTTAAACAGGCAAAGATATCCAAGGCCTTGTATATAGTTTAAATTCCCAAGGGAGTGGCACAAAACCAGTTGATCACCACTGGGAGCAATTTTGTCTCCCTTCTTTGGAGACATTTTCGATTGTCATGACCAGGGTGGGGGTGAGTGTTACTGGGATCTAGTAGATACATGCCAGGGATGCCGCTAAATATTCTACTGTAGTCAGGGTGGACCCCAAAGCAAAGAATTACTCAGGTTAACATGTCAATAGTGCCACTGCTGAGAAACCATGCATTAAGTCATCCCAAACATATAATTTATTTTGCTTATAAAAAGCTTTTGGACCCATACACCTATGGTCAATTGACTTTTTCTTTTTTACAAGGGTTCCAAGACCATTCGATGGAGAAAGAATTGTTTTTTCAACAGATGGCCAGGGACAACTGGATATCCTCATGTAAAGGAATGAAGCTAGACTGCCTATCTTGCACTGCCAACAAAAATTAACTCAAAAAAGGGGCACCTGGGTGGCTCAGTTCGTTAAGCGTCCAACTTCGGCTCACGTCATGATCTCACTGTTTGTGAGTTCAAGCCCCCATCAGATTCTGTGCTGACAGCTCAGAGCCTGGAGCCTACTTTGGATTCTGTCTCCCTCTCTCTGCCCCTCCCCCGCTCTCTCTCTCTTTCTCTCTCAAAAATAAATAAATAATAAAATTTTTTAAAAAATTAACTCAAAATAGATAAAAGACCTAACTCGAAGACCTAAAACTATAAAACTCTTAGAAAAAACCATAGGTATAAATCTTTGTGACCTTGGATTACATAATTGTTTCTTAGACATGACACCAAAAGCACAAACAACAATAAAAAGATAAATTGGACTTTTTTTAATTAAAAAATTTTGTGCATCAAAGGGAACTACCAAAAAAGTGAAAGGGCAACCTATAAATATTTGCAAACCATAGATCTGATAATGGCATATATATATATATATATATGTATATATATATATGTGTATAAAGAACTCTTATAACTCAACAACAAAAAGATGAATTAAAAAAATAGGCAAAGGATTTGAGTAGACATTTCTCCAGAGAGAATATATACAAATTTCCAATAAGCACATGAAAAGATGCTCTATATCATGGTTAATCAAGGAAATGCAAATCAAAACCATGAGATACTGCACACCCAGTAGGATGGCTATAAAAGTGGGGGGGAGTAACAAGTGTTGGCGAAGACATGGAGAAACTGGAACCCTCAAATATTGTTAATAGGAATGTAAAATGGTATAGTCACTGTAGAAAACAGTTTGGCAGTTCCTCAAAAAGTAAAACATAGTTTTATGATATGATTCAGCAATTGTGCTCTTAGAATATATTCAAGGGAGTAAAAAACCGTATGTTCACATAAAAAGTTATATATAAATTTTCACAGTATGAACATTTGGCATGCATAGCAGCCAAAAAATGGAAAGAATCTAAATGTCTATCAACTGTTGAATGGATAAACAAAATGTGGCATATCCATACAATGGAATATTACCCAGCTATAAACAATGAAGAACTTATACATGCTACAACATGGATGAACCTTGAAAACATTATACAAAGTGAAAGAAGCCAGGCACCAAAGGCCACATATATTGTGTAATTCCATTTATAAAAAATGTCCAGACTAGGCAAATCCTTAGAGACAAAAAGTGGATTAATGGTTGCCAGGGGCTGGTGTAGAAGGGACAGGGATGGAAAGTGACTGGGAATGGGTATGGGTTTCTTTTTAGGGTGATGAAATGTTCTGTAGTTAGATAGTGATGATGGTTACACAACCTTTTGAATATACCAAGAATCAGTGAACTGAATATTTTAAATGGGTAAATTATATGGTATGTGAATTACACCTAAAAATAGGAAGAGAAAGAGTAATGATGTTGAAATAAAGCCTTTAGACCACTGGGGGAACAAGGTGAGAGTACACAAGACCTTCCTGTACATTTTTTCATAATTTCTTGTGAATCTGTAATTACCAAAATAAGAAATTTATAAAGAATATGTTGGGAGTGAGATTGTAAAAAGCCTTTCTGCTCTAGACACTTTTCATTACTTTATGGGTATCTTTGATGGGACTATACGGGATACCACATCTTCTAATAATGTTTTTCTGAGAAGTTCTCATTCAGTTTGTCTTCATTCTGTTCTGCCCTACCCCTCTTCTATATGGATTGCTTGTACTGCTCAAATACTTTTCTAGTTTCTGCCATTTATAAGCATAATCATTATTTACTTTGCTCCCAAAGTGCCTGAGTAGAGAGCTAAATAACCAGAAAGAAGACTGAAGGGTGGGAGGTAAAGACTTGCTATGTGTGTCAGAAGTGATAGGATAATGTGTGCCTTTACCTGAATGATCACTGTCTATGATCCTAAAAATGGTCTCCAGATTGGATCGGTTTCGATACAGTGTTTCTAGCAAACTTGACTGTATGTTCTGCAAAAGAAAAGACATTTTTCTTTCTATATCTTATTGCTTAGGCTTGTCCTAACATATAATGAACACACAATCAACCCTGACAATAAGATAAGGTTGAAAAAACCTGAAGATATTTTATCCCCAACCCCTTCAGCCTACCAAATAACCTAAGGGTTTAAGAAGTACCTAGACCATGATGAAAATGTTCTAATACTGACCATGGTGATGGTTGCACATATCTGTGAATATTTTTAAAAAGCCAGTGAATAATACACTTTGGATGAATTGTACGGTATGTGAATTATATCGAAATAAAGCCATTAGAAAAAAAGTACTTAGCCCAAGGCCTCACATATATTAAAGATTCAATATGTATTTATTGAATCAATCCTTCTCTTTATTTTAGTGGGGGAAGTAGAGTAATGCCAAGGAATTCAGCAAACCTGGCTTTGAGTCCCAGTTCTACAATTTAGAAGCTCTGTGAGCAGTGTTCTCATAGGTATAATGGTACTGATAATACCAACCTCATGGGGTAGGTATTTTGATGATAAACTGAGGTAGCATATGTAAGTTACTTAACACAAAATCTGACATATAGAAACCCAACAAATAGTTCCTTTTTCTCATCCATCTTCTTTTTTGGGTTCTCAATATTTGACTATTTCTGATTCAAAGTTCTCCATAAGGTGATTCATGGCCCACAATATGCCTTCACCCACCATTTTCGCACCATTACCTCCTGGTTCAGTTGTTCTTTGGCCAAGTCCCCCAGCCAGGACTTGTACTCCAACGTGTTATCTGTTGAGCTGTTCACCAGCTGTGGCCTCAGCATCCGCCAGGGCAGTCCTAGATGCAACACAGACTCCACAGCTTCTGCCCAGTCACTAAGGGTGATTAAACCTACAGGAAAGAGCTGATTTGTTGACTTTTCACCTATAAGTCTAGTGTCCTGCCCAAGAGTGCATGCCTTTCTATCCAGACATACTTCTTGCTGTCTGTAGGTAATAGAAATAATGGGCACTGTCACTATTTTTGATGGTCAAGGTAGAGTTCACTGGAAACTAGAGTTGCAAGATAAAATACAGGATGTTCAATTAAATATGAATTTCAGACAGACCACATATATGGTCCAAATATTGCACAGGACATAATTATACCTTAAAATTGTTTGTTGTCTATCTATAATTTAAATTTAATTAGGCACACTGTTTTTATTTACTAAACTTGGCAAAACAATTGAAAAGTGACACAACACTCCTGTAAATAATTTCCTAAAACTTTATACACATATACACACACAGAGCATTGGTTGTTGTTATATATATGAACAGATAAGATACATATATATGTATATATACAGATATTATACATGATTATATATGAACAGATATATATTATATAACCACATTATAATGTGTATATACATATACATACATATAAGCATTGGTTGTTGATAGGTATATGAACAGATATTGCTATGCATTTATGACTGTTACTGCTATTTTCTAATAAGGCTATGTGTGATCAATGTCTATTAGACATTCCATTAAGTTGGGCAAAGGCAAAATTTCTAACTTTGATAATAGAACACAGAACAGATATGTACACGCTAAATAACAAGAAGCCAAATCATTAATTTTTTGTAAATCTTAGGTATATTCTTATAACCTCTCCTACCTGTTGCTTTTTGCTTAGTTCTAACCTTGCCACCCTCCCCTTGACTCCATTTCTTTTTACCATCACCATCTATATTTAGCTACATTCACATTCTGTTAAAAGCTTGGAATTGTAAAATTTAGAAAAGATAACTAGAATATTATGTTGAATAAAATGAAGAAAGTAGTCAAAGAATGTCCTTTGGTTATCTTAGTTCATTATCATTTAATTTTTTAATGTTTATTTATTTCTGAGAGAGAGAAGGACAGAATATGAGTGGGAGAGGCAGAGAGAGAGAGGGAAACAGAATCTGATGCAGACTCCAGGCTCTGAGCTGCCAGCACAGAGCCCAACATGGAGCTCAAACTCACGAACCACAAGATCATGACCTCAGACAAAGTCGGGGCTTAACCAACTGAGACACCCAGGTGCCCCAATTAGTTCATTATCATTAATTCAACAAAATTGATTTGATAACTTCTGCAAGACAGATTTTTTTTTTTTGTCAGCTTCCTTCTTCTATGAATATTTTACTTGCTGAGTCTTACCAGTTTTCTCTGTATCATGCTTCTTAAATTCACCAAGAAGATCTGAGGAATGAGCAAATAACTTTTCCCGCAGAGCTCTCAGAGCTGACTCCTCTACTCTGCTGATCCTGGGACAGAAGATGAAAACAAACATTTAAAAAAGTTAACATAGAGGAAATAGTGAGGAGTTTTGTTTTGTTTTTACCACATTTCTCCTCTCTTTTTCTTAATGTCTCAAGCTCCCTAGAGCTCATTTTTGGGGAGAAGAGCTCAGGTTTTGAAGGAAGAGCTTCATCTCTTATTCCCTCCTCCCCGCCCTCCCACTTCTCCCCACCATGCACAAATAGGACCAGCTGCTGTCCTACCCAGTGCAGGAGAGTGGTTACAGCAAAAGTTCTGGGAAAAGACCACCTTTGTGGTAAAGTTAGCTAACTGCACTGCACCTCAATTTCCCCAAAGGCAAAATAGGGATAAAAATGGTATCTACCTTGGGCCACCTGGCTGGCTCAGTTGGTTAAGTGTCCAACTCTTGATTTCTGCTCAGGTCATGATCTCACTGTTTGTGTTTGAGCCCCGCATCGGGCTCTGCACTGACAGTGTGGAGACTGCTTGGGATTCTCTCTCTCCTTCTCTCTCTGCCCCTTCCTTGCTCTCTCTTTCTCTCTCTCAAAATAAATAAATAAACATTTTTAAAAATGTACCTACCTCAAGGATTATTGTGAAGATTAAAAAAGTAAATTCATATAAGGCACTTAGAAGAAAGCCCAGCACATTGAAAGCACTCAGTAAATGGTATCTGTTAACATAATCATGTGCTTTCCTTATAATTTATTATTATGTTAAATAGGCACAAGGCCAGATTTATGAATAACAAAATAACACTAATTTAGTTTTCTCATTCTCATTGGATCAAAAGGGTGATGCTGGGTATAGCACTTGGCCCAAAGTAAGTGTTCAATAAATATCTGTAGTTGAATGAATAAAAAGATAAAAAGAGATAAAGGTAAATATATACTTTGTCATGCCTCATTTATAGCCATTCTATAAATGATGACCAGATATCCTCTCTTTTCAATGGCTAAAAGTTACACACACACATGTGTGCGCACACACGTGCACACACACACACACACACAGAGTCTTAATCATGTTTGATGAAAATTTTCCTTGCAGTCTAAGGTGGTTAGTATATTAGTCCTTAAGTGTGCTCCACAGACCCCTCATAGAGTGAACTGCCCCAAACTCATCCCAGATTGTATGGGTACATGAGTTTATTTGTTTTTTCTGGAGGGAGTTCACTGTTTCATCAAAGATTTAAAGAAGTATGGGACTCCCTTTCCCTCCAAAAGTTAACAAACCACTGGTCTGGCAAAGCATTTAAACTATCTGCTGCTAACCTGTAGTCATCAGTCATTATCATGCAGGGGTGTAGTACGGTGATGGTCTCAGGAGCTGTCTAGACGTATGAGACTCTGTTTCTACATCAAACAGGAAATATTGAACACTAACTAAATGCAGAGCTCTGCATGGATTATCTCAATCCTCCAACACCCACTGAGGTAGGTCTGATTATTGTGCCCATTACAAAGTCACTAATCCAAGGTCACATAGCTAATACAGGGTAGGGCGAGGAATCAATCCTGACAAGTGAACTCCAGGCAGGCTAAACTATTATTATGAGACATGGGTGTAAACCCAAAGTAAATGGGTTCTGAATAAGGGCTCTTCTAAGAAAAACACGTGATCTTGAGTTTATGGACAATGAGACATCAATTATGGATGGTCAGAGACATTTCCCCCTTCCTTCTAAGGTGTCCATTGTGCTCCAGGGAGTTGAAGTTGTTGCATAAGTGACTTCTGGGTAAATTAGGTGATGTTTACTTGCTTTAATACAATCAAGGAATATTTCAAAGAGCTCTTTTTTTGGTAAATTTTTAAAAAATATTTATTCACTTTTGAGAGAGACAGAGAGACAGAGCACAAGCGAGGGAGAAGCAGAGAAAGAGGGAGACACAGAATCCAAAGCAGGATCCAGGCTCCGAGCTGTCAGCACAGAACCCGATGCAGAGCTTGAACCCACACCATGAGATCATGACCTGAGCCGAAGTCAGACGCTTAACCGACAGCCACTCAGGCGCTCCTCAAACAGCTCTTTGATCATGTTATTAAAACATATTCTGTATAGCATTCCCTAAAGTGACTTCTTTTGTAGTTACAACACCAACACCGTAAGGAATCGTGGCATTCCAGTTGCCTGGGGCCCACCCCTGGAGATTCCAATTTGGTGGAGCTGCCATGAGGCTGGGGTGGCTAAGTTTTTGTAAAGCTCCATGGATGATTCTGCTGCACAGTGGGTTTGACTATCACTTAATGAGTTTAAATTTTCATATAAAACTTCTTTAGTGAAGCTGGACTTGATTTTTTTAATAACTTGAGTGTTTAATAACTCTTCATATTTAATAACTCAAGAGTGATGTAAAATACTGCACTTTACAGCACTCACACAAGGCATAAATATTAATGCATTCTCTTTCCACTGGGTTTATATCAACTTTGTTTTGATTTCTAATTAGTTCCTCTGATAATTAAAGAAGCTTGTTCAGTAGCACTAAAACTGTATCTGTTAGCAGCTTATATACTCTGGGGCCAGCTTCCTAGTAGGGGGCAGTCCTGCGTGTCCATTAAGTATGTGATTTCTGAAATATGACTGCCTGTGTCAAGGCTTGCCTTCACTGTGTATTAGCTGTGACCATGGGCCAGCTGATTTCATCTGTGTTCCTTAATGATATCCTCTATAAAACTGAAATTAGTATGAATTTCTTAAGTCCATTTTCAGTTAATATATATAACTTCTTTATAATAGCATTTAGTGTCTGGTAAGCTCACAACTGAGGTTAGAACTCAGAGTCATCTCAACAGGAGCCATTTAAGTAATATTATATGCTTCCTTCCCAGGGAGAAAAGGGCATTGCTAACAAATGTGTGAAATGAAACCCATCTGTCAAATCCCTTGAAAGCAAAGAACCTTCGGCTGTGGCTAATGGGGTAACACAAACCCTTTACGGATGGGTGAAAACAGAAGAGTGGCCCTGGAAAGACTTAGGGGCCTGGTCCATGGACTTTACCCAAGATGTGCCCATTGAGAATAACTTCTGCGGGAAGCAAATTTGTTGCTCCCATTCCTGATGGGTCGGTACAGATCTTCAAGTGTATGGATGAGAAGGAAGAGGCCCCTGCTAGAATGTCTATTGTAGACCTTACTGCTAACATAGCTCAATTCTGAATTTTCACTTAGAATGTGGATAAACGTAATGACGCTTGACATTTCAAAGGTTCCGCAAACACCGTAATTATGTTTTTCTAAAAATCATTCATTAAAAAGTCTTGCCTTTGTCTCATGGTCAGCATGTGGGTCACCTTGTTAGTTTGATACTGCACGATGTATGGGGTCAGGGCCGGCCCCAGTTTGACATAGGCCCCTCTGTTACTACCAACTTCATAGTAGTTGGAGGCAGAAAAGATGGTTAACACCTAAATCAAAACAGAGAGAGAAAGGCATTCAGGTTTGCCGAAGAACTCTTTACCCTCAATCTGATAGGGCCCAATCCAATTTTAGGAGCATCTCTTCTTCCTTGACCTTGCCTATGGATCTTTTTAAATTTTTTAAAGTCATCAATGCTAGTAGGGCAGGAGTTGTGACTCCAGTAATAACTTGGATTCTGATAGGACATCCACAACATATTTTCTTCACATTTTTATCCCAAGTATAATAGCAGGGGTCATAGAAAACACTTCATTCAGTTCAACTTAGAGACAACCTGGATCCGATAAATTGGGAAGGGCCATTACAATTGGCAAGCCAGTTATCAAAGCCGGGGTGAGGCCTCAAAGCAGAGTTTTCTACAGAGTACTGTGCTGCCTGAGATGTTCTGTGGGAAAAGTTTCCATTGTCAATACATTGGGAAATGGTAGACAGTGTATCTCTTCTTGGAGATTTACAAGGAATATAGGAAACTAATGGTTCTCAGAATTCCTGTAGCAGAAACTTGTATAACTGTTTAACCAAACATTTCTTAGATTAGTTGATCTTTTATTTCCCCCCGCATGGAAACCTATTATTCTCCTATAGAGTTAATTTTCATGGGAATACTCTCATCCTAGCGGCATTTGGCTAGACTAACACTGTAGGAATAAGATGTCCGAAGATTAGACAGGACATTACATATGCTCCTGAGAAGACAGATAACCCTGAATCCCTGCCTGGGCCACCGTGCCAAAATCTGCTACCCTGTACTGTTGTTTGAAACGTGTGCCAGTGAGCAATGTGATTTACAGAATAGAGATGTGCCTGGGAAAACGCCAGGCCATATTTCTATCCACGAGATGGGACAATGTGTGCCCCCTTTTCTCCTCTCAGGGTATTGGTGAATGGTGGTCGCAGTCAAATTTTGAGGTTTAAAGAGGCGATGAGAGTCAAGGATAAATAACAGTAAAGGACCTAGATGCTTTGAGCAAGTGGATAACAAATACAAGACACGGATGATTGTGGGAAATCGGGAGCCTGAGCTCATCCGGGTTCAGGAGGAGCGATATGGACCACTCCTGGGCTTCTGCACATGGCCCACCCACCTTGCGGCTGTGGCAGAATTCATAGCCTTCAGGTTTGCACTCATGTGAGCGGATCAGGAATTGCAGGTTGTATTTCTGTAGCAACTGCTCTGTTATATTAGGTCCAAAATAACAGCCTCCTCCGCGAACCGTGTTGGCTTTGCAGCCCTCCTGAGCCATTGGATCACTCCACAGTATATCTACAACCTGGAGAGACCAAGAGATGGTTTCTTGCCTAAAATCTAGACAGAGATTCAGAGTCATTCCTATGAAAAGTGGAGAAGGAAAAGGAAGAGAAGGAAAAGGAGTAACAGGAGAAGGAGGAGAGGAAGAGGATACAGATATTTGAATAAAAATAAACGAATAACTTTTTGCATAATCAATATTTGACATATGCTTATATTTTGAATCCCTGAGGTTTCAGAATTTTTTTTTATTACTCATGGAATGAGTGTGTGTACATGCATATTGTTTGACAAGCTTGTACCCACTTTTTTGGAAATAAATCTTATGTGAAAGCTCAACACGTAAAACAGATTAAAAGGGAGCTGCTCTGGTAGATGCTTTGATCAGAGCCAGTTGTCTCCAGTTAGCCTCAGTGCTCCAGGATCCTGGACATTTGCCGCAAAGAGAAGGCAGACGTCTGGGGCTGGCAATATAATCTCTCATCCAGCATTCACAGGCCTCAGGTGTGGTCCTGAGAAAGTGCAATCAAATGCTTCTTTTCCTAAAGTAATTTCAGCATTAAATTTTTTTAAAATATTTATGTATTTTTGAGAGAGAAACAGAGCACAAGCAGGGGAGGGGCAGAGAGAGAGGTAGACACAGAATCCGAAGCAGGCTTCAGGCTCCAAGCTGTCAGCACAGAACCCGATGAGGGGCTCGAACTCATAAACCACAAGATCATGACCTGAGCCGGAGTCAGATGCTCAACCAGCTGAGCCACCCAGGCGCCCCTCAGCATTTTTAAAAGAATTTGCAGAAGAGCTGAACAATTTTTCTAGCAATTCAGGTTCCACCCTTTTGTTACTGCTCAGGAAAACACTGATGCCCAATCTATACAACTTATATGAAATAATTCAGTGAATTTTGGTTGTTTGACACCCAATACTTTCTAAATGTACTTTAAAGGGGAAAAAATTATTTGATTTGTAAATATCAGCACATTATGATTGAGTCATGTTTTGCTAAAGGAGAGACTTACATTTATTTTTAAGTTTCCATTCCAAGTTAATGTTGAAGTGCAGGAAGAACGTAGCCTAAACTTGTCATCTCTCTCTCTCTGAGATTTCCAGCCTCGGAGTCAGCTGTGACTCCTCTTTCTCACCACCCTCCATCCAATCAATCAGCCAGTTCTGCTAATTTTAGCTCTTAAATAATTCTGAATTCTTCTTCTTTACTAGATGAACCATAAAAAACTGCCATTTTTATAGGTCAAAAATGGTCGAACACCAGCAAGTTCACATAGTTCTGCTAACACTACTACACAAACTCACCCCATGGATCTCCCACATGGATCACGAGCCTCCCTGCCGCAGTCTTGCCCCAGTGAAATGTGCCCTCCATTTGGCTGCCAGAGTCCTAATTAGGCAAATACCATGAGCACCTACTCCGTATTCATTCTCCTTCTTCTTCCTTGCTAACAGAACTCTGATGAGGTGTTTGAGGTGGCACTGTGCCTAGCAAAATATGTGCTTTCCCAGTCTCTCCTGCAGTTAGGGGTGGCCCTATGACATAGCTCTGGAGATCTTGGAAGAGCCTTTAGTTGCCTGATAACAGAGGAGAACAGAAGCTGCTGACCTAACCCTTTTGGCCTTGAGCTACAACAGCCATCTTTCTGACACACTCAATACAAAACATCATACAATAGCACCCAGTAAATCAAGGCTTACCTTCCTATCCCAATGGTGCTAAACTTGGTCACTAACCCAAATTTGCTTAGGCAATAGAGCCCATTGCCCACATCATCCTGTGCCCTTTCAAACTCTAAAATATATGAGTCATTAGGCAAATACTAATGTTCTTCTGGGGTGTTCTAACCGCAGGGGGAGAGTGAAGGGGCATGGGAAAAAGCACCCCGAATTTACATGGAGGGAAGAGGCTTGTTTTGATTTTTCAAAGCTCCTCCCGGAGACGGCCACATTCCAGGGAGCAGCACCTGGCCACAACCCACCTGCCTCCACTCCTCCTGCGTGGGGTCCAGCGGCTCCTCTGCTTCCGAGTCCGCCTCTGGAGCGCAGAGCAGGGCCTCCTCCTTCCCCCGGCTCACCGGGAAGCCTGCTTGCTGCCGGCACCTGTCCAGCTCCAGGTCCACGGAGCGCCGCACCTGCCGGGCCAGCGCCTTCGCGTCCCCGGGGGCGCCGCAGGGAATGCTGGACGAGCGGCCGGCTCTGTGCGCCTGGAGGCAGCCTAGGCGAAGGGGCGAAGCGGGGAGAGAGCGGTTCTGGGGGAGAAACCACGGGGTGGGTCTCCCTGTGGAGCTCGATAGTTTGGTTTGCTCCTTCCTCGCCTGTTTCCCGTTCTCCTTTCTCGTTTTGCGCCTCATGGTGGAAACAATCTAAAAATGTCCAGAAAAGACATAGATGTTGGGTTGAAACCGCAGGTGGGGGTTTGAGTAGCACACATCCCAGTCAGGGCCCTGCCTGCAGGTCCACAGACCAGCGCTGGTCCAGGCTCAGGTCCAGGCTCAGGAGGAACCCTCCAGAAACGTTCCTAGCAGTTTGATATTGCTGTGATATTCAAGCACATGCTCAATGGGCTTACTTTTTTTTTTTTTTCTCTATTTCAGTTTTCTAGTACTTCATAGATAGTGTATTTTACAAAAGTACTGATCTGTGACAAACTGGAAAGTTATAAGACGTGGCCTTCCACCACAGATAATTTGAGACATACTAAGCTAGGCCACTGTTTCTTCAAGGAGCCTGTGAATTTTAGACCAGGATGTAAAAAGCAACGTCTCAGGAGGGTGAGCCTGTATGGACTCTCCTGTCGTTCAACCAGGTGCTAAAACAAAGAAGAAATGCAGCTTGCTGTTGAAAAATGTTGGAATAGGAAAGCCTTGAGGCTCCCTGTGGGTGAGGCAGTGGTTTCATGGCATTTTCCAGGAAGTGCTGTCTGACCCATTGAGAAAGGCAGGGAGGGGTTATGTTCAGCCTAGGGCTAACTGGGAAAAGACTCTTTTTGCCAAAGAGACTGAGCCTGGTCCCTGTCACTGACTCAGAGTCATCATGGTATGGGGACCGGGCAGACAATGTAGTCATGAGCTGGAAGCATTCTGATCATGGGAAAGAGAGAAGCCAGGCCTCAGAGAAGAGCTGGGGCATTCAGCAACCATTCCTGGCATGCCTGAGTGCCCCAGGGAAAACACAACATCTGGAAGGATCTCAGGGATAGAGGTCTGGCTCACCAAAGGAACTCTGTCCGAGTGCCTAATGAAAGAATGAGAACTTTCCTCGAATCGAGGTAAGGACTGTGATACAAGAAAGCCATGTCCTGGTGTGGACTGGCTTGGGGTAAGAACAAGGAAGGACACTCAGAGAAGGTCGGCAGAACCTGAATGATGTTTCAAGAGGCATCCAGATTGAGTAGAACAGAACAGAGGTGTTCTCTAACTTTGAACAAGCACTAATGACTTCCTAGGCAGCCCCAGCCCCTGGGCATAGAGAGTGAAAGTCCACCAAATGCAAACAGTCATAACCCCCTCTCATCTTGTTGCAACTCACAGTGAGGGCCAGATCATCAGTCCCACCCCTTTTGACCCCCAGGTAACTTTATTTCAAGGAAATTATTAATCTGTCCCCCAGAGGCATCTCTAACTTTGATTTTTAAGGAGAATAATTGTGTTAATATGTATTGGGTCCTTGGTTAAATAGGTGCTATCCTGGGTACTTAACATGAATTCACTGATTAACTCACAGGCATGAGATTACATCTTCATTTTTAGTTTTACATGAATTAATTGATTAGCCCTAACACTCCTGTGAGATAGCATCCTCATTTTAGTGCAGATAAGAAAATTGAGGTGCAGAGATACTAAAACATTACCAGGACTGAATCCAGAAATCTGACACCAGATTTCCTACTCTTGTGTCTTACTCCCAAGTGGTCCCTGGACTCTCTACAAATGGCTACATAACCCCTCCCCAGAGCTTTGCAAACCAACTATTGGGAAGTTAGCTTTTTGCTAAGCTACAGAAAGCAAACTGTTCTTTAGTATTCTTTCCCCAAAGTTCCTACTTCTCCTGTTAACACAATTAAATGTGATTCTTCCCTTGAGATCATCTGCTTTATCGTGACTTGCTGTCTCTACCTTTGTACATAGACTCAGCAGGACAGAATATTTTATTAAAAAAAAAAAGGTGCCAGACATCATGCAGAATTGACTAAGAGCTGGTTTTAGGTCCCTTGGGCACCTCCTCCTCCATGAAGAACACAAAAGGGTTGAGATCATGGAGAAGCAGAGAGGGGATTTATAATGAAGATTTTTGGAGGAAGCTCTTGAAAATGTTGCAAGCAACCCCTCCCTCACCTCTGCCAAGGAACTATTCTTTCCCCCTTCCAACAGTGGGTTTGTAGGGACACATAACTTGTCTTTTAGTCACCACACCACAAAGGGCCATAGCAGACCTTGACAGATAGGACTTGAATCCAGAAACCTTGGGCTTTGAACTGGATGCAATCATTGGATGAGACCTGAGTATAGACTCCATTAGGGAAGGGATGAGCAGGGTGTGCACGGAAATGTGGGGAGCAACAGTGGCAGACTAAGGTAGTGTGTGGCTACCCTAACATCTGTCTACACTTCTTTGTTAGCAATAGAAACCCAGATCCTTACAGATACCACCTGGAATAAGGACTACACTTGCCAGTATGCCTTTCTGCTAGATGTTAACATATGACAAAATTATGAACACAAATATGAACAAAAATTTTGTATACAACTGAATGTCCTTAAAGGGAAGAAACATGCCTTTCTTCTCTCTAATTAATGCTGCTAGAATATGGTTGTGATGGCTGGAGCTCAAGTAGCCATGTTGGGTCATGATGTAGCATAGTGAAGCAACAAGAGAGACAAACACTGGGCCTCGAGTGACTTTGTGGTATTACTACCAGCCCTGGACTGCTTGCTTCCAGTGTTTATTTACAGAAGGAAGAAATAATCACAAGGCATTGTTGTTTGAAGTTTTCTGTCACTTTTCTATCAATAGTAGTTAATACTATTTCCACTTATCGAGTACAAATGTAAGGCACATGCACATGTATTTTCATTTAATCCTCACAACATCTATGTTATGGTCATTTATATTCCTATTGTATAGATTCAGACACTGAGGTTACAGTAAGTTAAATAACCTTTTCAAGGTAATATAATTATAAGTAGCAGAAACAGAATTTTTACTCATTTCAATCCTATCCAACCACTCATCATATCTACTTAAGGAAAAAAGAACACACTTCAATACTTCAGTAACTGTGTGAAAGAGACTACCATTCCCCCCCATCTCTTTTCCCCTTCTTTGTCATAGGAATGGAAACCCTAACTTCTGTATTAGGCATGTGGCCAACCAGACAGAAGACTGCATTTCCAGCCTCCCTTCCAGCAAGGAGTAGTCATGTAACTACTTTCTGAACAATGGGATGAGAGCAGAAGAGATGTATGCGACTTCTTTGCCATGCCTTTAAAGGGCAGGGATTTTCTTCCCCTCTTCCTCCTTCTATCCAATTGCTTGGAACACGGATGTGGCGTCAGGCTATCTTGGTCTATACAGACGAGGGCTCGGGAAAGACATGCTAAGGATGGCAGAGTAACAAAACATAAGAAGGCTTAGTTCTTAGATAACCTAGTAAAACATGGCTGCCATACCAGCCGAGTACAGCATGTTCCCAGATTCAAATCCAGGTCTGTCTGATTCCAAAGCCATGCTCTTTCACTTATGTCTCATATCACGTAAATGCGTATGTTAATTAGAGTTCTCCAGAGCACACTAGCTTGTGCAGTAATTGCTCAGACGAATGTTGTCAAGGATGTTGTAGTAGGGATTCCTGTGATTTGGAAGGGGCAGTTGGAAGTATAGAAGCCATAAGACACCATTGAAGTGTAAGAGTCTATGATTAAAAGAAAATAGAATCTTTGTTTTCGAAATTTTTACTTCCAAAGTGAAACCAAAAACAGATGTATTAATATTGGAGTATAATGCATTCTGTCTCTCACTCCCTCCTCCTGCTGGTTACTGTAAATTCCTTTAGGGCAGGCGCCATCTCTGGTTATCTTTGATTCTCCCCTACCACTTCCTTTGCACATAGTAAGCACTTTAAACATAGTTGTTGAGTTTAATTCCAAATGGATCATCATTTTTCTATCTGCCAATAGCATCCTCCCTGCATGAAGTAGGCACTCAATACATTGGTTGAGTTTAACTGAATTATTTGAGAGGTAGAGGCTCTTCAGTACAATGATTGGGGGGTATTTATTATAATTGTCTAGATCAGGGACAGCAAATAGATAGCTCTAGCTGCTACTCCCCACTATCACGTCCATAGAAACATCACTAATGGATCACGGCACACTTGCTCCTTGAGCCCAGATGTATATTCTTTTTTTTTTTTAATGTTTATTTACTTATTTTGAAAGAGAGCACAAGCAGGAAAGGGGCAGAGAGAGGGGGCGGAGACAGAGAATCCCAATCAGGCTCCATACTTTCAGTGCAGAACCTGACACGGGGCTCGAACTCACGAACTGTGAGATCATGACCTGAGCAGAAATCAAGTCTGACATGCAACCAACTAAGCCACCCAGGAACCCCCAGATGTGGATTTTCAATCTTTCTCCTTTTAATGGTTTAATGGCTTTTCTCTCTCTATCTCTCTCTCTCTTAATCTTTTAATGTTTATTGATTTTTGAGAGAGAGAAAGAAAGAGAGACAGAGAATGAGAACGCAAGTGGGGGAGGGGCAGAGAGAGAGAGGGAGACAGAATTCCAAGCAGGCTCCAGGCTCCGAGCTGTCAGCACAGAACTTGACGAGGGGCTCTGACCCGCAAACTGTGAAATCATGACCTGAGCCAAAGTCGGACACAACCAAATGAGCCACTGAGGTGCCCCTAATGGCTTCTCTTAACAGCTCTTATTAGTCACCTGGAGTCTGCATGCAAAATGACATTTACTTCATGCAAGCAATGACTGGGTTAAATTATTATGAACTGGGTTAAATTATGGTGAAATATGCACTGTTTCATCACTTGGTCAGTACCTTGTGCCTGTCTAGTTTAGCCAAGAGCTCCAGGTCAGTCATATCTGACACTCCGCCATGAAGAATCAGGACCTTCTCATCAACCAGAGTGGCCAGAGGAAGCCAACAGAAAACATCTTGCAGTATTTTTAGTATTTTCTTGCCATGTGTCTGAAAAAGGATATTAAGAAGATAATAATTTTCAAATGATAAACTTATCTGAACTAACAGAAACTTTTGCTTTTAAAGGCAGCATACCTTATATTTATGCATCACTTCCTTGGTAAAGCCATACCTAGATTTAGAAGCAAAAATAGATATTAAATTTAATGATAACAGTTATGGTATAATTGAATTTTTATAAAAATTCAGATACTGTATACATCTACTCAAATACATAGAAAAGAGACTGAGGAATAATTGCTAAATGTTTACAATTATAGCATTAACACTGGGTCAAGAAATTATGGGATATTTTAATGTTCTTCCTTTTGTTTATCTGTACTTCAGAGTTTTTCTATAGTGAGTTTTATTATTTATATGATAAAGAGTATGGATATATGAAAAAACTTGAATGGTTTTATTAGAAGTAGGATAATGTGTAGGTCATATATTGTGTATTCCTTTATAAAATTGGAAAACTACTTTTAAAATGTATCTAACAAATAAGAAGCTCTGGCAAAATAACTTTTTACAATCACAACAAGTAAACATCAAATACCCAAGCGTGTTCTAGTTTGTTACCGTAAGTTCACCAAATGGTCTTCATGGTTGCCGCGGTTAAGATGGAACTCTTTGGGGTAAACCAACATGAAGGCAAAAAGAACCATCAGGATCTCAACTGAATCCTTGCCTCGATCAACGAAGTCGCCATTGAACACATAGGCCCTCTCTGGCGATGGGAGGCCATTCTTCCCAAAAAGAAGACAAGTCCAAGAAGTGGCAACAAAGGAAGGGAATAGGAAATCAGGTCAAGCCAATGGGCATTTGACAGTTACGTCAGATTGAATACCAATTCTGTGCTTTCTGGTTCTCCTCCAAATATGAATTGTCAATAAAAGATGGAAGTATTTTTTTTTTTTTGGTCTTACATTTCCTTTCTAGTGTGCTCATCAAAATAAGTGCTTTTTACAAAGCCAGAGTGTTGCCATTTGGTATGTGCAAAGGACACCGAAATTGTGATCCAAAGACCACTTTTAAGTTCTGGCCACATTAGTAATAATAACAATAGGTGTCAGGTTCCTCAGGAATAAAGGAGACAATAAGTGGGAAAATGCTTTGGGAAGCATAGTATATATGTAAAGTAATATTACATTAATAGGACATTCTTGTGTGTTGTTACAAGTTCTACATTTTATAACTAAAAATGGATAGAAAAATAGCTTTTGGTTGCTTTGATAATCAACAGTTTTCTTTATTTGGAAAAAAGAAAATCAATCACTAAGTAAGGATTCCTTCTCTTTATTAACCTCAGACTTTTAAAACAGTCTACAAAAATATACTAAAATATAATATGGTACTGGCTTTTATATTATTATATATTTGCTACTATGTATTATTTTTTAATAATTTAAAGTAATATTTTGGGGCGCCTGGGTGGCTCAGTTGGTTAAGCATCAGACTTTGGCTCAGGTCATGATCTCATGGTTCATAAGTTTGAGCCCCACGTCGGGCTCTGTGCTGACAGCTCAGAACCTGGAGCTGCTTTGCATTTTGTGTCTCCCTCTCTCTCTGCCTCTTTCCCACTCACACTCTGTCTCTCTCTCTCTCTCTCTCAAAAATAAACATTAATGAAAATTGAAAAAAATAAAAAATAAAGTAATATTTTAAAAATCCAAGCAATACTTAAGCACTTGTTTAATAGTTCCAAAATAAGCCTCAGAGCAAGACAGGATCTTAAACATTCATACCTTATAAAATATAAATATTAAGTCATCCAACTGGCCATGTAAATCTCCTAACAAAGACAGAAAAAGAATATCAGTTTCTGCTGCCCCTTACCACTGTGTCTTATTTTTACTATAAAAAGGAAAATACCCAGAAAAATCTGAGAAAGTTATGGTTACTCATTTTTCCATATGTGAGATAGGGATAAACATTAATTTCCCTTGTTGCAGAGATAGCTAATATTGAAAGAAGAAAACACAGTATCTTTTCTCTACATGATTATCATAAATAAACAGTAAATGAAGCAAAAGTAGGAGAGAATAATGCAGGAATGCAAACTCAAATGAGAACTGGAGAGATTTTCCCCCATCTGAAGCAGGAAGCTTCTATTCACTTATGGGCCAGTGTTAGGGGAATTTTCAAGAGATACAGATGTTACATACTAGGCATGTATCCAAAGGATACAAAAATACTGATTCAAAGGGGCACATGCACCCCAATGTTTATAGCAGTGTTATCAACAAGAGCCAAATTATGGAAAGAGCCCAAACATCCACTGACTGACGAATAGATAAGAAGATGTGGTATATATGCACAATGGAATACTATTTGGCAATGGAAAAGAATGAAATCTTGCCATTTCCAACAATGTGGATGGAACTAGAGTGTATTATGCCAAGCGAAATAAGTCAGAGAAAGACAGATACCATATGATTTCACTCATATGTATAATTTGAGAAACACAATAGCTGAACAGGGAAGAGAAACAAAAATGAGATAAAAACAGAGAGAGAGGCGAATCACAAAAGACTCTTAAATACAAAGAACAAACTGAGGGTTGCTGGAGGGGGTGGGAGGGGATGGGTTAAATGGGTGATAGGCATTAAGGAGGGCACTTTTCAGGATGAGCACTGGGTATCATATGTAAGAGATAAATCACTGGCTTCTATTCCTGAAGCCAAGACTACACTGTATGTTAACTAACTGGAATTTTTAAAAAAGATTACAATAAAAAATAATAATAATTTTAAAAACTTAAGGAGCACCTTGGTGGCTCAGTTGGTTAAGCATCTGACTCTTGATTTTGGCTCAGGTCATGATCTCAGGGTTCCTGAGATCGAGCCCCACGTTGGGCTCTGCACTGATGGCTTGGAGCCTGCTTGGGACTCTCTGTCTGTCTCTCTCTCTCTCTCAAAATAAATAAATAAACTTTAAAAGATAATTTAAAAAATAAAATAAATACAAATTTAAGATCATTTCGGGGCAAACAAGACCTAGCTGCAGGTTGCACATGGCCCTTGAGGTGCCAGTTTATAATCCCTGCTGTATGACAGTCTGCACCCCCTAAGTTAAGATGTGGGACCTCAGTCTGTAACAGATATCTATTTTTTTAATTTAATTTAATTTATTTATTTTGAGAGAGAGAGCAGGGGAGGGGCAGAGAGAGAGAGAGAGAGAGAGAGAGAGAAGGAGAATCCCAAGCAGGCTCCTCACTGTCAGCACAGAGCCTGATGCAAGGCTTGAATTCACAAACCATGAGACCATGACGTGAGCTGAAATCAAGAGTCGAACACTTAAACAACTGAGCCACCCAGGCGCCCCAGTGACTGATGTTTAAACTTAACTGAAAACATAAGGATATGGAAAGAATCATTATGAACACTATTTCTCTCTGGAAGAAGAATATATGTGGATGGAAGGAATAATTTGCTAGGTCTTGGGGCCTGCTCACGTAACAAGAAATAAACTACCTTCAGTCAAGGGAGGATCTGGCTATTTGCAGGGATTGTGTTCTGAATGGGGAGCATGAGTCTGGGGTCAAATCTGAATTGCTTGGGGAAACAAAGCAGAGTCTGGGCCCTCCTGCCCCATAATCCTTCACTGCACTGCCTCTACCTGAGTAAGCGATGAGCGAATAAGCAAGCACTCAGCGAGAACCCCTCTCCTGCCAGCCCCGCCGTTCCTCTTCCCCATCACAGTTTTCCTGTTTGTGACTAGCGTGGGAAGCCATTTCTGACTGGCTCTTACCACACACTGTGACCTCCTCGCTGTAACAGGTAGAGACCCGGTTGATGTTTGGCAGTTGTATCAGGTGTTTCCTGGTTTCATGCAAAAGATTCAAGACATAGCGAGCATGGAGCTGCTACTAGGAGGAAGAGGAGGGAGGGAACAAAACAACACTGATATTCATGCAGCAAAATGGGCCTCACCTTTACTGCTTAATGACCCCAATCACCTGAGACCCCAAGAAGTGACCCTGGTAAACTGCCCCTGCGACCCTATGCATGGATCCTTTCTTTTTCACCCATCTTCTGCCCTTGTTTCTGTTTTTCAACATCCCCCAATATTGAACTAATTTCCTCTTTCCTTCCTTGCCTTCAGCTTGGGAGAAATGCATGCTTGTCTTGGAGAGGTGTGAATAAGTGATTGCATGTCGATGGTACTAAGTGATCCTGACGTCATGGGGGAAACCACCCCAACTCCTCCTGCAGTGAATTTTCTTCCTATGAAAGAGACGAAGGGCTAGAATCTGGCATAGAACCATAATCTGACCATTTCTCACCACCTCTGCCTCTACCACCAGGGTTTAAAGCCACTGTCAGGTTTTGCCTGGACTCTTGCAGGACCTTGACTCGTCTCCCTGCTTCAGCCCTTGCTCCCTATGTTCTATTCAGAAAACAGAATTATTATTTTAAAAATCAAGCCAAATTATATCATTCCTATGCCCGATGTCTCCCCATCTCTTTGAGAAAAATACAAGTCCACCCACCCTTCTCTCTGCCTCCATCCCCTAACACTCACCCCGACCTCCTCCTCACTACCCACAATGGCTTTCCTGAGGTCCCTGAGCCGTCCAGGCAAGGTGCTGCCTCATGGCCTTTCCATTTTTCCTTCTGCCTGGAACATTTTTCTGGAGGCACCCACATGGTGCATTTCCTCACCACCTTCAACCTTTGCTCAGAAATCACCTTATCCATGGTACTTTCCAAGACCACTCTATAAATTGCCATCTCTTCTACCCAGAACTTAGTTTATTCTTTTACATAGCGCTTATCTCCTTCTAATATACTATGGAATCTGCTTATTTGCTGTCATTTATTATCTACTGTCTGTCTCTCCTCTAGAATGTTAGCCCTGTGAGAGCAGGAACTGGTGTCTGTCTTGCTCAATGCTGTATCCCCAGTGCCCAGAACAGTGTCTGCACACAGCAGTGCTCACTAATTATCTGTGGGATGAATGAATGAAGAAATATTACACAATGAGGGGAAGTTTTCAGTGCATAAAAACTGGTTTATTGACTACAAGGTCCTGGCTAAGCAAAGGGTGCGTGGAATCTCTCTAGTGGGTCCATGACACTAACACCCTAAATCCAGGGCTATTCCTTCTGTGTTGGGTCTGGTCTCCCTCTCCATATTCCACGGAGTTGGTGATGACACAGATTTCCCAGGGGGAGCTTACTTGTTTCAGTCTGAAAGCTTCCACCAGGGCCGTTGCGTGGTCAGGAAGGAGTGGGAAGGAGAGGCGTGGCCCCGTGTAATTGTCCGGGACTTCTATAGATTCATAGTCACCAAATTTCTCCATCTCAGAGTCCTGGGAGAATCTCTCCTCGGTAAACATGCGGTCCAGGAAGTCTCCTGGTCAGGACAGAAAGGGTAGGACAGCTAATGTTCAGATGTGCAGTCCATGGGCAATACAAAAGTCTTTCCCTGGACCATACTTTTTTTTTGAGAGAGAGAGAGAGGGAAAGAGAGAATCCTAAGCAGACTCTGCCCTGTCAGCACAGAGCCTGACTTGGGGCTTTAACTCACAAATTGTGAGATCAAGACCTCAGCTGAAACCAAGAGTCAGATGCTTAGCAGACTGAGTTGCCCAGGCACCCCAAGCTGGACCATACTTAAGTGGGGCCAGCCAGTCTGGTATCAGCTCCAACACCAGAGAAGAGAAAGGAAAGGGAAAGTGACAGCAGACTAAGGTGGGCAGGAGGAAAATGCTATGTTTTTATGTCAATTCCATTTTACTTTTATCTTATTTTATTTTACTTTGTAAGTAGGCTTCATGTCCAGTGCTAAGTCCAGAGCAGGGCTTGAACTCATGACCCTGAGATCAAGACCTGAGCTGAGATCAAGAGTCAGATGCTTAACCAACGGAGCCACCCAGGCACCCCCATTTTACTTTTATTTTAAAAGACTGAGATTTGTCAGACTTAGAACAGAAATTTAGCAGCTGAGGCTTCTAAGCAGAAGGAAAGGGGAAAACCCTGGTAGAACAAAAAAGCTCACAGGCATTTCTGGTGCTGTCAGTGAGTGTGCCAGAAGCCATCAGACCTTTCAAGGCCCTTCAGGCAACTGCGAACTATCAGCCTCTGCATCTCTGGCCTGGGAGCTTTCTTCCTGGGTCCACAGAGGGCCCTGCTTGGCAGGCCGGAAATACTGTGGAATTAACAACGTTCTTATCCATCTCTCCCAGCAGCCTTCAACTAATGAGCCTCAGGAGTTGTCATAGGAAGACTCTAGTTCTCTCTGACTTCAGGTGGGATCATTCCCAGGCAAGTGTTCTTGTCCCCACTCCCTCCCCCAGCCCACCTTCATTCTTACCTAGTGATTATACTAATATCGATGCAGGTTTACTGGAACTCCTACTTTCGGGCTCTGCCTTCCTTTCCCTGAATTCCTTCCCCAGGCCCTCCCCACCCCCCAACTGTTTTCCTGTATTTAGCAAATACGCTCCTTGCACTCAAATTCTTGTCTCCAGGTGTGATTCTGGGAGAACCCAGAGTTAGCCTCCTCGCTCACTCCCTGGCCGTCACTGGATCTATGCCCCCTATGTATCCCCCAACTCAGTGTGTTGTCTACAACCCTGAGACCCTCCCGTATGGCAGCTCATACGCACTCTCATGGTTGCTGCTGGGGGTGAAATGATCCACAAGATAGCTGAAGAAATCATGGAGCTGCAGAAGAATCGAAGACTTGGCTTTAGAGATGGGTGCAAAGAGAATCAGGAGGGGTCCAGGTCAGCCACATACTCTGGGCACCTGGCCCTTGCCGCCCACGGGCTGGAAGGCAGAGCCTGAGGTGACTCGGGCCCACGTCCCACCGCACCTTGACCTGGTCTTGCTGTCCGGCGTACTCTATAGACTGGAAGATGCGCCAAGTGCACTGCCGCCTCATCTCCAGGCGCGCTGTGTAGCGCCGGTACCATCTCTGGATCAGGACTGCCGCCTTGAAGGCTGTGATACAGATGGAGAAGCAAGCCTGTGAGCTGGGACTCCCTGGGCCCAGGTGAAGGGCACCCCTCCTGTTGTAATTTGGGGATAAGACAGTGGGGAAAGCACTACCCACTGCTGTTGGTAGGAAGGATTTGCCTCAGCACTGGCTGGGGTGCTCTCGTCCCCACTCCCTCCCCCAGCCCACCTTCATTCTTACCTAGTGGTTATACTAATATCACTGCAGGTTTACTGGAACTCCTACTTTCTGCTGAAAACTCTATGTGTGAGAGGTGGAAAGGATGCATTGCCAGGATTGTCAAGATATGTAAACTGGACAGGTTGCATGAGGTATACTTGAAGGGTAGGATAATACAGGGGTGGGGGTGCAGAGGACATTTTGACATTCTAACAACAGAATGGATATCAAATGACCTGGGTTCTAGGCCTGAAAATGCCCTGACCAGCTATGTGGCCTCAGATGAATTACCTTCCTGGGCCTCGATGTCCTCATCTGAAAAGGGGATGGACTCTACATGACTGGGGAAAACAAACAATAGGCAAACACACAAATTACTACATATAATGTTAGGTGACAGTAAGTGCTTGCTGGGTTCTGTGCTTGCTATCCCCATACTTGTGATAGCCCTGTGGGCTTTAAGGGTCCCCCATCACCTACTATCAAATCTGCAGGCCGCCTTTGGCCTTCTCTTTTTGCCAGAGCCCCTGCTAGGTGACTGTGTTCCACAAGGTGGCGTGAGTAGATTTACTTCTTCCTAAGAGCTATAGGACCCACGTCAAGTCCTGTTGCCAGAGAAGAGAACAGCTGTTCACATAAATAACTAGATATTTCTTAAGCTCCTGGGCCTGAATGTGCCACTGGTGATGAATGGAGTATTTGTGGATAAAGCGGGATTAACAAGGAAACCCTGCAGGTTAATTCAGGTCAACCTCGTGAACAGTAGACAGATTGATTTAATATATTTAGCTTGCATTAGAGAGCTAATAGAATTCTGGCTGATTTCCTTACAAGGAAAGTTGATGGTAGAGTGAGAAAAGAAAACCAGGGAGGAACTTAAGCAAAGCTAAATTTGATTTCCTATGACAAAAAATGTCAAACTGGAGCTGTTTCTCAAAGGCACTTATCAAATGCTAAGTGATGAGGCTGACGCTACTGATTCAATTCTGTAAATCCATGTTCAGAACCGTGAATGAAATGTCCTGAATAAGAGCTACAGACCCTCCAGGAACTACTGGGAAGCACAGATACGTGGCCCTCACTTGCCCTAGACCTACAGCATTAGGATTTCTACAGGGATCTTGAGGTTTAACAAGCTCCACACATGATTCTTACGTGCAGTGAAGTGTAAGCAATACTGAGGGGTATCATGGCACCAAGGTTCTGTGCAAATGTTGTTTGATCACACCTTGCTTCAACATTTAAAGGCAAAGGCTGCCAGCTAGACATACTTCTATCCTCAGTCTTGCTTGACTCCTTAGGGCAGGGAGGACACGCAATGCCTCTTTCTTACTCCTTTTTCTCCCTCTCAGTCCTGTCAGGGATCTGGGTTACCTTTAACAGAGAGAGCAGTTGAGAGGTGCAGGATAGTGTAAGACCCTCTCCACCTCTCCTTTCCGACAGCACAACACAACATGCTCGGGCTCCTCTTGCTCCAGCTTTGTGTAGACTAGATCTGAGGGTACAACTTACAAATACACCTGCCTGTTAAAACCCCCTATTAAAAACAAGGCAACTACATGGATAGAGAGAGGCCAAAGAGCACCAAGGCACAAGATAGTGAATCAAGAGCCGTCTTAGAAGTAGAACCTCTTTGGGGCACCTGGCTGGCTCAGTTGGTTAAGGGGACACACCCCACCCTAAAGAAGGAGTTACTCCAGGGCCAAAAATTTGCAAGATGAGCCTGGGACATATTGCCAAACTAGAAAGCAAGGAAGCCACGAGCTTACAAACATGGGTCAGCCCATATAAACAAGTGTTGTCATGATTTCCTTTGCTTTCCTCCTACATCTTTGGCTGCCTCTCTTCAGTCTCCTTTGCTGACTTATCCTCTTCTACCTGGTGCTTAAGCCCTGGAGTCCTTCATGGGTCTGTCATGGGCCCTGGTCTCTGATTTGTCTTTACTCTCCCTCTAGGCTACTTCAGAGACCCCCCATGGCCTCAACAACTACATAACACTCTGATACCTTCTAATGTTTATCTCTCCAGCCCAACCTCACCTCCAAAATCTAGATGTGAATATGCAACTGCCTACTCAGTCCTTCCACCTGTATATCTCACAGCCACCTCAACCCCAGCATGTATAAACTCACCATCTTCCTTCTAGTCAAAGTTGGTTCTCTTCCACTATCTTTATGTCAGTAATTGGCATTATTGCCTGCCCAGTTTTGCTGGCCAGAAAACTGGAAGTCATTCTTGATCCACCCTTCTCCCTCACTCCATACATCTACTCAGTTGGATCCTGTCAATTCTACCTCCTGAATATTGTTAGAATTTACCTTCTTCTCTCCATCTCTGCTGCCAACAACTCTGGACCAAGTCATCATCATCTCTTGCTTCAATGACTTTAGTAGCTTCTAGACTGTTCCTTCTTCTCCTTTACCTCCCTCCCTTCCTTCTTCACAGAAGCCAGAGGACTTTTGATATATGAATCTTACTATACACTCCCTATTTTGAATTTGTCAATGGTTCTTCATGTCCTTAAATGACCGAGCTACCCAGGCGTCCCTTCATGTCCTTAAGATAACATTTAAAATCCTATAGACCCTGAGTGATCTGGGCTTTGCCTACCTCAGCAGCCTCATGTTATGCCATTTTCCATCTTGTTCACTTCAGACAATTCAGTTCCTCAAACATGCCTTACATTTTCTACCTCATGATCTTTGTACATACTGAACCCTCTACCTGAAATGCTCTTTCATCTGCTTTTTGCCCAACTTTATTTCATTCACTTGTACAAGTATAATTTGGGAAAAACCCTTGTGGACAACACTGATTCCTTCAGGTCAAATATAGTTCACCAACTCCTAAGATATTCAGCTGACATTCTTGTGATCTCGTCACAAGGAGGTGATTTTCAAGAGTTCCCTGAGGACAAATATAATGGTTTCCTTATTGTATTCTGAGAAACCCTTCCCCAACCAATGTAGGTTTTGGGATACCCACAGCTAGTTGGGGAGGTGGGAAACACATACCTTTCTCTGCATTCTGGAAAGCAAAATGATGTTGGATTGAGGTACCACTTCCCATAGTGTATGTACAAGGTTTTTGCAGGACACAGGCAGCAGGTCTGAGGGAGAGTCAATTGTTTGCTGACAAAAGGAAGAGGGAATCTGAAATAAGGGAATTCAGGCAGCGTATTAGTTCCAGTTGACCAAGTTATCTATGGACCTCATCTCCCACATTATAAAAAATGTGAGACTATCATATGAGAGCACCCTTCCTACCTCTGCAATGTAAGTGCATGAGATGTTCCTCCTCCACCCCGAAAATTCCCTCCATGTGTCATCTCACATCTCTCCCATGTTTCCAGACTTTCTACTAGCTTTCCATTTTCAATTTAGAAATGTACTGAAGTCTCTTCTCTTACAATCTCAAAGCACTTCACCACCACAACCACCACCACCGTCATCCTCCTCCTCCTCATCAACATTACCCTTTGATTCCTATATCCCTCTAGCTATAAGCCAGCCTCCCTTTTATTCTCATTCAGATTTCTCTTGAGTAGACTACATATTTTCTACCTAATTCCTCTTAAAACCACTTTTTACATCCTCTCTATTAATCAAAATCTCTCATGCTGATGTCTCCAATGCCTTTGTCTTTTTAGTCCTTATCTTGCCCAAATAGCAAAGCCATGTGTCTACACAAGTCCCACCTTGATCAAAATTCTACTCCTTGAGTTTCCATGATGCCAGACTCCCTTGCGTTTGCTCCTACCCCTCTGACTATTCTCCCTCCTTCTCAAGCTGACTTTCCACTGTCGATCCTTTAAATGTCAACTTTTATTTGTATTCTAGTCCCAAATGTCAGGTCTCCTCACTCAGAACATACTTCGTGGATGATTGAATGAATACTCACACATTCAACTGTGACTTCCCACCTCTCAAATCTATATCTCCATCCCGGATCATCCATATACATCAGCCCCATATACTCAGCTTCCTGCTAAACTTTCACTGGGGTGCCTCAGACTCCATGTACCACAAACAGAACTCATCTCCCCAAAAGCCTACTCCTCAAGCCTCATCTCTCTTCTCTACTTTCCTCAAAGTCTGCTCTTTGACCACCAAGACCTATGTGTTTTTGTTCTCACCTGGAATGTTCTTCCTATCCCATCCCTCTTGGCTAACTTGGCTAACTTGGCTAACTTTACTCATTCCTTAAGGCTCACTTTGGGCATCACCTTAGGGAAGCCAGTTTGACAGGCCCCTCCTGTGAGTTCTTGAATAACCTATTCCCATCTCCATTACTACAATAATATATTATACTTTCCTATTTTGTGTCTCTCTACCATTAAACTACCAGTTTCTGAAGAGCAAAGACTGTGTGTGAGCAAATTCATCATTGTATCTCTAGAAATTAGCATGGGCTTGGCATGTAGCAGAGATTCAATAAATATTAATTGAATAAACTTTTTATTTATTTGTACCTTATTTATTTATTTATTTATTTATTTATTTATTTATTGCCACATTCATTTTTACACAATACAGATCAATCTTTTCCTAGATCTTCTTCAGGAAGCAATGTGAGATGTACTGACAATGTTGAGAGTGGATTCCACTCTTTTTTTTTTTTTTTTTACTGTTTATTTCTTTTTGAGAGAGAGAGAGAGAGAATGAGTTGGGAAGGGGCAGAAAGAGATGGACACAGAGAATCCCAAACAGGCTCTGCACTACCAGCTGAGAGCCCAACACAGGGCTCAAACTCATGAACCACGAGATCATGACCTGAGCCAAAGTCAGACGTTTAACTGACTGAGCCACCCATGTGCCTGTGGATTCCATTTCTATATTTTTCCCCCTAACCTCACATCTACCCCATTCTACTTCCTCTATTTTTAAAGGTATTGTCTTGGGGATTGTCAAAAACCTATCTTTTCCCTTGCAAGTAAAAGAAAAGTCTCACCTTGCTTATGTTGGTTAGCCTATTTTGACTAAATAATCAAAGAAAAAAAGACTATGATCTCTTTTGTGTATATGTGCAAAATGATTCACTGAGGTAAGAGATGTCATAAACCAGAACCTGAGTATGGGTCAAAGTGAATAGTCATCATGACGAAATCAACCCAACTTTCTCTAGATAACTTGCACAGCTTTAGAGCTAATAGGGGTATCAGTCATGATTGAGTCCACAGTGACTCACTTACAACTTGTTTTGATCATCGGTAACTTGCCTGTAGAGCCATGTTATGTCCTAAAGTGTTTGGGTTTTGGAAGCACACAGGTGCAAGTGAAAATTCCAGATCAGCTTCTCACTAGACCTTGGTCACTTAACCTCTCATAGACTCAGTTTTCTCCTCTCTATATATGACAGTAATAAATAATATATTTAAAGTGCTCTCAGTATATGGTAGAATCTCAATACATGTTAATTGATAGGATCTGATATATTTATTTTAAAATACCAATAACCAAAAACATGTCCCTGGCTCAAATTTAAGAAGCAGGAAAAGACATACTATCTCAATACAGCATTGTTATAAAATGAATGTGTCCCCCATAAATTCACAAATTGACATTCCAGCTCCCAGTGTGATGGTATTTGGAGGTGGGGGTTTTGGGTATTTGGAGGTTATTAGGCTTAGGTGAGGTCATGAGGGTGGTAAACACATGATGGGATTAGTATCCTTATAAAAAAAAAAGGAGAGATCAGATCTCTCTCTCTCTCTCTCTCTCTCTCTCTCTCTCTGCCATGTGAGCAAGGTGGTGCCCATCTGCAAGCCAAGAAGAGAGCACACAACACAAATAAAATCTGCTGGCATCTTGATCCTGGACTACTCAGCCTCCAGAACTGTGAGAAAGAAATGTATATTGTTTAAGCCACTCAGCTGTGGTATTTTGTTCCAGCACCCCTAGCTGACCAAGACAAGCAGAAGCCAATAGGATGGATACTGATTATTTCTGGGTCAAAGATGATTATTATTAAGTCAGTCCTCTTTTGCCATTTAGGCACCTTGTTTCTTAGGAGTTTATAAATCCAAAAATGGTGGCAGAATAAGACAACTTTGACTATCACCTACCCTATAAAAGAAGCCGTTGAGATAGAAGTATGGCATTGCCATGGAGTGAGAGAGGAGTAACTATCAGGGGCCAATAAACTATTTGAAATAACCTGCAGGGGTGAAAGAAATGGAGACTCTCCTCAGGCAGCACATCCAGTTGTAATTAACCCTGGTCATCAAGGACAAAAAGGATGTGCCTTTACATATCGTGGAAGGGGGCAGGGAGCACCCAGACATCAGGATGGGACTCCGTGATCTCATCTGTTTCTCGTCTGTGAATGGGTGGTGGTAACTCCATTACAGGGTTATGACGAGGGGGAGATGAGGTTATATGTGAAGAGACTTTGGAAATGTTTTTGCTGCCATGAAAACCACAGATGAGGAACCTTTTTAAATGACACTCTCAGAATCTCTTAAAATATCTCTCTCCCCAAAATAATAAGCACCTTAAATATTTTATCAGTACAGAATTAACAAAATACATCATGGGACATTAAAAGGGGAATGGAATAGCATTCAGCCATGACAAAGAACACAGCAAATCAGTATGTAATGGCATGAAGATATCCCCAAGACACATTAATACATGAAGAAAAGCAAATTGCAGGACAGTATGCCTAATATGATCTCATCTATGTAAAAAATACATCAGCAAGTCAATAATCAAATAGCATACACCAAATTGTTAACAGTGATTATCTCTGGAGAATGGACTTGTGTGACAAACTTTCATTTTTAACTTATATACTTCTATTATAACTTTGATAATTAAAAACCAAGAAATCATATTTTTCAAAACATTTTTCATATAAGAAAGAAATTAAAAGGTGGTTCTGACTAAATAGGTATCACACATATGGCTGTCTTAAGAGAAGAAACTGATATCATCTACAGACCTGTAAAGAACATTCTAGAAGTCACTAAGGAGTAGAAAGGAGAAATAAAATAATTCTCAAGGGAAAAAAGGAAAGCTTCGTAAAACCAAACATGAAAAATGAGCTTGAGGTAGACTCAGACTGTTGAATTGACACCTTTTGCTAATGACTAATTACTTTTTCTGCTGGCGATTCCCCCAGTGAGCCATCTCCTCAGGTAAATAGCACATGTGTACCACATGGGTGAGCCCCCTTTCCTTCTAGGATTTACCTTAGCATCATCCATATTTGACACTATCATTAAAAAAAAAATGTTGGTAATTGTTTATCTTCCCACCAAGTGAACCTCAAAACACACATAGCAAAGACCCTCCCTGGGTGAGTTGGTAACAGGGGCTTCCTCTGACCTCTGTCCTCAAACCAAACCTGTATTTATTTCCTGTGTAAAAACATACGTTTGTTGCCCTCCTTTCTGTGCTTTAGGTGAGAAAGAAAGCTCTTACCTTCTTTTATATTCTTTACTATGACACAAAAGGAGGCAGAAACCTCTTTAACACACAGGTGTGACCACCAGCCAGTCTTCCAAGTTGGCTGAAGGATCCTGGCTGATGTAGTTTCTTCCAGACCTACAAGTCTGATAAATAAGGCCCACGCCCAGCCTGGCATACCTTCTTCCAGAAAGGCAGCGGTGACATCCACGGCCGTGGCCAAGTGTTCAGGGCTCCCCGCCTCACGACAGTAGGCACCCCTTGACCTCAATCAGATTGGGCCTGTGAGGAGGCTGCGAAGGGAGAGATGACATAGTCAGGGTGTCTCCCTCACACCTAGGCCCCACTCCTGAAGACAGTCTCTCCCCTGCTCTCTCCCGCCCTGGCCCCAAGTCTAAGCCTTCTTACTCCCCTGGATTAGGAGGCTGTGTTTCTCAAGCCACATCTGCGCAGCCTGAGCTCCTTAACCCAGAAACAGAGGAGTACTGACAGCTCAGGGCCTGGGGCTCAGAGCCCGTCCAGCACGCGGGTGCCTCTTTGCCGTCCCACAGGAGCAGGCACTCTTCCTCATGGCTGGCTTTCCTCTGCTCACAAAACATGATGCAAACACCTTGCCTTTTCCTGTTTACTTCTCCTACTTCTCTTGTTGATTTGCCTTAGGATATAACCTAAACTATTAACATACTGAAATATTAATCACTATTCCCAGACAACTTACGTTTTCAATTAATCTAAGCTGCTTATGTGTATGCTGGTAGGTACTAACTATGCCATGGGAATTCGCAAAGAAATTTATACTTTGTTTATCTGCATCTATTTAGTAGGTCAAGCTTGTTATGTTATTCAAATCCTCTTTACCCTTATGTATTCTTCCCGCTCTGCTCATCTTTGAAAAAAATGTTTTGAATATTTCTGTTAGTACAGAGTTAGCAATTTATCCTTGTATTTTTTAATTTTTGCATTATAGGTTTTGTAGCTTTGTATTAAAATATATATTGAATAATATAAAATTGCCATTATAGAATTATATATTTATATAATTATAATACATAAAGGCTTATGGATGTTTTATTTTCTTACTAGAGGGTGGCTTATCAAAATAAAATATCACTCTGCCAAAATGGATTTTGAATTCTCTTTTGTCTGATATTGATATTTTCACAGTGACTCACTTTTGTTAGTGGTTGACTGCTAACATTTTTTCCCCAATTTCACTAAAGTGAAAAGACTGATAAAATCTGGAGATGCCTGAGTGGTTATTATTTGTTTTTTTATATTGGTTATAATAATCGGTTAATTATTCAGTTAAGAGTCTGGCTCTTGCTTTTGGCTCAGATCATGATCTCACAGTTCATAGGATGGAGCCCCGCATCGGGCTCTGTGCTGACAGCATGGAGCCTGCTTGGGATTCTCTCTCCCCCCTCAAAATAAATAAATAAACATAAAAAAAGTTAAAAATAGAGGTAAAATTTAAAAACTTAAAAAAAGATTGATAAAATCCTGTATTATTGACAGCATGAGAAAAGGAGCTTCTCCATACACTACTGATGGGAATGTAAATTGTTTCATTTTGTTGGAGTTAAACTAGATTAAATTTTAACTATGGTTTATTAAAGTATGTATTTAAATAATTTATTTTTTAGCTGAAAAATATTACATTCTTTTAAAATATTTTTTATTTGAATATAGTCGACGCATAATATTAAATTAGTTTTAGGTGTACAACATAGTGATTCAAAAACTCTATATTTATACTGTGCTCACAAGTATTGCTACCATCTGTCACTATACAACACTATTTCAACAATATTGCTGACTATGTTCCCTATATTGTGCCTCTTCCTCTCATGACTCATTCATTCCATAACTGGAAACCTGCATCTCCTACTCCCCTTTATCCATTTTGCCCATCTCCTACACCCTTCCTCTCTGGCAACCATCAGTTTGTTCTCAATATCTATAGGTCTGATTCTGTTTTTTATTTATTCATTTCGTTTTTTATATATGATGGAAATCATATGGTATTTGTCTTTCTCAATATGACTTACTTCACTAGTACAATACTTTTGGTCCATCTATGTTGTCTCAAATGGCACGATCTCATTCTTCTTCATGGCTGTGTAATACATATACACACACACACACACACACACCATATCTTCTTTACCCATTCAACTATCCATAGACACTTAGCTTGCTCCCATATCTTGGTTATTGTCAATAATGTTGCAATAAATACAAGCATAAATGTATCTTTTAAATTAGTGTTTTCATTTTCTTTTGGGTAAATACCCAATAGTGGAATTATTTGATTATATGGTATTTCTATTTTTAATATTTTTAGGAACCTCCACAATGTTCTCCACAGTGACTGTACCAATTTACGTTCCCACCAACAGGTTACAAGGGCTCCTTTTTCTCCACATTCTCACCAATGCTTGTTATTTCTTCTTTTTAATTTTAGATATTCTGATAGATGTGAGGTCATATCTCATTATGGTTTTGATTTGGATTTCTCTGATTATTAGTAATGTTGAGCATAGTTTCATGTGTTTATTGCCCATCTGTATGTCCTTTTTGAAAAAATGTCTATTCAGGTCTTCTGCCCTTTATTTTATTTTTATTTTTTTGGCAAGAGAGAAAGAGAGAGAGAGGGAGGGAGGAAGGGAGGGAGAGAGAAAGTAAATGCAAGTGGGGAAGGGGGCAGAGGGAGAGAATCTCAAGCAGGCTCCACACCCAGCATGGAGCTGGCCACAGTGCTCAATCCCACAATGGTGAGATCATGGCCTGAGCCGAAATCAAGAGTCAGCCGCTCAACCTACTGAGCCACCTAGGTGCCCCAGGTCTTCTGCCCATTTTTAAATTGGATTGTTTTTTTGGTGTTGAGTTGTATAAGTTCTTGATATATTTTGGATATTAACCCCTTATCAGATATATTATTTGCAAATATCTTCTCCTATTTAGTGAGTTGTTTTTTGTTTTGTTGATCGTTTGCTGTGCAGATTTTTATTTTGATGTAGTCCCAATAGTTTATTTTTGCTTTTGTTTCCCTTGCTTTGAGAGAGAGATCTAGAGAAAAAAGTTCTTACAGCTAATGTTAAAGTAGTTACTGCCTATATTGTCTTCTAGGATCTTTATAGTTTCAGGTCTCACATTCAGGTCTTTAATCCATTTTGACTTTATTTTTGTGTATGGTGTAAAAAAGCGGGCCAATTTCATTCTTTTGCATGTAGCTGTCCAGTTTTCCCAGCACCATTCATTGAAGAGAATGTCTTTTTCCCTATTATTATATTCCTTTGTTTTAAAGTTTTCTTTCTTTATTTTGAGAGAGACAGAAAGAGTGTAAGGGAGGGGGAGAGAGAGAGGGAGAGAGAGAGAATTCCAAGCAGACTCTGCATTGTCTGCACAGAGCCCGACACATGGCTTGAACCCACGAAACTGTGAGATCATGACCTGAGCCAAAACCAAGAGTCAGACACTTCTTACTGAGCCACCCAGGCGTCCCACCCATTAGGCTATTCTTACCTCCTTTGTCATAGATTAATTGACCAAATAAGTGTGTATTTATTTCTGGGCTCTCTATTCTGTTCCATTGATCTATGTGCCTATTTTTGTGCCAGTACCATACTGTTTTGATAACTGCAGGCTTGTAGTATATCTTGAACTCTGCAATTGTGATACCTCCAATCTTTCTCAAGATTGCTTTGGCTGTTTGGGGTCTTCTGTGGTTCCATAAAAATTTTAGTATTATTTGTTCTAGCTCTGTGAAAAATGTTGTTTTCAATTCAATTACAAATTTGTAATATGTAAACCCTTTGATCCAGAAATTACACTTTTAAGAATCCTATAGAAATATACACCTACAGGAGCACTTAGGTGGAAACTTAAAAATCCATAAATTGCAGAATGGGTAAACCAGTTTTTATATATTCTTACAGGGGAATCCTATGTAGTCATTAAAAAGATATATATAGATCAATATCCTCTGTTATGAGAAGACATTCATATTTTTTGTTATGTGAACAAGGCAACTTGCTGACTATATAATCTAACCTTATTTTGAAAAAATGTTTGTTTTATGAATCACGTTTTCTAGTTTCTGGATTGACTTTGACATCTTGGGGACTTGCTGTCCCAAGCAAGGCAATGCCCTTCCCAGGGTTAGCTGATTCCCACCTACAGCAAAGGACTGTGAACTAACTTTCATACAGTCCACCCCAAACAGAGTCCACATCCCCCAACCACGGCCTTTAAGAGCTTTTACACTCAGGAACACTATTCCCCTGCCCTCATTACCCAGAGCCACTATCAGACAACTTAGAGCAGCTCCTATACCCTAGAGCTGGTGAAATTATTCAAAGTAGCCAATCCTAGACCTGTCTAGCCTGTTCACCCTGTGTCAACACAGATTCCTTACCTCAAAACCCACAAAAAGTCTTATACTTACACACAGTTTCTCCATTCTCTCTGCCTGTGACCAATCTTGGTATTCTTTCCTGTGTCTCTGTAGGCACCTGCTGTGTGCCCTTCCTCTTGGGAACTGTGAGTAACATACTATCTAATGGCAAATTGTCCCCTAATCTGTTAGCCTCACCAGACTTGAATAAAATCTACATTTAAAACTATATATATGCATGGGGCGCCTGGGTGGCTCAATCAGTTAAGCAGATGACTCTTGCTTTCAACTCAGGTCATGATCTCACAGTTCATGAGTTTGAGCCCTGCATTGGGCTCTGCACTCACAGTGCGGAGCCTGACTGGGGTTCTTTCTCTCCCTCTCTGCCTCTCCCATGCTCATGCTCTCTCAAAAACAAATAAACATTTAAAAACTTCAAATTAAAACTATATATGCATTGAGATTGCGATCAAGATGCCAGAATAGCATGGAGACCCCCAGCTTGTCTTGTCCCTGAAATGCAGCTAGATCAACACCAAACCATTTTGCACACCTTGGAAATTGATCTGAGGATTAACACAACAATCTGCATAACTTGAGCCACAGAACTCAGAAGGTACAGGGTGCGGAGAGGTGAACAGGACGAGAGAAAAGCTATGGAGGGTAGGGAGCTGTTTCTGCAGAGAAAGGACCGGATAAAGGTGGAGAGTGCAGTGCATCAAGAGAGTGCAGGAAAAACGCTCCCCTGAAAGTAGCTGGAGAGAAAGACAAAGAGTGAAAACACTTGCAGGGGACTGAACAAGAAATCTGTTCCCCAGAACCATTGGTGGGAATAAAGGAGAGGGTTTCATTACCACCAGGATCCTATAAACAGTGGAGCACAGAGTCTAAAGTCCTGGAGCCCAGTGCCTGGCAGTGCTCTGGTGAGGAAGTAGGGTGCATCCCCAGGAACAGGCAGCAGGGTCTGATGGGTCCATGTCACACGGAGAGAACCAGTTCCCCTTCCTGGAGAGCGTTTGGTAAACGCATATGGCCTTCTCACAAGCAAAGGTCCCAGTGGACCCAGAGAGCAGCCAATTTGCTGGTATTAGGAGAAAGACACCAGAGGGCAGTGAAACTTGGTGCTGGCTGTATGTTGTGATTTGCCATAATCTCTGAACCTCTGCTGTTGTGCGACCACATGAACGTTTTCTGGGGCAAGATGGCACCTGGGCATTGCTCAGTTAGATCCTCCCCCAGAGAGCTGGCATGGGTCCAAGCCACATTAGTCTCTGAAGTACAGGGATTTGAAACACAACCCCATTTGAGATAAAACTCTGGAGGGTGGTGCTGCCTGGCATGTGTACAGCTTGGACTCATACAAGGTAGAGAAAGGGAGTGGATAGAGGCCTGAGACAAATGAGGAGTGCTTGACTGCAGGTGGGTGAGAGCACGAAGTTTCTGGGCCAGAGACTAGGGAGCTGGGTGAAGCCATTTTCACCTCTCATGCATGCGCACTACGCTGATCCACCCCAGTAAGCTAAGCAGCACCCCCTGGTGGAGAACAGAGTCATTACACCAAGCCCCGCCCAACTGCGCCCTCCAATCACATCCCCTACAAGAATGGCACAAGTCCGTCCACCTGCTTAGTGTACGGACTATAGAGTGCTTCATAGTTTCAATTATGAAGGAAATTGGATATAACTTCATTTGGGTTTCATTGTTTGCTGGTTCATTTATTAGTTTTTTTTTTTTGCTTCTCTTTTTGTTTAAATTGAAAAATTAAAAATAAAAAAATTATTAATAATTTATTATTATTAATACTAATCGAAAAAAATAAGGCCATATTTGTTCTATCTAAACTAACACTGAAATAATTCTATTGCACTTTCACCATCTAACATGATATTAAATGAGATTTTTCCTGTCTCACTTTGGCTGGGGTCCTTAGACAACAGGTACTGAACACTCCTAAGGTCCAACGTGGTGGTATGGTAAAAATATATATAGTTGATTTTGTCTCAGGTTCCTGACAGAGAGCCTCAAAAACCCTTGAATTTCCTAAGTCTTTGTTTTTCATGCAAGTCCCCTTGGACCATATCAGAGTTTATACTCGCAAATTTACTCATGGAGGCGGGAAAGGGGCTGGGCAGTGCAGCTAGATAGATTCAGGATGGAAAGGCTGGCTGCTAGAGAAACCAACCCTGTGACTGGAGGACTAGAATTTTAATGAAAAACAGAGATCTTACCAGTTAATGAACATACTGATATGCTGGGTAAGTGGCATGACTGGAGGGGGCATGGAAGCTCTGGGCTCAGGAGTTTTCCAGACTCTGCCACCCTAAGTATCAATGAACTTGACTTTTCATTTGTATCCTAATAAAACTATCATTGTAAGTAAAATAAATTAAATTTAAAAATATATATATATATAAATAAATTATTAATAATTTAAAAAAATATATATAAAGTTATCTCTAGGGAATGCTACTGGGGAGAACACAATCTATAACTGGGGAAGACAGGCACAGGATTACACTATGTACTGTTTAATCAATTTTTATGGTCAACAGGTCATATAACAGGTATATGTTACTTGTATACTTAAAAAAATAAAATATTTTAAAAATCAACTCTCTCCACTTCCTATGCAACCACTGTAGGCCAAGCCATGTTAATTTTCTAAAAACACTTTTTATTAAAATGTTTTTCAGCATTTAAAAAAAATTTATTGTGATAAGAACACTTAACATTAGCTCAACCCTCTTAAATTTTTAGATGTAAAATACAGTATTGTTAAGTATACCATAATATAGCATATAGGTATGATGTTGTACATTGGGTCTCTAGAACTTCCTCAAATTGCAGAACTTGTAGAACTGCAATACCCTGGTTTCTTTTAGTCTATTTTTTAAATCTATCTATCTATCTATCTATCTATCTATCTATCCATCATCTATCATCTTTATTTTTTAAATTTAAATCTAAGTTAACTTAATAATTTCAGGAATAGAACTTAGTGATTCATCACTTACATATAACACCAAATGCTCATCTCAACAAGTGTCCTCCTTAATGCCCATCACCCATTTAGCCCATCACCCCATCCAACACCCCACCAGCAACCCTGTTTGTTCTCTATATTTAAATGTCTCTTATGGTTTGTCTCCCTGTTTTTATATTATTTTTGCATCCCTTCCCCTATGTTCATCTGTTTTGTTTCTTAAGTTCCATATAGGAGTGAAATCATATAATATTTGTCTTTCTCTGAGTGACTTATTTCACTTAGCATAATACTCTAGTTCTATCCACATTGTTGCAAATGGCAAGATTTCATTCTTTTTGATTGCTGAGTAATATTCCATTGTATATATATACCAAATCTTTATCCATTCATCAGTCGATGGACATTTGGGCTCTTTCATAACTTGGCTATTGTCAACATTGGAGCTCATGTGCCCCTTTGAATCAGCATCTTTGTATTCTTTGGATAAATACCTGGTAGTGCAATTGCTGGGTCATAGGGTAGTTTTATTTTTAATTTTTTGAGGAACCTCCACACTGTTTTCCAGAGTGTCTGTACCAGTTTGTATTCCTACCAGCAGTGCAAAAGTGTTCCTCTTTCTCTGCATCCACACCAACATCTGTTGTTGCCTGAGTTGTTAATGTTAGCCATTCTGACAGGTGTGAGGTGGTATCTCACTGTGGTTTTCATTTGTATTTCCCTGATGATGAGTGATGTTGAGCGTCTTTTCATGTGTCTGTTAGCCATCTGATATCTTCTTTGGAAAAGTGTCTATTCATCTCTTTTGCCCATTGCTTCACTGGATTATTTTGTTTTTGTTTTTGTTTTTGTTTTGGGTGTTGAATTTTCTAAGTTCTTTATAGATTTTGGATATTAACCCTTTATCTGTCATTTGTAAATATCTTCTCCCATTCCGTTGGTTGCCTTTTAGTTTTGCTGATTGTTTCCTTTGCAGTGCAGAAGCTTTTTATCTTGATGAGATCCCAATAGTTCATCTTTGCTTTTGTTTCTGTTGCCTCTGGAGACATATCAAGTAAGAAGCTGCTGTGGCCGAGGTCAAGAGGTTGTTGCCTGTTTTCTCCTCTAGGAGATTGTTAGTTTTTTCGAAGAACCAGCTCCTGGTTTCATTGATCTGTTCTACTGGTTTTTTGTTTGTTTGTTTGTTTTAATATCATTGATTTCTGCTCTAATCTTTATTATTTCCCTTCTGCTGGTTTGGGGCTTTATTTGATGTTATTTTTCCAGCTCTTTTAGGTGTAGGGTTAGGTTGTGTATTTGAGGCCTCTCTTCCTTCTTTAGTAGGGCCTGGATTGCTATATATTTCCCTCTTATGACCACCTTACTGCATCCCAGAGCTTTTGGGCTGTCGTGTTTTCATTTTCATTGTCTTCCATGTACTTTTTAATTTCCTCTTTAATTTCTTGGTTAACCCCAATTATTCTTCATTAGGATGTTCTTTAATCTCCCAAGTATTCATGGTCTTTCCAAACTTTTTCTTGTGGTTGATTTTGAGTTTCATAGCATTGTGGTCTGAAAATATGCAAGGTATGATGATCTTTTTCTACTTCTTGAGGGCTGATTTGTGACCCAGTATTTGATCTATTCTGGAGAATGTTCCATGTGCACTCAAGAAGAATGTGTATTCTGCTGCTATAGGATGAAGTGTTCTGAATATATGTTAAGTCCATCTGGTCCAGTGTGTCATTCAAAGCCATTGTTTCCTTATTGATTTTATGCTTAGATATTCTTTCCATTGCTGTAAGCAGGGTGTTGAAGTCCCCTGCTATTGTGGTATTATTATAAATGAATTTCCTTATATTTGTGATTAATTGATTTATACATTTGGGCGTTTCCACATTGGGGGCACAAATATTTACAATTGTTAGATCTTCTTGGTGAATAGACCCCCCCCCTTAATTATGCTATAATGCCCTTCTTCATCTTTGGGTACAGCCTTTATTTTAAAATCTAGTTTGTCTGATATAAATATGGCTACTCCAGCTTTCTTTTGACGATCATTAACATGATAGATGGT
Organism: Cryptoprocta ferox; assembly: GCA_028646485.1. Taxonomy (NCBI): domain Eukaryota; kingdom Metazoa; phylum Chordata; class Mammalia; order Carnivora; family Eupleridae; genus Cryptoprocta; species Cryptoprocta ferox. The sequence goes on along the minus strand of CM053567.1, from coordinate 133,886,136 downwards.
TCTTTATTGCCTTACTTTCAACCTGCAGGTGTGTTTAGGTAACTGGATCTCTTGTAAGCAGTATATCCATTCTGATACACTATGTCCTTTGATTGGAACATTTAGTCCATTGACATTTAGAGTGAGTATTGAAAGATATGAAATTAATGCCATTGTATTGCCTATAGAATTGTTGTTCTCTGGTCCTTTCTAGTATTTGGTGCTTTTGTTCTTTTGTTTTATTTCATCTTTTTTCCACTCAAAGAGTTCCCCCTAAATTTTATTGCAGGGCTGGTTTAATGGTCACGAGCTCCTTTAGTTTTTGTTTGTCTGGGAAACTCTTTTTTTTTTTTAATTTTTATTTATTTTTGAAAGACAGAGAAAGAGACAGAGCATGAATGGGGGAGGACCAGAGAGAGGGAGACACAGAATCCGAAGCAGGCTCCAGGCTCTGAGCTGTCAGCACAGAGCCCAATGCGGGGCTTGAATCCACAGACCATGAGATCATGACTTGAGCCAAAGTCGGACACCCAACCAACTGATACACCCAGGCATCCCTGTTTGGGAAACTCTTTATCTCTTCATCTATTCTGAATGACAGCCTTGTCAGATAAAGAATTCTTGGCTTCATATTTTTCCAATTCAGCTCATTGAATATATCCTGCCACTCCTTTCTGGCCTGCCAAGTTTCTGTGGATAGGCCTGCTGCAAACCTGATCTATCTTCCCTTATAGGTTAAGGATTTTTTTTTCCTTGCTGCTTTCATAATTCTTTTCTTGTCTGTGTATTTTGTGAATTTGACTGTGATATGCCTTGGTGACGGTCAGTTTTTGTTTAATCTAATGGGAGTTCTCTGTGCTTCTTGGATTTTGTGTCCTTTCCCAAATTAAGGAAGTTTTCCACTATAATTTGCTCACATAAACCTTCTGCCCCTTTTTCTCTCTCTACGAGTATATTTTAGATCTTTTGTAAAGGGGCACATGAGTGGCTCAGTCAGCTGAGCATCCAACTCTTGGTTTTGGCTCAGGTCATGATCTCATGGTTCAGGAGTTCGAGTCCCACATCAGGCTCTGTGCAGACAGCATGGAGCCTGCTTGGGACTCTCTCTCTCTCTTTTTCTCTCTCTCTCTCAAAATAAATAAAAAAAAAACTTAAGAAAAAAGGGTATCTTTGGGCTCTGAGTGGCTCAGTTGGTTACTGATTTTGGCTCAAGTCATGATCTCCCAGTTCATGAGTTTGAGCCCTGCTTCAGGATCTGCACTGACAGGGGAGGGCCTGCTTGGGATTCTCCGTCTCCATTTCTCTGCCCTCCCCTGCTTATGTTTTCTCCTTCTCTGAAAAATAAATAAACTTTAAAAAAAAAGAAGGATATCTTGTAGAGGAGGAAAAGGTTTTTTTTCTACCCTCTTAAGATCTCTAGCTGGGTCTGACAATTAAACTGAGAAAGACAGATTAACAGGAGATAATCATATAAATTTATTCAACACAATTTCACATGACATGGGAGCTTTCATAAGGAAATGATGGCCCAAAGAGATGGATCTGTGAATTTTTATGGGAGTGATGAAGAGTAGGCAGGTGTGGAAAAATATAATTCCTTCAACTTAAAATATCCAATATGCCAACATGCCATATTTTGGGGTAGTGTGTCCTGAAACCCATCAACCTCAAATAAGTGGAATATACAATATTTGTCCTTCTGTCACTAGCTTGTTTCACTTAGTGTAATATCCTCCAGGTTGATCCATACTGTCACATATAGCAGGATTTCCTTTTTTGAAGGCTAATAATATTCCATTGTATGTACATACCATGTTTCTTTTTATCCATTCATCTGTCCATGAACATTAAGGTTGTTTCCACATCTTGCAATCCATCTTAATTTCTTACCTGTTCTAATAAAATGTCAAGCTAACTGATTTTCACTTTTCCATTATCAGCCCCCATCGATGTACTCTCTATAACTACACAGAATGAACTTACAAAAAAAAAATCGCTCATCAGCTCTTTGATTTCTAGATACTTTGAAGGGATAAATATCCTGAAAAAACATTCCCACTACAAAACTAAAAATGATAAACAAACATCTTTCTTAAATGCTGAATATGTAGGTGAGCTAGCAAGTAAGGAGGTAAAATCAGAGGGGATAAAGGGAATATTGAGAGAATGGAAAATAACGAGGAAATTTGGGGGGGAAGCAGGCATGTTAGTCACGGTGGTCCTAAAGACAGTTTCTGGTCCCAGGAACTTAGAACCCTGGGTTCTTTGACAATTGCCTCGGGAGGTGGGGGATAAAGGGGCACAGACTTGGATACACACAAGGTGCAGTTAGAATATCAGCCTGCACAGGGGCCAGGCTCTCCTGTGTGAATGTGTAACCACAGGCCTGTCTTCATACAACATAAATTGAGGCTTTAATTTATACTGAGTGTTCTAAGAAAGCAGACGTTGAGAAATTAGCAGACACACATCCTCTGTGGGTGGTGCACCATCAACCCCAACCTTCAGGATTTCCAGAGGTACACAATCCCAAACTAGAGAACACTACATAAATTTCCATGAGAGAGTCAATGAAAACAAACAGCAAAGCTATACATCTGAGAACCTGATGATGGAATTGAGAAGCAGAGTATAAAATAAGTATGGATTAAGAAGTTTAAAAAAAAGACCAAAGCAAAAGACAGATATTATCCAATAAAGATCATAGTAGGTTTGAAAAAGTAGCAAATAGCCCATCTAAAATGAAAGTATTATCCTTGAGGGGCACCTGGCTGGCTGAGTCAGTAAAGCATGCGACTCTTGGTCTCAGGGTTGTGAGTTTGAGCCCCATGTTGGGCCTAGAGATTACTTAAAAATAAAATCTTGTAAAAAATAAATAAAATAAATATATTATCCTTGATATTAAAAGCAACAGATCCACTAAAGAAAATATTTCTGATTCTACAGAAAAAAATAAAGACATTACCTGAACTATGTCATCAAGAGAGAAATCCACCCCCTCACTCTTCCCCCCCCCCCCCAAAATCCCAGGGAGCTGAGACAGAGGATAGAAGGTGTGATAACACACACACTTGGGACTTAAGGAGAGAAGATGCAAGACAATGTAGGAGAGCAACAGAGAGCTGGTAACTAAGCACTTCCCAAAACAGAATAAAAGAAATAAAACTGAAATTTGGAGAGCATAACAAATCCCAAATAGGCTAAATAAAAAGAAATCTACATCTAGACACATTGTAGTGAAACCACATGGCACAAGGAACACAGGTCTTAAAAAGAACCAGAGATTTAGATTACTTAAATCACTTTCCTGCTGAAAAGCCCTTAATGCCTCCTTGCTGCCTGGTTAATGTTAGGGTAGTCCTCAAATTTCCATCGAAAGCTCATAGTCTACAGTTGAGAAAACAAGAAAGGAAGTGACTAATGAGTAGAAATTTGTAGGCTCAATCACATCTTAACATGTCTAGCAAGGGTAAACTACTCCTGATGTTTGATTTTTAAAAAGGCCATTGGGTGATGGAAATTTAACAGTGTTGATGCAACACTGTCCACAAAGATACATAAATATTGTGTGCTGCTGGTGAGGTATGCAGTGTGCTGAGGCAGTGGTGACCCGAGCCTGGCTAACGCTTCCCTCCGTTCCATTTTCCTTCCATTTTCCTTCGTTCCTGCGGGAACACTAAACGAGAACATCCAATCGATACATTGTTCATGTATTTTAACCATTTTTTACTTCATCCTCAGAGAAGTCTCTTTCTTGTACATATGAAAAAAAAAAATCAAATTCTACAACACAGCCGTGCACTCCTCTCTGTCCTCACACTTAAATAACGTCTCCCAGAGCTGCTTCCTCAGGACAGCTGTGCAGAGCCACACAACTTCAGGGGGTAAGAATGTAAAGAGAACACAATATTCAGTATCTTGGAAAAAAAGTTTATTCTCCTTGCCAACATCTCTTGCAACATTTTAGTAACTAATGAAAAGTGACAATCAGATATAATTTGGTTTCATATTGCTTTCAAAAAGCAGTAAGAAAGTAGCTATTTAGAAAAAGGAGGTCCGTCAGTCTGTTTAAAGAAACATTAGACAAATTATGAAAAGTGAGAATCCAGTCACATTGGAAATACATGATCAAGGCTCAGACTAACAAACATTCAAACAGGCTCTATGCAAACCACAGTTCTCCATTTCTTTTCGAATAACCTTGTTTTCTCTGACTCTTCCAGAAGAACTTCATAACAAACAAAGAGGTCTTGCCAGCTCATTTCTTCATAAGCTGAGGTATGACAACATTGCCATATGTTGTGTTACGAAGCTGGAAACAAAGCCCAAGGATCGGGCTTGACCTCTGAGACCACTTATCTTTGAGACAAAGCTTACAGAGGGTCAAGGCAAATGATGAAGGGAAGCGAATCCAAGAGCCTATTACCTACTTGACCAAAACAAGCTCCAGAGGGGCCTTCCTGCCCCAACTTCACAAGATTGAAAAGTCTAATGAGGAAGAGACCTGCATTGTTCCTAAAATAACACAATCCTTTTACTTTGTTTTGTTTTTTAAAGTACAGCTCTTCAAGAATTTCGTTTTTAAGAAATCATCTGTAAGGGAAGAAGAATAAATGTACTTAATTCAAACACCAATTTTTAACAACCCCATGATAAGAAAATGACTAAAACATCAGGCTAGATTTACAAGCCCCAGACGATCCTTGCATTAGGGAAAACTGCGTAGGTTTGGTTTCAGGGACAACAGAAAGGACTCCTGCTTTCTCCTCATGTCCCTCCCCTCACCTACAGGCTCACCAACGCCTGAAATAAATTCTGCAGGTGTCCTTTGCCTACATTAACAGTCTTCTCACGTTGCAAATGTGCTGGGCCTGCCTCACTATTCCTCTTCCCAGATACTTCCCCCTCTGTGTAACTGAAGAGATAACACTTTGTCCTGAGAATAGGTTTTAATAAGGGACAAAGGACACCAGGCAATAGATTAGCTCTCAAACAATTCAAAATAAATACCTCAGAGTGTCACAAATCTGACACAAATGACAATCATTTGCCACATGTCTGTCAGAAATTATTCCATATGTACAAATGTTAAAAATGTCACCATGTTCTGTGAGAAATACCAGCACACACCCACAAATGTCGCCAACAACCAACTAAAAAACTTTCATAGCATGGTGGAATCCACTCTTCTGCTTACTTACATTTACCCCAGGTTTCTGATCCTCGTCGTGTACTTCTCTGGGTTAGCAGCACTCATTACTGTAGTATAAACTGTGTAGCTGAAAACAGTGAGAGGAATTTTTATATACATATCATTCCCTCTGATATTCCAAAGAGGAAAAAAAAAAAAAATACCAAGCGCTTCCCTAATTGTCCCTATTGTCCTTGGGACCTAGGACAAGAATACAAATAGAAACCCGTATATGTCAGAATATTTAAAATTTATAATCCAAGTGATCACACAGTGTCCTTCCTATTTTCACAACACTATGGAAGGCCAAGTTCAAATTTAAAATGCCCAGACTCCTCAGAGTTCCACACTGTGGTAGTAAGGGACGCCAGTCGTTGGCCCTCACCCCTTGCTCTGCCCTATCCCACAAGTGGCACGTGTGTGGACACCTCAGCCTGGGCATTTATAGGTTTCATGCATGACTCCAGGAAAAAGTCATCCCTTGGCCACCCACCAAGCACGGATGTCCACAGTGGCTGCACTCTGCCATCAGGAGAACACTACCCAGGACACTGGCCCACACAGGCTGAGAATTCCAGTGTACTAGGTACTTGGGCCAGACTAGCTGCACAAATGCCCCTGGCCCAGTGGATTCCTTACATCAAGGAGGGTCAGAGGAAGGCCAGAGCGGAGCCTCTAAAGCTCAGGGATCATGTCTTGCCCAGATCTAAGGATGTAAAGCACAATGGCATTTACTAAACATACTGCACAGCAAGGACCTGAACAGCACGAGCACATGCGCATGCACACACACACACACACTAGGACCCCTTCCCCTGACTCCTTTCATCTACCTCTTGTCCCAGACACCAGCTGAGATACATGCTCAAAGCATTTCGAGCTGGGTTGTTGCAGAACTAGTGGCCCGGGGACCCACAGACAAACTGTACACCTGGCTGAAGACAGCACTATGAGTGCATGCAGAGTTAGTCCAAGGGAATTCAGCAGCTTATTTACTTTGGCCATAATTCTATTCTCCACTGCTACTTTATTTATTTGTTTGTTTATTGTGAGAGAGACAGAGATAGTGCACATGGGAGAGGGGCAAGGAGGCAGACAGAGAATCCCAAGCAGCCTCCGCACTGTCAGCACAGAGCCCAACGTGGGGTTCGAACTCATGGAACCGTGCGATCATGACATGAGCTAAAACCAAGAGTCAGACACTTAACCAGCTGAGCCACCCAGGCGCCTCTCCTTCGCTACTTTAATATTCTCTCTGCTTATAGCCACATCAGAGGATAGAGATCTATTCCACGTGAGTGTGATTTTGTAGCACAGCACAAGGTGGCAGCATAGAGCTAACTGCTTCCCTCAGACTTCTTTCTGTTAACCTTCATTGCCAGGAATCATTTTAAGCAAAGGGCCTGAGAGTCAGTGAACTATGTTTATTCTGGCTCAGTGGTGATTATCCTTTAAACGCAGTTCCTCTCAGGTTTTCAATTACACAACAGAGAAAAATGTTCCTTGGTTAACCGTTTACAATTTCTAACAATTCTTTTTAACAAAACATTTCCTAGGCCATTTAAACATTCATAGCCTTTAACTCAGTAACTCCACTTCTGGGAATTCACCCGGGGAAAATAATCCAAAAGTTGGGAGGTGAGGGGGATGTACAAATACGTATATTTCAGAATTTTAATAGAGGAAAAACCTAACAACTAGAGAATGCTTAGCTGAACGACACTATATTCAGTTAGCTATGGGACATCTGTTTAAAATTATACGGGGTGTTCATGGCATGGGCAACGCTTTTAAAAAATAAATGTAACAGCTATTTTATTATAATACTAGTTTTTAAAAGATATAGTCATCATTTATGTAAGTATTTTTTAAACTATAAGAACACCCAAAGAAGAATACCCTTTTTTACAAATGAATATTGGAAGGGCAAAATTGTGCCCTACTGGAAGGGATACAGTCAGCTGTGTGCTGGAGCTGGCTCTTATGGGCTGGTGAGAGCCAACTGTTAAACATGTAGGAAGTTTAGAAGCCAATCATAAGCTGTCTAAAATAGGCCAGGTGGGAGTATTGACACCATGTAAGTCAATTAATGCTACAACTCATGCTGGTCTTTGGTTTGTTTTTTGGCCCCTCAAACTTACTCCCACCCCCACCCATAAGCTAGTTTACTAGCATAACACTGGGTATCATCTGTTACCCAAGTGGCTCATTTATTGGAGTGGTAAATTACTGACTAATTTGTTTTTCTGTATTGGCTGTTAGAATACTGCTCACAGAATAAATTTTTTAGTGTTAGTCTTTTTATCAGGCCCTGCTTACAGAAAAAACTTTCAAGGGACAATTTGAAGATATATTCCTATTAGGATACAAGATGAACCACCAGTTTTGAAAATGTCATCACAGCTAAGGAATCTTAAAAGTACCTCTATACAAAAGTTATTCTAGAGGACATCAGGAAAACTATTTTGCATTTGCATAAAATAGGATCACTTCAAAGAAAAAAAAATCAATTGGATATTTGAAACTAAAAATCTTTACAGGTTTTGCCTGTATCAGGCTATTTCCTGAAGAGGACCATTTTGATATTCTTGCCTTGGAGAAAGCAGATAAAATAAGGATAGGAGGGTAGGAAATGCTGGGTTTGGGATTTTATTGAAGTAAAAGAAGGAGATAAAACTGTTTTGACTTGCAGATGCTTCCTCTTTCATTTTATTAAATTAAGCAAAAGATAGTGGCTGTACCCCCATGAGCTAGTCCTGGGTGAAGGTAAGACAATAAAGCATCACCTTGAGCGGTGATGAAAAGTAGGCTGTTGGTCTAGTCAGCTTTGCTGTGATGGAGACAATGGACCTTCAGTATACGTCTTGGGGCTGCCTCTCAGGTTTAATGAAGAGCTTCCTGTGACAGGAGCAGCTACGGGCCAGGGTTTCACTTCAGAAGACTATGTGGGTAAAACGGGCTGTTAGACCCGAGAAGCCAGTGCTCACAGAATGCTACTCTAAAGAAACAATAGCATAGAGGCTGAATTATCTGTGGACTGAGCATGGTGGTAGCAGAAAGTCCCAGAGAGTTAAAGGGAAGCCAATAGGGTCTACAGTTTAGCTTTTTTTTGTTTTTTAATTTTTGGTTTATTTATTTTGAGAGAGAGAGAATCCCAAGCAGGCTCCGTGCTGTCAGTGCAGAGTCCAAAGCGGGGCTCAATCCCATGAACCATGAGATCATGATCTGAGCCAAGATCAAGAGTCAGATGCCTAACTGACTGACCCACCCAGGTGCCCCTAAAGTTTAGTTTTAACAGAGTGAAATTAAGGTGCTCATAACCAGTGAAGGTGGTCCGAACTACCAGACTGATTTAGGATGAATACATCACTGCCCTCCTCCTTCTGGATCACTCTATCCTCCTTACCTTTGTTTTTCTTCACGGACTTCTCACCTGACTTATGATATCTTTATTTATCTGCCCCTCCCCGCCTCCTCGCTACTCCCCGCCAGTAGAATGTTAGTTCCATGACAGAAGACACCTTGTTTGATTCACTGCTGTGTCCACAGCACCTAGAAAGCCTGACTTGTAGAGAACCCCAGAACCCCCATTCTGCGGTGACATACAAACAGATGTGTTTAAATGTCACTTACTTGTTATAAACTGGAAACACCGACAAAACCTGCATAGGAAACAACCATATTACAAAGACTGTTAAAAAGGTAGAAGAAATATATGTAGAATATCTCTAGGAAGAATAAAACCATTTAACACTCTAGCGTGTCTTGCAGTCTACAGAGTTACAGACTTTTGAATCCTTTCTCCCTTTAAACAATGAACATATATACAACTGTGTCTTTTTTTAACTTCTTAGTTTCACCTAAGAAAAACTTAGGTGAAGATGGGTACTTTTTAGCCTACACAGACAAAAGTTCACAAAACGTCTTTTTTTTTTAATTCATCTGGCTTTAAAAAAATATTTTCAACCAGGTGAAACTGACTCCAACACTTGCATCTATCACATTTGCTGATTTCAGAGGAGGATTTTTTAAATCACTATTAACAAAGACAAGAAAGCCCCAGGATAAAAGCCGGACATCACGGTCCCTGGAAGTTACCTGGAAGAGCGCCTCCAGGCTGAGGTTTGCCTGGCCTGTGGCATTCAGGGCTTTGATGGCAGGCGTTCTGTAAGGAGATTGGTCAAAGATTACTTGGCACTTCAGGTAACCCTGCATCCCACCAGCTCTCATACTGGGAGGCTCAAGATAAGGCCTGGCCTGGCCGCACTATCTTCCTTTCACCAAAGCAGATTCCAGCCCTCAAACATGCTTCCTGCCTAATCTCAGACCACCATGGTAAAATTAATTCAACCATCAGGCCTACTGGCACCATCTGCTCAAGGAAGCCGGGATGGTGAAAATGTGTTGCTTAAATAGTTGTCACCAAACATGTGGGGCAATAAGCCAGGGGGAAATACATAACTATCTGCTCTTTGGCGATGCAATGACTTATAAAATTTTTGATATGCAAAGGGCAAGGGAACCCCCTAAGTGGTTTCCTTATTTCATTAAGGGACATGTTTTCCTTCCAAAAAAGCCTTACATATAAAACCACAAACCTCGTTCTATCCTTTCCTTTTACACATGAGTAGAAAGAGGCTCAAGAGGCCACCCAGTAAGTCATTAACAGAGCTGGGGATGGAACATAGGCCCCCTGACCCTGAGGCCAGGGCCAGTCTTACCCTCCAACATCTAACCAACTGCTAAGACCCTCCCCTACACATTACACTCTCCCATGCCGGCCAAGACATTGGTGAGGGGGCCGCGGTACACGTTGTGGGACGGGACAGCACCTGTAGTCCTCTCCAGTTCTTGTCATAAAGAGGGCACATTTGGGGCGTCTGGGTGGCTTCGTCCCTTAAACGTCCCACTTTGGCTCAGGTCATGATTTAATGGTTCGTGAGTATGAGCCCCACACTGGGCTCTCTGCTGTCAGCATGGAGCCTGCTTGGGATCCTCTGTACCTCCCCTTTCTGCCCCTCCCCTGCTCTCCTCAAAAATTATATATATATACATACATATATGTATGTATATATATATACACACATATTTTTTTTAAGGGCACATTCTCCTGACCCCAAGAAAACACTGTAAAGCAGAAAGTGTATACATAGAGGCCTACCTTCGGTCATCTTTCTCAGGTGCTGGCTTCCAGTGGTCATAATTTGTCTCAACTCGGTACCACCTACAACAGAGCACATCATCTTGTCTTACCCAAGGCATCTGACACATAGCTGAAGAATATATTAAAAAAAAAAATACCTCTGGTGTCATCAATTAAAAAAAATATTGGTACAAAATGAGTTCTCATTTTACTCACGCTCCATTTAAAGGATCTAGAGGCCAAATGTCTGCGGGGCCATTTCTGTTCCTCGTGATGACCACTCCTTCCCGAGGGGACGTACCACCAACAATATAATAAACATCAGCAATAAGGGGTGTCTTGGCCAATTTATAAACAGCTGCTTCAAAGTTTTCCGATTCACTCAGGGTCTGAACAAAGAGACATACCCTTGTTAGCATGAGCACATATGACAGTTATCTGCCACACCAACTGATGGACAAATGGGCCAAAGCACATTCTCCTGATATATTAAGTCATGGCTACCATCTTAAACTGCTCTGACTTCCTCCTCCTGTCGTCAGGGCTGCTGAGATGTCATCTGTGGGGTGCCAACAGCAGCAGGATTTTTCTCACAATGGAAAGAACTGCTGACAAGTTCTAGGCCTGGCTCACCAAACATGGGCTGCGTGTTTTCTAGACAGGTCACTTTCACAAAGGACTCCCCATGTCTCCTCATCCATTTGTTCTTTCGACAGGTACTTTATGAATACCTTCTATGAGTCAGGTACTTTGTTGGTGTGGGAACAGAGCAGTGAATATGACTGACCAAACCTTGTTCACTCCAAACTTCCAAGGAGGACAGGAAAGTCAATGGGCAGTGATGACACAACATAAGGCGTGTCAACATAGGAGAAGGAGTTGCTACAAAAGCCATATAGCAGGGGACCCAACCTCCCCCAGGGCATCAAGGAAGTATCCCAGAGAGGTACTGCACAAGCTGAGGCCACAGGGACAATGGAAGTCAGTCCAGTGGAAAGTCAGGTTGGGCAGCTCTAGCTTGATGGAAGAGTTGGCAAAGTCTTAGAGGTGAAGGACAAAATGCAACATCAGAGCAGGGAGCAGGGTGTACAGATACTCCTACCCCCAGGGGTTTATGAAGACCTCCAAAGGTCTGTGGCATGGACCGTTAAGGGGATCACTTTCCATATCTTCTTCTTCCATAGGTGCTCCTTGCTTAAGCTGATCTGCTCAAGAATGTCCTGTGGTATGGAGCCTGCCCTTCCCACCTGCATCTTCAAATCACTCTTCACCACTTTTGAAAAGTATGTTTTCTGCTCACCCGTCCTGAATACTGCCAAGGTACTATGTCAGAGGTGGGGGTGGGGGTAAAGTTAAACAAAAGAACAATTCAAAATATTAGTGTCTGCAAAGGTGCCACCATTCAGCACCATAAACCATCAAGCCATGGCAGGGCTTTGTGGACTTCTCCCTTCCGTACACGTATTCCTGCTAGGGTGAGATATTTATGCTTGAACTGGTTTGTTCTGAACTCAGCAAAATTATAGTGAGGCAATGATAGAACATTGTTTTATGTCGCCTATACCTTCCCGTGACTATTATCAAATAATTTGTTGCCTCTAACAGAGTCTTACGAGAAAAAAGCAAAAGAACATCAGTAAGAAACGCCGGCGGCAGTGGTGACTGACTTCATTCAGGTGGCAAAGTCAGGATGAGACAGGCACCCCATCTGTCTAGCTCAGGAAATGAAGGAAATGGGCACTGACTGCTAATGGGAAATGAAAATGTTCTAAAATTGATTGTAGAGATGGTTACACAACTCTGAGTGTACTAAAAACCAGCAAGTTGTATGCTTTGAATAGGTGAATTATATGACATATGAATCGTATGGCATTGTACCTCAACTAAACATACATCTACCTTATGACCCAGCAATTCTACTCTTAAGTACTTAACTGAAATGGACATACGTATTTACAAAAAGACTTGTACAAGAATTTCTATAGCAGGCTTACTCATAATAGCCCAATACTGGAAACAACTCAATGCCTATCAACCAGAGAATGAATAAGTTGCAGTATATTCATACAACAGAATAATCTTCAGCAATAGAAAGGAATGAGCTAGTGACACAAACAACATGAATGAATTTGAAAAACATTAGGCTGAGTGAAACAAAGAGTCCGTACTCTAGGATTTCATTTCTATGCATTCTAGAACAGGCAAACTTGTCTGTGGTGATAAAGATCAGTGTGGTTTCATTGAGAAAGGGTGTCAGAGGAAGTTAGGAATTGGCTAGAATGGAGCAGGAGGGAAGTTTCCAGGGACTTGGAGATGTTCCATGTCTTGTTTCGTTGGTGCTTAAGTGGATGGATAAATGAGTGTGTACAACTGTCAAAACATATTGTACCAAACCCTTAAGATCTGTGCATTTCACTGTACATATATTACATCTAAAACATTTAAAAATCATTTTGGTGTTTCAATTTCACCCGATAGATTTAAATTCTAGTTTTATTTTTAAACGGCAACATTTAAAATACACTGGATTTTTTTGCAGCTTTTTAATCTTATGATGAAAAGTTTTAGAGATCATCTTAAAAACGTGTGAAGGAGGGACGCCTGGGTGGGTCAGTTGGGTAAGCACCCGACTTCTGCTCAGGTCATGATCTCACGGTTTGTGGGATCAAGCCCTGTATCAGGCTCTGTGCTGACAGCTCAGAGCCTGGACCCTGCTTCAGATTCAGTGTCTGCCTCTCTGTCCCTCCCCCACTCGCACTCTGTCTTTCTTTGTCTCTCAAAAATAAATAAACGTTAAAAAAAATTTTAGGATGCCTAAAAAATTTTAGGATGCATAGTTCGTCACCATCTTCAGGAAGTACCCAGGTAAGAAGTTGAGGAGCACTGCAAGTCCAGAGGGGCTAAGGTCATTTAGAGCAAGAGTAACAAGGGTCAAAAAAGCGAAAGCTGGGCAGGGCCAGATCCTTGCACCAGAGATGAGCTCCTGATAATGAGTTTACTGTGGTGAAATCACAGTTTATATGTGGCCTGGAACTTTGCTGTCTAATAGGTCGAGTAAAGCAGACTTTCTTTCTGTTATATGCAGAACTACTTTCTTAATGCCTTTGTTTTGCTAATTCTGATATCTGCAAATGGAGACTCTAAAAGGAGGACACATTGTTATCAGCAGAAAAGCATAATGTCATCTCTTATCTCAATCAGCTATTTAGATAAAGCTACAGGCTAAAACTGTAGCCTGTAACAAAGATTCTCTTCTTGACCAAACTAGCTAGTCTCCTGAGACCTCTTCTTGATAAGCCCTTAACCTTGACCTACACACTAACATAGTTTTTTTTTCATGGTATTATTCTTGGTTTTATTTTTTAATTATTTTTTTAAAAATATAGTTTATTGTCAAGTTAGCTAACATACAGTGGATACAGTGTGCTCTTGGTTTTGGGGGTAGACTCCCATGATTCACTGTTTACATACAACACCCAGTGCTCATCCCAACAAGTGCCCTCCTCAATGCCCATCACCCATTTCCCCTTGCCCCCCTACCCTGGCCCCATCAAACCTTAGTTTGCTTTCTGTATTTAAGAGTCTCCTATAGTTTGCCTCTGCCTCTGTTTGTAACTGTTTTTTTCCCCCTGCCTTTCCCCCATGGTCTTCTGTTCAGTTTCTCAAATTCTATATATGAGTGAAAACATATGATATTTTCTTTCTCTGACTGACTTATTTCACTTAGCATAATACCCTCCAGTTCCATCCATGTTGTTGGAAATGGCAAGACTTCATTATTTTTCATTGCTGAGTAGTATTTCATTGTATATATAAACCACATCTTCCTTATCCATTCATCAGAAAATTAACATAGTTTTTAATAGCTCAAGGCTACATCCCTAAGATGACCCCAGCTCCTCTTTTAGTGCTGCCTGAGAAAATAGGCTGCCCAAAGAATTTACTATTTGTTCCAGCCAACACTTAAAAATGGGGCCCCTGTTTTCCAGTCTCTGCAGGAGGGTAGGAAGCTAACTTTGAAAAGCACCAGTTAGGAATCCCAGATAGGCTTCTCATGGACAACCCCTCTTTTCTACTTTTTGTATAATTTGTCACTTCTCTGACTCTACTGAGTCCCTGTTGACACCCTTCTCGATTCCCTCATTGTCCCTTTAAAACACCCAGTCACCTTTGTATACGTCAAAGTTGAGTTCAGTTCACATTGGACACTTTTCCCTACTGCAATAATATAGTATACTGATTAAAATATGTCCCTACCACTTATTTATTACTTTTTATTGAGGTATAACTGACATATAACATTAAATTTTTTTAATGTTTATTCAATTTTTGAGAGAGAGAGAGAGAGAGAGAGAGCATGCGCACGCAAGTGGGAGAGGGGCAGAGTGAGAGGGAGACATAGAATCTGAAGCAGGCTCCAGGCTCTGAGCTATCAGCACAGAGCTCGACACGTGGCTTGAACCCATGAACCACGAGATCATGACCTGAGCTGAAGTCAGACGCTTAACCAACGGAGCCATGTAGGCACCCCGACATATAACATTATATTTGGTTTCAGGCATACAATGTAATGATTCAATATTTGCGTATATTGAAAAATGATCACCATGATAACTAACATCTGTCACTATAGTTACCAAAATTATTTTTTTTCTTGAATGAGGACTTTTAAGATCTACGCTTAACAACTTCAAACTATACAATTATTAACTATAATCACCATGCTGAAGGTTGTATGCCCATGACTTATTTTATAACTACTCCTTTACCTAATGTCCAGTTCTGTTTATCTTTGATACTTATTATCACAAAGGTTGATATGTGTTTTGTAATCCTTTTTATTTGCAAACCTTGCTTATTCTTTTTAGGAGCTTTTTAAATGAAAAATAACATTGTTAAATGACACAGAACATCACAACACGAACACACAGGCGATGAAGTCAGGGGGTGGTGGGCTCAACAGTGGAAGTACTCACAGTGCGGATAAGCCAGCTGATCAGAGAGTGTCTCTGAAAAAGGGCAGCGATCATATTCTCCCACCACCAGCCTTTATCTGCCGAACAATAAGTATATATATGAATTGTTGCCCAAGTGCCACATTTTAAAATTCCTTAAATCTTATTCCTTCTCCATAGTACATGCTGATGGAAGAGAAAAGCTGGTGGATGTGAGTGATTTTATTGGCATGCGGTTTTCAAAGATAAAGCCCAAATTTCATGGCACTCATTAAAATATGTAATATATATATATATATATATATATATATATATATACATTTCCATGGATTTGGACATGTTCTCTCTCTGTGTGTGTGTGTGTGTGTGTGTGTGTGTGTGTGTATGTATACATGAATGTTCTGCATATATATACTTCATATATATGTTTTTATATATATACTTTATATGTATATTTTTTATATATATACTTTATATATATATATATATATAAAATCATGCCTAGAAACAATGATAATTATGTTAAAGGAAATAATTCTATTAATTATTCCAGGCAAAACAGAATTATATAGCTATCAAGAGAAGTGGCTCAATAAAGGGGAGGAAACTGAAGCCCAGACAGGGTAAGCACCTTGGTTGTGGTCACTGAGTTAGCAAGTGACAGCACCAAGGCAGAAACCAGGCAGGCTGGCTCTGGAGTCTGAGATCTTAACTGCCAGGAGGTTTGCAAAGCCTCCCCAAACTCTACGCCATTTGTTACTCCCCCTCCTCTCCGTACCCCTTCCCATTATGGCACTCTCCATAACATCCAGAAGCCTAACTGAGTACCTCACCTCTATTAACCAAGAGACGTTACCTTATTGTTCAGGCGTTTTAACTTAATCTTAGCAGACAAAAATATAACTACTTTTCATTAAAATGATAAAGTAAGTTTTGAAAAAGCAGTCTGACAGTATTTCGTTAAACGTGCATGTCACAGAATAACTCAGTTATTTTTAAACGGCTTGTACCTTAGGTTTTACCAATCCGTTTGTTAAACAATTTGAGTTACAAGATGATGGAAACAAAGCCCAGCTTTTAAATAAACGTACACTTGTTTACAGCCATTCTGTGTAGAACCCTAGTAACTGTCATGCTGTGGTCTGAGCACCACTGGTTGAGAACCTGTCTCACTCATAATAGAGCTTTGAGAAAATGCTGAAGAAACCCATCAGGATAAAGAACTAACTACTTGGCGTTGATACAAACTCAACCAGCATCTTCCTGTTAGAGACTTATGTAAAAAGGTAAGAACAGACCTAACTGAAGGAAACAACAATGTGAAGTCAA
Source organism: Cryptoprocta ferox (assembly GCA_028646485.1). Taxonomy (NCBI): domain Eukaryota; kingdom Metazoa; phylum Chordata; class Mammalia; order Carnivora; family Eupleridae; genus Cryptoprocta; species Cryptoprocta ferox. The sequence goes on along the minus strand of CM053567.1, from coordinate 133,869,539 downwards.
TTGGGGGTTCATCAGATGACCAACACTAAACTTTCTTTCTTCTTAGCTTGTTTGCAAGTTCCTGAGGACAGAGACATGAGTTTGTTGAACTGTTTCCCAGAGAACTGAATGAGGTACCCTGAGCCTTGGGAAATGGCAGTATGGTCATATAACAAACAGAGCAACTGGACCAGGACCCAGGTGATCAGTGTGAGAAGCACCTCTCCCGCTTACCAGCTGTCACTTCATGTCAGAGTCTGTTTCTTCCTCCACATAATGAATGGAGCTAATAATATCAGCGCTGCCTATCTAACAGGATGGTTGTGAAGGTCTATTGAGAAAGCGTACAAGAAAATGCACAGTGAACTATAAAGTGCTTTACAGATGTTGCCTGTACAACGCCAACACATACCCTCTGGATTACTGTGATAGCTTCCTAACAGTCTTCTGCTTCCATGTTACCTGACACCATCCAGCCTCTAGATAGCTAGCAGCCAAAATGATAAGTTAGAAATATAAACCAGATCTGTTCACTTCCTGGCCTAAAACCCTCCTAGGGCTTCCATTACACTTTAAATCCAAGCTCTGGATCATGACCCTCACCATGGCCTCAGCCTTCGCCTCCATCTCTAATGTCTGTCCCCCATGCTGTAACTACACTACCCTCTCTTGTTTCTAGAATCCTCCAGGGATGTTTTGTTTCTAGAATTCCCCCAGCATCTGAAGACCTGGCTCCTGGATCCCGTTACCCATAATAACTGCCCGACCCTCTCCTTCATTCTCTATTACATCTTCCTGCTTGGCTTGCTCTGTAGCACTTAGCACTCCCTGCAATCATCTTCGTTGCTTATATGCACACTGCCCCTCTCCCTCGACTAGAACAGAAGTAACGGCTAGGTACAGTAGTATGTGTTCGTCCATACATTCAGGTGGGGGCGCAAATGAAGCATACTTGGATAGAACTGACCAGGACTATGGCTGCAAAAGCTTGGGAATTTGTTTTGATTACCTCGTTCATCACCAGAAACTGTAAACTTGTGTGGACTCTGACCAGTCCATAATCCTACATAGCCAATAAACGTCGTTCCCGTGAATGCAACCTGAAACCAAGAGGTAAGGTATCATTCTGCCAATCCAACCAAATACACATTGAAATCCTCTGTTTTGTCTCACTCGTCGTTTTTTTTCTTAAAAGTTCCAACATAATAAAATCTCTCAAAGAGCCTTTTGGAAGGTGTAACCTTGGGGTTTCATGAATAGAAATCCGTGGATCTGTGATCTTGAATGGGAAAAAAAAGGTGCAGCTTTATTTTCACCCATTTCTAACTGAGATTTCACTCCTTCAGTTAGGGGTGCATGCCAACAAATCATGAGGTCACAGCAGTGCCTAGGATTCTGCCACCTGTAGACATTGCAAATATTTTCACATATATAATGGTGTCATACCTATCTTGATATAATTACATATCCTGAAATACCATTCATACTTATCACTACCCTGAAATGATGGAAGTTATTAGACACACTGCTAATATTTACTAATTAATGTGCTAAGAAAAATTTTAAAAATGGCTTTAAATTTTTTTAAATATTAAAATGGCTATATTTCAATGTAACTGGTTTTCTTTGTAATTCATGCATTTTATTTTGCGTACTATAAGACATTCTGAGAGGGATCACAGCCTTCACCAAAGGGGATCATGCCCTCAAAAGACTGAGAAACTCCAACCCTGAAATGGCAAATGGGCTCCAATTAAAAACTTGTGTTGACTCGGGGCACCTGGGTAGCTCAGTCGGTTGGGTGTCCAACTCTTGATCTCAGCTTAAGTCATGATCTCACGGTTTGTGAGCTTAGGCCCTATGTTGGACTCTGCACTGACAGCGCAGAGCCTGCTTGGGATTCTCTCTTGCCCTCTCTCTCTCTCTCTCCCCACCCCTCCCTGGCTCTCTCTCTCTAAAAAATAAAAAAGGGGCGCCTGGGTGGCTCAGTCGGTTAAGCGCCGGACTTCGGCTCAGGTCATGATCTCACGGTTTGTGGGTTCGAGCTCCGCATCGGGCTCTGTGCTGACAGCTCAGAGCCTGGAGCCTGCTTCAGATTCTGTGTCTCCCTCTCTCTCGGCCCCTCCCCCACTCATGCTCTGTTTCTCTCTGTATCAATAATAAACATAAAAAATTTAAAAAAAAATAAAAAAAATAAAAAAAATTTTTTTAATTAAAAAAACACAACTTGTGTTGACTTGATTATAAGAGATAAATATTATGCATCTTGTAAACTCTGTGAGGTAAGGGGCAGTAAGTAAAAGTGTTAGTAAGAATCATATTTAAATTTTAAATATTAAAAAAGTCTATTTTATATGTATCTCTCATTTAATCCTCATGATTATCCCATGAGTTACAGGGATCACTCTCACTTTAAATTTAGGTAATGAGTTCCAAGACTGCAAGATACCACTGTACTACCATGAGGAGAAAAATCAAACTCTAGCAGTTACTGCAGACACCAGATTTCATTTTTTTTAACTTTATTTATTTATTTTCAGAAAGAGATAGAGAGGAAGGGAGAGCATGCATGAGCGGGGGAGGGGCAAGAGAGAAGGGGAAAGAGAGAATCCCAAGCAGGATCCATGTTGTCACCATGGAGCCTGATCTGGGCCTGGCCCCCATGACTATGAGATCATGACCTGAGCCCAAATCAAGAGTCAGATGCTGAACCGAGCCCCCCAGTTGCCCTAAATTTCATTTTTAAAAGAGCCAGAATAGTATCTGCTCAATAAACGTCAACCAATATTCTTATATTTTGAGAAACAAACAGGTCTAGGTTAATATTTTTCCTTAGAAAGCTAAATCTTAAGGGGTGCCCAGTGGAGCATTCGACTCTTGATTCCAGGGTTGTAAGTTCAAGCCCCATGTTGGGCGTGGAGACTACTTAAAAAAAAAAAAGAAAGAAAGAAAGGGGAGCCTGAGTGGCTCAGTCTGTTGGGTGTCCAACTTCGGCTCAGGTCGTGATCTCATGGCTCGTTCAAGCCCCGTGTCGGGTTCTGTGTTGACAGCTCAGAGCCTGGAGCCTGCTTCGGATTCTGTGTCTCCCTCTCTCTCTGTCCCTCCCCTACTTGTGCTGTTTCTCTCTGTCTCAATAATAAATAAACATAAAAAGAAATTAAAAAAAAAAAAGAAAGCTGAATCTTAAGTCTGTAATATTTTTAATTATTTATTTCTACCTCATCTGGTTTTAAAAACAATTTATGGTGGCTAAATTACAAGGGAGAAATGCAGCGGTTTTATAAATGACCTTTTCCCTTTTCCTGACTTATTGAGGGCTTTCCATGAACTCTCCCCATTTCCATTCACAGCAGTAAAAGGGGAATAATCCTACCTCATCACTAAAAGCCTTTATAAAATGTAATTATATGAAGAAAAAAAGTATACTGTCACTTCATTCACATGATACACTGACTCTCATATTAGTGTCACTCTTGAAGGGCTAAGCAAATTAAGGTTTGAAAATCAAAATTACATTGTAGTTTCCAAAATATAACTATAAAAAAGTCTAAGGTACATTTGCAAGCTATTTTTTCCTGCAGCTGACAAACTGTCTTTATTTCTAAATGTCTGCACTTTCCAATTGTGTCTGCCAAGTCAGTTAATGTAACAGATGCTTAGCTGCAGTAAAAGACTCAAAATCACAGTCTAAGTCTGAGATTTAGGGGAAGAAAGTTATTAGGAGGCCAAAGGCCTGGCTTTGGTCCAGCCTCTGCCACACCTCCTCCATGTGAGCGGGGCAAAGTCTGTGGAAGGCCCTGGCCTCTCATCGGGAAAATGAGGATGAAAACGCTGACTTGTGCCTGCTCAGAGGGCGGTGGTGAGGATCTAATGAGAAATGGTATGTGAAAATGGTTTAAAAATTATGAACAGTTGGTTTAAAAATTATGGCTCAGTTGGTTAAGTGTCCCACTTCGGCTAAGGTCATGATCTCACAGTTCATGAGTTGGAGCCCTGCTTCGGGCTCTCTGCTCTCAGCACAGAGCCTGCTTCAGATCCTCTGTCCTCCCACCTCTCTCTCTGCCCTTCTCCCTCCCTCTCTCCCTCTCTCTCTCTCTCAAAAATAAACATTTTTTAAAAATTATGAACAACAGACAAAAATAAGAAATTAATCTTTTGTGGATAACCTGTTCTTAATTTAGCAAAACATTTTTTTGGCCATGAGTCCCTAGCAGAAAGACAGTGCTCAAGTGTAAACTGTTTGACTTGGTAATCATAACTTGAGCACTAAGAGTCAAGCCATACCTGCAGGCTAGTTCTCATGGGAGCTCCAGGATACATAGGAACAAACAAAGCAGTAACTGGGTGAGTTCTAGAGGAAGCAGTTGGAATAATTTATTTTTGCTGCATTTATTCCTTTGTCTAACTAGAAGAATTTTGCTCATTGTAGATAATGGAGAAAATCAGAAAGTAAGTCAATGAAAATAATTATTGACCCATCATCCAGTAATAATTGCTAATATTTTAGGGGCACCTGGTGGATCAATCAGTTAAGTGTCCAACTCTTGATTTTGACTCAGGTCATGATCTCGTGGTTTGTGAGTTCAAGCCCCGTATCAGGCTCTACACTGACAATGCGGGGCCTGCTTGGGATGCTCTCTCTCCCTCTCTCTCTCTCTGCCCCTCCCCCACTCTCTCTCTCTCTCTCTCTCTCTCTCTCTCTCTCAAAATAAATAAACCTTAAAAAAACATTTCAGCAGATTTAGAATTTAGTATACATGTATATTCTGTCATTGTTACAACTTAAAAACATTTTTGAAGTAATTCCTCAGGTATAAATCAAATTGTCAACAGTGGTGAAGTTAAGGAATGAAACAAAAAAATGAGAACCTTCTGCTTGAAGTACTTCTGTACTGTTTTTTTTAAGTTTATTTATTTATTTAGAGAGAGCACACATGCATACATGCAAGCGGGGGAGGGGCAGAGAGAGAGAGGGAGAGAGCATACCAAGCAGGCTCCACTGTCAGTGCAGAGCCTGACATAGGGCTCTGTGCTGACAGCATGAAATCAAGAGTTGGATCCCCTGTTTTAACTTTGTATGAGAAAAAGGTTTTATCTATAAAAGTAGAAGACCAAGTGAGTAATAAATGAATCTGTAGTATTTGTGACTCAACCCCTAAATGCAAAGAACATATGAGAGATTCCTTGTTCTTAAACGGTGTCTCCTTGTTCTTAAACGGTGTCTCCCAAATCTGGCTTTTGTGTGTTCTATTCTGTTTCATGACAATAATATGCTTTATGTACTTAAAGCACAGTGATTAAGGCTGTCTCTCTGGACATTTAAACAGAAATGTGAAAATAGTATATATTAGGTTATTATTTTGATAATGAAAATGAAAGATCCAAGTATAATTTTTAAAGATCATACTTAAGAGAGTGGTGTGGGTCAATCATACTTGTAGAGTGAAGGACCCTTTATTATTTGGCCACTATTATTTATCAAGCATTTATCACATGCTTTGCAGAGATTACTTCATGTAACCTTTACAACTACCACCATAAAATAATTATTAACCTCTCTGAGCTGTGTAATCTGCAAAATGGGTCTAAATAATTTCCTATGTTCTCAAAGGAAGTAAGTGAAAGAAACAGAATTAAAACCCAGATTCAAATTCAGACTTCAAAGTTGGCTGTTTCTAGCCATTGTATCATGGAGCCCATCCCTATTCTAGAAGCAGTCTCAACACAGGAAAGCAAAGAAAGAGCTGACTCAGCAGTGTAAGTGGACAACACTTCATACCCTGATAGAGATTGATTTCCCAAAGGAAAACTGGTTGACCTCTTTAAGCAGATGCTCAATAATCATAAATGAACCTTCTTCCTAGGAGCATAATTGACATAAACCTCTCATGGCTTTGTTTTTCCAAGAGTCTGATGTCTTTTGTATCTTTGTCTTTTCTTCTTTTTTTTAATGTTTATTCTTTTTTTTTTTTTTTTTTTTTTTTGAGAGAGAGAGAGACAGAGCGCAAGCAGGGGAGGGCCAGAAAGAGAGGGAGACACAGAATTCAAAGCGGCTCCAGGCTCTGAGCTGTCAGCACAGCCCCAGATGTGGGCCTTGAACTCTGAACAGTGAGATCATAACCTGAGAAGTTGGACACTTAACGGACTGAGCCTCCCAGGTGCCCCTGAGGTCTTTTGTATCTTACACTGATAAAACACTTAAGCAGCAGGCCATCCTAATGATTGCTAACTTTGGTTAGCAAGTCTCTCTGACTTCTGAATCTGAATATTATGCTGTACAAACTATACCTGCCCATTCTTTAAGAATTGCACATCCACGGTCAATTTGCGTAAGAAATTCCCATAAGAATAATCCAGATTCCGGCCATGATAAATGTGGCCTTTGGAATCTTGAGCCACAATACTGGTGCAGAATCTGAAAAAACAGAAAAGTATAATATGAATGAATGAGAAAAATAAGACAAAGGAAAATGAATTTTTCATTAAAAAAATAAACCCTTAAAGTAAAACAATTTTTTATAATAGATACATGTTATATGATCTTTATATAAGAATATGGATTCACAATTCAAGATGAAAAGCACCACTTAGCACAATTCATCAGTGTTCATTTGGTGTTACTAGACCTTTGCCCTCAGCACAAATGCCATTGAAAACATACTGAAGGAGAATTTCATCCTAAATCTAAATCTGAAACTCACTCACTCCAGGCTCAGCTAGACCTCTGAACTTCACTTATTCCTCTGCTTGTTAGTTATGTGGTCTATTTAACATACCATTCAAAGCTAGTTCAAACTTCTCCTCTATGAATTTCTCAGAGCAAGTACAATGGTACTTAAATCATTCTGTGGTTGGCACTTTCCCTGTCCCCTCAGCACAGAGATAATAAGAGAAAAGGATCCTTTAAGAACTCCCTGACAGAGAGAAGTATTCTGAGGAAAAGAGGAAGAGCTTTGTTAAGGTATCTAAATGTCTGGTTCCTCTGAGAATATGTAATGTAACTTACATCACATACAATGGAAAAACTCTTACACACAGCATGCCCAATTCTGGGAAAGGATATGTATATCCACACAAACAAAACTGAGAGGAAGTACTCTGAAGAGCTGTTGGTCATTTCTAAGTAACAGGATTGTGGTTAATTTTCTTTATATTTTTCTGCATGTACTAATTTTCTATATTGATTACATATTACTTTTTATAATAGAAGAAAATAAATGTTACTTAATTTTTTTGTTTGTTTGTTTAAAAAAGGAAGCTTGGGGGGCATCTAGGTGGCTCAGTCAGTTAAGTGTCCGACTTTGACTCAGGTCATGATCCTGTGGTTCATAGGTTCGAGCCCCATGTCCAGCTCTGTGCTGACAGCTCAGAGCCTGGAGCCTGCTTTGGATTCTGTGTTTCCCTCTCTCTCTGCCTCTCTCCTACTCATGCTCCATCTCTCTCTGTCTCTGTCTCTCTCTCAAAAATAAACATTTCCATAACAAAGATTATGGGGAGCCTGGGTGACTCACTTGGCTGAGCATCCAATTTTCACCCAGGTCATGATCTCGTGGTTCACAAGTTCAAGCCCTACTTCGGGCTCTGTACTGACAGGTCTGAGCCTGGAGCTTGCTTCAGATTCTGTGTCTCCCTCTCTCTCTGTCCCTCCTCAGCTCACGCTGTCTCTTGCTCTCTCTCAAATATAAAAATAAAATAAATAAATAAACAAAAACAAAACAAAAAAGTTTGTGTCTCATCTGTGTGTTTCCTTAAAAAGGGAGGCACTCAGTGCTTCTTAACCTAATCTTCCTAGATGTTCAGGGAAGATGCCAGAGGGCAGTAAAGCTGGTTATCCCAAGAACACACTCCCCCAAACCCCACCTATCATCTTTTGGCAGTCAAAAGCTATTATGTATCTTGCTAGATAAGGCTGGTCTGTCAGCAAAACAGTAAGTCCTGAAGACAGAAACCAGGTCAATTCCAGGACCTACTATGGAGCCAGTAAAGATTTAAGATTCCCTCTGCACTCTGCCTGGGAATAACCACACACATGACAAACATGGAAGGATAAATGCAGAGGGACAAATAAGCACTGGGATGAATGACCCTCTGCATTATAAGGCTGCAGGGTGGCTCAGTTAGACAGCCTGGATGAGAGTGGGGTTAGTTCTAAAAATTTCCTGTTAAAGTACATTTTGAGGAGAGTTTGGAAAATGGAATAATACCGGATTGGTGGAGGGAGGAAACAGGGGCTTCAGGTCGAGGGAAAGTTCAGTGTTGATTTCAGAAAAGCAGCTTCCCTCTCGAAGCCCATGACCTGTTGCTCAGATTTATCCAGAGAGGCAAAGAGGAAGCACTGAAGGTTTCAGGGCAGCCCGGTCACCACCCTGTTTTTATCACACTGGAAATATGTCTCCTCCCGCCCAGATGTGGTAGGAGTCCCTGGTGCATCCCAGTTAACCCACGCTAGCGTGGGACACTCACGCGGTGGACTCATAAACCAGGTTGAGAAGCAGGCAGTCGGCCAGGTTGCAGTTCAGGACGTCGCACATGCCCCGGATCTCGTCTATGAAGGGCTGGGGCAGGAGGCGAGCCAGCTCCAGGACCGCCTTTCCAATCAACGCGTGCACCCACTTGGGGGCCCTATTCCTAAAAACGAAGAACCACGAGGGTGTTTGATGTGTTCAGAGGCCGAAGGGGTTGAGTGTGTGTGTGTATTGGTGGTGGGGTGCTTCCTAAAGCACTTATCCTTAGGGGTGACCCTCTCTTTCCCAGAGGGTCCGCACCACCCAACCACAGCATCCCTGAGGGAAAAGGAAAACTCGGAAAGGGAGATAGGGCGAGCGAGCGTTGTTCCCAAAGGGGCGGACTTGGGGGACTCGCGAGGCCTGCAAGAAGGGTGTGGGCTGCGTTCTCTAGTCTGAGTTGAGCAGGCGGATGACAACCTGCGCGCCACCCTGATCCAGAATGGCTGGAGGAAGGGCGCGCCACTGGTGACACCGAACTTGAAAGTCAAACCAGCCGCTCCGATCGTCCTCAAGCCCGACGTCTCCCAGAACAGCCGCGAATGACAGTTCTGGTCCCCGTTGCCCTTGCACGCTTCTGAGGCCACTGAGGAGGTTAGGGTAGAGGGCAAGACAGTCACGGAGGGGAAGGGGAAAAGCGGCTCGGTTTACAGCCTAATGGACAGCGCGAGTGTGGGCTTGCGGCACGCGGACCCGGGCCGCAGGTGGTGTCCCGAGGATCCAGCCCGCGCCCGCGCGCGCTCACCCGAGGATGTGCGCCATCGCGGCGCGCACTAAGTCCAGGTCGAAGTGCTGCAGCACGGGCAGCCAGCGCAGCTCGGGCGCCGCGTCCAGGCTCACGTTGAAGAGCGGCGGGGCTGGGGGCGAGGCGGCCGTCAACACCCCGACCCCGGCCAAAAGTAGCAGCAGCGCCCGCCCCGGGCGCGCCCCCAGGCCCGCGGCTGGCATGGCTCGGGCTCCGGCGGCCGCAACTGCACCGCTGCATCCGGGACGCGGGGGGAAGAGCTCGCGGAGGAGGAGCCGGGCGGTGCCGAGAGCGTTGGGGGCGGAGTCCGCGGGTGGCCTGGCCGGCCCGGTCCTTCCCGACCGCGAACCGCAAAAGAGCTGTGGGCTCCCCCTAGCATCCGCGCTTCCCGCCCCCATTCTTCCATCCGGGGCCCGGAGTCCCGCTCGGCTGGGCGTCACATGCTGCAGGCTGCCGGCTTCTCGCCCCACTTCCCACCTCATCCCACCCACGCGGGCCCAGGGAGTGTAAAGTCCAGTCTGGAGGGGATTTAAGATAATTTTCAGTAGTGAAGAGGTAGCAGGAAATCCTACGGTTGTAAAGAGGGATCTATCCCTCCTTCTCCACCTCGTTTGCTTATATTTAAATTCTTCAAAAGTTTATCTGGATTTAACAAGGGGTAGGAGAATTATTTTCTGTTCAACACTCCCACGTCTTTTCAGTTAAAAAAAAAAAAAGCTTAAAGTCAGTAAACATTGATGTGCCAAATGTTTTTGCTGACTCTATCTCATTTAACCATAAAAACAAGCCAATGAAAGGTTCTACTAACTCATCCACATTTTCCTGATGAGGAATGTGAAGCTTGGGGAGGTTAAATAATTTTTCCAGATGTTACAGCACTGGTGGACCTCCACTCCAAGCCAAGCTGTCAGAGTCCAAACTTCACACCTTCATAATCATTAATCTCACCTCTCTGTTCCCAATTATCTGTGAGACAGAAACCTTGTCTTCGGGAAATCACCTGACTCAGCAAGCCTGGGGCATTATTATTATTAAATTTTTTATTTTAATGTTTTTATTTTTGAGAGAGAGACAGAGTGCCAGCAGGGGAGGGGCAGAGTGAGATGGAGACAGAATCCGAAGCGGCCACAGAGCCCCACAGATGGCTCAAACCCACCAACTGTGAGATCATGACCCATAATCATGAGCGGAAGTCAGATGCTTAACCCACTGAGCCACCCAGGCGCCCCCTCAACTTCCTGTCACTTTAAGGTAATTAGAAAGATAAAAATTAAAAAATATAAGACTTGTAGGGGTGCCTAGGTGGCTCAGTGGGTTAAGCATCGACTCTTGATTTCTGCCTAGGGTCATGGATTCCAGTCCAGAGTCTGGTTCTGCTCTGAGTGTGGGGCCTGCTTGGGATTCTCTCTCTCCCTCTCAAAATAAACATATTCACCCTCTCCTTTTTGCTGCTTCTGTGCTGTGCAGATTCCAGAGATGGTGCACACTGATTTCATGGTTTATCTATGGATCAGAACCCACAGTCTAAAAAATACTTCTGTGGAGAATGAATGAAGGTAAATGATTTTATCAAAAACATGAGGTATGATGTTTTTTATAGCTGGCATCTCCTTTTCTTCAGTCTAAAAGCAGTGTGGTAGTTTTCAAAAATAGTCACATATTATTCAGGACTCCTCCCTTCCCATGGTGGACTCCTGGACTGTGGGCTCTACTTAATGACTTGCTTCTAATGAATACAGTACAGCTTTAGTTAATGGTGTCTGACTTCCAAAACTAGATCACAAAACACACTGCTGCTCCTCCTTGCACTGTTAGATTGCTCATTTTGCAGGAAGTCAGCTGTCACTCCCTGAGAATACTAAAGAAACACTGTGAAAAGCTTCCTATCTTGAGGAACTGAGACTTTTACCAAGAGCCAGAGAGGAACTGAGTCTTCTTGCTAATCACCATATGAAAGTGCTGTCTTGGAAGTGGTTCCTCTAGCCCCCAGCTAAGCCACCCCCAAATTCCTAATCCACAGAAATTATGGAACAATGTTCATTGCTTTGGCCAGTTTTGTGATAAATTGTTATGCAGCAGGAGATAACTGATACAGAGCTGGGTCACACAAGTAGAATGCCACCACCTTAATAAACACCTTAAGAGGTAGGCATGGCTTTGGAAGTGAGCAGTAGGTGGAAGCTGGAAAAACTTGGAGTAGTGTTAGTGAAAGCCTAAAGTTCCTTCAATAAGCTGTTAGAATGTCTGCTGGCCTTTAAGGAGACTGCCAGTAGTAGCTTCAGGGCAGCTGAGGAACATGTTATTGGCAACTAGAGAAAAGTGGTTGTTACATAGTGGCTGAACATTTAACAACACCGTCACCTACAGTGATGTGGAAGGTAGAAAATGTAACTAAAGAACTGAGTAACCTAGCTAGGTTTCCAGTTGAAATGTTGAAGTTGCCACCTACCTTCTTCTTGCTGATTATAGTAAAATGTGAGAGGAGAGACGCTAGAAGAACTGTTACAAAGGATCCTGCAAAATGGCGCAGCCACTCTGGCAGTTTCTTACCAAACTAAACAAACTCCTACCACCTGACCCAGCATTTGCTCTCCTAGGTATTTATCCAAAGGAGCTGAAAACGTCCATACAAAAACATGCATATAGATGCTTATAGCAGCTTTATTCATAATTGCCTAAACCTAGAAGCAATCAAGATGTCCTTCAGTAGGTAAATGGATAAACTGTAGTATACCCATAAAGTGGAATATTAGTAAGCACTAAAAAGAAATGAACTATCCAAACCATGAAAAAACATGGAGGAAATATAAATCCATATTATTAAATGAAAGAAGCCAATCTGAAAATGGTGTACACTGTTATGACTCCAGCTCTATGATGTTTTGGAAAAGGCAAACTCTAATAAAAAGATCAGTGGTTGCCAGGGTTATGAAGGGGAGGAATAGGCAGAGATAATTTGGGGGGGGCAGTGAAACTACCCTGTATAATACTATAATGGTGGACAAATATCATACATTTGTCCAAACCCACAGAATATATAAAACTAAGAGTAAACCCTAATGTAAACTAGGACTTGTGGGGATAATGATGCAGGTTCATTAATTGTAATAAATGTATAATAACTCTGGTGTACTGTTTTGTTGTGAACCTAAAACTGCTCTTAAAAGTGGCCCATTTTAAAAAAAGGATCCAGGGGGTCCCTGGTTGGCTCAGTGGGTTAAGCATCGGACGTCAGCTCAGGTCATGATCTCACTGTTCGTGAGTTCAAGCCCTGCATCAGGTGAGCTCAAGCCCCGATTCTCTCTCCACTCTTTCTTTCCATCTCTGCCCCCTTGCTCACTTGTGCCCTCTCTCAAAGGAAAAAAAAAAAATGGTGCTGGAACAACTAGATAATCACATGCAAAAAGAAAAAAAGAAAAAAGAAAGGATCTAGGACTGGTTTTGAAAATCCCCAGACCCAAGGTATATATGGGAACTTAGTTTATCACAAAGATGGCACTGCCTATCTGTGGAGATATGTGTAACATAAGTAACTGACAAAGAATTGATATCCAGAATATATAAAGATTTCCTACAAATCAATAATAAAAAACCCAAAAGGTGGGGCGCGTGGGTGGCTCAGTTGGTTAAGCATCCGACTTCGGCTCAGGTCATGATCTCACGGTTCATGGGTTAGAGCCATGCATTGGGCTCTGTGCTGACAGCTCAGAGCCCGGAGCCTGCTTCAGATTCTGTGTCTCCGTCTCTCTTTGCTCCTGCCCTGCTTGCTCTCTCTCTCTCAAAAATAAACAAACATTAATTAAAAAAAAAAACAAACCAAAAGCTATAAAAAATAACCAAATGCAAAAATCTATGTGAAACAATCTCAACCTTTCTGGTAATCACTGAAGTCCAAATTAAAATAATACCATTTTATAAACAACAGAGTATTTCCTCTTGGGCTTTTATCATTCATTTTCTTATATGTGTAGTTTGATTATGCTATACTTTTATATTTTGTTTTTATATATAATAAGCATTTCCTATTATAAACATTTTTATGGCTTCAAAATATTTCATCATGTGGATAAATCATAGTTTAATCATTTCCACATTGAGATTGGATTGACAAAACAATGAAAGCAGAATTTGCAGGATAAGATTACCATATAAGTAATGCCATATACAAATATATGGTATTTAAATAGCACGGAATTAGCCATGCCCTGTTCTTATCTACATTTCTATTTTTTAACTTTATTTATTTATTTAAAGAGAGAGAGAGCACAAGCAGGAGAGGGGCAGAGAAAGAAAGGGTGGGGGGAACAGAGGATCCAAAGCAGGCTCTGTGCTGACAGCAGAGAGCCTGATGTGGGGCTTGAGTTCATGAATGGTGAGATCATGACCTGAGCTGAAGTCTGACACTCAACTGACTGAGTCCCCCAGGGACCCCCATCTACAGTTTTAAATAAGCACTGACCAAAGGCTGTATAGGAGAGAAAACTTTATTTCCTTATAAAAGAAAAAAAGCTCCATGTCAGTGCATTACTTTTCTATTCATTTTCAAGATTAAAAAAAAATCTAATTAATGGGGGTTGCCTGGGTGGTTGTTGGTTAAGCGTCCGACTTCAGCCCAGGTCATGATCTCGCAGTTTGTGGGTTCTAGCCCCGCGTCGGGCTCTGTGCTGACAGCTCAGAGCCTGAAGCCTGCTTTGGATTTTGTGTCTCTACCTCTCTCTGCCCCTCCCATGCTCATGCTCTGTCTCTGTCTCTCAATAATAAATAAACGTTAAAAAAAATTTTTTTTAAATCTCATTAAAAAAATCTCATAAAATACATTCTAAAAAATAAACAAGAATTAATTTTTAGTTTTATTTTAATGAAATGAAAGAATGTCACTTGGTAGAACTTTATTATCCTTGGTAACAGTTTAAATATGCTTATCGAAAATAGTTTGAAGAACAGAATATTCTAATTAAAATTCTGATTGTAAGTCACCATGTGACACTTAAGTAGACTATAAATTTTCAAAGATTCATAGTATGAGGAAATGAAAACAAAATTTATATTAACTATATGATTAAGAAATTATACCACCTTTTAAACTATAACATTTCCTTTATGATTCAGGAATATATTTCCTACTGCTTTCCTGTTCATCATAAACATCACTTTGTTAGCAAATAGCCTTTCACCCTCCTGCTGCTCAACCTCCCCCTTTTCAGGATGACCTCAACCCTGTCATGCCTTTTGTTTTTGAGAATTCCATAAGCAGCTTGCATTATATGGTCATTTTGTAAGCCTATTTCCTTAATTGGATCAAAGGTTTATATATGGCACGAACATTGTGTTTGCCACCTGTACCTCAAGCATTTTACATTTTTTATATCTCAAACAAACTCCCCCCCAAATGAAGGGTAAAATAAATACTAGTAGCAACTGTAATTGTTGTTTCAAGATTATGCAAAAAATAAAGATAAAAACTTAATATCTAATCTTTGATGAGAAATTTACTGAATGTTTATTTTGTGGCAAATTAAGTGCTAACTGCTTATAACATTCTCAAAACAATGAGGTAGGTGGTATTACATTTACAGAGAAAACTGACAGTGAATAAATCACATATTCAAATACTTGCGTGAGCACCTAACATACTGCCTTTCGTGGAACTTGCTGAGATCACATGCAAAATATATCAGCATTCTAGATTTATATATCATTATAAATAGCATTATATATATATAATGAGCTTGGAGATGGGAGTTCATCCCTGAAATGGATCCATTCTTAGCATTGACAAAAAACTGACACTGAAAAGTTGAAGCTTAGACTCTGATGACATCTTCAAGGTCAAAATGACCTGAAAGGTCACTCTGCCTTTGTGGACAGCATCCAACCTTGTGAGAACCTGATCTTCAGGTTCACACAAAATATTCTCAAGATAAAGATTTATGGGGCACCTGGGTGGCTCAGTCGGTTAAGCGTCCGACTTCGGCTCAGGTCATGATCTCACGGTTTGTGGGTTTGAGCCCCGCATCTGGCTCTGTGCATCTGATAGCTCAGAGCCTGGAGCCTGCTTCAGATTCTGTGTCTCCCTCTCTCTCTGCCCCTTCCCCACTCATGCTCTGTTTCTCTCTCTCTCAATAATAAATAAACATAAAAAAATTAAAAAAAGATAAAGATTTATAAAATAATAAGAGGAATATGATAGAATTAAGATACATTGGGGTTAAGGAAATAAGACTGTAACCTTTTTTTTTTTTAATGTTTATTTATTTTTGAGAGAGACAGAGCATGAGTAGGGAAGGGACAGGGAAAGGGAGACACAGAATGCAAAGCAGGCTCCAGGCTCTGAGCTGTCAGCACTGAGCCCAACGTGGGGCTCAAACCTACAAACCATATCATGTCTTGAGCCAAAGTTGGACGCTTAACTGACTGAGCCACCCAGGTGCCCCAAGATTTTCATTTTTTTAAACCAGATATTTTTCTGTCTTGTATATAAACCTAAGTTAAGAGCAGAGTGAAGCCACAATAGAAGACACGTCAGAGCGCAGAATGGATTTTTTGACCTCCTGGCCTCTACATAGGGTAGGAAAATCCAGAAAGATGAAACTTCTAGGCACAATCACAAGTCATGCAGCAAAGCTGTGAACCCAAACTGCTATGCCAGTTTGAAGTTTTTAAAGTTGATTTATTTATTTATAGAAAGAGAGAGAGAAAGAGTGGGAGAGGGACAGAGAGAGAGGAAGAGAGAGAATCTCAAGCAGGCTCCATGTTGTCAGCGCAGACCCTGGGATGGGACTCAAACTCACAAACCCAGAGACCACAACCTGAGCCAAAATCAAGAGTCAGACACTTAACAGATTAAGCCACCCAGGCACCCCAGCCATTTTGAATTTTATGTACCTCTCCCTGGAACTAGATACATGAAGAGACACCCAGTTCAAAGAAAAAGATGGAAAGAAAGAAAGAAAGAAAAGAGAGAGAGAGAGAGAGAGAAAGAAAGAAAGAAAGAAAGAAAAAAAGAAAGAAAGAAAAAAAAAGAAAGAAAGAAAGAAAGAAAGAAAGAGAAGAAGAAACCGAGAAAGAGAGCAGTTTTAGGTCTGAAATATTCAAATTGCACTGGGCACTTCCTGTCAAATACTGAAGCTGCCGAAGTGACTCTGAGAGCCCCTCTCACCAGGCCAGTACAATCTGATCGTTAAACTTCAAGATTTTCACAACTGATCTCCAGTGATCTGGGGCATCCTTGGGGAAGGTCATGGAGTTTCTTGCAAATAAAACCAAAAGTGAACTCAGAAAGTGAACAAGGGAGAGATGGTTTTAGAAGCTACTTTCTAATTCTGGGTGGGCAGAAAATTGTCTTTTATTCTAAAGTAACATAGAACAATTTTCTCATCTACCACATCTTCCTATCTAGGATATCTGAGGCAAAGGCACCAAACCATTTCCAAATACAACAACTTGCAAAAAGAGACTGACCAGGCCCCTGAAATCTACTCAAACATGGTCAGGGAAGGGAGACCAACAGCACTCAACACAAGCAAACGGAACCTGATATTAGGAAGCTTTTGTTGAGACAAAGCACAGTGGGTTGAAAATATTACAGCATGAAGGCAGGCTGAAGAAACTAATCTGATTTCTTTTTCCTCTGTGGCGGCCCAAATGACAAACTAAAAATACTCCAAGATTACTATGTATACTTAATGCAATTTAAAAAGCGAGGTCTTAACCAAAAAGCCTGTACCTGGCATTCAAAAATAAAATACTTAAATTGTTTGGATGGACTAAGAGAGCTAAATTGTCTAATAAAATCTGTACAGCAAGGACCTGTTTTCATCAGGTAAGCCTATATACAAGTAAGAATCTCTTACTCTTGTAACATTGTCCTGTTTTAAGAGAAAATGTAACTCCCATGCCCTGCAGAGTCCTGTATGACCCTAGAGAAGCAGGGACCTATCTCTACTAGAGAACTATTTACACTGCACTATAAATACACATACAACACACATCTGCCCCCTCCTATTTCTCAAATAGGCTGTGAATGCCTTCTCTGAATGGTTATGGCTCACTCATTTTTACATCTACAATGACAATTGGTAGGCACACATTTTTTTTTTTTTTGCATGAATGCTAACTGAAAATGATTTTTACACAATACCACTACTGTTTACATTTCAACATTCCCACCATTCCCCATCTCCAAAACAGTAACACCAAGTTGCTACCAAGTTTACTGTGTTTTTCACAATACAGTACTTTGGGACTTTTTAATGTAAACAAACATTCTTGATTAACTAATTTTCAAAATAATGATACAAATTGACCATTTTTCTTGGAATGGAAAACTTGCTTGGAGGTTACTTCATTCTTTTTCTCTTTTTCAAAAGTGCATCTCGTAGTGCCAGCTGGAACATAAGAAAAAAATATCTAAACATGGCAACTCTTGAGTACCCCATTATATTAATTTGGTTCTATGGAAATACACAACAACGGACTCCCTGTCAACAAATCCTCCTGAGATGATTAAGTGTGTGTGTGTGTGTGTGTGTGTGTGTCTTGGGTGTGTGATGGATACTATTCCACGGGTTCTCAAGTACTATTCTTTGATTCCTAGACATTTTTTAAGATGTCTTTTGAATTTCAACAACGTATGCGTTTTTGTTTGCTTTGTTAAAGCATTTTTGGGGGGTGGAAGTTACTCTACATCTTAAATGTTCAAACTTTTTGGATTTTTATGATTTTAGGTTATTGGCTCCTTGCCTTTATTTATATCTGGGTCTTGGAATGTCTTTGTAGATAAGGCAGAATAGCTGAGGATAGATACCGAAGGTAGAAAAATTAAGTTCATTTTAACCTAACCTGCACGGCTGAGGAGTTATTTCTCAGACTCCTCTGTCTTATTTCCTCATCTCTAAAATGTAAAATATAAAATCACAGTACCTGCTCATATTGTTGCACATTGATTAAAGGAGTTAAAAAATGGAAAACTCTACAGTAAGAACTGTACGTTAGCTAATGATGTTAGAACCTAAGGTTACATGGATTTAATTCTGCTTATTGAACTTTGTAATAAAGCACAGGCTACTCACTATTCTCACACATATCTCAGTTCCCTTCTCCCTTCAAATGCCATCATTTGAACACAAGGAACCAGTATATTCTCCCTCCTCTTCCTTCCCCTTTCTAAAGGCTTTACTGGAAGATCCATCCTCCCCTCTTTTCTGCCATATGCTTCACCTGCCTTTTCCAGTCTCACTTTTTTTTAACATATTCTATGAGTATATTCTAAAAATTTACAATAAGACCTCATGTACACTTTCAAGCCATGTAAGACCCTTTTAAAGAGAACAATAAGATATCACTGAGGGGCAGAAGGAGTATGAAATGTGATGCCCAGAGGAAGCTTAAGTATGTAAGATAATAGAATATACATATTGGTCTCTGCCCCTGGTTCCTGGCACAGAGCTCCTCAAACTTTGGTAATTTCCTAAGTGATAAGAGCATCTCATTTTAATATTTGTTTTTGACCCTCTCACTGACACAGGGCTTCCAAAACCCCTGTAAATTCCTAAGTGATAAGAGCCCTAGGAGCATCTTTTGTTCTAATGAGGCAACTAGGAGGGCTCCTGGATGGGGGCTGGTCCAAGAAAGACCAAGCCATGATTAGAAGCTTGTAATTTTCAGGGTGCCTGGGTGGCTCAGTCAGTTAAGCATCCAACTTCAGCTCAGATCATGGTCTTGTAGTCTGTGAGTTCGAGTCCCGCATTGGGTTCTGTGCGGACAGCTTGGAGCCTGGAGCCTGCTTAGATTCTGTGTCTCCCTCTCTCTGTGCCTCTCTCCCACTCATGCTTTGTCTCTCTCTCTCAAAAATAAATAAACAGAAACAAAAACAAACAAACAAAAAAAGCTTGGAATTTTCAGCAATCCCCGCCCCCAACATACAAACCTCTCCAGAGAGGAGAAAGAGGCTAGGAACAGAATAAGTAATTGATTAGGCCTATGTGATGAAGCCTTCAAAAAAAATCCCTGTAGTGTGAGGTTCTGAGAGCTTCCAGGCTGGCAAACACATTTACACCACGAGGGAGATGTACCCCACCTCTACAGGGACAGAAGCTTCTGCATTTAGGGCCCTCCCAGACCCTACCCTATGTATCTCTTCATCTGGCTATTCATCTGTATCCTTTATCATATAATTTAATAAACTGACAAACTTAAGTAACGGTTTCCCTGAGTCCCAAAAACAGCTGTAGCAAATTAATCAAACCCAAGGAGGGGGTCACTAGTCAGAAACACTGGGCTTGAGACTGGTTTCTAAAGTGTGTGAGTGTGTGTGTGTCTGTGTGTGTGTGCATAAGCATGTGGAGGGGGAGGAACGCTCGGGAGGTGGTGAGTGTAGTCTCATGGGACTGAGCCCTTAACCTGTGGGATCTGACACTATTTCCAGGAAAACAATGTCAGAACGGAGTTAAATTGCAGGACACCAAGCCAGTATTGCAGAGAATTGCTTGTGTGGGGAAAAAAATCTCCACATATTTGGTGACCATAAATGTTAGAAGCGTTCTGTGTGAGTAGCAAAAGAAACACACAAAAGGTAGACTGAACTGAGCTTTTCTATTTTAGGGTCACAGGTCAGTTTTGGGGAAGCTCTAAAGTTGCACTTTAGCCACTAATTGCACAGTAGACACTAAATGCGTGTGGCTTTTGGACATCTGAAAAATAGCCAGTCCAAACAGATATGCCACAAGTGTAAAACACACACAAGATATCAGTTCAAAAACCAGAGTGTAAAGTATCTCACTAATAATTTTTATATTGATTACACACTGAAAATATACTATTTCAGATCTATTAAGTGAAAATATTACTAAAATTAATTTCACCTTTTTCTTTTTACTTTTTTCTTTTAAAATTATATATGTGGTCTGTATTGAATTTCTATTGGTCAGTACTGGTCTGGAATGAAGGAGAGAATAGGAAAATTAGGAACCTAGAGTTAAGTTTTATAATGGAGAGACCCTGAAGAAAGTAAAGGGCAAGGACACATAAATAGAAATTCTGATTAATTTTAGGTTCCAAATGGCAAGAAAACTGGAGAACAAGGAAAAAACATTCTTGAACCAACAAGTGCCTATGTCCAATGAACTCTTAAAATAAAAAATTATTTAGTCTTCGAGAGAGGAGCTTCATGACTCAGGAGGTACTGGCAAGGAACAAAACAAGGCTTCCAAATCATGCCAAAAAAGGCTCACTAAAACAACAGAGGAAGTAAGAAGTGGGGGAAATCCTCTGTCACAAATGTAGCAAGGTCACAACAACTGCAAAATGAAAGAAGGAACAAACCATGCTGTAACTCAGTGGCTCTATTTCCACAACCCTCAAATCTTATAAAGGTCCGCTGAAGGATAAGCTAATGGACTGAACCAACTCACCCACGAATTTAAATTGAACTGGGAAAATTCAGACATTTAAAATCTGAAATTGAACCTTTCTTTTCACCTTAATTTCAACAACCTCTATTCAAAATGCTGGCACTTTATTATTTACATGATGTTGCTGGACATAGTCTAGAACTAGAAAGATTAAATAAGCAGATAGGTAGATTTTAAATGGCACCTTATTTCAGGTAATACTGCCTGGGTGCCCACAGAGATGAACACTGCCGTGGAAAGCTGGCCATTAACATTTTGGCCTGGCAGGCTCATCTTTGGCTAGCAACTTAGGAACACTGGTTTAGTCTTGACTTGATTTCCTGGCGATCCTTCAGAATATGTTTAAAATATACTCTGGTACACTCTCCGTAGAGAAAGAGATGAAAACATGCATTTGTTTTATTATAGTAAATTACTAAAATAAGCAAGGCAACTGAGCCACAGAGGACTACACATCAAATATCACAAATGGGTAAAATGAAATCCCCAAGACCTGTAAACATATAAGTTCTGCAAAAGGGCACATAAGGAAGGATCATGATATTATGTTTCACAGATGCAATGTCAAGAATTTTAGCATAGGGATGACCTTACAGGCCATCTAACTTCCACTCCTGTAGTTATAGAAGAGGAAAACAGACTCCCCTTTGGCCACACAGCTGAATCTCAACCAAGTCAGGTGTAGGATTTACATGCCCTGACCACTTGCCACCTCTCCATGTTCTTTAATAATGCTCCCCATTAATCCTAACACAAGGTCCTAAAAGGCACAACTCTGTCTCAAGTAAAGAATTCTTAAAATGACAACAGAATTCTAACCAATCAAGCTTCAAGCTGAACTCACCTGCTTTTCTCGGAAGGAACGCTTGTTCTTTGACCGGACATTATGGCTATACCGCATCATCATGAAGTTCTTCTGTTTTTTCTTCTCTTTATTTGTGGAACTAGAAAATGGGTTCATTTTGGTTTTCTTCCTCACAAATTCTTTTCGGTCTGTCTTCCCAGCCTATTAGCAAACACACAAAAACACTTCAAGAGTTATCTAATCCACATATGTGTCTCCTCTATACCAGGCACTCTCCTGGGTGCCAAGGACAAAAAGATCGATGGAACTCAGTCCTTTCACTCCAGTGACTCAGTCCAGGGGAGAAATGACCATCATATGCTGTAATGGGGCTAGGGAAGCTCAGTGGAAGAAAAGGTCATAATTCAGCTGGTCAGGTCAGAGGAGGTTCCTAGAAAGGGAGACTGGTAAACTGTTTATTACAGGATTAAGGCATTCATGGTGGGAGAAAGGAGGGGAAGGGTAGAGCATTTCAGAAAGGAGGGAGAGAATATGAAAAGGCGGGAAAGAAACGACATGGATTTATAAACTTATCTAAACAGGTTTCAGTACAAATGGAATGCACAGGGTGAAGTGGAACCAGTATGGGATGGTGCCTAAAACAAATAAACATAGAAAAGAAAGCTGAAATAGTAGGCAGTAGGAAATGTTGGAAATGTGCCATCACAGCCACAGCACCTGTCGGAGGCTTCTCTTTAATGACTATTAAACATTCTCCTGCTTTCCTAATAGCTT
Source organism: Cryptoprocta ferox (assembly GCA_028646485.1). NCBI lineage: Eukaryota > Metazoa > Chordata > Mammalia > Carnivora > Eupleridae > Cryptoprocta > Cryptoprocta ferox. Next base: position 133,847,321 of record CM053567.1, on the reverse strand, counting down.
GGATGCTCCCAGATACCAGAACACATACAATTGCCTTTCTGTGTTCTAACGTCTTGTTTTGGATGGTGGTTACATGGTTATCTAGTTGTTAAAACTCATCTAACAGAACACCTAATATCTGTCCATTTTACTCTGTGTTAATTATGCCTTTATTTAAAACATCAAAATAAAACACTGCCATTCTGTAGCTATTCATTTTATTTCATTTTCCAGCTTATTTGCTTTTTATTTGAAGGGAACGATAGGCTTCACTTACCATTGCCGTTGCTAGTCTTGTCTCCTTGTCAGACTTCGGTTTTTTATGAAGACGTTCAATGTCCCGAAGAGAAAGTAACTCACCCCTAGGGGGAAGAACAAATACGGTATGAAACAAGGGTGGAATTCCTTTCCCTAATACTTTCATCACATGAGCTGACTGAAGAAGACCTGGTGTATGTGTTGTTTTACCTGGGCTCCTCATCACTATCTATTTCAATGTATTTCCTCTTTTGGGCTTTCCCTGGCGCAGCGTCAAGTTCTTTCCTCATTTGGGCCATGCGGATTTTCTGGAAGTCTTCCTGAGTTAAAACTCGGCTGGTGCTAATGGCTGCAGCTTTGGCTTTGCGTTCTTCCATGGGCATGCTATTGAGCTTCTTGGACTTGAAAGCACACAACAAAGGTTTCAAGAGCCACTAGCTCAAGTGACAGCTTAGAACCCCAATAAGGCCCAGCATGAATTAGGTGTTAATAAACATCCAAGTGGTGCACTTGCACAAGGTAATCAGGACTTACAATTTCTTGCTGTTCTTCATCAGAAGAGTGATGCACGTCAACCCACTCACCATCAGCATCTGCCTCCTCACTGAGACTGGTAGTCTCCCACCCATCTGTGTGAGAAGCAGCACACTGTTGGTACTATCACTTTATATTGAGTACTCACAGTGAGTTGGAACAAATCAAGCAAAAGTTAGGTAATCAAAGTCAGTGGAACTCTACTGACCAAGAATTGAGCAATGTTTATTGTTAAATAAACCACATCAATTTAATTACCTTATGGAATGCATAATAAGCACTGACCATGATCTACTGTGAGCTAAAACCTCACAATCATTTACCTCTCACAACTCAACAGAAGAGGGACAGACCCTACAAGTTACCTGTCCATGGAAATCATGTCTAACTCTAGAGTCCATGTTCTTTCCACCAAACCATGTCCATCGAAACTGTACCTGTACATTTATCTTGGCCACACAGCAAGTAGCTGACAACTCACCTAAGCATATTTATACATCCTTAGAAACTAGTGAGCAACAATCATTCAGAGAACTGAAGTCAAAGATTCTGGACGTGAAAGAACCTGGGAGACACCTCAATGAAGAGCTGTTAGTTCCTAATGGAGTCACAATAACCTTTCAAAATCACAGACACTTGCAATTTTTCAGTTGTCCCCCATTAGAGTGTCTCAGCTCTTTGGTATGGCATATACCCAACCACACCTGATAAGGCCCCAACTCTACCTCTAGTTTGGTATCTTGCTATATCCTACCCTGTATCCTACATTATAATAGTTTCCTAAATCCTTCAGGGCTTTGCTCATGCTGAGCTATTTATGAAAAGCCTTTAAGGGCAGGAACCAAATCATTCATCTTCACATTGAGAGTGGCTGGCTCACATGAAATGCTTTAAAAAGTTTTGTTAATATGATAAATTAACTAATAGGTAGAAGACAGGATTCTAGCAACCAAGGTAATAAACACTAAGCCTGGAAGTTAATATTCTTCAACAAGTTCACCAAGCCTTCTCCTTCACCAAAGAGAATCTTGGAGGACTGTTTAGGACTAATTCCCATTATTCTTTTCTAGACAAAAACCAAAAACCATTATCTTCCCCAAGTGCCCAGGATGATCTTGATAAGGAACAGTTTCCCTGGAGGATGTGAACAGACATCTACACTACAGTATAAGTTCCCTAAGCACAGGAACGATGCTCTTTGATACCCAATGCTTGTAACAATGCTTGGCACATAGTCCTTGCTCAATAAATATCTGCTGAATGAGTGTTCAATCAACATAAAGATTTCAAGGTCAATACAGTATAGGAGTGATTTTATCCTGGAAAATGGTAAGATGAAAATGAACCTTCATCGTTTTCAGCATTCTCTTCTTTTTCAACTTCTAGAACTTCTGCTCCTGGAATGTAGTCTTTAGCATCTAATTCTCCATATTCTTGCACTCTTGCTTCTATGGAGGCCTCTGTAGGCTTACCCTAAAGGAAAGGAAATTGTTTTTAATAAGGTCCTTAGAATGGCACCTGGGTGGCTCAGTCATTTAAGTGTCTGACTCTTGATTTCCATGCAGGTCATGATCTCATGGTTTGTAAGACAGTCCCACGTTGGGTTCTGCACTGACTGTGCGGAGCCTGCCTAGTCTTCTCTCACTATCTCTTTGCCCTTCTATGCATACATGCTCTGTCTCTCAAAATAAATAAATAAATAAACTTAAAATATATATATTTAAAAAAAGAGTCAGTCAGCATCAAAGAGCACATGCCAACTACAAAATATTTAATCAATAGTATTTAGTCAGTTATATTCTGAGCTTAAAAAATACAACTGACCAATACTCATAGCAGAAGCATCACAAACACTAAAACTCATTCTGTAGGAAATTATTCTCGCCTTCTAAGACCCTAACCTTTAGATCAACATATACATGTTTTACCTACCCGGAATTTCTTTTGCAACATCTGAGGATTCAGTGTTCGGAAGAGCTGAATCAAAGTTCTAGCAGACATCATCACGTCTGTAAAATAACACTTTTAATTAGAAACTCCAGAGCTGGGGTGGCTCATTGGTGAAGCATCTGACTCTTGATTTTGGCTTAGGTCATGATCTCATGGTCTGTGAGATTGAGCCGTGTCAGCACAGAGCCTGTTTGAAATTCTCTCTCCCTCTCTCTCTGCCCCCTCCCCTACTCACGTGTGAGTGCACGTGCGCTCTCTCTATCTCTCTCAAAAGTAATCATTTTTAAAAAAAGAAAAGAAACTTCAGAGCAAAGAGTCTACTGAGAAAAGAGTCTCTCAATAATTGATCTACAGAGAATAACATGCAACTTACTCTTATCTTTGTGTGTTTTATACTGAGCCAGGTCTTGGAGAAGTTCTTCAGTCATGGCTAGAGGACATCGAGCTGTTATCTCTTTTATAGCATTGATTCTAGAAAAGGAAAATGAATTAAAAAACCCAAACAGCAATTGCAGATGGTTCAGTCTAAGGTTTCCTAAAAAAGACCAAATCAAAAGGTACAGAAGTTGGGTTTTATAGGGCTTCCAGGACCAACTACACATTGAAAACACACCCACTTCCTCCAGCCACGTTCTACATACCCTACTGTCATGACCTCCCCAGAGTTCTTGTCCGTGACAAAATTGTTGGCCACAGTCATGAGCAATGACTGAATGATCTGAATTAGGAAAAAAAAGAAAGATGAGAGCTGATAAAATGTCTCCACTGACTCAAATATTGAGGATGAAGGGACAATAGATGATTCACAGTGAAAAGACAACCTTGCATCTTTGGTTTGGGAGTTGGAAGGAATCAAGACTGAGGAAGACAGATAAAAGTTCTTTGGGTGTCAGTCTTCGTGGTTATCCTCAGATTAAATTTTGCTCTCCTTCAATATTGTTTTCCAATATGGACTTAAATTTTGCTCTCCTTCAATATTGTTTTCCAATATGGATTTAAAAAATTGTTTTGACCCAGGACAATTCAATGCTATTTTACTCAGAGAGGAATGATCAGCTTTGGAAAATAATCACTATAAATTTACTGATACTCTTGACCTTCCTGACATAAGATTTGGCAATTAAAGTCAGAATTCTCAACAACTTCTCTAAAACAAACTTCGCTTTTCTACAGTAAATTTTTTTTCAGTTTCTATAACTAAACTTCAGTGTCTATCTCCTTACAAATTAGTGTCTCTTCTTCTCAGGGGGGCAAGGGAGCAGTAATCCCTGTGGGAAAAGCCACCATGATATACTTAATAGCGGCACTGCTATGCAAATAGAAGTAAGGTTTAAGAATTCTCACCTCTGGGGGTACTAAGTGATGAGATGCTTGGGCAGCAAACAGAAGAATCTTTGTTACCTCTAAAAATGTAAGAGATCAGAAAGATAGTCAGTTTATTGCTCTGCCTCTCAGGACTAAGAGCAAACACAGCAAGCACATTCTGGCCCTAACGCTACTACTGTTGCTAAATCAACCTGAACATCCAACCCTCAGATATCTGCATGCTCACTGTCTCACTTCCCTCAGGTCCCTGCTCAATTGCTGCCTTATCAAAACGTCTTTCCTGACATAATCTAAATTAGAATCTACCCCAGCACTCTCTATTGTCTTAACTCTGCTTCCTTTTTCCTCAAAAGACTTTTCTTCATCTGGACACTGTACACATAGTACTCTTGATCGCCCTCTAGAATGCAAGCTCTATGAAGGTGAGGACATTGTTTTATGCTCATTGTGAAATTATGAATGTCTACCTCAGTGCTCAGACTGGAAATCACTAGATGAATGAATAACTACGAAAATAAATACATACACACACTCTCTTCAAAAGGGGCAGGCAGTATAAACTAGGCAAAAGAAAGAAGGGAGGTGAATCCTAATTTGCCATTTATTTGCTGAGTGACGCTGGTCTTTTTTATTTCTATACCTTGCGGGACTAAAGTGAGGATCTGATGAGATGCTATATGTAAAGCACTTAGCATAGTGCTTGGCTCAGGTTAGATGTTCAACAAATGCTGGCTTCCTTCTCATCTTGGTTGAAGTTTAAAGGCAAAACAACTATCTCTTCTTTCCTGCTCTTAGGTTGTTTTTATGTGCAAATACACAAAGGCAATTATAACAATAAAATAAAATCCTGGTATCTATTACAAAGTTACAGTAGAAGGCCAGACTTCTTTTTTCAGAATTTTCTACCCAAGTATTTATGGTATTACAAGAAGACCTGCTTTGAGAATCCAGGTTTTTGTTTTCGAAAAATAACCTTCTTAAAGTTGATGAGCAGAACAATTAACCCACGGTAGACTGTGGGAAAGAAAACATAAAGGTTTCTCTCTCCTTCTCTGAAACACACTAACTCTAATAATTCCAGAACAAAAGACTGGGCCAGTTACTCTAACCCAAAGGCACCAAAGGAATATCGCAAGTGGGAGGCTTACCTCTTTGGTGGGGCTGCAGAAACCTTTGCACAAAGGGATAGAAGTTGAAGAGAAAAAGCTGTGGAAAAAATGCACTGACTTTAATATTATGGAACCGAATATTTCTCCCTAACACAATTTTATCATGTTCAACTAACTGGGGATCATTTTTTACTTTTGATTTTTCTCAACAAGCATTCATGCCCCAAGACAATTTGATGTGCTGTATTACCCAAGGAAAGGGAGTCTATGCTGCTATCCTCATTATATCAAGAAAGAAGAAAGTATATGCAGAATAAACCAGGAGAGGGGAAAAGTCAACCCAATGTAACATTCTTTTACTTTTAAGATTGGTGTGGTTGCAGAACTAATTTTTTCAAGTCTTCAAAGATAAACAGGATTACCAGAAGGAACACCAATGATATTAAGGCTTCAGAGTAAGGGATAAAATAGTAATTCAAATCTGAATAGCACCTGGTATAATTTCATCACCAAAACCCTACAGTTCTCATTTTATTACCGGATACCAGTCCAATCAATTGGAGAATTACTCTGAGATCTATATTTTAGAGAGAAAACAGTAGCACTCTAGAGTCTACCTAAATAAAGGTTACAGGATCTAGTTACTAAAGCAACTGTATTCTTTTTTTAAAAAACTGAAATACAGTTCACATGCAATATTATATTAGTTTCACGTGTGTAACATAGTGATTTGACATTTAAATATATGACAAAATGTTCACCAAAGCAGCTGCAATCTTTACCCAGGAAGAGACACTCTGGAGATGGACTGCTCTTTCTCAAAGTTCATCATGTCAGAATAAATTAACTTTTTCTATTTAGCCACAGAGCAAAACTGAGACCAGATAAGTAACAAGGAAGATTTAGGTTCAGTATAAAAATGGATGCTCAATTACAGTCAGTTGTGAAACTCTAGTATCATTTCTATCAAACCATGCTTAAGTTACACATTACTTCTGCTTTCCTGTCAAGCTCAAATTCAGATCTGACAGGAAATTTCTGCACAAACATAACATAAATTGACCTGGTAATCCTGCTGTAAGACTACAGCCCATGGAGAAAAAAGCATTTTATTCACTAAAATGTTAAGTTTTTCTTAGAAAAAGGGAACAAGAAAAATGAACATATACTTTCATTCATGGGTACTTTCATCTTTAACTGAATGTATGTTGATACTGCTAGATTTTCTGTAAACAAGCCTGTTTTATTTTTTTTTCCTTTAAAAATTTTTTTGAAGAAAGTAACACATCCCATGCGGAGAAAGATCCCTTTTGCACTACCGGTGGGAATGCAAACTGGTACAGCCACTCTGGAAAACAGTATGGAGGTTCCTCAAAAAATTAAAAATAGAACTACCCTATGACCCAGCAATTGCACTACTAGGTATTTATCCAAGGGATATAGGTGTGCTGTTTTGAAGGGGCACATGCACCCCAATGTTTATAGCAGCACTATTGACAATAGCCAAAGTATGGTAAGAGCCCAAATGTCCATTGATGGATGGATGGATAAAGATGATGTGGTATATATGTACAAATGGAGTACTACTTGCCAATCAAAAAGAATGAAATCTTACCATTTGCAACTACGTGGATGGAACTAGAGGGTATCATGCTAAGCGAAATTAGTTTGAGAAAGACAAATATCATATGACTTCACTCATATGAGAACTTTAAGATATAAAACAGATGAACATAACGGAAGGGAAGCAAAAATAATAAAAAAAAAATGGGGAGGGGGACAAAAACGTAAGAGACTCTTAAATATGGAGAACAAAGAGAGGGTTACTGGAGAGGTTGTGGGAGGGGGGATCGGCTAAATGGGTAAGAGGCATTAAGGAATCTACTCCTGAAATCACTGTTGCACTATATGCTAACTTGGATGTAAATTTAAAAAAAAAAAAAAAGAAAGAAAGTAACACATCCCATGATGTAGAGAGCATGCGTCTCAAGAGCAAAATGATAGGCAACAACCTCAATGGCCCGTTTCTTCATGGTCTAACTTTTTGGAAATCTCTCCTTTTCTACAATGGCAGTCTATGAGTATGTGTGAGGTTTATACCATATGTGAATGTATATGTGTGTGTGTGTGTATAGATCCACACACACACACTACCACGAAGGAGCTCCTGTAATTTAATTCAGTATGAAATAAATGACAAGAGAATTCAACTTTGCAAACATGACAACTTCTGTACCAGAGTGGTCTGAAAGTCAGGAAAGCTATAAAGGGATAAACAAACTGCAAAATGTAGTAATAATCGATAAAAAAAATCCAATTTATGTTGGCTCAGAAAAACATATATGCAAAACAAGTAACACAAAATAGTCTGTCCATAAACTGAATATATGTACAATTTAACATCCGTACTTACTGATAAGAAAACAAAATGATAAAAACAGAAATTTTCAGAGTGAAAGACTTTATTCTTCTGTAAATTGTATGGGTTTAAGTGGCTTTAAGAGATAAAATTAAGCCACTGTTCTAGGTTAATGGCTTTCCTTTCACCATGAATAATTCTACTCCTAATATTCACCAAAATGAGAAACATAATGTAATGCAAACCTCATGAATTCCCACCAATCTGGAGATGAGGTTCATGAGCATCATTTTCACCTCAAACCTCTCCTTAGAGCTCTCGAGCTGCTTTAGCAGTTTTTCTGCAAAATCTGGAAAGGAGAGTATCAGAGAAGCCCACTGTGAGTCCATAGTCTATACAATATTATCTAACAGTTGTAGAGAAAGGCAGTGGTTAGATGAGGGACTGTGGTATAGCTGAACCTGAAAAACTCTGCTGAACCAGGATGGTAAGAACAACAGCATCATAGAAGGTGAAAAGATTCACACCCAGGTGAATATACTTTCAATGGTGCTCAAACTTAAGTCTTAAGGATCCCCCAAATTTTAGCATCAACACCTTGAATGATTATTTGACTGGAGCTCCACTTAAGAGTTTGCTTCCCAAAGCGTGGTCTGCAGACCAGCAGTAGCAGGTCTACCTGGCAGCTTGTTAGAAATACAGAATCTCAGGCCCCACCCTAGACCTACTAAATCAGAATCTGCAGCAACAAAAAGATTATCAATTTTTCATTTAGTCAAGTACAATGTCCTACCACTACTATGTTGTTAAAGACATGAAGCAAAGAGCTGTTCTTCCACATTTTTCTTATTTTCCTGTGGACTGGGAATTACAACTTTAGAACATAAGTCCCTAGGCTACACCAAACTAGTAACTAAACAATTACTGATTACCTGTTAGGTGCCAGGGATCTTATATTCCCTGGAAACAAGCAGAGATAAGGCCAAAAAAGAACTTGGGAAGTCATAATGATAATACCTTGGGGATCATGAATCAAATGAATAGCTGAAAAGTTGAACACCTCTGGTTTTTTCTTCTTTTTTTGTTTCTGAAATAAAGTGAGAAGAAAAACATTTACATTACATCAGACTATTGGGGGCCGGGAACCCACAACAAATTTGTTCCAAAAACCTTTCTTTCAGCTAGAACTAAAGGTGGTTTTTATCTTTTAACATTAAACCAAATATAACAAAATATAAAATGAATTCTATTTGTGTACTCTCCTGAGATGGTAAGTTAAGCAAAAATACCCTACTATAGGTCATCTTGCTAAGAACAAGTGAAAAGTGAATTTAATCAAATTAATTTATTCAAGTCATAGATTTTGCTAGAGTTGAAAACATTTAGTCACCTAAAAAAAAAAACCAGTACTTAAAAATTCATCACACATTTCTAAGTCTTTCAAAAATGGTATTTATTTCAAATTCTTAACAGCTTCTGATAAAAACCCAATACTCTGTAGTCTAATCACTCTTACCACATTTTCCTGGTGCAAGTCTCACCTTGAGCACTTTCATAGCCTTTTCCAACCTTTTCTTGTTTTTGGAGCTTTTTTTCCCTGTGGCATATTGCACTAGCAGGTCTCTTGCTGTTGGTCCTTCATCCTGAAGAAGAGACTACTTTGTAAACAAGGGAAAACTCTGCACAGAAGCAAATAGTAAGCCTTTCAAAGACTCCTTTGTACTTATGTTCTGCAATCACTATAAAAAATAAACATGACTTAAAATTCAATAAAAAGTATTTGCTCATATGTACAAATAGGTACATACAAAGATTTTCACTGCAGCATTGATTTTTGTTTTTATATTTTGCTTTCAATTTTTATGAAAGTATAGAATACAACTTTGTTTTTCACTGAAAGAACTGGAAATAATACCATGAGGAAAATGCATAAGCTATAATACATTTATATTCTGAAATATATGAAGATCCAAATGCATCAGTATATCTATATATATGACACAAAGAAAGCAGGTTGCAGAATAACATGTTATTTACATATATTTCAAAGACCTAATACATATGTAAGACAATATACACACATCCATATATAAATACGCAGGAAACAAAATGGTTATCTGTGAAGATGGAACTAGGTAGTGGAAATAAGACAAGGTTAAGAAAACTTTTATTATATCTATAATTTCTGAAATCTTTTACAATAAGAATATATTGTTCATACATTAATAAAGTAGTAACAAAATGAATTAAAAGATCTTATTACAAATTCCAGTATTCTTATTACCAAAATGCTAAAATGGGAAAGGGTATTTTTTCTTAGAATTTCTCCTTTTTGATTTTAATAAAAAAATTTTTTTTTAATTTATTCATTTTGAGAGAGCAAGCGAGTACACACCAAGTGAGGGAGGGGTAGAGAGGGAGAGAGAGAATCCTCAGTAGGCTCCACACTGTCAATGCAGAGCGTGACACAGGGCTGGGACCCACAACCCGTGAGATCATGACCTGAATAAAAATTAGGAGTTGGACACTTAACCGACCGAGCCATCTAGGCACTCCTAAAAAATATTTTTTAATAAAAAAAAATTTCATGACATCATAAATCTTGATTTTGCCTTTTAAAGATGCCATGATATTATTCCTCTCCTTCTCTGAACTCTCTATGATGTTGACATAATCTCAAAAAATATGCTGGCAGCAATTTCCATTCTAAGTTTATATAGTGAGATAAGGGTTAGCTTTAGAACTAAGAACAAGGCTGAATGAATTTAACCTTCATTAGTTCTTTAACCAATCTTAGTGAATGTAAGTGACAAATTTTAAACAATAAAATCTCAGCATGGCAGAACACAATAAAGGATAAAGGTGACATGTAAGTTTTTTCCTAACTTGAGCAGTCATGGATTTTACACCCTGTACTGAGAGCAATAATGAAATCTCATGGACTGTAAAGCTCAGAAAGCATCTATGGTTGAACGTATAACCTCGGATTCTGAGTCGCTGTCCTGTTTCTCCTCTTCATCTTTCCCAAGGAAAAATGTCAAAGCAGCAACTAATATCTAAAAACCAATCAGAACAAAGTCAATGACTCACTCCAGCTTACAACAAAGAATAAATACTTTTGTTTACACATTATTCATGTATACAACTAGGATATGAAGGAACAAAATTAGACTGGTGGGATTTGGGCTCATTTTTCTCAATTAAAACATAATATTTTAATAATGCTATTTGTCCTAAAAATATATATAATTAAAAAAATATCTTTAGATAAAAACATCCAGGCTCTACACAGTTGTTACCTTTCAAGTAGACTGCCAGGAATTTCTATATCCAGACACCTACCCACCCCACCACCACCAAAAAAGTGACATTGTAGTCCTTCTAACAGAAAGTCAAACACATTCTTAAATTTCTTTCAGCTGTGCCTTGGCCCAATAAAAGAAGAGTCAAGAATTATAGGAGGAAACAAAATAACACTAAGGCATCATTTAGTACAAAGCATTTAAAAAACTCCTAACTTTATTTGCCCCTCTACAGCACAGCTGAACCAGGGAAGCAGCCTAAGCACAAAGAGAGCATTAGTAAACACGAACTGCATGCCCTACGCTACCTCTTCCCCATACAGCCATCTCCTCTACTTTCCATCTGGAGAAGACTGCAGACACAGCCCTGCAGACGCTCACCTTGGTGACCTTAGAGAAACATGCTGTTGTTATCACATTGACAGTTTTGGCATCATTCCTGGGGTAAGATAAATGAAGGTTTTCAAAGTGAATTTTCATTCTACTGCATTTCATAGCATTGACAATGGCACAAATAAACAATATGTTTCTTTCTTTCTTTTTTTAGAGAGATAGAGCATGTGTGCAAGCACATGCGAGCAGGATAGGGGCAGGGGGAAAGAGGGAAAATCTTAAGCCAGGCTCCACGCTCAACCCAGAGAATGATATGGGGTTCAATCCCATGACCCTGGGATCACGACCTGAGACAAAATCAAGAGTTGGACATATAACTGAGCTACTCAGACACCCCTAAACAATATATATATTTCTGACATGTGAGAATCCACAGTTTAAAAAGTCATGGGTTGCAAAGAAAAAAAAAAGTCATGGATTGCTAAATGCTAAATAGTCAACCACAAGTGAACATTTAATTAAACTTTAGCCCAGTCTTATGTCAGAAAATTATGCAGCCATTTTTAAGATGGATTTTTTTGAAGAATTTTTAATGACATAGGAACCTACTGAAGATAAGTGAAACAAAAAAATGAATACAAACGTATTGCTACAGCAAAATTCCAACCATTTTTACAACTTCACGTTAAAGGAGAAAATATCATAAACTGTTAACAGTGATCATCTCTGGGTGGTAAAACTATCAAAAAAATTTTTACAAAACCTTTCTAGCTTCTCCAATTTTTTTGTTGCAATGAATATTACTTTTATAGTAAAATAAAAATTAGTGAGTAAGAAAAAGCAAAAGACATGAATCAGGAGCAATATATCAATAAAACAAAGTTTACAGAACATGGTATTTTATACATAGGGGATAAAGTGACTTAAAAATTTTCAGAGTGGCAGAGTAGAAAGAGCACATATTTCAGAGTCTGACATCTGAGGGTTTTTTTTTTCTTTTTTAATGCTTATTTATTTTGTGTGAGAGAGAACAAGCAAGTGAGTGAGCACAAGGAAGGGGCAGAGAGAGGGAAAGAAAGAATCCCAAGCGGGCTCTGTGCTGTCAGTGCAGGGCCCAATATGGGGTTTGATTTCATGAACCATGAGGTCCTGACCTGAGCAGAAATCAAAAGTCAGACACTTAACCAACTGAGCCACCCAGGCGCCCCTGACATCCAGGTTTTAATTTCAGCTCTGCCCTTGGCTGGCTACCAAGCTTAAACTCTATAACTTTAGTTTTGTTACCTATAAAATGGGGATAATTCCAGAGAAGCTGAATTATGTTATTCTAAAGGTTGAACAAGGTAATATGAGATATAGGTGCTCAAGAAATGGCAGCCAATGTTATTAGTTATTTGGACTGCTCTATATTTTTATTTCCAACTTAATTTATGACAGATATGTTAAAGAGCTCAATATCAAGAAAAATATTTGTGTAGGCGCTCTGTAGTAATTGTAAATGAATATGAATCTACTTCTCAAGAGTCAATGACATGTATATTACCAGATGTTTCTTCTGTAGAGTTCAATCATCACATCCAAAGATATCTTGGCAGCAGTTGCATTGCTGTCTCTTAACATGGTGTACATGAAATTCTGCAACACCTAAAGAAAACAAGAAGGAAGACTCAATACACTGCTGGTACAATGCTGCAAACATGGGAAAGAAAAGGATACTTACTATGTTCACTTTATTGTTCTTGTGTTTTGCATTTATATTCTTGATATCAGTGACAATATGTGTGTATAAAGTCTGAGAAAAAGAAACAAAAACATACATGTTAACCAATATTCCAGCCTTGCTCATGAGCATTTGGAGGAAAGTTCAAATGTAGGGGAAAGTTTAATTTTACTTACTTTTCATTCTATAACAAGACACATAAACAAAACAAAAAGCAACAGCTAAAATGCAAAAGAAAGTTGCCCTGAAAAGGTTAAACATGGAGTTACCATATAACCCAACAATTATACTCCTAGTGATATATTCAAGAAAAATGAAAACATATTTCCACACCAATGTCCACACAAATATTCACAGCAGCATTCCATAATAGCCAAAAAGTGGAAACAACTCAACTGTCCATTAACTGATGAGTGGACAAACAGAATGTGGAATACCCACATAATGGAATAAATTTGGTAACAAAAAGGAATAAAGTACTGATACATGCAACAGTACAGATGACCCTTGAAAGCATTATGCTAAGTGAAAGAAGCCATACACATATACTACATATTGTGACTCCATTCATATGAAATACCCGGAGCAAGTAAATCTATAGAGACCGAAAGTAGATTGTGGCTGCCTAGGCCTGACAGAGATGGGGAAATGGGGAGTGACTGCTAATGGCAGCAGTGTTTCTTTTTGAGGGGGATTAAAATATTCTAAAGTTCATTGTGTGATGGTTGCAAACTCTGTCAATATAGTAAAAACCACTGATCTGTACAGTTTCAATAGATGAACTGTATGTGAATTTTATCACAATAAAATTGCTATTTAAAAAAAGGAAAGTTGCTCCACTTACTTAGCCCCTAATGCATGCAAGATGATATTGGCAATACAAATATCACTGGTACTTGAAATAAATCAATGAATAAATAAATTTATTTAAATTTGTTTATTTGGTTGTTTGTTTTAGAGAGAGCAAGAGAGCACAACCAGGGGAGAGGGGCAGAGGTAGAAAGAGAATCTTAAGCAGGCTCCAAGCCCAGTGCAGAGTGTGACATGGGGCTCTATCCCATGACCTTGGGATCATGACCTGAGCCAAAAATCAAGAGTCAGATGCTCAACCGACTGAGCCACCCAGGCACTCCTTAAGTTAATAAATGTAAAAAATATTTTTCTTTCTTAAATTTCTTTCACAAACCTTCAGCTTCTAGGCTTAATTATATAAGCAAATACAAAGTCGTAGGGAAATATTTATAACGAAGAAATGTAGTGTTTTGGGAGATCAGCTGGGGGCTGCTATAGCATGAATGTCCAGCCCATGTTCTGATTTAGCTAGTCAGTATAGTCAGTATAGTACAGCAGAAAATGACTTGGGTTCTGGAGCCATCTTGCCTGGGTTGATATTCCTGCCTCCCCACTAACATGTCCCATGATTCTAGGCATGTTACTCTATCTCTTTGTGCCTCAGCCTTTCCATCTGTAAAATAACAGTAATAATAAAACCCTACCTCATTTTGTAAATAAACAAATACATAAGAAGCTCTGAATGGTACCTGGCAAAAAGTAAGCACTCATTAAATGTTAGCTACTACCACCATATTGTATGCACACAAGCATCAATTTTTTTCCTACTAGAATTATTAACAATATCAAGAATTCACTTTACAAGTTTAATGTTATTGCAAGGAAAAACGTGGAGATACAGGGGGGAAAAGCAACTTTCCCCTTTACCTTTCGCAGAAGTTTATCACGGCAACGCAGAAGTTCAAAGAAGAGTTCTAGCAAACTTGATGGATTGAGGAGATTTTTGTTTCTCAGCAAGATCAAAGCTTTGCAAAATGTCTAAGGAAAAGAAAACATACTATAAGATAATGATGATGAAATTAAGATGACAAAATGGAGTAAGTATATCCGAAAAGAGTGTGATATCTTCTACTAACTAGGCACTCAAAACAGTACAGTCTTTGGCCTCACACACCTTACACTGGGGGGGACAGATGAGCAAGGAAGCACATAAACAGGTGTATCTCAGATAATGATACGTGTCATGAAGAAAGTAAAACAGTGTAATATAACTGATTCACAGTGACTCAGGGAGAACTACTTTACACATGGAGGTCAAAGAAGTGTCAAGATAATGAAAAACCCTTATGTGATCAATGAATGCACAAAAGTACAAAAGGTGTGGTAACAAGAGCAGAATAATCTGGAATCATCAAACTGACTTGTGGTCTTACAAGGCGTTCCTTGGAAGTATCATTAGTACCAAGAATTGCCCACCAGCAGCACTGGCGGCACTCCTGCTTACCACTGACTTTCACGAATACCCTTATAGCCCAGGTTTGGCTTCTACTACTGTTCTCCATTAATGGAATGAGTGATCCTTGGAGAGTTGTTGTTTCCAAGGCTTGAGGCAGGAAAAGCAGTAAAAATGAACTATTTCTGCCAGAATGTACGGATGCTTTCAAAATTATAAGGGGCTTTGGTAAAAGGACTGAGAAGCTCCCATTGGCTAGGTGATAACAATTTGGACTAAAAATAATTAAGGCTTTAAAAAAAGAAATGAACAAAAAGGCATAAAAAGGCTACAATGTCAAAGAAAGAGAGGTAAAAAAAATCATTTTACTGATTCCATTAAGTAAAAGTTAATATACATGGATATTTTGTTTCTTCCATTAAGAAACACAGTCAGTTCTAGCTGTGTAAGCAGGACAGAGTCAACAAAAACCTGGGAATGATTCAAAAAGTCCTGGGGAAATAACGAACACACTAGGTAGTAAGTCCAGTAGTTGATAAAGACTGGTGGTTATCACAATTGCCAATTAAAATGAAGATCCACCAGTTTGTTCTAAATGATTCCTCACAAGAGGAATGCTAATTACACAGACTCAATCCCTTGTGTCCTCGCAAAGGAAATCTCTATTATTTTTTTAAACCTATTAATCCTCATAAAAAACTACAAAGAAACACACACACATTTACTTACTTAACAATGCCCGCAGACCAGTTTAGTTGGTACTGTTAGACACACAAAACTTAAAGAAAACCTAATTAGAGTACCTGGAAAGACACCAAGTCTCTATACTCAAAATCTCAAATACATATGATCTATAGGGACTTGAAAAGTTTCATGACGTAAGAAAAAGTCTTTTGACTAATAGTTTGAGTTTGAAATCTCTTGGGCTGTGCTGCCAGGTCCCACATCCCAACTGAGAGTCATTCAGTTGACAATGCCTTGCCTTTTCAAGGCTGCCAGAGCCTTGAAACGTTGGCTTGTCTGAGATGGTATTCTTTTTTTGGGTCTAATGAAATTAATAAAATCCTAAAGAATTATAAAAATGGTAGAATTACAAAAACCCTGGGAAAATATAAGAGTAAGAAACAAAGCTGAATCTCTAGACTTAGCATTTTACAAGTTTTGGCATGGGATATTAATACGTTTAATTTGGCATGGGATACTAATACGTTATTATGTGATCATAATATTTGTGTAAGTTCTAACTGCTGTAGAGATGTCTGAAAAGCAGATGTATGAAATCTGAAGATACCTTAGGCTGAGTTCCCTAGCAGCAGAGCAGGATCCATTACAGTGATTTGACCAGGATGTTCTCTCTTCTAGAAGGGAAGTAAAGGAAGCAGGACAGGGCAGAGAAAAGAAAAGCTGAGGAAGGATATGTCCTTGACAGGAAAAGCTTTAGTCCAATCACAGAGAAGCCCTGGAGTGCAAATTGCAACATGAACTTGGACACATGTTGAGGGAAGAGCTGGGCTTTTGTACCTCTGGGTTAGTCAGGTACCACCTGTAGGCTGGGAGGGCAACCTCCCAGGTGCTAGGGCTCTCATTTAGCTGAAGACAGGCACCAGGGAAAGGGAAGCTGGGGGTCATCAGCAGCCAACATTCACCACAGGTGAGAGAAATGGGAGCACTAGGCTGGTAAAGGGGATCTGAGCCAAGACCTTATCGACCACTAAAGTGACAATGCTTAAATGCTCAAACTGGCCAGTTAATAAATAAATTTATTAAATTAAGCATTACAGGAGTGCTCCTAATCAATTCTGGCTTGGCATTGCCCAATTTGAACTGAATTTTACTCAAACTCATAAAATTAGAAAAGAAGTGAATAAACAAAGCATTGTAAAAACCATAAGTTATAATTAGGGTTCTCAATGCATTTGAGGTTTGAATGACCAGAAGGAATGAATCACATATTCAAAAGAGGGAAAAGAGCTTCCTGGAAGGATTATCATGCTGTAAGAACAGAAAAATCAGAGAAAGGAGTGTAGGAGAAAAGGAGATGAGGTCAAAAACACTGACAAGAAGCAGATCATGTAAGGACTTACAGGCCACGTAAATAAGTTTGAGTTCTATTCTAAGCATAAATGAGAAGCCACAGAAAGATTTTAAGAAACTCGTGACACATTTTGATTTACATTTTAAGATGTTTAGTTGAGGCTGTTCTCATTTAAACACGTATTACATGCACACATAAATACAACACAATTTATCAAATCCAAATACTAGACCCACCATTCGAAGATCTGGATCCAAGACAGTGTGATTGTAGGAAAGAAGATCTTTCAGCTCTTGAGGAAAGTTACTTAAATGTTCTGGATAGCAGTGACCAATCTGTAACAAAGCAAAGGCTCTTCTGAAGTTTCTCTTTCTCTCCTACAATTCATAGGCACATATCTATGATGTTCTGCAAAAGGAGAGTAAAAGGCTATGTTTCATAGAAGTAGATGGTTCCAAATCATTTCTTTTCTACTCTACATGCTAATTTCTCTGACCTCTTTCATTTTTCTTGTAGCATTAGTAAAATACGTGTGACGTGATTTAAAATCTCCTCTTATGAGGAATTTGGAAAAAAAAAACAGTCTGAAAGTTTTGCTTTGGTTGGTTCTGCCAAAAGCTCTAGCGAAATCGTCTAATTCAACAGGAAGAAAATAAAATTTGTAAAAAACAGAAACAAAAAAAATTTTTTTAAATTAAGTTTCCATTCCTGAATGGAATAAGGTTGGGTGTTACTAGAAAGATATTCTGCAAACTGTGAAACAACTGGTCTTTGTTTTACTCAGAAATTATTATCTTACCTGGGCCATAAACATCACCAGCTCTGCCAGTTCTTTGCTGGGTTTATTTGGTTGTAATCTGAAGATCTCCACATTGGATTTGTAGTGATTATACTGCTGTAGAAACTGTAGGAAAATAAAATATAAGTTAGTCATCTTCTATTATTTGACTTTCTCAGTAAAAATGAGAAATTACTTAGTACCAAGACATCCCTGATAGTGGCATGGAGAAAAAGACATGGCAAGAGTGTACAGAAACATCTTTTCCTTATCTGCATTCTTCAAAATACGATTTAAAAAAACCTGAGATACATCATAAGTATTCTAAAGACCCTTTCCTTTATCATTAGAAATTTAGGTGGTATGGTGTAAAGAACATTAAAGCAAGAGTCAAAAACTCAGATTCTCGCCCTGTTCTGCCATTTATTATCCAAATGACCCTTACTTCATTTTCTGTGTATATAGAGCACTCACAGCAGCAGAAAAATATTGGGTCAGAAAGTGTAAATTATATCACACCCATACAACTCTCCCGTCAAAATTCCCCTCTTCTTTTTTTTTTAAACATTTATTTACTTTTGAGAGACAGATCATGAGCAGGGAAGGGGCAGAGAGAGAGGGACACACAGAATCGGAAGCAGGCTCCAGGCTCTGAGCTACCAGCACAGAGCCGACGGGGGGCTCGAACCCACGAACCAGCCCCACCAACCGTGAGATCATGACCTGAGCCGAAGTCGGAAGCTCAACCGACTAAGCCACCCAGGCGCTCCTCCCCTCTTCTTTTAAGACACAGAAATAATGATAATAGCTTCCACTTACTTAGCACTTGCAGTATGCCAAAGTCATTATGTGCATTTTCTCATTTAATTATGTTTAATTCTAACAACAACCCAACAATCTAATATTGGAACTCACCAGGCCTCAGTTCCATGCCTTACATCTACTCACCATTCCACAGCTTTAAATTGTGTGAGTGTATGAGAGTGACACTATGAGTATTTCTTTATATTAGCAGCCCTTACGAGTCCAGTGAACTCCAAATTCATAACTCCAACTGTCTGACATCTGTTGTTCAGATATCCAGTAGACATCTTAAACCTAGCACGGTCAAAAAACATAACCCTTGATTTCCTCAAACAAAACTCTTAGGTCTCCAGCTTTCTCCAAGAGCAGGAGTCAAGAAAAAGACCTAATGCTTCAGATAAGACTCTTGACTCCATACCGCCATTGTGACAGGAGTGAGGATAGAGCCCCAGAACCTAGTGTGCTGCTGATAAGATCTTTATCTCACTTCTTCCCCCTTCCTACCCATGGCCCACCCACTAATATATGCCTTAAGATGAGAACTAATATCATTACGCCCCTTAAGTTCATGTGTCACCACAAATATCCAAGACTCCCAGGCCATCCCTTATTCCCCTCTAATCCCCAGACCAAGAACTCTTGGGTGGGTCCAGGGCATTATATTTTTTAAAGTAGCCCAGTCATTCCGATGCTCTATTGAAATCTGTTTCTCTCCTGACACACTGCTACCTCGCTTTCTTCCGCCCAGTATTGCTGAGCCAGTAGGTGTCCTCTCTGCCCCAAGGTGCTACTTCTGGAGCACTGGCATTCCTCCAGACCAGTACCCTTTTCTGCTCCTTAGCTGTACCCACCGCTAGCTTTGAATCTTAAGTTTGGAGGTCCATTTCCGGCTCTCAGAAACGGATCGATCGAAGGCATTCTAACATACGATTCATCAAATGTTATCGACTTACTCAACTTAGGGGTTTCTGAAAGGAAAAGGCTGAAAAATCTGCATTGGAAGTTGGAGGTTGGGGGGCGGGCCATTTGTCTCTCCACCTCTGTGAGGTCGAGAGATAAACTCCAAAGCAAAAAAAGATCTTTAAGGGTATTTCGGTGGCAGCAGGGACTACACAGTAGTTTCGAAAATCCAAATGGGCAGCAAGTTTTCATGCGACGAGAAACGAACCCTGAGGCCTGTCCCTTCCTCAACCTCTTCTTTCCTCCCGAGGGACTCCTGTACCTAACCGGAGAACTTTGGGCGAACCAGGATCCCTGCTCCACTCCACGCCTTCCCCCTGCTACGGTGTAAACTAGTCACACTCCGGCTTCCAGTGGCGCCGCGTCGCACTCCCACCTCCTCGACGTAGGCCGGCGGGTCCCGCTTGATCAGATTCTGTAACTGCGGCAAGTTGCTGGGCAGCTTGTTATTGTTTCTGTTAGACATGTTGGCTGCTGACTGGATCCGCAGGGAGCTGTTTTAAGAAACCCCACACCGCCTGCCACCACCAACCGTGTCGGCTACAGGTGGGAATCCTGCTTCCGAGTACGACCGGAAATAGCACATGGGACACTCGGCAGGCAGCGCCATCTTGGCTCTTAAAAAAAAAAAAAAAAAAAAAAAAAAAAGACTACGGGAGCCTCGGAGTGTCAAATTTACTCCCACGCAGAAATGCTCTGCTGTGGTTTCTGCGAGGTTTTGGTTGGCGCGCAGGCTTTTTCCCCCTTTACCCAACCGCTCGTACTTAACGTTTCTGAAATATGAAATGCAAAGATTTTTTCCCCCACACATATTAATTTATCTCGTCATTTTGACACTCCTATGAAACTGGCGGATGAGAATTAACCTTTTTAAAAAAATCCCACAGTCTAAAAGCAAAAGCTTATTCCTTTGGGAGTAGATAATAGTATCCTATTTTATGGGAGGGTGGGGGGGAAGGGATGAAGAGGGACGCCTGGGTGTCTCAGTCAGTAGGGCATCGGACTTTGGCTGAAGTCATGATCTAAAGGCTGGTGAGTTCCAGTCCCGCGTGGGGCTCTGTACTGACAGCTTAGAGCCTGGATCCTGCTTCGGATTCTGTCTTCCTCTCTCTGCGCCTTTCCTGTTCGTTCTCTCTCTCTCTCTCTCTCTCTCTCTCTCTCTCTCTCTCTCTCCAAATAAACATAAAAGAAGATAAACAAAAGAGCGATGAGGAGCATAAGTTACTTTTTTGGTATAACTATAAATGCTGTTTTTGTTTTGTTTTTGATTATTTAAACTCCCCTCTGACCCACACAAGGGAAAAGGGCATGGCCTGGATTAATTGTAGTCATGTTGATTGATTTTAAAATGCAAATTAATTTGTATTTTAAGGACCACCTTTATAACCTTTATAAGTACTCTTCAGCCAGAGTTTTAAATGCAGATGCTGGTAATTCAAAGAGAATACATTTCGACGATTTCACAGTGTGCAAAAACAAATAACGTGTTTAATGAATAAACGAGTTAGGCTGTTAATACAAAAATACACTTGATCACTCACTCTGTGTTCCAAGCACCTCACTTGCATTACTAATTTAATCCTCAGAAAATCCCTCTCAATTAGGTACTATAATTATCTGCATTTTACAGAGGAGGAAATAGGCTCAAACAAATTGACTGCCCAGAGACATAGCTGGTGTGGGAGCTGGGGATTTCAGTCCAGGCAGTTTTGACTGTAACTAGCTGAGAAAGAAAAAAAGGAGCTTCACAGTTGTCACCTAGTAAGTGGTATGGCATTAATAGAGGGACAGCAGTATTCTTCTGCTTAACATAAACAATTTCACAGAACATCAACTTCATTTCAGTCCAAGTCATCACGGAACTCTATGGAATGAGCCAAAAACAAGATAATTGTGTCATCACACCTGAGCACAAGTAAAATTAAGAATGCTGTGCAAATCACTATCAATTTTTCAGCTATGTTTGGAAAATGACTATTCTATTAATAATTGTGTTAGGTACTTGTGAAGTTTTTTTTTTAAAGAAAATTTTAAGAAGAGATGTACATTTTAAGAAGAAAATGTAAGCAATAAATTTAAAAAAATCCATTCATAGGGGCATCTGTCTGGCTCAGCCTGTGGAGCATGAGATTCTTGATCTCAGGGTTGAGTTTGAGCCCCACATTGGGTGTAGAGGTTACTTTTATGTGTAAATAAATTTATAAAAAACATTCATAGATTTAAATTTTTAAAAAATTGGTTAGGTTGTATTAGGAAAAAAATTCTCAAAATGAAATATATTGAATTTTTTAGAAATTATTTAATATAATTCAAAGTCATAAGCTTATATACTATGAATATTTATCTTTAAAAACAAAAATATGACATGAATAAAACACTGAGGCTATGCCACAAACTTTTCTTTGCAATCTGTATGTCAGGAGCTAAGGTAGGTGCTAGGAATAGAAAAATAAATGAGGCATGGGCATTTTCCCTCAGGGAACTCACAGACTAAAAAGGGAGACAAATAAACACACACATTTAAAATGAATAAACATGGGGGCACCTAGGTGGTTCAGTTGGTTAAGCATCTTACTTTGGCTCAGAGCCCTGTGTCAGGCTCTGTTCTGACAGCTTGGAACCTGGAGCCTATTTTGGATTCTGTGTCTCCCTCTCTCTCTGCCTCTTCCCCACTGATGCTCTGCCTCTCTCTCTCTCTCTCTCTCTCTCTCTCTCTCTCTCTCAAAAATAAACATTAAAAAATAATAAAATGAATAAAAATGTCCTTATGGTAGAGCAGTGGAAGCAATGGAAATGACAACCCAGTCTAGAGGAACCAGAATGTTTCACAGTTATGATTCTACTTGATTGAAATCCTGAAAGATGAGTTTCCGTGGAGGAGGGAAAGAAAGGCTTTCTACATCAAGAAAATAACCTGTATAAAGGAATAAAGGCTTGAAGAAGTCTGGCGGATTTAAGGATGCACAGAAATTTGGTGTAACTCAATGTTGGGAGGGGAGTATGCAGCAGGGAAGGAGCTGAGGAGAATGATTTGGCTGAGGTTATGCAGTCCTAAAGATGCAAGGCTTTCTGTGCTCTTCTAAGGAGGACATATAGCTTTGCTCATTTTACCCCCAAACATGCTAAAAGCAGGATTTGTTTTGATCCATGAGAAAACAAAGGTTGAGAGTGGCTAACTGAATATGTATTTTTAAAGTAATAAACAATGGCTATATTACATGTAACATCATCTACATATGTTTAATATATATTAGCCAGATCAATACTAAGAAAACTCCATATTCATTTCTATATATATTTAGTCTTAAATTGGCAAAGGAACTTTCCATCTTTTTCTGATCCCCAAATAATTTTTAACCAGAAGTGAATTAGTCTAGAAAAGTATCTCCCTTATACCTTTGCAAAAGAGACCCTGTACTAATTATAAACTGGATCATATCATGTGGATTCAAATGGAGTAAAAATTTCTTTAAAAAAATTATTTTTAATGTTTATTTTTGAGAGAGAGAGAGAGAGAGGACGAGTGCGGGAGGGGCAGAGAGAAGGACACAGAATTCAAAGCAGGCTCCAGGCTCTAAGCTGTCAGCGCAGAGCCCAACAAGGGGCTTGAACCCACAAACCGTGAGATCATGACCTGAGCTGAAGTTGAACGCTTAACCAACTGAGCCACCTAGGTGTCCCTAAAAATCTCTTTATTAAAGGGTCCTAGACTAGGGGCTATTTTAAATTTTGATTGCATAAGATGCATACTCTTCTTACTTAAATCTTTATTTGGGGTGCCTTTTTGGGGGGAGAGTATGATATTCCAGACACCAGCTTGAACACCAGTTTTGAGCTATTAACTATTAGAAGCAGTAGGAATAAGGAAAATGGGGAAGGGCAGAAGAGTACACCTCCCAGTCGAATTAGCCTTACAAAAGAGTTCCAAACAATGTAATGCATTTATCTCCTTGGTTAGAACTTAGTGAAGTGGATAGTTTTGGCTGGGTACAGTGAAGCTTTGAATAAAGGGAGGAGAAATGATGTTTGTTTTGAGGAATAAGGAAAGGTTTCATGAAGATGGATGTACTTGAGAAAGGTCTTGAAAGCTGTTTAAAGTTTTGATATGTGGGGGATACATAGAGGACAAGTAAACAATAACTCAATTGAGACAGGTAGTAACCTCCATAAGGGTTTATTAATATCATTTATATAAGAGAACTTTGTGGCATTCCTTAGGGAATATTTCCTTCTTTGTAAAATTAGAGTGTTGAACAAAGCCAATTCTCATGCCAACCTCACAACTTTTACATTGCCACATGGAGGTATCGTCCATATAATGATCAACTGAAATTTTCCATTAAATTGATACTAAATATAGCAATAATATCTGGGAATGATGGGTTTGATGTGCTGGTGATATTTTTTGAGTCTAAGGCCAACACCCCTGCTTCCACATGAGATCCCATCCTTAATTTTTTTATAATCATGTTTTTACAGCTTAAGATGTAATTAATGTACAAGAAATTGGCCATAAAGTATATAATTTGATGAATTTTGATATGTGTGTGCACCCATGAAACCATCATCACCATGAACATAATGAATATATCCATTATCCCCAACTTCCCTTGTGCTCCACTGTCCTCAGACAAACATGCAGTTTCTTTCTGTCATAGTAAGATTTCATTTGCAGAAATGTTATGCAAGTGGAATGGTACATTATTCTTTTGTGTCAGGCTTCTTTTATTTAGCATAATAATTTTGAAATGCATCCATGTTGTGTATATCAATAGACCATTCCTTTTATTCTTGAGTAGTATTCCATTGTATGGATATAATGATTTTCTTTATCCATTTACCTCTAGTTGACTATTTGAATTGTTCCCAGTTTTTGACTATCAATATTTGTGTTCATGTCTTTATGAGGACATATGTTTTCATTTCTTTTGGTGAATGCCTAGGAGTGGATGCCTGGATCAAATGATAAGTTTCAGTTAAATTTTAAGAAACTTGCCAACCAGTCCTTTGCTTCCACCATTCCACTAATATTGTTTTTATCAAGGTCATCAACCACTGTGATGCTGCTAAGTCCAATGGTCAGTTTTCATGATCTTACCTGCAGCATTGGATACAGTTGGTCTCTCCCTTCTTCTGGAAACATATTGGGTAACTGGCCTTTAACTGGTCTCTCTGCTTCTTCCCTTGCCACCCCCCCCCATTATGTATGCTTTTTTTTTTAGTTTATTTATTTATTTTAAAGGGGGGCAGGAGCAGAGAAAGAGAGAGAGAATGACAATTCCAAGCAGGCTCCACAGTCAGCTAGGAGCCCTATGTGGGTTTCGAACTCATGAACCATGAGATCATAACCTGAGCTGAAATGAAGAGTCAGACGTTTAACCAACTGAGCTACCCAGGTGCCCCATGTATGTTCTTACAGTGGTAATCAGAGGGACCCTTAAATGAATCAGGTTATTCCTCCAACTCCCCTTCTCACTCAGATTTAAAGCTAATGTCCTTCGGTGGCATAGAAAGCCATACATAATCTGACCCCACACTACCTTGCTCCTCTCCCATCACACTCCCCTTTGCCCACTCTGCCCCAGGCAAGATAGCCTTCTGCCTTCAATGTGTCAAGCTTTAGGGCCTTCATATTTGCTATTTCCTCTGATGTAAGCACCACAAGTCTTACTCCCTCACTCTCCTCAGGTCTTTGCTCAAGTGACGTCTTATTAGCAAGGCCTTCTGTGACTTCCTGCCTCTCCTCCACACTCCCTTCTTCTGCTTTATTTTTCTCCACAGCTCTTATAAGCCTCTGGCCTAGTATGTATTTATAGCTTAATTGTTTATTGTCTGTCTTTCTGCCAATAGAATATGAATTTAATGAGGACTTTGTTTTGTTTTGTTCATTGCTCAATCCTCCACAGAGCAATACATGGCACATACATATTCATTTGTTGAATGAATAAATGCACAATCTCTAGTGTCTTCTACTTCTTCAATTGTGTGATTTGATTTATTGAAGTAACAACATAAAATATCTTAAGACACCCACAGGCAAAATTTTCCTCAGGATCAGTAAGTGACTAACATATGAATTCTAATCATTGTCTCTCTTGTTAGAAACCCAGTAATATTGACTATATTCAGAAAAGCCAGGTATATTTTAGTCCTATTCTAGTTTTTAAAAACTGTTAGATTAGCCACTGGAGGGAGCTCGTGCTTTTTTTTTTTTTTAATGAGAAAATTCTATCATTTGACAAAATGGCCACATATAAATTGAACAGCAAAGTTCTTTTCAAGGCTAATTTTTTGTTGTTCTTTATTTTCCCCACTTCTCCAGCGTTAGTGTTAGTTTTGCCCAGAATTCCAGCTATCCTTTCCTCCTTGTGGACAATGAGAACTGTTGGGTCTGCTGTCGGACAAATCAATCAACTCTAGGTTCAACAGGGACTAGTTCTATCATCTCTCTATTTTTTTTCTCTGAAACCATCACAGCCAAGTTCTTATGTCAAAATATTTCTCAAGAACCATCTGATGGCTTTTACTTTTTATGTCTTTATACTTAACATTTCAAAGGGTTTATATTCTTTACATCTTTATACTTAAAACTTCAAAGGGTGATAACATTTTAGTTGGCTTTGAAAGATCTTCAGTGATTTTGTGATAGTGGGAAAATGGCTCTTTTGAAGATAAACCACTGCACATTTTATCAATATTTAAATCTCATAAAGTGTAAAGGAATAAAAGGCTTGCTCTTATCTCTTTGCCAGATTTCTTGGGTATGTCAGATGAACCCAATGTAGTTCATTGCCTTTATTCTGTAAGATCTGCTTTACTTGCTGGCTTAATTTAGATAATGTAAAGACGATTAATGTAGTTGATTTTGAGTATTCCTGATTTTCATTGTCATAGGAACTCATTAGGAAAATTTCCATTTGGGGGCCCAAGATGTTCTAATACCACTATATAATTTTTCTACTTCATGAGAAATATGATAAATGGGGACTAGATGTTTTGTTTGTTTTTGGTTTTTGTTTTATTTTTGGTTTTTGTTTTGTTTGAGCAAGGTATATAAGATTTTGGGGTCCCTTTTAAAAAGACAAGTTACAGGGGATCTGGGTGGGTCTGTCGGTTGAGCATCCGGCTCTTGATTTCAGCTCAGATCATGATCTCGCGGTTTGTGAGTTTGAGCCCTGTATCGGGCTCTGTGCTAACAGCTCAGAGCCTGCTTGGGATTCTCTCTCTGTCCCTCCTCTGCTCATGTGTGTGCTCTCACTCTCCAAATAAATAAACATAAGAAAAAAGAAGACAAGTTACAATAGGGGGAGAGAACATATAATATTTATAAATTCCCTATTTATTTCTTCGCTGCTAAATCATCCTTGCTTTTTTTTTCTTTCTGTAAATATTAGGAAGAAACCTGTTTCTCTGTGGTCCAAATGATATGAAGGTTGTGGTGATATATCCTCAAGGATCCACAACTTCAAGGATCTTATTTATATCAGGAAATAAATAATAGTGAGAAGATTTTTCTCTTTTCCCACTGAAGAAAAGTCATTGAAAGATGAAGCTGCCAGTGGACCTGTGAGCTGGACCTGGGAGATGGGAGGCTCCTCACCCCCTCCCGCTCTTGAAATGTGAGTTCCACTTGCCTTTCCTGCTCCCAGAGGCTGCTTCACTGACACAGTCTTGAGATAATGATGTGATGTTGAGAACACCTGCATGGTATATGTGACTGAACTCTGTTAATGCCTCTTGATAAACTTTTAGGATTTGGTAGGTGGGTGTGGGATCCATTCATCTTGCTGCCACACAGCACAGGCCTGGGTGTAAGTCTCTCTGCTATTATTAAAACTGCCATCTTACCAACCTGGAGTAGTCTGCCTCTTTCTTTGGTCTCTCCCTGACCTCTGCATGAAGGGGCCAGTTTCACATTATGCCAGGGATGCTCCAAGGAGGATTGTGAACCTACACCTCCCCCAGAATGTTCTCCTCAGTTATAAAAGGAATAGCATCCCCTCTGTTGTCTACCCCCAACCTGAGGGACCAACAGAGGGTAACTGGACAATTGGAGAATCTCACCTTCAGGCAGAGGAATGGAGCAATGTATGGAATACCTGGACATTACTTGGCATTATATTTGATAGGAAATAAAGAAATAATGAAACTTTCAGAGTCATCTAATTCCCATCTCATTGTTATCAGAATAACCTAAGACCAGAGAAGTTGTCTCCTCACATTTGGCTGCCTTAGATTAGTTCCCTACAGTGGTTTATTTTCAAATATAAACATACTTAAAGGAGTACAGGCAGCATCATTGCAATATGTGGCCAGGTTAAGTCATCAGGTATCCATTACACAAAAAGTATGGTGTACTGGACAGAACACTGAACACTGAATGCTTTGCAAGAACCTTAGAGATCGTAGCTCCTCACGCTTCAGTTAACAGATGAGGAAACTGCTACTCAGAGAGGCCATAACACTTGTCAACACTACTCGGCCAATGTGTGGCAGACCAGTAATGTTATTTCCAGACTCTTGGTTGTACTTCCATGTGTAAGATTTCTCCCATGGTTAAAAGTCTGTGTTTGGGGCTATAGGAGAGAATAATAAAGATAATAGCAGCTAACACTTAGTGATCAAAATAAAAAGTATAGGGGTGCCTGGGTGGCTCAGTCAGTTCAGTGTCTGACTCTTGATGGGGCTCAGGTCATGATCTCATGGTTTGTGAGTTCAAGCCCTGCAACGGGCTCTGCATTGACAGCACGGGGCCTGCTTGGGATTCTCTCTCTCCCTCTCTCTCTGCCCCTCCTTTGCTCATCCTCTTTCTCAAAAGTAAATAATAAACATAAAAAAAAAAGTATATGTAACCTGTGTCATTTGGGTTCTCTGGGAAGCAGGCACTGAGATAGAATCAGATGTGCAAGAGGTTTATTGGAGTTGACGACCCTCCAAAACTAAAATAGGGAGGAAGCAGAATTGGGCAGAGACTGCCTCAGACTGTGATACCGACCTGACAATGACTTAGTCCACCCTGTGGGGAGCTTCCCATTAACATCTGCCCATAAGGGAAGTAAGTCCTGCACTTGGCAGACATGACCAGGTCCTAGTATTCTTTCTATACTCAGTCATTGGCTGGAAGCTGCCCAGTAAGATCATGGCCTGAAACCTGTGGGGAGCCAAGCTGTGCCAGTTAGAGGCTGTAGCCAACTGCCCTCTTTGCAGCTGAACAGCAAGTTCTTTCTTGCAGGGTGATTCGAGCAGCGCACCTCCATGACTGCTACATAACCCAAGTGGCCCCAGAGTTCTTTAGCCTTCTGGAATTACCTTCAATATCCAAGTAGAGTGACTTAAGCCCCTATTCCACCAATGAGACATCCAAAACCTTTCCCAATATTTGCAGAGTCCCAAGAAGGCTCACAATTAAAACCAAATGTTACATAGCAATGCTTTAAAGCTGGTCACTCCACCACAGGAAATTTCCCACTGGCCTTCTTTACCTTTCTACTTTGGCATGCTGTCCCCCTTCCCATCTCTGTCTCCTACCTTTTTGCTGTTTCAGGATCCCCAACACTGCCCTAGCCGCCAGAGATAATTCCTGTTTCCTCATTATTTAGAGAAATTTAGTTCACTTTTGCCTTTAAAAAAAATGTTTATTTTTGAGAGAGAGGGAGAGCACAAGCAGGGAAAGGGCAGAGACAGGGAGGGAGACACAGAATCCAAAGCAGGGTCCAGGCTCCAATTTGTCACCGCAGAGCCGAATGCGGGGCTTGAACCTATGAACTGTGAGATCATGACCTGAGCTAAAGTGGGACGCTTAACCCACTGAGCCACCCAGACACCCCTCACTTTTGCTTTACTTTATATTCCATAAAAATTCCTATGTCAGTCTGGCCCTAATCAAAGGCTCCAAACAAGAGACATCTATCTGCCTTGAGGTAAATTCTGCTGTTTATAACATAAATATAAAAATTTTTAATTAATATGAAAATTGATGACACTTAAGTAAAACACTTTTTTCCTATCATATGGTTTATTTGACATTTCTCATTTCATACTTATAGGTTTTGACGTTCAGTTCCTCCTTCTGGAGGAAATGCAGGTTGTCTGCTCTGATGGTTAATAAAGACTGGGCCTAATGGGTCCTGTGCTCTAAACAAAAGGCAGAAGCCAAGGCCTTGTTCCCTAGAAATGGGAGATGCCAGCAACTCTTTCCTTTTTTTTTTTTTAAGACAAATTCTTTATGAAAACAGTCAACTTGAAACATTATTTTAAAATACTATATTTAAAACATGAAATTTCCTTATTTATATAGCAAGCTTCTAAAGAAAGCAAATAGTTACGGATCATTTGATACCCTTCCCTCTAATCTTTTATCAGTTTGGTCCAGTCCATAATGTTATTAACGCAACTTAGAATAGATGGCTCCTTTGTGATTTACTAACTTCCTTAAACTGTAGGGTCAAATACCGCCATTCCCCTGGAACTTTAAAATACTTTAACTTGGTATTAAAATGCCTCAAGGATGTCTTGGCCAGGTGACTACCTTGGAGCTAGCTAACTCCTTATCAGCAAGGAAGGTTGGTTTTTTTTCCCCTATCACTTAATTTCATCTTCTTTCTATATAGGCCAAAAAAGAAAATGATAGTATTCTAAAGCATCTGTAATTGCAGTCTCTCCCTGTATCTTCCTTTTGGCTAAGAAAGCAACTTTCTTTTTTCCCTGAAGGGATGAAGAACCCTCAAATAGTTTTCCCAATTAAACTCACCTAGAGATCACTGGCATTTAAATTCAAAAGTACAGTTTACAGACTAAATATTTTACTGATTTCCTTACCAGTTGCTCTAATATAAAAAGCTTGTTCAGATACAGACTGCTTTCTGATAGAGTAAAGTAATTTAAATTTTAAATTAGAGAACAATTCTTATTGTTAAAGTTTCTGACAGAGTACAGTGGGAGGATTTCAGTGTGTCCAGGAGCATTCTGGAATAGAGTACTGGGTGGGATGGAAGAGCAAGATTTGAATCATGAATAGGTGGGATTCAGATGGGGTTGGAGGCAGGGGTGGGGGTGGGGTGGGGAAGGGAGCAGATGAATAAAAGATCATCAGTAAAATTGAAGGCAGAAGTGAGCATGGTAAGTTTAAATTGTGGTAAGAGTAGTTGAGATTGATTTGGGAAAGGCCTGGAAAAAGATTTAGGGTGAAGCAATGCCATTTAACTACAAAAATACTTATTAAGTGCTTCCTAAGTGCCAGGCACTGCTCTAAGCCCTGTGGATGCAGTGGTGAAGAGGACAAAGTTTTCTGCAGTCAAGAAACTTAATGTTTGTGGTGGAGTGGGGGATAGGAAATAACTACGTATATATTTTTAAATGACAATTTCAGATTGTGATGAAGCTTGATTGACTTATCAGATTGTGATAAAAGAGAAACAGACTATAGATTTTGTAAATTATGGGCCCTTCTAGATAAAATAATGGGCATCCTCTGTGTGTTTTATTTTGTTAATGTTTGGATTATTAGTATTATCTTCTGTATGAATTTTTTAATGTTTATTTAATTTTGAGAGAGAGAGTGAGCAGGGGAGGAGCAGAGAGAGAGGGAAACAGAGGGTCTGAAGCAGGCGCTACAGAGCCCGATGTGGGGCTCGAACTCACAAACTGTGAGATCATGATGCGAGCCAAAGTCAGACACTTAACTGAACCACCCAGTTGCTCCCCCCCATATGAATTTCTTAGTAGGAGTCTTTTAAAACCACTTGACCATTTTGTGAAGGCTGACTTAGTTAGCACTCTATCTTACAATCCTCATAATCCCGCTCTAGTTTAGAGTTAGTCAGAGAAGACTGTGCCCACCTAAGTGGCAACCCATTGTTGCAATGCACTAAAAGCCACTGACTGAATGAAGACACATGTCAATGCCTCCCAGTTGTGTGTCTCACTTTTTCCGTAGGAGATCTCCATGCGACCCATGACCACCTGACAAATGCATTAAGTGAAGCTGCCAGTATCAACTACTGGGTTCAGATTTACAGCAAATCTTCAGCTCTCTCTTATTTTTTTAGACAGAAATATGTCATGAACATTCTCATTTCATCCACTTCAGAGGGTGGATGAAAGCACTTGACTTTGGAAAGCACTATAGTAGAGAGGGTCTGGGGCCAGGATGGCTATTTCATTAAGGATAAGAAGGCTATTTAAGGAGATTCTGTGAAGTGATATTTAAGCTGAAGCTCAAATAACGAGGCAGGAAAAGCCATGCAAAGAAGGTACAGGTATATCAGTTAGGAAAACAGAGGCTATCTGAGTATTATGGGAATAAAGAATTTACTATACGAATCACATTTTTAAAAAATTTTTAAGTCTTTATTATTTTTGAGAGAGAGAGAGAGAGAGAGAGAGACAGAGAGCGAGCAAGCAGAGGAGAGGCAGAGAGAGAGAGAGAGAGGGAGACACAGAATGTGAAGTAGGCTCCAGGCTCTGAGCTGCCAGCACAGAGCCCGATGTGGGGATCAAACTTACGAAATGCAAGTTCATGACCTGAGCCGAAGTCGGATGCCCAACCGACTGAGCCACCCAGGTGCCCCTAATAGGAATCACATCTTATACAGATGAGGAAGGATCTTTGGAAGTGAAAGTCTGGCAGAATATTTAAGGAATTTGGAGAAATATTCACCAATCAATCCTTTGGAAGCACTTCCAAGTATCTGGTGGGTGGAGGGTTTGGGACCATTCTGAGTCACAAGGTCAGCAGTCATAAAGATGAAGTAAACATGGAGGAGAGCAAGGGCAAGCTGGAATCCCTTGGATACCACTGTGTCTGTCATTAGATCTAATGGTTATTCCCTCACTTCTGCCTTCCAAATCTCATGCAAGTACCTCTTTGGTTAACTCAGACCTAGAACCACACAGGGAAGAGGATTTGGGGAAACAGAGTTCCCAGGTTAACCAAGTTGATATAGCACAGCCCAGCACAACAGGGAATAGCATACACAAAGGCTCTGAGAAGGAAATGAACTCAGTGTGCTTGAGAGACAGAAAGGTGAGGCTGAAACTAGTATTTGAAGGAGGAAGATGGAGGGAGCACAGTCAGAAAAGCAGGCAGAGCCTAAACTCATATGGGGCTTTGTAGGCTCTGGTATGTTTGACTTAATTCTAAATTACAAGATTTTGAGCAAAGTGGTAGTATTATAGGAGTTATGCTTTGAAACTAGCTATCAGAATGGTAAGGAAGCAAGAGAAAAGATTAAAAGAGACAGGAGGAAAAATAGGTTAATGTAGTCTAGGAAATGGACAATGATGGTCTGGAATATGAATATAAAAAATGTAGATACAGAGAACTTGTCAGATGAGCTTTTGGTCTCATCTTTCCAACATGGGAACATCTCTCCGTGTATGAGATGTGGAACCCTCTGTTTCAGGGAAGGTGCAGCAGAGCTAAGTGGTCAGGGAAGGTTGGAACTGACATTGAGTACTTTTTATGCACCAGATCTGTGCTGGGCCGGTTCCTCACAACAATCCTGAATGAGGAAACTCGTGTATAGGGAGGTTAAACAGTATACTTGAACCGAGGTCACGTACCTAATAAGTGGTGGGCTTATGGTCTTAACCCAGATATCTCGGAATCCAGAATCTTAGTTCTTTTCACAGCATCCTGCAATCTCTTAGGTTAAGGCCCTCGTGGGTAGTCATGTCCACCATCAGCAGCTGCCACCTGCCCAAACATCACACCTTTCTGGCTTCTCAAGTGTACCTTGAATGGACAAGGCTGATATTCTTTGTGCATTCTCAACCTTCTTAGTCCACACTGCAAAATACCTCCAGCCTAAATTTCCTGGATCCTTAAAGAACTTATTTTATGTTTAGCGCTCCAACGTAACTACTTGAGGCTTTGTAAATTTAAATATATATACTTTCAGGATATGGAAAAGGGTTAGGAAAGTTTTGGTTTCCTGGTTTATATCTCATTGGAATAGCATTAACTTTCAGGTTTAGGAAATAAATTGCATCCCACGTAACTCTTCAAAGCCAATGTTGTTATAAGACATTGTTGTCATATTTTCCATAGAAGTTTTTCTTCTGTCCCCAAAGAGCTCTATAAAGGGTTTCCATGTCTTTATCTCAATTATATCCTATCTGACATGGAAGCAAGTGAATAAGGACACATAAGAATTACTGTTAAACATGCAAAAATTGAGATGCATGTTCAAGATATTTAAAAAATCAGCATTTCTTTAAATGAAGGCCTAAATTTATTTATTTTGAGAGAGAGGAAGAGAGAGTGAACAAAAGCAGGGGAGGGGCAGAGAGAGAGGAAGAGAGAGAATCCCAAGCAGGCTCCATGCTGTCATGCTGTCCCATGAACTGCGAGATCATAACCTGAGCCGAAACCAAGAGTCAGACGCTTAACCAACTGATTCACCCAGGTGCCTCTATCAGTATTTGTTTTCTGATCAATGGTCTATTTATTGATACCCTTGTTTTTTTTAACAGAGAAAGTATTTCAAAGTACAAGGTGTATATGCCAAAACTGCTTTGAACTTAATAATTATTTGCTTAGAGAGTATACATGTATATATAAATGATGAATAATGATCATGTATATACGTCATAGGTACTTAGTCAAAACATATTGTCTCTGGTTATTTGTTACACACTGTCCACTTTACCTATAGGAACTGGGTCAAAGACTCTCAAACTATGGAATGTTTATAGAGTTTTCAGGGGTTTCATGGAAGGAGCTAAAGAGTTTCACAATTAAGATATGATGCTGTTTAGGTGGGATCACCGCTGGGCAACACTAAAAATCACCTGCAGGGTAAGAAGTGACAAAATCAGGCAAAGTAGGTGTAAGTTTAAGTTCTGGCCAAAGATGTCCTCTCCTACACAATTCACTGAACCTCCTCTTCAAGAGGGTTTCCAAGCCCTTTTGACGCTAACTGAGCACCAGCCATGCTACCACTAATAGGATTTGCTGCTCTCTCCAGCTCTTGGTATCTTCATATCCTTCCTCCTTCTTTATGAGAGCTGGTGTGGTTATTAATAATCACAATACTTTATAAACTCTGAAATAGGTTAAACTGACAATGAAATTTAATATTTATCTAAAATGAGTTTTCAAAAGGAACGTGGTGGCTTTCTTGTCAGACACAGAAAACTGAGGATTGTGCCAGGAATAGTATTAAAGTAATTTTTGTAGTAGGTGGGTAAAAGTTGGACAGGAAATCCCCTTCCTATTGTAAGATTCTATGATACTCAGTATCCTGCATTATTTTATGAAAATAGTTCAGAATATCCGGTGTTTTAAACATTTTGTTTGTTGGAGAGGCCAAGTTAACATCCTGTCATAAAACAAGAATGTTGTATCAGCTCCTATTCCTACAGTGACAGTGGCTTGAAGATAATGAGTAGAAGAGGTTACCAGGGGTTGGACATTATGGAGTAGCTAATACAGCCAGCTCATACTCTGAGGAGGTGGTCTGGTTGCCCTCCTACTTGTAAAATCTGTAATTAAAAAGGTATTCAAAACCTAGTTCATAGTACACTAGGCATGGTGACAGATTCAAGGAAAGGAACTGTGGTCACTGCCTTCAAGGAGCTGACAATCTGGTTTGAGAAATGCAAAAAATAATCGGAAAACAATTAAGTGCTCACCTGTGTGGTACTGAACACAAGTGAACTTGGAGTTTTAAGATAATTCGAGTGTCCAGAAGATTTTAGTTAAGAGGCAGGATTACACTAAACCAAAGACTGGGTCAAATCTTCCACAGGAAGAAGGCATTCCTGTGGAGTGCTGGTATAAGAATGAAAAGGAGTAGACCCAGGCGAATGACAGCATGATCTTGCAGCAGAGACAGGCACTGAATTTTGGTAGAATGGTGAGGAACAGGCTTGACTGAAGCAAAGGTGAACAATAAGGTCAGCCTGGGCAGGTACGATGGAGTCTAATGTCCTCAAAAGCTGGATAGAAGGTTCTGAAAGCCAAGTGCTAGTGTTCTTTAGTGGTGGTCCCCAGAAACAACCAGCATGGGTCTGTCAGATATGCTGTGAGGCTTTTGGGCAGATTCAAATACAGATGCCAATGGCCATAGCAGCTTGGTGAGGTCCGGCTCGATTCCAAACTGCTAGGCTTACTAGCATGCTGATGGGCTGGGGCTTGCCAACATGTGACTTAGAATATTCTCTGGAGGCTGGAATTTGTGGCCTGGGAAGTGCGGGGCTGCTCTTCCCACAGCTGTTGTGTGTAGGATGTGATTGTGTGCACATTTGTCCAGATGTGGGTGTTAAAACCATGGTCTTAAGCATGATGAAATTCAGCTGGTTAGAGGTGAAAGAACAAAGCCAAACTATAGACTCTAACAATTCTTAACATTTGGATTTTAAAAGCAACTTTCTAGCTTTAATTACAGTTTTATAATAATGCTTGAAAATTTCCAGGCAAATAAAAAGCTTATGTATTAAGATGCCTTTTGGAATTATTTCATTATTATTAAGAAGAACCTTTTGGGTAGAAGGGTACCTTTTGGCTATAAGAACCTTTAGGGTATAAGGTTCTCAGGTAAAGTGGTTGCTCATGTGGTCTTCTTTTGATGAGGATGTTGAGATTTTTTAGCTTTAAAATTTTTCCTGATTTTTTGAGGTTTTTTCCCTTTCTTTTGCTTTTTCTTTTGGCTGACCTGTGAGAAGAAGGAAAACAAGGGTAATGTTTCTTTATCTTACCATTTTCCCTTCTTTATATTATATTTGGACTTTCCAGGCTGTGGTTTTGTTTTGTCTTCAAAACTGTTGCTTAAAGTGGCTTCACTCTCAGAGGGGCTCCTTTTGATTCTCTTTACTTCACTGACTTGGAGGAGGAGGCCACAGCCTTGTAACTGATCTTCTTTTGTCTATTCTCTTGGCCTATTACTCCCCTTACTCCAACTCTGCTTATAATCCACCTGTCCAAACTACAACCTTCTGAGGCTGGTACTATTATCATCCACTTTTTAAAGAGGAGGAGACGGAGGCTTGGAGAGGCTGGTTGCCCAAAGTTGCACAGTTAGTAGGTAGCAGAACCACTAGACTATGAGACTCCTGAAGCCAAGCTTCCAGCCGCATATTCTGTGGGCCTCTTCAAATTTAACTCCTGAGCACATCACACAGGATTCTTCCCACTTTGTCCTGGTCTACTTTTCTACCTCAATCTCTTCACTCCCTTCTGTGCTTTTCATGCTGTCCTTACTATCTTGGTGAACTACTTATCCTTCAAGACCCCAACCATATGAAAAGTCTTAACACTTTCTCCCTGCCCCTCCTTCTAGCAAAATTAATACCCCTTCTTCTATGATCTTCAAGACTCTTGTACATATCTTTATTTTATATTTCTCACATTGTGCTATAATTAATTGTTAGCACATTTGCTACAGCAGGGAGGGCTTATACTTTATTACCTTTCCATCCTTAGTGTCTACCTTTCAATTCAATACATATGTACTTCTAGTGGGGGAGAAAGACAAGTGATACTACATGCAGGAATACAATTATACCTCATAGTGATGACATCATTACAGGAACAAAATAGGAATGCAATAATATAAATGAAAAACATATCCTTAAAGGAACTTCATAAATTCTTTGTCTTCAAAAGTTAATTTCTAAAAGAAAGAAAATTTTGTTCCTCCTAGTCACCAACCTGTTTCTCCCATTCTTTAATCAATTCTTTCACATCTGCTGAATCTGGGTTTAAACATGTTTGATGCCCATTCTTCATTGTCACACTGCCAAGGAAATAGCAACAAGATTTATTTTACTTTCAATAATTTAAATTCCTCATCTTACTCTCAGAATGAAGTCCCCCAATTAGAATATACATGTGCTGCCAGAGCGAGCACAGTCCCCCAATTAGAATGTATTTGTTATCACAATAAGCATCTGAGACTTCCAGTCTTCCTTCTGCCTTTTCATTATCTTAGTGAGTGAGGGGGCTTAGGTAAATTTCTAGGATAGCACACAGCCCTAAATTTAAAAAATCCAACAGATATATGCAATGAGAGAAACTTACACTTATAAGTTTATATGTAAAAATAATATTAGTGCTGCTGTGTTGGTAATAGCTATTTATGTTTAAGTGAAGAAGCAAAATAGAAGAGTTGTCAATATAGCTACTTTTTTTTGCAGAAACTGTGAAAATCAATACAAGTTTTGCTAAATTTTCTAATGAAACTCCCTAAAACATAAAATGTTTTTCTGAAACATGATTAACAAACTGGTTGAATTTTTTAAATTACTCACAGCAGAGTCTCCAGGAATAATTTAAAATTTTTTTCTTTAATTTCTCTGTATAATCTGAGAATAAGAATAGCCATTTTATAGATCAGCCTTGATTTAGGTTTCAAAAGACTGAAACCAGCAATTCTAATCTTTAGAAATGTTATTACTAAGTTTTTATTTAAATTCCAATTAACATACAGTGTAATATTAGTTTCAGGTGTACAATATAGTGATTCAACACTTCCGTATAACACCCCATGAAAGGTTATTATTAATAGGAAAGAACTAAAGACACAATACTGCCACAGTAACAGTTGGATTTCAATAGCAAAATATTGGAAATAATCTACATTTAGGCATTGCTCATATAGATTATGGTACATTCATAGGATGGAATACAATTTGCCCATTAAGAATGACATTATCAGAAAAAATGGAATTACAGAAGATTTACCAAATGAGGAAACGTTCGTGATGCAGTGTTAATAAAAAAGCAGATTATAAAACAGTATGTACTATATGATTTTATTTTTGTGTATGTATATGTATATATATGTGGTATCTATATATGCACACAAATGCAAATAAGAGAAATTTGGAAGACAAGGGCAAGGAGTGACCAGTATTTGTCACTGGTGATAGAATTATAAATGGTTTTTATTTTCTTCTTTTGGGCTATCTGCATTAAATATTTTCTACATGCTTGATGATATCTTATCCTTGGTTCTAATGTCTACCAGAAGTTCCTTATTGTTTAGAACTAAAAAAAGAAGTAGCTCAGATTTATGGAGGGGCAACCATCTGAATTTTAAGTGTCCATATGGGCAAGTGTCCTGAGGGT
This sequence comes from Cryptoprocta ferox, assembly GCA_028646485.1. Lineage (NCBI taxonomy): Eukaryota > Metazoa > Chordata > Mammalia > Carnivora > Eupleridae > Cryptoprocta > Cryptoprocta ferox. The sequence continues at coordinate 133,808,557 of CM053567.1, read as the reverse complement.
GGGTGATATTCACACTAAATTTAATGTTCCTGCCAATATGGTACACGTGTTTTGGAGTTTTTACTTACATGATTTCAGTTTTCTCACAAGAAGGGCTTGGGGCAAATTGTTTAAGGTCCTTTAAGGATTTTACGTGGATTGTCCCTTGGCTGGTGTTGATGCAGAAACAGCGTCTATTCCTCATTATTATGGTTCCTAAGGGAAAGAAATAAGGTAGAATACATGATTTCAGGCAATGTCTCTATTTATTTATTTAGAGCACGTGCTAGAATGAGGGAAAGAGGGAGAGAGAGAGAATCTTAAGCAGGCTGTATGCTCAGAGCAGAGCTGGATGCAGGACTCCATCTCATGACCCTGGGATCATGACCTGAGCTGAAAACAAGAGTCCGATGCTCAACAGGAGTCTGATGCTCAACAGACTGGGCTACCCAGGTGCCCCAAGGCAAAGTCTCAATTTAGGTGATCCATCAAAATGATACATTTGACTTAGTCATGATTTATTACTGTCACACTAGTGTCTGTTTGTTGGGTAATGTGATTAAAAAAAAAAAAGTTTACTGTCAATTGACCTATGAGCTGGACCTGGGCCCTAGGAGACTTCTCTTCTCCTACCCTGTCCTTGGAATGTGGGTTCCCCTTGCCTTTCTGGCTCCCAGAGGCTGCTCCAATCCAAGGACATAGCCTTAAGATGGTGATATGATGTTGAAAATACCGGCACTGTATAAGTGACTAAGCCAAATTAGAGCCTCATTTCTAAGTTTTCTAAGTTTTGGTGGGTAGATGTGGGGATCCATTTGTCTTGCTGCCCACTCAAGACAAGCCTCGTATATAAGTTCCCTTCGATATTATTAAAACTGCAACCTGCCAACTTGGAGTGGCCTACCTCTTTTTTGATCTCTCCCTGCCCTCTGATTAAGGGAGTCAGTTTTAGATTACACCAGAAAGGCTCCCAAGAGAGCTATGAACCCACACTGTTAATCATTACCACAAACTTCTGAAGGAGGTATTACCTTCATTTTATAGATAAAGAAGCTAAGGTTCAAATAATTTATGCAAAGAACACAATCATTTAGCTTTTAGGGGCAGGTGCAGGATTTCAGCTCAGGTTTTTTTTGAGTCCAAATGCATTGCTTTTAACTACCATATCTTACAACCTTAGAAAAGGAGATTTTTATAATATTTAATAAATGCCTATCACAGGTCAGACACACACCAGAATTCAGGTGTGCTATTTGGACCACAATTTCTTAAGCAACTTCCAAAGCCATTTATTATCTGACATTAGGGGAATGGAGTTGGTTTTGGACAAAAAGCTACACTTAAAATAACCGATTACAACCACGATCTTCATTCTCCCCACTTCCTTTCTTTTTGATAGTGCTTTAAACCTTTAAAAACTCTTTGAAATACACTACCTTCATTCCTTAATTCATTCAACATATATTTACTCAGTACTTACTATATGCCACACAGTGATAGGTAGTAAAAGTATGACTATAAATCTCCATTTTACAACTGAGGAAACTCAAGTCTAGAAAAGTTTGTTAATTTGCCCAATGGTAGTTAGTAGGCAGATTTGAGATGTCTCTGATTATTGGACCCTTAATTGGTTAACCACAGACATACTTATCAAGAACACTATCAAGGGCTACAAAAAATGATTTAGGGGACAACCCCTTGGATCTCATTATCACCATTCAACAAGCATTTATTGAACAGTTACTACATGTCAGGAATCCACACACCCAGAATGAGAAGATTTATGTTTGACTTAGCAGCTCTTAGAAATCAAGTTTGTAGGGGCGCCTGGGTGGCTCAGTCGGTTAAGCATCTGTCTTTGGCTCAGGTCATAATCTCACCGTTCGTGAGTCAAGGCCCACTTTGGGTGAGCCCCATTTCTGGTGAGCCCCGCTTCTCTCTCTCTCCCTCTCTCTGCCTCTCATGGGATTCTCTCTCTCCCTCTCTCTCTCTGCTCCTTGCTCACCTGCACCCTCTCCTCTGTCTCTCTCTCTTTCAAAAAAAAAGAAATGAACTTTGGATAACCAACTACATCACTGAGAAGCTTTCATGAATGACCTATCACTTTCTGATGCATGTAATCAACTTTATCGGGCAAATCAAGATAGCAATTCATTTCTATGACTTTACTAACCTAATATAACTCGGAACTCCTTACCTTGACTGCTGAGCAGAGTCAGGAAGATGATACTCAACAAAAGAGGAACACCACTTTTCTTCATAGTGGTAGAATGGAATTCTATTGAATCACCTCTGTACTGGATTTCAAGGCTGAGAATTTCTAGAGATAACATGCTCCTGGGAATCATATTTATTTGGAAAATCTAATTCCCTCCTAAACTCTGATTGGCTGGTATTTTTAGCTGATGTAACTAAATTGACCACAAACTTAATTGTGCTGGGGGAAACCCTACTCTCATATCCAAGGGAATTTCTGCATGTTTTACTTCCATTTCACATAAATGGGTAGTTTATCGTAAGGATATGAAACCAGCATCACCAGCAGCCTTTAGCAAACTCATAGCTACATACCTGGGGGAAGAATAGATTACATAGTGAATACACTACTACACAACAAGGGTTGGAGATGTGCTTTCCAGATAGAAAATACTAAAGTCCAGATAAATAATAAATTTTTCAAATTTTCTTACTACTTATAAAATATCCTTCTGTATGACTACATTTATTTTTTCTGTGTTGTCTACCCAAAAATCTCCTTTTTTTAGCATTCTATTTTATTTTTTTAAACATTTATTTACTTTTGAAAGACAGAGAGACACACACAATGTGAGCAGGGGAGGGGCAGAGAGAGAGGGAGACACAGATCCAGAGCAGGCTCCTGGCTCTGAGCTGTCAGCACAGAGCCCGATGCGGGGCTCAAACTCACTAACTGTGAGATCATGGCCTGGGCTGAAGTTGGACGCTTAGCCAACTGAGCCACCCAGGTGCCCCTGTCTACCTAAATATCTTAAAAAAAGAATTTTTTTTCAATGTTTTTTTTTTTGAAAGAGACAGACGGAGTGTGAGCAGGGAAAGGGCAGAGGAGAGAGAGGGAGACACAGAATCCAAAGTAGGTTCCAGGCTCTGAGCTGTCAGCACAGAGCCCAATGTGGGGCTCGAACTCAGGAACGGTGAGATCATGACCTAGGCTGATGTCGGACTCTCAACTGACTGAGCCACCCAGGTGCCCCTACCCAAACATCTTAAACAGTCAGCATCTTAATATCCTAGGGACCAGGTCATTTTCTACTGTGGCAAGCTCATTTTGTTTGTTTGTTTGTTTGTTTTTTATATCACTCCTGCACAGTTTATTATTTTTTAAAATGGTTAGACTAGTTAGTATAGGCATCAGTTGAAAAAAGATAAATGGATGGGGCACCTAGGTGGCTTAGTCGGTTAAGCATCTGACTTCGGCTCATGTCATGATTTCATGGTTCATGGGTTCGAGCCCCCTGTCGGGCTCTGTTGCTAACAGCTCAGAATCTGGAGCATGCTTTGGATTCTGTGTCTCCCTCTCTCTCTGCCCCTCCCCCCGCTCATGCTCTGTCTCTCTCTCAAAAATAAAAAACATTAAAAAAAAGATAAATGGGACTACATCAAACTTAGAAACTTTTACAATCAAAGAAAACAAGAGAGTAAAAAAGGAACCAATGGAATGAATTCAAATCACATATCTGATAAGGAGTTAAGATTCAAATATATAAGGAACTCCTACAACACAACAACAACAAAACTCAAATAACTGGTTTAAAAAGCAGGGCAAAGACTTGAATAGAAATTTCTCTAAAGAAAATATACAAATGGCCCATAAAAAATGGCCCAAGCACATAAAAAGATGCTCAACACCACTAATCATTAAGGAAATGCAAATCAAAACCACAGTGAAATATCACCTCATACTCATTGGGATGCCACTATCAAAAGCCAGAAAATAACAAGTGTTGGAAAGGATGTAGAGAAGTTGGAACTCTTGTACACTGTTGGGGGGAATGTAAAATGGTGTAGCCATTGTGGAAAAAAAATATGAAGGTTCCTAAAAAAATTAAAAATGGAATTACCATTTGATCCAGTAATCCCATTTCTAGGAATACGTCCAAAGGAATCCATGACAGGATCTCAAAGAGATATTTGCCCACCCATGTTCATTTTAGCATTATTCACAATACCCAAGAGGCACAGCAACCCAAATGTCTGTTGACAGGTGAATGGATAAAGAAAATGTAGTATAGATACATACAATAGAGTATTATGTTGTCTTAAAAAAGGAAATCTTGTCACATGTTACAACATGGATGAATCTTGATATTATGCTAAGTGAAATAAGCCAGTCACAAAAGGTAACCATCCTTCTGGTAACCATCAGTTTGTTGTCCATAGTTAGTCTGTTTCTTGATTTGCCTCTTTCTCCCTTTGCTCATTTGTTTTGTTGTTTAAATTCCACATAGGAGTGAAATCATATGATGTTTTCTCTGACTTACTTCACTTAGTGTAATACTCTCTGGCTCCATCCATGTTGTTGCAAATAGCAAGATTTCATTATTTTTTATGGCCAAATAATATTTCATTGTCTATATATACCTCATTTTCTTCATCCATTCTTCAATCGATAGACATTTGGCCTCAGAACATTTCTTAACTTTTTTTGTTATTGCCTCTCCTGAGATTAAATTAAAATTAACCCAATCTCATTAAATTTCTTCTTAAAGAGAAAAATTAGATGTTAAAAATATGATTTTGTTGGGTAGGATTAAACTTGGGTGGGCCACTAACATGTGTAATATCTAAAATTTTTTAGTTCCCCCTAGGACCAATTTTTGTTCCTTTGAGGGCAGTCTCCTTCCCCATCCCATCCCCATTGCAAATGCATGCTGTAGAATAATAGGGAACATATACTAGGATTTTCTGTAACATGATGTGCATTTTTTGCCCAATTTTTAGATGACCATTAATGCAGAACTCTTTTCAAACAAAACATGTGGTGACCTTTGCTACAGTTTATTCACTCGTAAAGCTTAATTTTGGTAATGACTGTGACCATGCATAGCACAGAGCTGGGTTTAAGTCCCAGCTTTGCTACTTAATGACTGCAAAATACTTAACTGCTGCAAGCCTCTGTTCCCTCTGCTGGTAAAACTATTACTGACCTCACAGGTTGTTAAAGTTAGTGACAACAATTCATTGTCAACAGCAAAAAACCACCAAGCTATAGATCATTCTTTCTACCAAAGAAAAAGGAGACAAAAATTGCTTAGGATGAATAGTAAGGTCCAGCATGGTCTGCCCTTGCCCACCTTTCCAGACTCTTCCTGGAGGACTCTGCTCCCACACCCTTTGTACCCTCGGTTCTTCAAAGGGACCATGCCTCCTTCCCATTGCACTGTTCGTGCTCATGTGGCTTCTCTGCCTGGAATGCTAACCCCGCGCTGCCTTCCTAGCCTAGTAGTAATCTAACCTTAGATATCCAGGATGGCATTTCCTCTGGGAAGATTTCCCTGACACCCCCAGACTTGTTCATGGTTCTTACAGATAATCTCACACCACGGCATGCTGACATCGAGGGCAATTTACCTTTACCATAAATCCTACGGTCCAATCTCCTTCCGCCACAAGAACGAGCAAGGCTTTCGAGGATCCGCGTCCCATCTCAGTGCCCAGCGCGCAGGACTGGGAACGCGGGAGTGAACGAAGGCTACCGGCCTATCTCGACACTGCGCGTGCGTGGCCCTGTCTTGTTTCGCGCGGGAGTTGAGTTGGGGGAGGGGAGAGGCCAGACCAGCTGACCTCTCTAGGGGCTGAGGAGGGAGCACTGCGCATGCCCAGCGAGCCTGCTTCCAGAACTTTCAGCGGACAGGTTACTGGCCCAGCTTGCGCCCGTGCCACCCGTGCTGATTCGGCCGGAGGAGCGTGTCGAGAGAAAGGTAGTGGTTGTGCTCCTTGGGATCCCTCCTCTTTGCCCCTTGTCTGGCACACAGCCTCCCGACGTCCGGAGGCCACATATCCTTGGGGGACGCCAGGAGCGGGGCCTGTTTTGCAGTTACCGCACGAGGCTTCGGTTGATGCCGGAGGGACCAATGGCCTTCTAAGGGCATGGTTCTCGGGCTGAGGCTGCCAGCCGAGGCTTAGGAGGGTACTCCGACCACCGTTTGTGGTGACCGGGACAAGGCGTTTTGAACATGAGGAAGGAGGTCCTAGAGTCAGGGGCCGCGGAAGGCCCACCTTGTTTATTACACAGAAGGGGCTAATTTACTCCGCTAACAGCCGGCTGGGAGGGCTCGTCTGGGGGGGCCCCGCTGAGGGCTGGGGCTGTGCCCCACGGAGCAACTGTGGGCAGGGGTGGGCTGTAGAAATGAAGACTGAGGTCGTCGCCCTCCGCCCAGGCCTGTGCTGTCCCTTGTGTCCCAGGCCGCCTTTCCGAAGTTTCCTTGAAAGCTCTGGGAAAAACAAACAAGCAACACGCGCTTTCCTGCCTGGGCAGGACAGAGAAAAACCCATCAAAGTGCTGTTTATGGCTAGATAGGGCTTTTAGGAGAAACAGAAACTCAGCAAAAGGATAGTGCAGGCATTTCTCACAGTCCTGGGAAAGGAGCCAAGGATTATCAGCACAGTTGAAATCAACAGATAATTCCCACTTTCTCTTTGGACACAGTTTTTAACCTCCTTTGCCCCCCAAAAGTCCCTGTTCCCCAAGGAACCAAATGCTCGTGTAACCCTCAAGAGCTTTGCAGAGGCAGGATTTTGTTTTCATGTGTGTGTCCGGACTTCCCCTTTCTCTGTTTGATTATGGAATCAGTGTGGTCTGTTTAATTATGTGCATAGTTTTAGAGAATCTGTCACAGTGACAATAAGTCTTCCTTTTTGCTTGTGAAAGGGGAAGTTTTCTTTTCATAATGAAATCCCCAGGCCTGTTTGAATTTCTTGCAGGGTGGACTTCCCCTTCTCTCAGCAGCTATTGCTACTATTAAAGGATGCTGACTTGAAAAGGGCTTATTTCTTGAAAGTCTCAGAAGCCCCTACTTAGCATTCTGATTTTTTTCCTTTTTCCTCTTTTTTTTTCCCCATGCAGGGAGTCATTTCTTCCTTCCAAAATATTCTAGTATGGTAAGGTGTGTGCAGGCAAATCATAGTTGCGAGGGGTTTCAAGTCCTGTGCACTTCTCAGATAACAAAAGGAACAAGTTCTACCTTAACTGATCCTATCCGGCCTCCTGGTTTATATTTTTTAGGTAAAGCTGAAGGATTAGATTAAATCTATTAACTATCCTGAGAGGGAATGTTAGGACATCATTTAAAGGACAGCTGTGACTAAATGCTGGCAGTAATACAACATTTTTGCTCTGTGGTAGTCTGATGACATGTTACCATAATTATTAAGCTGCTGCCGAATTGAAGAAAAATTATCCTGAAGAGGGAGAAAATGTTTTTGTTTAAAAATCCATGTTTATTTTAAGTGATTTACATTAACATTGTTTAGGTAAATTTACAAGGAGAAATTAATATTTTTCATTTATTTATCATTTTATTTTGTTTATCAAGCTGTTATTCTATATTCTGAGGACACAAATATGAACAAAAATCTGTGTACTCAAAGAGCTCACAGTTTAGTGGGGAGAAAGTGTAGTGAGTCTTGTAGAGGAAGTAGTATGATAAAGGACTGTACTCAATTATTGGAGGCACAGAGAAGGTCACTGCTCTGGTTGAATTAGGTGTGGAAGGGAGAGTTGGTTGGAATTTGTTAGTAGAAGAAGGTGGGGAGGGGGGCATTTTGAGCAAGAGGCATGAGAAAAAGGATGCCACATTTTGAAAACTGCAAGAACTTTGGTAGGAGGAAGGGTACAGTGACCATAAAATTGGAGTGGTGAGAAAGGAGGCTAGAAATATAGTAGCAAACAGATGATGAAGAGCCTTGTGCATCTCTGTGTGGCGAGCAAACCTCAAAGAATTTTAACCAAAGGAGTAAGGTGAGGAGATTCACAAACCATACACCTATTTACACCTATATCCACATCTGACCCTTGTCACCAAGCAGTATCTTTAAATAATCTTATTTTACATAAATATTTCCTTATATTTGCATAGTTTATATTTTAAAAATGGTTTTTTATATTTGTAGTCTGTTCTCGTTTCACTGGAGTTGTTTCTAGTTCAGTAATTAAAAAAACACCTCTTAATAGTTTTTGAAAGATTCTATTTTCTTGGGATATTTTCCTTTCTTGGAAGTATAGAGACAAGGGTTAAAACATTTTTACATCTTCTATAACATTTTAACAGATTACTTGCCAGAATGATTAGATTAATTTGTAATGCCCTCATCAATATGTACATGTACCAGTTTCCCAAGTTTTTTGTCACTTGTATTTATTTTGTTTAATATGTGGGACTTGGCACCTGAGATCAGTGCTTATTTCAGTTCCTTTACTTGTTGACCATTTAGTTTGTGTTGGCTTAATACCTGAATCTACTACCTTTTCAAGATGACTTGTCAAGTGGAGTCAGAGTATGGACTTTATAAATGTATGTCAGTTCTTTGTAGATTTTGAATAGCAAGCTTTAATCCATTATTAGTTAAAAAATCTGCTTTTTTGTTGCCTTTATTTCTTGCATAATTTTTATTGAAGTACATCACATGTTCTAAACAATTCTGTGTCCTTCCAAAATTGATATATTGAAGTTCTAACCACCAGCACCTCAGAATGTGACATGTTTGGGGACTTTAAAGAGGTGATTGAGTTAAAATGAGGTCATTAGGGTGGGCCCTAATCCATTATGACTGATGTCCTTATGAGAACAGGTTAGGACACAGCCATGTACAGAGAAGACCATTTGAAGACACAGGGAAAGGAGGGCTATCAACAAGCCAAGGAGAGAGGTCTCAGAAAGAAACCAACCCTGTTCACTCCTTGATCTTGGAGTTCTAGTCTCCATAATTGTGAAAAAATAAATTTATTGCTTAAGCCATTCAGTCTGTGGTATTTTGTGTGACAGCCTTAGCTAACTAATATAATCTATATACAGGGGAAAATATGTGTATGTATAGAAAAGTGTATCAGCATTGTGGCTCAGTGGATTTTCACCAAGTGTCAGTGGCATGACAGTAACTTCTCTTCTTTCCCAAAGATATACCATCAATGAGTTTGCCTATTTTTGAACTATGTAAATGGCATTATGTATGTCCTATTTAGTGTCTCATCCCTATAGCTAAATGTTTGTGAGATTCATCTGTGTCATGTGTGGAGGAGTGTTCGTTGATTTTAATTACTCTGTTATATTCTATTGTATGATTTACCACAAAGTATAGATTCAGTTAACGGACATTTTGATTTTTTTCCCATTTTGGGCTAAACTGAATGTTGCAGTTATGAATGTTCTTGTGTGTATTGTTTGGTGCATATATGTGTTTCTGTTAAGTGTATCATTAGGAGTGGAATTGCTAGTTCTTAGAGTGTGTGTGTATACACACTGTTTATGCTTCCACCAGCAGTGAATGAGAGTTTCATTGACCCTATATCCCCATCTATATTTAATGTTATTAGGCTCATTGCCTTCTTTTTATCTTAATTTTTTGCTGTGAGCTGTCTAGAAGTTATTCATTTTTACATAATACTGACTTCTTTTTATTTTTGTAATGTATAGATATTCTTTTTTTTTTTCCTTTCTTTTTTAAGTAGGCTTCACACCCAACATGGGGCTCGAATTCACAACTCTGAGATCAAAAGCCACATGCTCTACTGACTGGGCCAGCCAGGCACCCCTGTAGTGTATAGATACTCAATAATGGATGGTTTCGAACTATAAATTATTGTCTGATATTGTATAAAGAGTAGATTTAAGTTTCTTATTTTTAAATGCTCATGTTTTTATTTAAGTTCAAGTTAGTTGGGGTGCCTGGGTATCTCAGTCGGTTAAGCGTCTGACTCTTGATTTCAGCTCAGGTCATGGTTCGTGGGATCAAGCCCCACCTTGGGCCCTGCACTGGTAGTACGGAGCCTTCTTGGGATTCTCTCTCTTCCTCTCTCTCTGCCCCTCCCCCATTCATGCTTGCATGCTCTCTCCCTTGAAATAAGTAAATAAACTTAAAAAAAAATTCCAGTTAGCATATTTGTAATATTAGTTTCAGGAGTAGAACCCAGTGAGTGATTCATCATTTACATATAACACCCAGTGCTCATCACAACCAGTGCCCTCCTTAGTACCCATTATCCATTTAACGCATCCCCCTGCTCACATCCCCTCCAGCAACCCTCAGTTTGTTCTCTATAGTTAAGAGTCTGTTTTATGGTTTGCCTCTCTTTTTTTTGCCCCGGTGTTCATCTGTTTTCTTTCTTAAATTCCACACATGAGTGAAATCATATGTTTTTGTTTTGTCTTTCTCTGACTGACTTGACTTAGCATAATACACTCAGGCTCCATCCATGTTGTTTCAAATAGCAAGACTTCATTCTTTTTTATGACTGAATAATCTTTGTGTGTGTGTGTGTGTGTGTACCACAAGTTATTTATCCATTCAGCAATTGATGGACATTTGGGCTTTCCATTATTTGGCTATTGTCAACGAAATTAAAAGGCAGCCTTTGGAATGGGAGAAGATATTTGCAAATAACGTATCTGATAAAGGATTAGTATCCAAAATCTATAAAGAACTTATCAAACTCAACACCCAGAAAAGAAATAATCCAGTTAAAACATGGGCAGAAGATATGAATAGATATTTTTGCAAAAGAGACTAGAGGTGGCTAGCATTCACATGAAAAGATACTCAACATCATTTACTAGGGAAATACAAACTGAAACTACAATGAGATATCACCTCACACATATCAGAATGGCCAAAATTAACAACACATGAAACAGTTGTTGATGAGGATGTGGAGAAAGGAGAACCCTCTTACATTGTTAGTGAAAATGTAAATTGCTATAGCCAAGGTGGAAAACAGTATGGAGGTTCCTCAAAAAGTTAAAAATAGAATTATCCTATAATCCAGCAATTTCACTACTAGGTATTTACCCAAAGGTTAGAAGGATACTGATTAGAAGGGATACATGCAACCCGATGTTTATAGAAGCACTATCAAAATAGCCAAATTATGGATTTAAGTTTCTTGATCTCCAAATTAATATCCAATTTTCCTACCAGAGTTTGTTAAATAGTGATTTTTCTCCAGTCGCAATCAGGTAGTAGTGGCTGGGTCCAAAGACGTCTGGAGGGTTGGCTGGGCTTGATGTCCAAAATAGCATCATGGGCTGCCTTCATGTGGCCTGTTTCCCTAGCAGCATAGCCCAGGTGTTAAGTGGCTCCTGAAGACTTCACCATTGTGGACTCTTTCTCCAGCAGTATAGCCTCGGCAGCTGCAGTTCCTCCTCTTCCTCCTCCTCGACATTTTTCTGCCTCCATCCTTCTCCTTTTTTTCTTCCTCCTCTTTCACTATGTAGTTACCTTTACAATTTTTCTCTATTCTTTCATACTGCTTCAGTTTACTGTCTTTTCATTTTAGTCTGAAGGACTCCCTTAAACTTTTTTTTGCAGGGCGAGTCCATTGGTAATGAAATCCCTTAGCTTCTGTTTATCTTGAATTGTCTTCATTTCTCTTTCATTCTTAAAGTGTAGTTTTGCCAGATATAGAATTCTTGATTGACATTTTTTTTCCAGCATCTTAAATATGTAATCCTTTTCCTTCTGGTCTCCATCATTTCTAAAGAGTAATTGAGAATCTCTTGTATATGAGGACTTCCTTCTTCTCTTTTGATGCTTTCAGGATTCTCTGCCTCTATGTTTTGAGCATTTGACCATCATGTGGATCTCTTTGGGTTTATCCTTCTTGGAGTTCATTGAGATTCTTGGATGTGTGGATTCATGGAGTCCATCAGATTTGGGAATTTTTCTAGCATTATTTATGCAAATATTCTCTCTGTTCTTTTTTATTCTCTTTCTGGCCATTGGATCTTGAAGTTAATAGGTACACAGTAATTATTGATTAAGTTGAACTTGATTGCATTGAGAATGTTCTAGGCTTATTTCCCTTTCACCTCATATAATTAAAGGTCTTTAATTTCTAATAATTTCTAACAACAGAGCCAAGTTTGTGCCTCAGTGGTTCTAGAGATAAAAAAAAAAAAAAGGCTAGATGGTCTTGCAAATTTTAGGAATACCTGGGAAAGAACCATTAATGTTTCCTTTAGAACCCAGATCTCTGAGATGAGCTTAGGTTTCTTGAATCCCCACAGTGGCCAAGTAGTTTCAGTATAATTTGCATGTAAAATTACCTAGATATAAAGTACGTATATTGGTAACTGTATGGCGTAAAGTAAATGCTGTACAAACTGATGTGGTCTGTTGAAGGTCTCTGATGAATTAGGACAGACTTATGAATTTTAACCATTTGAAGGTTGTAGAACTCTGAGAATCTAGTAAAAAACTATGGATACATGTATGTTTATACATTTGCTTATTATTTTTGGGAAGTTGTTGAGCCCTAAAAATGGCACATCCCAAGATCATCTGCTCTGGGAATAACAGCATTGCAGGTTCTATAACTCTTCTCAAATTCATGCTGATGTGGAACTTTTTTCAATTCTCCATTTTCTTTTCTCCTCTTTTCCCATTCTAAAGTTAACTAAAGGAGTTTCTTGCATCTGAGTCTAGGAAATGAGATAGCTGTGCTATTCTGGCTTTAATTAGATTTGAGTGTCCTGGGAAAATGTTGCATAATATATAAACAACATGTTCTTCTCTATCTCAAGTGAAAATAACACAAGTTATTTTTTATTTTGAAAGAATCATCTTTCAGGATGAAACTTGGGATGGGGGGGACCTTCTCCTCCTCCGAACAGCTGTCGCTACTATTAAAACATTAAATTTAGTTTTGAAACATTTTTATTTTGAAAGTCACGTAAGTCCCTGCTTAAAACCTTAGTTCTCTACCCACGGGGCTCTCATTGTCCAGTAAACAGTTTGCCAGTGCACATGTTGGATATTGTAATGGGAGTGCCAGTGCACATGTTGGATATTGTAATGGGAGAAAGTCATCATTTCCTCTATGCTTATATGGTGATTCAACAAAACTAGTAAGCTCTTTATATCTAAGTTTACTTTTTCCTAAGGTTTAAGAACTGTCTAATGTCTTTAGAAAGTTGTCCTGTCCTGTCCTGTCCTTGAATACCAGTTTCCAACGAATTCTAGCTATGGCAAATGTCAGTAACTTATTCATTCATTCCATGAGTATTGAGCATTATTGTGTGTCTAGTACACTTGTAGTCACCAATGATACAGTGGCAAATAAGACAGGTGTAGTTTCTGCTCTCATAGACCTTTGTGGGGACATGGAATGAACAGGTGAAAAGGTATGTAATATATTTACAGAAAGTGATTATGGCTATAAAGGAGGGTAAAGAGATTGAGAGTGATAGAAGTGATGCTATTTTCAATAGATTGGTGAAGAAAGTCTTCTCTGAGAAGGTGATGTTTGAGCCGAGACCTGAGTAATGTGAAGGAATAAGCTATGGAAATGATGGGAATGTGTTTTCTGTGCTTGAGAAACAGTAAGAGGCTGTATAGCTAGAATGGAAACATTGAGGGGAGATGGTAGGAATGAGGTGGGAGAGTTATGTAGAGCTTTACAGACTGTGATGAAACATTTTGGGTATCATTTAAAGTGTGATGGGATGCTTTTGGAAGGATGAAACCAAGGGTATCCATAATCTTATTTATGTTTTAAAAGTACTACATTGGCTGCTGTGTAGAGAGTAAATGGTAGCAGGCAAGAGGGTGAGCAGGGAGACTAATAATGACATATTATTGTCTGGTGACCTGAAATATGTATTTAGTAGCTGTTTAATGATTTTTTAATATAAGCAATTAAGTTTTAGTACAGCCTTGGACAAAGAAGAAGTTCTGAGATATATGTGTGTATACGTGTGTATGTATATGTATGTATGCATGTATACGTGTGTGTATACACATACATATATACACATATATGTATATATATGTGTATATATATACACACACGTATATATATATACATATATACACACATATATATTATATATATACATATACACACACATTCACACAAACAGTGGCAAATTAGATAGGTGTAGTTTCTGTTCTCATAGACCTCATTTTGGGAGAGTCTGTTTTTAAAACAGATCTTTCCCAAAGATGAATAAATTCATGAAGGTCACTAAGAACATAAATCCTAGTCCTTTAAGATAAACACATATATATAGTGTCTTTGAAAATTGGTTTTCATTTGATTAAATTTTTTATTTTTGATTAGAAACAGTAAAAATGTTCTTTGTAGAAAATTTGGAAAATAAAAGTAAAAAATATAATTCTATCACCTATAAATAGTATTTTATCTATTGACATTTATTTTCGTGACATTTAGTAATATTCCTGGAGGATTCTATTTTTTTTAAATTTAAAACATTTTTAATGTTTATTTTTGAGAGAGAGAGAACAGGGGGAAGGGCAGAGAGTGAGGGAGACACAGAATCCGAAACAGGCTCCAGGCTCTGACCTGTCAGCACAGAGCCCAGTGGGGAGGGCCAGACTCACAAACCATGAGATCGTCACCTGAACCAGAATTGGATGCTTAACCAAATGAGCTGCTCAGGTGCCCTTGGAGGATTTCTATTTCTACTTATATAGCTGAGAAAACAGGCGCAGGCAGGCTTTAATGACTTGTGCGGAATCACCAGAGTAATTAATTGTCATATTCTTACTGCTTTATTGAGGTTCTTCGCCAGTCCCTGAATGGAGCAAGAACAGTGTTATCAAATTCTAGATATGAACAGTGAATTAACTAAGTACACTATGACAAAGAAAAATAAGAGACACGATTACATAATCACTCGTCCCTTTTCCTTAAGGCCAGTGTTCTTAAATCATGTTACAATGTACAGATCATTGTGGGCCATGTCTTTCCCTAGAAAAAGGAGATATCCCCCTCAGGTTTATAACATGACCATATTACATTAGATGGGTCCATTTTTTCACTATGTACCTCAAATTTTATTTACATCAGACATTGGTGAACTTCCTACCCAGAAAAGGAATTCTTCACCTCTGATCTAATTTATTTAAGAAAATAGACTTCAAATCTGTTTAGACTTCTTTTTCTGAGCTAGATTTCTTCGTGAGCCTTTTTTTTTTTTTGTCATAACAGGAAAAAAAAACTTAAAAAATTACCTGTTTGTGTGGCAGACACAAGTGCACTTTCCCTTACGGTTTCTATTCCTCATATAGATTAAGGAAGGCAATACCTTGTTCTGGACAAAGGAATGTGGACCGTAGCATTTAAGAGCCAGTATGCCACTTCTGTCTTTGCCTTTCCTTCCATGGAAATCTTTAGTTGAAATAGGTAGAGGCATTGCCAAGCTACATGGAACTTTGTGTGAACAAAAAATAACTTTCATTGTGTTAGATCTTTAGTATTTTGGGAGTTAGTCTAGCAATCTATGTTATTTTTTGTGTATATTTTATAACATACATAGAGCTTACAAATATACAGTGATGGTGATAGCACATTTAGCAAAGAAAGGCTCTTATAATGTAATTCTTATCTGTCTCCATCATTTTCCGCAATATTCATATCTCTAGTTTTATATTTACATTATTGCAGGTTGAAAACACTGTGCTGTCTCTACATCTATGTTTTTAATCACATTCTTTGTGCTAGAATTCACTTTTTTCATTTTACCTATTAGATAAATATATGCATCTTTCAAATTCCAGATTGCCTTCACTTTTCCAGGAAAGGCTCCCCTAATTTTCTGTTTTCTTTGTACATTTAGAGTTTTTTCAGTCCACAGAATTTTTCAGTTCAGATTTACTTACTTTTATTTCTGTCATTTAAAGTAACTTACAAGCTCACAATATTTTCATTCTTGTAACGTGGTGTGTAATGGGCATCAACAGGCATTTGTTAAATGAGTGCCATGCTTTTGAACAGAGAGCATTTTATATCTTTATTGGTTAACAGCTTCCTGAAAATTAGTTGACAGTGAACAAGAGGATAGGGAACATTTTGTATAGTTAAATATTATAAACAATGCTGCTACAACATTCTTTAATATATGTAATATGCAAGAATTTTTCTGTGGTGTGTGCCTAGTAGTAGAATTGCTAGGGCATAGAATGTGCACATGTTAAATTTTACAAGATAATACCAACCCAGTTTTCAAATCAGTTATAGTAGCTATTTCCTCTTTCACCAGCAATAGAGGGGCATTCCTCATTGCTCCACAGTCTTCCTGTCACTTGGTATTTATCCAGCTTAAAGAATTTTGCCACTCTTGTGGTGTCAAATGGTATCCCAAAATGATTTGGATGTAGATGTCTCTGATTAATAATAATGCAGAACAATTTTATGTGTTGAGGAGTTGTACATTTTTTTCTGTGAAGTTCCTATGTATTTCTGTTTCCTGTTTTTCATTCAGTTGTCTATCTTTTCCTATTTTTTCTTTATATATTCTAGATAAAACTAATTTGCTGACTAAATGCGTTGTAAGTATCTCCTTAGTGATTAATTGGATGTGGGAGGTGAGGGAGGAGTGTAGAATTACTTCCAAGTTTCTGGTTCGGGGAACTGAGTGGATGATATTGCTGTTAAACTAGGACATTTAATAGAGATGGAGAACTAGATCTGGGGAAGAGAATTTGAGATATTTTGGCTTTTGATGTTTCTATAGGATATTCAGGTGGAAATATCACATAGATCTCTCCATATAAGTCTGAAGCTCAGGCAAAGTCTGTTATGCCACATCAGTCCTGAAGGAATCTTGTATGATGGGTCTTTCAGGAGACTGCGATTGGAAGGAATATGATAATTTTCAAAGTCATTTGCCTTCTATCCATGGGATTCTTTTATGAAATACATGTCCCAGTCAAATGACCCACCACATACTTCATTTTAGTTATTATTTTAATATCCTTTTGATCTGTTAACAATTGTATAATCTCTCTTAATGTTGCCGAAGGAGGGTGCCTGGGTGGCTCAGTCGTTAAGCATCTGACTTTGGTTCAGGTCGTGATAACACGTTTCATGAGCTTGTGCCTCGCTTCCTCACCTCCTTCCATCCCTCCCCCCCCCAACTCTCTCCCCCCCTCCCTCTGACCCTCTTGGGATTGTCTCTCTCTCTCTGCCCCTCACTCATTTTCTCACTCTCTCTCTCTCTCTCTCACACACACACACACACTCTTTCTCTCAAAAAAAAAAATTATTGTTAAAGGAGTACAACATTTTTATTTTGAAAAACATTCAGCCTATGTCTTACATAACATGCATAGTATATATCTAGACTTTGAAATTTTTTTTCATTCATGTGTAATACTTTATTACACAAGTTAGTCCATAAACACTGAAAACAATATAAGAAATATGTACATCTAAGAACTCAACTGAGTGCAGTTTTTCATTACATAATATTTTCACATACATTTCCAGACATTTTTAGGTTCTTTTATGTATTTGGAATTGCATATATATAATCAGTGGAAGAATATGGGCCCCTTGGGAGGATAGCAGTAGAATCCCATGGAGTAAAGATTTTTCTTAAAAAAGCAGATTATGGCTATTTTTTTAAGTTCTGAGAACTCTGATAAGCCCAGAGGTGGGAATATCCCTTAATAACCTTTAGAAGATATGAAAGGTGAGGAAAGTGTTAGTAGCAGGACTAGGACCTGGTACATTCACTAAAAATGTAGCACCTTAGCATAGCTTATCGTGCCAGGGCAGAGTTACTACTGAATAGCTCAGGGTGATGAACCCATTTGCCTCCCTCAAGGAGTAGTAGCAGTTAATTTGGTGACAGCGTTTGGTCACCTTTTAGGAGAACTGCAATCCAGGGGACATTTAGGGCTTGACATGTATGTAGGGAAATGATGGCAGAGGTAGTCTCTTTCTGGTCCATCTTTGTCAGTAGCACAGTGATTATGCTTCTGTGTTCAAGGAGATCTTTTAGACCTGTAGGAAGAGAAAGCAGGTATAAATGTGTGATATGCTCAACTCTGGCTTCAGCCTGGGTTCTGATTTTAACATTCTGAGTTCATAGGTAACTCCCAAGTCCCCAGGCAAAGGGTTTGGTGAGTTTTCCTGATGCTACATAGTCATTGTGGATTGCAAGAGCTGCTTTTTTTAAGGCCAGGAGAGGCTTGGGGAAAATTTCGTAGCCTTGCTTGGTTAGTTCTAGCTCTGCCTCAAAGTTAAAGTGACTTGTTGACAGTTCTAAATAGGTAGCTAACTTTTGATACCACAGAAGATGGCATTTCAGTGTAAAAATAGATAGAGGTAGAGGCAGTCATGGTGATAAACACACTTTTAAGCCAAGGATCCTACAGGAAAGCTCAATGCAAATATTTCTGACTTCCCACAATTGAAATTTCTTAAAGAGCAATTCTGCAAGTAACAGCAAACCTACCTTTCCTTGCTAATTGCTTTCACTAAATTCTTGATGGTCTTAGACTCTGGATTCAGGCATCTTTTCTCCCCATTCTTTTTCATTGTGGCACTGTAGAAGTAAGAGTGAAAATATTTAGAACAGCGTTGGACCAATAAAACAAGTGGAATATACAGTTTTTAAGCCAGATGTTTATGTTTCACTCTAGATGTTTCCCTTTGCTATGCAGAAATGTTAGAATCATACAAAGCATTTACTGATTTTGTGAATATACATATTATATGATTACAACTAGAGAAGTGATTTTCAGAAGACATTTTACTCACATGATCTCTACACGTGGACAAGACTGACTTGCAGGAATCACTTCAAGTTTTTCTAAGGACCTTGGATTTACAGATCGATCACTAATCTTGATACAGGTACAGCGTGGTGTTCTAGAGAGAGGTATTCCTATGGGAAAAAAGACAAGTACAGTAGGGGAGGTTAGTGCAGTTTTCTGCTACTACCAAGCAGAAAGTAGTAGTTGGCTACTACTGAGCAGAACCTATATCTCCATGTTATTTGAGTTAATCTGAGAAGGAATGATCCCATTATAACAGCTCTGAATGATTGATTAGTTGATTATCTAAAAGAAAGTAACTGCAACTTGTCAATTTGTAAGTTTATACCCTTGAGCCCAGTTTATATGGTTAATTAAGCGAGTTAACTAAGGAAGTATTTGTCTCATCCTCTCTTTCCTCATTCCTTTACATTTTCTCTGTCCTCTTACTCTTCTCCTTCACCCTCCTTTTATTCCATTTGCCTTTCCGACTAATATACTTTTAGACCTGTGTGTGACCAGAAGGAATCTCTGCTCATTTATCCTTCATTTATAGACAGGCTGTAAAACTTTTGCAAATATGCTATTTCTGTAATTATAGAACTTATTCTCAGTCCTATTTCTGACCTTAGAAATCAAATTATCCCTTCATGGTCCTTACCTTGAGTTCCACTCAGAGTCAGAAAGATAAGGCAGAAAAGAAGAACAGCTTTTTGGTTCATGGTGCTGTGACTGGAGGTTCCTCTGCAGTAGGCTCAGAATGTCTAAGCAGCTGAATGGCTCAGAAAGTGCGGGGCTAGGATGCAGTATTTATTTGCAAAGGCACTTTCCCTCTCTAACCTCTGATTGGATAACATTCTGTTTGACTCAGCAAAACCTGTTGACTGTTCCTTGGGGAAGTCCCATGTTGCAGAATCAAAGGTATTATTAGTATTTATTGTGGCTCTGAGTTATGGAATTTCCCTCCACCCCCTTTTTTCACTAAGAGTAAGTTAGGTTTCACTTTCCAAAACATGAACTATTTCTTGAAAAACGGAACTTTATTGCATATGTGGTTTTTTTAATGAAAAAAAATTGTAATGAAACTTTTTAAATGAAACTTTGATTCTCACGTTTTTCCTCCTGCAAAATAAAGATGTCAACTTAATCTTCAAGTCAGAGTCCTGCATACAGGATTTTTTTTAAGTTTTTATTTAAATTCCAGTTAGTTAACATACAGTGTAATATTAGTTTCAGATGTAGAATTTAGTGATTCATCACTTGCATGTAATACCTGGTGCTCATCACAAGTGTCCTTTTTAATACCTATCACCTATTTTTCACATCCCTTCCCACCCCCGGTCCACCTCCCGACTAGTAACTATCAATTTGTTCTCTATAGTTAAGAGTGTGTTTCTTGGTTTGCCCTTTTTTTCCCTCCTGTCTGTCTGTCTGTCTTTCTTTCTTTTTTAATGTTTGGGGTTTTTTTGCGGGGGAGGGGGCGGGGACAGGAGCCAAAGTGGGCTCTGTGCTGACAGTAGACAGCCCTATGTGGGACTTGAACTCAAGAATCACGAGATGGTGACCTGAGCCACCCAAGCACCCCTCATTTGTTTCTTAAATTCCATGAGTGAAACCATATGGTATTTGTCTTTCTTTGATTTATTTTGCTTAGTATCATGCTACCTAGCTCTATCTACACCATTGCAAATGTCAAGATTTCATTCTTTTCTGTGGCTGAGCAATACAGTTTTAAAATGAATATGTCTTAATACTATGTTTTGAATCTCTTAATTTGCAGCAGTAAGGTATGAATATGAATATATTCACTTTATGAGTTTCAGAGATGTCATGATTTTTTTATTTTTACAACAACTTGTAAGAAAATAGGAAAGTTATCTTCATTTTGTATACAGAAGAACCTTAGAGATTCGATAATTGTGTTTGGTCACCCAAAGGTTACCATCTATTTAGTCTACCTATAGTGCTTTTTCTCAACATTTATCTTACATTTTTGTAATTACTTTTCAGAGGGTAAGAAAAATTTTAAAATTCTTCAGTAATAGCAATTTTTCATCCTTTGTAGGTAAATCCAGTTTTTGAAAATAATAATTTAGCCAAGCATTATCTTTTTATCAAATACTGTAAGTAATAGATTTGCTCTTCTTGGACAAGGTCAAAGATCTTGGACTGGCAAGTTTTAAAGAATTCCTGGGTGGCGCCTGGGTGGCTCAGTTGGTTAAGCATCCGACTTTGGCTCAGGTCATGGTCTCACAGTCAGTGGGTTCGAGCCTCACCTTGGGCTCTGTGCTGACAGCTCAGAGCCTCAAGCCTGCTTCCGATTCTGTGTCTCCCTCTCTCTCTGCCCCTCTCCCACTCACACCCTGTCTCTCTCTCTCTCTCAAAAATAAACGTTAAAAAAATTCAAAGAATTTCAGACATGTTTTGAACACTCATAGCATCATTAGAATAAGTGAATAGTCTCTGACATATAACTATTTTGAAGGGAAAACATTACTCATTTGGATACCTGATTTTTGTTAGTGTTAGTAAACAATTTTTGTGTATTACAGGAAAGTAACTGAATGAAACCTTATAACATCTAGAATGGCATAAGAAAATGATTAATAGCTATAATAAGGTTATTGCAAAAAACCAAAGGATTTCCTTTTTGAAGAAAACTCTTAAAAGGGGGCATGAATAGAGAGACCTTGGTGGGAGAACAGGATGGGAACAGGGGTTGATATGCCATTGATACAGCTCTCAGACATTGTCAGATGCAAAAGCAAAGGGAAAAAAATGTGTTAGTTAAATTGGCAGCAGTGATAACAGAAATTAGCATAATTTTAACTGGGCAAATGGGGCAAAAATTGGTTTCTTCGTATTCACTAGCACTCAGAGGATTATTCACAGCAGACAACATCGGTAGGAATCAGGTGATTCCCATGTAATGTAACATGTTGGGCCTAACAGTGGAAGTTCAGTACCCAAGGGATATAACAGTCTAGTTATGTTCTTTGCAAATAATTAGCAACAGGGGATCCAAGATGAAATGGTGTTCGAAATGCAGGCATCACACTGCAATGGGAAATCCATTCAGGTGAATACTTGGAATCTAGGGAAATATCTGGCGAGGCCTTTTTCATAGTCAGCTAAGCTACAACAGTCTACAGATAAGCCAGAGAAAGAGCTTCCATCCTAGGATTAAACTGGTTTAGCTGGTAGATACTGGCTTAAAACCTGGCATAGACACTAAAATAAAGCCCGTATCTGCAAACTGGGCACACATAAAACTTGGAACCTCAAATGTAGGAATTGTGTCATCAGAACTGTGACTGAGTTGTTGTTTGAGGCAGGCCAAAATTGCTGGAGTGGTGACTCCTAGGTCACTCTGTTCCAGAGCTAAGCTTTCCAGTCGGTAAGTCAGGGGACTTAGCTGTGGGAAACTGGAAAGGCAAAAGGGAGGGAAATGAGGCAGGAATTGATAGAACCCAGACTTTCACCAAGCAAAGAGACTTTCGTCTGACGAGGCAGAGGCTTATGAGAGACAAGGACAGAAGGGGACCTCCCATAGCTTTTGTGCAGAATTAAAAATTAGACTGTGAGTAAAAATGCTAAAATTTTCAGAGAAATGTCCGACGTTATGAATGGAAGAGGCTCTGAACAGTTCCAACAGCAAACAAACAAAAAGGTATGTGGTGATAATTTCACTTTTGTTAGGATCTAAGTTCTCAGCTAAGTTGCTCTCTGTTTAGCAAAAATAAAGAGAGTTTGAGGCACATTATGTATGAAGTGGACCAAGTATTTGTTATTGATGAGAAAATATTTCTTATTTAATTTTTTTTTTTAATTAAATGTTACATAGCAAAAACTGTGGGTCAGGCTATGTTTGAAGTGCTTTATGATTATTGACTCAGTTATTCCTTAAATAATGACTCATTTAACCCAGTAGTTCTAACTTTAAAGTCCATGTTCTTAACAACTCTGTTATGCTACCTCCTTAGAGAGAATATTGTTCTTAATGTGGATTTCTGATTTCCGTTCTCTCTAAATGGCTAAAGCCATCTTGTAGTTACTTTGGGTGTCTCAGTTATTAAACACTCAGAGAAAAGGTTTAAGATGGATCTTAAACTGGATTTCATATTAAAATGAAAGATGGTATGATACATATAGGTCATTCATGTAAGTATACAGATATACATGAATGTTAGCTAGTAAACAATCACATAGATACACGTGTGTATACTTCAGAGTACTTTTATTCAGTTAATATTTTTAAGTTTTTATTTGTAATTCCAGTATAGTTAACATACAGTGTTATATTTCAGTTTCAGAATACAATATGGTGATTTAATAATTCTATGTATTACTCAGTGCTCATCATGATTAATGTACTCTTTAATCCCTATCACCAATTTCACCCATCTCCCTATCCATCTCTCCTCTGGTAACAACCATCAGTTCTCTATAGTTGAGTCTGTTTCTTAATTTGTCTCCTTTTTCCTATGCTAGTTTGTTTTATTTCTTAAATTCCACATATGAGTGAAATCGTATAGTATTTGTTTTTCTTTGACTTATTTCACTTAGCATTATACTCTCTAGTTTCGTCCATATTTTTGGAAATGGCAAGATTTCCTTCTTAATGGCTGAAAAATATTCACACACATACATATATATACATACACACCCCACATTTGCTTTATCCATTTATATATTGGCGGACACTTGGCCTGCTTTCATAATTTGGCTATTGTAAATAATGCTGTGGTAAACATAGTGCCACATATCCCTTTGAATTAGTGTTTTTGTATTTTTTGGATAAATACCAGTAGCACGATTACTGAATCTTAGGATAGTTTTTTTTTTAATTCATTTTTATTTTTTATCTTTTAAATTTATTTTTGAGAGCGAGTGCCTAAGCAAGAGAGAGAGGGGCACAGGGAGAGAGAATCCCAAGTAGGCTCCCTGCTCAGTGCTAAGCCCAGTGCTGGGCCTGATTCCACAACCCAAACAGAAATCTGGAGTGAGACACTCAACTGGCTGAGCCACCCACACACCCCGTGAATCTTAGGGTGCCTGAATCTTAGGGTAGTTCTATTCTTAATTTCTTGAGCGATCTCCATAATGGCTACACCGTTTTACATTCCCACCAACAGTGCACAAGGGTTCCTTTTTCTCCAGATCCTCACCAGCACTTGTGTTTTTGTTTTTAGCTATTCTGACAGTTACGAGGTGATATCTCACTGTAGTTTTGGTTCACCTTTCCCTGATGAGTGATGTTGAGCGTCTTTTAATGTGTCTGTTGGCCATTTGTATGTCTTCTTTGGAGAAATGTCTGTTCATGTCTTCTGCCCATTTTAATCCAGAGTATTTGTTTTTTGGTTGTTGAGTTGTATCAGTTCATTAGGTGTTTTGGATACTAACCCTTTATCACATGCAACATTTGCAAATATGTGCTCTCATTTAGTAGGTTGTTTTTTAGTAGGTTGTTGATTATTTCCTTCATTATGCAGAAGCTTTTTTTTTTTTAATGTAGTTCCAATGGTTTATTTTTGCTTTTATTTCCATTGCCTCAGGAGATACATCTAGAAAAATGCTGCTATAGCCAATTCCAAGAATTACTGCTTGTGTTCTCTTTAGGATTTTTATGGTTTCAGGGCTCATACTTAGGTCCTTAATCTGTTTTGAGGTTTTTTTTTTTTATGTGGTGTAAGCAAGTGGTCTAGATTTGTTTTTTGCATTTGGCTGTCCAGTTTTCCCAGCACCATTTGTTGAAAAGACAGTCTGTTTCCCATTGCATAGTCTTTCCTCCTTTGCTGAGGATGATTTGACCATATAATTATGTGTTTATTTCTGGGTTTTCTATTATGTTCTTTTGATCCATGTGTCTGTTTTTGTGCTAGTACTATATTGATTACTACAGCTTTGTAATACAACTTTGGAAATCTGGAATTGTGATGCCTCTCATTTTGTTCTGCCTTTTCTTTTCTTTTTAAATTTTTTAAAAATGTTTATTGATTTTCCAGAGATGGAAGGGGAGAGAGGGGGAGGGGCAGAGAGAGACGGAGACAGGAATCCAAAGCAGGCTCCAGGCTCTGAGCTGTCAGCACAGAGCCCATTATGGGGCTTGAACCCATGAGCCGTGAGATCATGACCTGAGCCAAAGTCGGATGCTTAACCAACTGAGCCACCCAGGTGTCCCATTCTTTTTAATTTTTAAATTTTTATTTTTTTGGTTCTTTTTCAAGATAGGTTTGGCTTTTTGGGATCTTTTGTGGTTCCATACAAATTTTAGGATTATTCCACTTATGTGAAAAATATTGTTAGTATATGATAGGGAGTGTATTAAATATGTAGATTGCTTTGGGTAGTATAGACATTTTAATGGTACTTCTTCTAATCCGTGAGTATGAGACATCGTTCTCTGTGTCATCTTGAATTTCTTTCATCAGTGTTTTATTGTTTTCAGAGTACAGATATTTACTCTCTTAAGTTTATTCCTAGATATGTGTGTGTGTATACACACATACATACACATATACATTTATTTTTTGAGAGAGCATTCATGCACGCAAGCAGGGGAGGGGCAGAGAGGGGGGGAGAGAATCTTAAGGAGGCTCCATGCTCTGCACAGAACCTGATGTGGGGCTTGATCTCATGACTGTGAGATCATGGTCTGAGCCAAAATCAAGAGTCAGATGCTTACCCAGCTGAGCCACCCGGGTAACCTAATATTTTTTTAAATTTTTGGTGCAATCGTAATTGGGATTGCTTTCTTTTTATTTTTTAATTAAAAAAAATTGTTTTAATTTTAGAGAATGAGACCAAGCATGAGCTGGGGAGGGGGGGAAGAGGGAGGGAGAGAGAATCTTAATTAAGCAGGCTCCACCATCAGCATGGAGCCTGACACGGGGCTCAATCCCACAACCCCGGATCATGACCTGAGCCAAAACCAAGATCAGATGCTCAACAGACTGAGCCACCCAGGTGCCCTGGGATTGTTTTCTTAATTTTATTTTCTGCTGCTTTATTATTAGTGTATATAAATGCAACAGATTTCTGTACATTGACTTTGTATCCTGCAACTTTACTGGATTCATTTATTGGCTCTAGTAGTTTTTTGGTGGAGTCTTTAGGGTTTTCTATCTATAGTATCATGCCATCTGCAAATATTAGCAGTTTTACTTCTTCCTTACCAATCGGGATGCCTTTTATTTCTTTTTGTTGTCTGATTGCTGTGCCTAGGACTTCCAGTACTATGTTCAATAAAAGTGGCAAGAGTACACATCTTTGTCTTGTTCCTTTCTTTCTTTCTTTCTTTTTCCTTGTCTTGTTTCTGACCTTAAGGGAAAAGCTTTTCATTTTTCACCATTGAGTATGATGTTGGCTGTGGATTTTTCATATAAGGCCTTTGTTATGTTGAGATGTAGTCCCTCTAGACCCACTTTGTTGAGAGTTTTTATTATGAATGGATGTTTTACTTTGTCAAATGCTTTTTTTTTTTTGCATCTATTGAAATGATCGTGTGGTTGTCATCCTTTCTCTTACTGATGTGATGTATCATCATGTTGATTGATTTGTGGATATTACTCTACCCTTGCATTTTTTGAATAATCCAACTTGATCATGGTGAATGATTGTTTTAATGTATTGTTGGATTTAGTTTGCTAGTGTTTTGTTGAGGATTTTTGGATCTATGTTCATCAGAAATACTGGCCTTTCATCCTCTTTTTTTGTAGTTTCTGTGTCTGGTCCGGGTGATGCTGACCTCATAGCATGAATTTGGAAGTTTTTGTTTTTTGTATTTTTTGTAATAGTTTGAGAAGAATAGGTGTTAACTCTTCTATAAATGTTTGGTAGAATTTTTGAAGTCATCTGGTCCTGGACTTTTGTTTCTTGGGAGTTTTTGGTTTTTTTCTGGTTCAATTTCATTGCTGGTAATCAGTCTCTTCAAATTTTCTATTTCTCCTTGATTCAGTTTTGGTAGATTATATGCTTCTGGGAATTTATCCATTTCTTCTAGGTTGTCTAGTTTGTTGGCATGTAATTTTTTATAACATTCTCTTACACCAGTTTATATTTCTGTGTTGTTGGTTGTTATTTCTCAGTTTTCATTAATTATTTGTTTGGGTCCTCTCTTTTTTTGATGAGTGTGGCTACAGGTTTATCAATTTCCTTGATCTTTTCAAAGAACCAGCTCCTGGTTTCATTGATTTATTTTTGTTTTAGTGGTTTTGATAGCATTTATTTCTGCTCAAAATTTCTTCTGGTTTGAGATTTTGTCTTTTTCTAGCTTCTTTAGTTGTAAGGTTAGGTTATTTGAGTTTTTTCTTTTTTCTTGACATAGATCTGTACTGCTGTTAACTTCCCTCTTACAACTGCTTTTGGTGCACCTAAGGATTTTGGGTCATTTTTTTTTCATTTTCATTTGCTTCTATGTAACTTTTTCTTTTTTCTTTGATTTCTTGGTTGACCAATTCATTGCTTAGGAGCATGTCATTTAACCTCCATGTATTTGGGCTGTTTACAGATCTTTTTCTTGTGGTTGATTTTGAGTTTCGTAGCATTGTGGTCTGAAAATATGTAAGGTATGATCTTGATCTTTTTGTAATTGTTGAGGGCTGATTTGTGACCCAGTATGTGATCTGTTCTGGAGAATGTTCCGTGTGCCTTTGAGAATAATGTGTATTTTAAGATGGAATGTTCTTTTTTATATTATTATTACTTATTTTTGAGAAAGAGAGAGAGAAAGAGAGACAGCATGAACAGGGGAGACAGTCAGAGAGAGGGAGACACAGAATCTGAAGACAGGCTCCAGGCTCTGAGCTAGCTGGCAGCACAGAGCCCAACGCGGGGTTCGAACCACGAACCGTGAGATCATGACCTGAACCGAAGTCGGACGCTTAACCGACTGAGCCACCCAGGCGCCCCAAAGATGGAATGTTCTTAATATATCTGTTAAATACATCTGGTCCATTTGTCATTCAGAGCCACTGTTTTCTTGTTTTTCTGTTTCAGTGATCTGTCTATTCATGTAAGCAGGGTGTTAAAGATCCTTGCTATTATTGTATTATTGTCAATTTCCTTTAATTCTGTTATTATCTACTTTATATATTTGGGTGCTTGCATGTTGGGTGCATAAGTATTTATAATTGCTTTATCATCTTGTTCTAGTCTCCCCTTTATGATTGTATAGTGTCCTTTTTTTGGTCTGTTACAGTTTTTGTTTTATTTACTTGTTTTTTGTTTTTTGTTTTTGTTAGTTACAGTTTTTGTTTTATTTACTTATTTACTTATTTATTTTTTAATGTTTATTTTATTTTTTGAGAGAGAGAGAGAGAGTGTGAGTGGGGAGGGGCAGAGAGAGAGAGACAGAGTCTGAAGCAGGCTCCAGGCTCTGAGCTGTCATCACAGAGCCTGACTTGGGGCTGGAACTCAAAAACTATGAGCTGAAGTCAGACGCTTAACTGATAGAGCCACCCAAGCACCCCTACAGTATTTGTTTTAAAGTCTGTTTTCTCTGTTATAAGTATCGCTACTCAGGCTTTCTTTTGACATCCATTTGCATGATAAATACTTCTCCATTCCCTCACTTTCAATGTGCAGGTGTCTTTAGGTCTGAAATGAGTCTCTTGTAGGCAGCATATAAATAGTTTTTTTTTTAATGTTTATTTTTTGAGAGAGAGAGCACGTGTAGGGGATGGGCAGAGAGAAAGGGGGAGAGAGAGAATTCCAAGCAGGCCTCATGCCATCAGCACAGAGCCCAACGTGGGGCTCCATCTCACGAACCATGAGAGCATTTACCTGACTTGAAATCAAGAGTCAGACGCTTAACTGACTAAACCACCCAGGCGCTGCAGATCTTGTTTTTTAATCCATGCTGTCACCATCACCATGTGTTTTTTGATTGGAGTGTTCATTTATGATCAAAATAATTATTGACAGATAATATTTATTGATATTTTGTTACTTGTTTTGTGGTTGTTTTTGTTTTTTCTGATCCTTTTCTTCTGTTGTTCGTTGTTTCATAGATTTTGGCTTTTTTAGTGATCTCCTTGGAGTCCTCCTTATTCTTTGCGTATCTGTTACTGGTTTTGATCAGATTTATATATATCTTAGTATGTAGCAATCTATATTAAGTTGATTGCCTGTTAAGTTTGAACACATTCTTTACTCCTCTCTTCCCCATGTTTTAGGTATACGATGTCATATTTTACATTCTTTTATTTTAGGAATGCCTTGACTGATTTTTACAGAAATACTCATTTTTACTGCTTTTGTGTTTTTTAACTTTTCATACTCCCACTGATGTTCTTTCCACTCAGAGTCCCTTTTCAAATCTCTTATTGGGTTGGTTTTGTGGTTGTGAGCTCCTTTCATTTTTTATCTGACATACTTTTTATCTCTTGTCCTTTTCTTAATGATAGCCTGGCTGGATAAAGTATGCTTGGCTGTGGATTTTTCTCTTTTAGTGCTTGAATATATCATGGCTCTCTCTTCTGGCCTATTAAGTTTCTACTGAAAAGTCCATTGATACCCTTATGGTGTTTCAGTTGTATGTAAGGGTCTGTTTTTCTTTTGCTATTTTAAAATTCTTTTCTTTATCACTACTTTTTGCCATTTCAATTACTTGTCTTGGTGTGGACCTTCTTAGTTTATTTTTTTGAGGGAAATCTGTGTCTCTTAAATGTAGATACCTGTTTCCCATGTTTGGGAAGTCTTCAGCTATTATTTCTCTAAATAAAATTTCTTCCCCCTTTCTCTCTTTTCTTCTGGGATCGCTATAACGTGAATGTTACTATGTTTGATGGAGTCCCTGGGTTTACTAAGATGATTCTCAATTTGCATAGTTTTTTCCCCTCATTTATTCAGCTTGGTTATTTTCCATTATTCTGTCTTCTAAGGTATTAATTAGTTCCTCTCCTTCTAGCCTGCTGTTTATTCCATCTGTTTATATTTAGTTTCATTCATTGTGTTTTTCTCTCTGGTTGGTTCTTTTTTATCTTTTTGTTAAGGGTTTTACTGGAGTCTCCTACTCTTTTGTCAAGACCAGTGAGTATCTTTATGATCATTACTTTTAATTCTTTATCCATTTTGCTTACGTCTTTTGATGTGGTTAGGTCCTCTTCTTTCCATTTGGGATATATTTGTCTGTCTCCTCATTTTGTCCAACTCTGTGTGTCTATTTCTGTGTATTAGGAAAGTCAGCTCTGCCTTTTCTTATTCTTCTTGAAGGTAATGATCTTATGTAGAAGAGGTTCTATAGTGTCCTGCAGTGCATAGTCTCCTGTTCCCCAGGACCAGCAATTCAGAAAGTACCTCTTGTGTGTTGCCTATGCCCTGCTGTTGACTCCTGGCCTCTTTTTCCTTCAGTCCAGTTGTCTGCAGCAGCTCTCTATGCCTATTGTGGGCAGTGTTTGGTTCTCAGCTGGGTGGGGCTGTTTAACAAGGTGTGTGTTGTTGGTCTGTTTGCAAAATGAGACATGCCCATGTCACCACTGGAACCAAGGTCCACTTAAGGTGTGGATTGGGAGATGCTGTGCTGGCAAGGTTTGTGCCAATCTTCTGAAGGAGGGGCCCTGCAGAGTTGGGACTGAGGCAAGCTTGATTTGAAAGGGCAGTCCCCTAAAGCGGGGGTGGAGGTGGTTGGGGGGGTCTTGTAAGCAAGTTAGGTAGCCAGTGTCAGTGCTGGTTCCTGCTGGTGGTTGTGGATTTATGCTGGTGTGTGGGGGAGGGAAATGGTACCTACCAGCTCCTTTATTCCTGGAGGGATCTCCCCATGATCCCTGCCTCTCCAGGCCTCACTCTGAGATGAGTAAATCACTCTCCCATTTGTCCCCCAGTGTTGTTCAAATTGCTGCTTCCACATTATTGTGTTTGGCTATTTGTCCTACTTTCTGTTTAAGGACAGGGACTCTACTTCCTATTGCCCTCAGGGCTCTCCAGAGCCTAGCCTACTGATTTTTAAAATTTCAGGCTTGAAGTCACAAATGTTATGGGTATTTGTCTTTCCCCTACAGGCTTTCCAGTGGGATAGTCTTTTTTTCTTTCTTTTGTTTTTTTTTTTGTCCTTAGTGCCACCAACTCCTTCCCCACCACTGTGTTTTGCTCCCAAACTGCATCTTTGCTCTTCTTACCCTTCTTTGATATGGGCTCTTCTCTACTTCCACTTGTGGAGTTTGTTCTGCCAGTATGTGGGTCTTTTTCTGGGTTATTATGAGGATGTGTTATCAAGGTGTATATGTGGGACAAGGCAAAGTTAGGGTCCTCCTACTCTTCCATCTTCCTAGTCTTTTTTACACTTCAAAGTATTTTTAGAGGGTAGTTGTCTTGCCTAAAAAAGACTACATTCAGTTGCAGATTCTGAAATTTGCAGATTCTGAAGTTTGCAAATTCTGAAATTTGTATTCTGATTGTTAACATTTATAATTTTGTGGTTAAGAAATGGATGTTAGTGTAGTTTAAAAAAAATACCTCAAATAAGGTGGCACCTGAGTGGCTCAGTTTGTTGAGTGTCCAACTTTTGAATTCGGCTCAGGTCATGATCTTACCGTTCGTGGGATTGAACCCCAGGTTGGGCTCCATGCTCTCAGTGCAGAGCCTGCTTGGGATTCTCTTTCTCCTTCTTTCCCTCCCCTGTGCATGGTCATGCACTCTCACTCTCTCTCAAAATAAATGGACTTAAAAAAAATTAAAGTACATGAAACGATACTCCAAATAGATGTTACCATTCAGCATCTTATTTCTGTAACTAGACAACTCTTAGGTTTTATTGATCAGGCTACCGAATTTTTTTTTTTTTTTACCAGAAATATAGATCCCTTCCAATAGTTTTTGATATCATTTTTAACTGTTGCGGCTTGTTGAATCATTATAAAATGTTATCCTTTACCTCTAACACTTTCTGTCTTGTCTATTAGTGTAGCTACTCCAGCTCTTTTTTGGTTACTATTAGCATGATGTTTTTCTGTTCTTTAAACTGTTTTTTTTTTTTATGAAAGCGGGTATTTTATTTTATTTTTATTTTTTTAACTTTATAGTTTATTGTCAGGTTGGTTTCCATATAACACCCAGTGCTCTTCCCCACAAGTGACCTCCACCATGACCATCACCCCCCTTTATCTTTCCCCCTTCCCCTTCCGCCCTCAGTTTGTTTTTGTCTTTGAATCTAAATTATGTCTCCTAAAAAGTATACAGTTGGATCAGGTTTCTTTAAAAATCCATTCTGCCAATGTCTGACTTCTGATTGGAGTGCTTAGTCTAATTACATTTAATGTAAATAATAATAAGGTAAGCCTTACATCTGCCATTTTACTATTTGTTTCCTATATGTCTTTTTTTTTTTTTTACTTCTCTGTTCTCCTATTACTGCTACTTTTTGTATTACACAGATATTTTTAGTTCATTTGATTTCAAAAAAGAAAATATGTGATTTACTCATTTGAAGTAGTAGTTCAGTGGTTTTTAACTATATTCACAGAATTGTGCAACAGTCATCTCTTTCATTTTGAAAGATTGTTTTGCAGGATATAGAATTCTCCGTGATAGTATTTTTCTTTTAATACTTTAAAAGCCAGAGGGCAGGAATGTGATGTTTTCAGTTTCTGATGAGAACTTAGTTGTTAATCTTTTTTTATGTTTATTTATTTTGAGAGAGAGAGCGAGCATGCGCCCAAGCAGGGAGGTGCAGAGAGGGAGGGAGAGAGAAAGAATCCCAAGCAGGCTCCACACTGTCAGTGCAGAGCCCAATGCGGGGCTCAAACTCACAAACTGAGATCATGACCTGAGCTGAAGTCAAGAGTTGGATGCTCAACCAGCTGAGCCACCCAGAAACCCCTGTTTGTTAATCTTACAGAGACTCCCTTGTGCATGATGAATCATTTTTCTCCTGCTGCTTTAAAGATTCTTTGAATTTTGACAGTTTGACTATAATATTTTAGGTGTAGATTGCTGGAATTTGTTGAGTTTCTCACATATTCAGGTTAATGTTCTCATCAAATTTGGGAATATGTTGGCTATTATTTCTTCAGATATTCCTTCTGCCCTTCTTTCTCTCTCCTCCTTTCTCCTCCCATTACATAAATTGAGGTACACTTGATGGTGTTACATACATCTCTAAGGCTCTGTCCATTTTTCTTTATTTTTTTTTCTGTTCTAGGAAAATTTCAGTTAACTTGTCTTCAGGTTCGCTGATTTTTTCTTTTGCAAGTTTAAATGATCTGTCACACCTTTCTAGTGAATTTCTTACATTGGTTATTATACTTTTTAAAGCCAGAGATTCTTTTTTATAATTTTTTACTGATATTCTTTATTTGGTAAGGTGGTGTTCTCATTCTTTCTTTTAATTCTTTAGACATTGGTTTTCTTTAGTTCTTTGAATGTGTTTTCTTTAGTTCTTTGAATGTGTTTATAATTGGTTTTCTTTAGTTCTTTGAATGTGTTTATAATAGCTGGCTTAAAGTCTTTGTCTAGTAAGTCCAGTGAAGAAGTCCCTGGGCTTCTTCTGGAATAGTTTCTATTGAATGCTAAGTGTGTATGAACCATACTTTCCTCTTTCTTTCTATGTTATATAATATTTTTTTGGTTAAAACTGGATATTTTAAATAACGTAGTAACTCGGGAATCCGGTTTCTCCCCTCCTTGAGATTTGCTGTTGTTGCTCTTTCTTCAGTGATTTTCCTGAACTAATTCTGTAACATCTTTATCATTATTGTGTTTAGCCACTGATGTCTTTGTTTAGTTTAATGGTGAGCTAATGATTGGGCTAAGATTTCTCGCTCTCTTTTTTTTAATGTTTACTTATTTATTTTGAGAGAGAGAGCACATGCAAGCAGGTGAGGAGCAGAGAAGAGGGAGAGAGAATCCCAAGCAGCCTCTGACAACATAGAGCCCTTGATGGGGCTCAATCCAACAAACTGTGAGATCATGATCTGAGCTGAAATCAAGTGTCAGACGCTTAACCAACTAAGCCAACCAGGCACTCCTGGACTAAGATTTCTTTAAATGCCTTGAACTAATAAATCTTCCAGCCTTTACCAAGGGGCTCTGTGTATGTGTTGGATTATGCCTTCAGGGTTCTAACAGGCAGTTTACAGTTCTGCTTTAGCCTTCATTTCCAGTTTGTGCAGAACCTCAGGGTCAGCTTGAGGTGAAAGATTAGGGCTGTTTCAGGTCTTTTCTGAGTGTGCACACAGCTCTGCACTAGTGTGTGGACTTCTAGATTCTTAGGACTGTATTGGAGCTTTTCTTTTTTTCTTTTTTTTTTAACATTTATTTTTGAGAGACAGAGAGAGACAGAGCACAAGTCGGGGAGGGGCAGAGAGAGAAGGGGCAGAGAGAGGAGGAGACACAGAATCTGAAGCAGGCTCCAGGCTCTGAACTGTCAGTGCATAGCCTGATGTGGGGTTCGAACTCACAAACCATGAGATCATGACCCGAGCCGAAGTCACATGCTCAATTGCTCAACCAAGTGAGCCACCCAGGTGCCCCTGTATTGGAGCTTTTCAAAGCACCTCCATAGACCTCTCATTCCCCAGTTTTTCCTTTAAAATAAGTTTCAGTCTTTTATTAGACCCAACTACTCAGGCACTTAATAATTGTTAAACAGTCGTCGCTTATTATTTTAACATTATTCCCAGGGGTAGGGCTGTTTACACTAAGTGAGCCCAGAATCAGGTTAAATAAAGACAAGCTATGTGAGCTTTTAAGAAAGCTTTTAACCAAGTCAGTAGTGATAATCATATAGGATGGGCTTTTGGAGAGCTCCAAACTGATTCTCCCTCTCCATTGGCTTTTAGGCAGCCTTTCAGAGATACATAGTTGTGAGGCTGTTATTTTTCAAGGCTATTGGTAGAGGGGAATGAGAATAGGACAGTGAAAAGTGCCACAGAGTTTTCTGTTCTTACTGAGATCAAGCTGTTTCTTAGATATTTTCCATACTGCTACAGACTTTTGGCTAATTTCAAGAGTTCTGAAAAATATGGTTTTGACGATTTTTTTCAGTGTTATTTTTGCTTTTATGGAGGTCATTACTTCATCATCCCAGAAGTGCTTTCAATAATTAGTTTTATAGACCTTTTTTTTTAAAATGTTTTTTTTTTAATTTTTGAGAGAGAGAGTGACAGAGTATAATCAGGGGAAGGGCAGAGAGAGAGAGAGAGAGAGAGGAGATACAGAATCCAAAGAAGACTCCAGGTTCTGAGCTGTCAGCACAGAACCCGATGTGGGGCTTGAACTTAGGAACCGAGAGACCATTAACCAGAGCTGAAGTGGGACACTTTAGTGACTGAGCCACATAGGTGCCCCTTATGGTTCTTTTTTTTAGGTAAAATTAATGTATGTTGAAAAGTTCAGATCTTATGTGTGCCATTAAATCAATCTTAGAAATACATACACTTGTATAATCCAAACCCCTATCAGGTTATAGAGCATCAAACACCACTCCAGAAACTTCCTTCATGCCACTTGCTAGTCAGTCCTCACTCCATCTCCTCTACTCTTGACACTACTACTCTTCTGAATTTAGAAAATATAGATTTCTTTTGTGTCTTCTAGAACTTCATGTAAACAACGATTTTAGTATGTGTTCTTTTGTGCAAGGTTTTTTGAAATTATATTTTAAATATTTATTTATATATTTATGTATTTTATTTTTTAATTTCATGTTTTAATTTAAACTTTAGTTAGTTAGCATAGAGGAGAGGGTAAATTTGGTTCCATGGATAGAATATAGTGATTCATTACTTATGTATAAACTCAGCTCATTACAAGTGCCCACCTTAATACCCATCACCCATGTAGCCCATTGCCCACCATCCCTTCATCAATCCTCAGTTCTCTATAGTTAAGAGTCTCTTATGGTTTGCTTTTCTCTGTCTCTTTTTCTCCTTACCCTATGTTCATCTGTTTTGTTTCTTAAATTACACATATTAGTGAAATCATGGTATTTGTCTTTTTCTGACTGACTTATTTCACTTAGCATAATACACTCCAGCTCCATCCACATTGTTGCAAAAAGGAAGATTTCATTCCATTTTTTTTTTTTTTAAATTTTTGAGGGAGAGAGAGCAGTCAAGGGAGCGGGACAGAGGGGAGAGAGAGAGAATCTTAAGCAGGCTCAGCTTGAAGCCTGACACAGGGCTCGATCTCACAACTGTGGGACCATGAACTGAGCCAAATCAAGAGTCGGTCACTCAACTGACTGAGCCACCCAAGCGCCCCAAGATTTAATTTTTTGATGGCTGAGTAATATTCCATTGTATATATATACCGCTTGTTCTTTATCTATTTAGCAGTTGATGGACATTTGGCTCTTTACATAATTTGTCTACTGTTGATAATGCTGCTATAAACATCAGGGTGCATCTGCCCCTTGGAGTCAGTATTTTTGTATCCTTTGGGTAAATACCTAGTAGTGTAGTGCAATTGTTGGGTCATAAGGTAGTTGTATTTTCAGTTTTTTTTTTTTTTTTCTTTAGAGAGAGGGCGTGAGTGAGGGAGAGGAGCAGTGGGGAGGGGGAGGAATCTCAAACAAGCTCCATGCCGAACATGGCATGATGAAAGGCTTGATCCCACAATCCTGGGATCATGACCTGACCCAAAATCAAGAGTCAGATGCTCAACCAACTGAGCTGTCCAGCACCCCTATTTTTAACCTTTTGAGGAACCTTCATACTATTTTCCAGAGTTGCTGTACCAGTTTGCATTTTCACAAACAGTGTGAGAGTGTTCCCCTTTTGCCATGTCCTTTCCAAAACCTGTTGTTTTCTTTGTTGTTAACTTTATTCTCACAGGTGTGAGGTGGTATGTCATTGTGGTTTTGATGTGTATTTTCCTAATGATGAGTGATGTTGAGCATCTTTTCATGTGTCTGTTAGCCATCTGGATGTCTTCTTTGGAAAAATGTTCATGTATTCTACCCATTAGTTACCCAGGTTATTTATTTTTGGGGTGTGAATTTGATAAGTTCTTTATGGATTTTGCATACTAAGCTTTTATCTGATATGTTATTTGCAATTATCTTCTTCCTTTTTGTAGGTTGTGTTTGTTGATTGTTTCCTTCACTGTATAGAAGCTTTTTATCTTGATGAAATCACAATAGTTTATTTTTACTTTTGTTTTCTGTGCCTCCAGAGACGTGTCGAGTAAGAAGTTGCTGCAGCCAAGGTCAAAGGGGTTGCTGTCTGTGTTCTCTAGGATTTTGATGGTTTCTTGGGTCACATTTAGGTCTTTCATCCAGTTTATGTTTATTTTTGTGTACAGTGTGAGAAATTGTCCACCTTCATTTTTCTGCATGTTGACCAGTTTTCCCAACACCTTTTGTTGAAGTGACTATTTTTTTTCCATTGGATATTCTTCCTTGGTTTGTCAAAGATTAGTTGGTCATATAGTTGTTGACCCATTTCTGGGTTTTCTATTCTCTTCCATTGATCCAGTTTCAGTGGCAGTACTGTACCGTCTTAATGATTACAGCTATATAATATAGCTTGAAGTCGAGAATTGTGATTCCTTCAGCTTTGCTTTTCTTTTTCAAGATTGCTTTGACTGTATGGGATCTTTTGTGATTCCATATAAATTATATGATTGTTCTAGCTCTGTAAAGCATGCTAGTGATATTTTGGTAGGGATTGCATTAAGTATGTAGTTTGCTTTGAGTATTACAGACATTTTGACCATGTTCTTCCAATTCATGAGCATGGAATGTTTTTCAGTTTCTTTGATCCTCTTCAATTTCTTTCACAAGGGTTCTATAGTTTTCAGAGTACATATCTTTTGCCTCTTTTGTTAGTTTTATTCCTAGATATCTTAGGGATTTTCGTGCAGTTGTAAATGGGATCAATTCCTTGAGTTCTCTTCCTGCTGCTTTATTGTTAGTGTATAGAAATGTAACAGATTTCTGTATGTTGATTTTATATCATGAAGCTTTGCTGAACTCGCATATCAGTTCTAGCAATTTTTTGGTGGAGTCTTTCAGATTTTCTACATAGAGTTATCATGTAGTCTGTGAATAGTGAAAGTTTGAATTCTTACTTGAAAATTTGGATGCCTTTTATTTCTTTATGTTGCCTCATTGCTGAGGTTATGACTCTCAGTACTATGTTAAATAACAATGGTGAGAGTGGGTATCCCTGTCTTGTTTCTGACTAGAGGAAAAGCTCTCATTTTTTCCCCACTGAGGATGATATTAGCTGTGAGTCTTTCTTGTATGGCTTTTATGATCTTGAGGTATGTTCCCTCTATTCCTACTTTGTTGAGGGCTTTTATCAAGAATGGATGCTGTATTTTGTCAAATGCTTTTTTTGTATCTACTGAGAAGGTCAAATGGTTCTTACCCTTTCTTTTATTAATGTGGTATATCATGTTGATTAATTTGTGAATATTAAATCACCCTTGCAGCCCAGGAATAAATCTCACTTGATAGTGGTGAATGATTCTTTTAGTGTACTATTGGACTTAATTTGCTGATATCTTGCTGAGAATTTTTGCATCCGTGTTCATCAGGGATATTGGCTTGTAATTCTCCTTTTTAGTGGGGTCTTTGTCTTGTTTTGGAATCAAGGTAATGCTGGCCTTGTAGAATGAGTTTGGAAGTTTTCCTTCCATTTTCATTTTTTGGAATAGTTTGAAAAGAATAGGTATTCACTCTTCTTTAAATGTCTGGTAGAATTTCCCTGGGAAGCCATCTGGCCCTGGACTTTTGTTTGTTGGGAGATTTTTGATCACTGACTCTGTTTCTTTGTTGGTTATGGGTCTGTTCAGATTTTCTATTCCTGTTTCAATTTCAGTAGTTTGTGTGTTTCTAGGAATTTATCCCATTTCTTCCAGATTGCCCAATTTGTTAGCATATACTTTTTCATAATGTTCTCACAATTGTTTGTGTTTCCATGGTATTGGTTGTGATCTTTCCTCTTTCATTCATGATTTTATTTGGGTCCTTTCTCTTTTTGGCAAGTGTGGCTAGGGGTTTATTAATTTTACTAATTCTTTCAAAGAAGTAGTGAGCTGTTCTACTGGTTGTTTTGTTTTGTTTCTATATCATTTATTTTTGCTCTAATATTTATTATTTTTCTTCTTGTCTTGGACTTAGGCTGTATTTACTGTTCCTTTTTTAGGTCTTTTAGGCATGAGGTTAGATTTGCTGCATCCCAAATGTTTTGAACTGTCTTGTTTTCATTTGCTTCCATGTAATTTTTAATTTCTTTTTTAATTCCTTGGCTAACCCATTCATTCTTTAGTAGGATGTTCTTTAACCTCCACGTACTGGTGGCCTTTCCATATTTTTTCTTGTGCTTGACTTCAAGTTTCATAGCGCTGTGGTCTGAAAGTATGCATGGTATGATCTCGGTCTTTTTATACTTGTTGAGGGCTGATTTGTGATCTATTCTGGGGAGTGTTCCATGTGCCCTTGAGAAGAATATGTATTCTGCTTTAGGATAAAATGTTCTGAATATATGTGTTAAGTCCATCTGGTCTGATCTGTCACTCAAAGCCGTTGTTTCCTTCTTGATTGCTTAGATTGTTCATTTCTTAAGTGGGGTGTTAAAGTCCCCTACTGTTATTATCAATGAGTTTCTTTATATTTGTTATTAATTGATTTATATATTTGGGTGCTTCCAAGTTGTTTTTACAATTGTTAGATCTTGTTGGATAGACCCTTAATTATGATATAGTACCCTTCTTCATCTCTTGTTAGAATCTTTGGCTTAAAGTCTAGTTTGTTTGATGGAAGTATGGCTACTTCAGCTTTCCTCTGATGTTCATTGGCATGATAGATGATTCTCCATCCCCTCACTTTCGATCTGCAGGTTCTGTAGGGCTAAAATAAGGCTTCTGGGGCACTTGGTGGCTCCATCAGTTAAGTGTCTGACCTTGGCTCAGGTCATGATGTTAGGGTTCATGGGTTCAAGACCTGCTTCTCATGGGTTCAAGACCTGCTTCAGGCTTTGTGCTGACAGCTCAGAGTCTGGAGCCTTATTTTGATTCTGTGTCTCCCTCTCTCTCTGCCCCTCCCCTGCTTGCACTTGGTCTCTCTCTCAAAAATAAATAAAAATTAAAAAAAAATTTTTTTAAATGAGTCTTCTGTAAGCAGCGTATAGATAGGTCTTGTTTCCTTATCCCACTCAGTGAGTCCCCTTTAATATTTCTTGCAGGGCTGGGTTAGTGATCACAACCTCCTTTTTGTCTGTCTCTCAGTGAAACTCTTTATCTCTCCTTTTATTCTGAATGACAGCCTTGCTGGATAAAGCATTCATGGCTGCATATTTTCCCCCTTCTACAGGTTGAGTATATTATACCACTCTGTTATGGCCTGCCAGGTTTCTGTGGAGAGAGATGCTGTGAACCTTATTTTTCTTCTCTTGTAGGTTAGGGATTTCTTTTCCCTTGCTGTTTAAGGATTCTTATCTCTATATTTAAAAATTTTTACTATGGTATGTCTTGGTGTTTGGCTGAGTTTTGTTGAATTTAATGGGAGTTCTCTGTGCCTCCTGGAATTTGATGTCTATTTCCTTCCCCACATGAAGGAGTTTTTCAGCTCTAATTTGCTCAAATAAACCTTCTGCTCTTCCTTTCCTCTCTTGCTCCTCTTAAGACTTTTATGATACAAATGATATTACACTTTTGTGGAGTTGCTGAGTTCCTTAAGTCTGCATTTGTGATCTAATAATTTTCCTTCCCTCTTCTTTTCAGGTTCATATTTTCCATAATTTTACCTGTTATGTCTCTGATTTATTCTTCTACTTTGTCTGTTTTTGTTGTCATTATTATCTGTTGGTTTTGCAACTCGGTTATAGCATTTTTTATTTGGCCTGACTAGTTTTTCGTTCTTTTATCTCTGAAGTGTAAGAGATTCTCTAGTGTCTTTTATGCTTTTCTCAAGCCTATCTAGTATCCTTATGATTGTTTTAAATTCTGGTTCAGGAATATTACTTACCTATTTTGATTAGATCCCTGGCTTAGAGCTCTTCCTGTTCTTTTTTTGGGGTGAATTCCTCCATTTTGGCATTTTGTCTGTGTTGCTGTTTTTTTGTGTATTAGGAAAGGCTATTTATATTTCATTCTCCTGAGAGTAATGGCTATATTAAGAAAAAGATCTGTACTGCCTAGGGCCTTGTGTTTCAGAAATTGTTTCAGAGTGTGCACTCTGTTGTGTTTTAGGTGTTCTTTCCCTCAGGTCAGTCCACCTCAGAGTTTCTCCTCCTTGCCTGCGCACGGAGTGTTTGTCCATTGTGTAGCAAGTTTTAACTAGGTGTGTTTTGGTTTGCTTGTTAAAACAGGCTAGATCCTATTACCCCTAGAGCTGAAGCTTTACAGCACTTTGTGATCAGTCAGCCTTTGCTTGTGCAAGGGGTTTATGCTGGTCTGGTGGAGGGGCTTGCTGAGCTGGTTATCAGGCCAACTTGCCCTAATAAAGATGTACCTGCAGGGTGCAGGGGGATGGGGCTTGGTGTAAGTGCCTCCAGCCTGCACTTGGGAGTTCTGTGTTGCTCACTGAGGTCTGTCAGTGCTGGTTGGTGGGTTGGGGCCGGGGGCAGGGAGACGTTGGGCCAGGAGGGAATAGCATCCGCCTACTCTCCTCCCCAGAGATGGGAGTTTGTACCCGATACTGTTAAGGAAGCCCTTCACAGAAGAGAGAACAATTTCTCCTTTTATGTCCCCGGCTTCCATCAGATCCCTGCCTTCACCCAGTGTCCAAGCTATCTGCGTGTTAGGAGGCACACTACTCCTGTGTTTTATCTTAGGCATGCACCTGGGTTTCAGAACTCCAAATTTTGGGGACCTGGCCAGGTGGGAACAGGCACTGATCCTCGGGGGAGGGTCTCACCACGCTGCAGCTGGTGCTGGTTAGTCCAGAAAAGCAGTAGCAGCTTTGGCACAGGTGTTGGAGTTGATGGTAAAGCACAGCAAAGAGCTGGCACCAAGTTTTGGTGCCCTCAGCAGGTATCTCTATTCCTATGCTAATGCCGCACATTGGTGCCCACCAGCTGTTTTGTCTCCTGAGAGGCCATACCACTTCTCCCAGGTGCACTCTGAGAAGAGAAACTGTCCCTCCCAGTGTGACTTAGGGGATCCTCACATCATTTTGTCTGCTCTGGGCCTCTGCCTTCCCCACAGGAGCACCGATGTGCCTGCTGGTCTCTACCTGGTGGTGGTGCAGACTTTTAAAACTTCAGACTTTTAGCTCTACTGCTTATAAAAACTTGGGATAATCAGCCACTCTAGTTTTCCCAGTCAACAGTTCTGGGGAAATGTTTCTCTTATGCAATCCCCTGTGCTGCTTTCTCTGTTCCTCTTTCTCTCTCCTTTCTCAGAGACCAAGATTACTTCCCCTCCATGGTACCTGCAATTCTTTTATCCCCAGAATCACATCTCTGCACCTCCTACCTTCCATGATGTGATTTCTTTTTTCCCTCTAGTTCTTCAGTTTATTCTCACAGCATTCATACCAATTTCTTGGGTGTTGGGAATGAATGATTTGATATTTATCTAGCTGTGTTCAAAAGTTGAGGCAAGCATAGGGTCCCCTACTGCTTTGCCATCTTAACTCCTCCTCTTAGCATATTTTTTAGGTTCATCTGCGTAGTTCTTTGAGTCAGTATTTTGTTCATCTTTACTGCTGCATAGTATTCCATTTCACAAATATACCAGTTTATCAGTTCTCTTGACAATGGACACCTCAACTCTTTTCAGATTTCAGTTGTTATGTATAAAGCTACCACAAATATTTTTGTAGAAACCTTTTTTTAGATGTATGCTTTCATTCTTTTCCATTCCTGTAACAGAGCAGAGTGATTTTTTTTTATCAGACTCTGCGATCAAGACCTGAGCTGAGATCCAAGAGTCAGATGCCTAACCTACTGAGCCACCCAGGCACCCCAAGAGTGATATTTTTAAAACATAAGTCACCATGTCACTCCTCTTCTTATGACCCTTCAGCAACTTCTAGTTATACTTAGAATTAAATCTAATTTTGTAACTAACTTGTTTATCCAAGTTCTCTGTGTTCTGTCTCCTACCTATTCATCCGTCCTCATCTCACATTGTTTTCTCTCAGCTACTACACTCCAGTCACAGTGATTAGCTGTTTTATTTATCTGGAATGCTTTTCCCTGTTTTATGCACAGGTGATTTCCTTCTGGACATTTGGGTTTTAGTGCCTTTTCTTTTAAAATTAAAAAATATATATATATTTTTTTTTGAGAGGCAGAGACATAGAGCATGAACAGGGGAGGGGCAGAGAGAGAGGAAGACACAGAATCTGAAGCAGGTTCCAGCCTCTGAGCTGTCAGCACAGAGCCTGATGGGGGCTTGAATCCACTAACCGTGAGATCATGACCTGAACCGAAGTTGGACACTTAACCGACTGAGCCACTCAGGCACCCCTTTGGTGCCTTTCCTTAGCATACAATCTAAAGTAGCCATGATTTTATTTTAATACTGTGCTTGCTGTTTCTCTTCATCTGATAGATGGTTAGTCTGTTTTGTATTAGTTTAGTGTCTGTTTCTCCACAATAAAACATAAAGCCTAAAAGGGCACGTACCTTATCAGTTTCATTCACAGCTGCATCCCTAGCCATTTAGATTAGAATATCACCTGGCATATGGAAGGTATTCAGTAAATAATGGATAGGAGGATGGATAGATGGATGAATCTATACAGACTTTAAGAAACAGCATAAATAAGAATTGTATGTTTTCAAAAAGAATTTCTACATTAGGATGTGGGTGTTACTGATTTTTCTAGATTTAGGAACCAAGTTTAATTTAAGACTATAATTTCCTCAGAAGTTAGTATGGATTTAAGTAAGTAGAGTCAAAACAAATATTCCCAGCTAGCTGTAGTCCAGAATCTTCATTCCAAGGACTATGGGGTAAGTATACAAAGGGTGATACTCCTAAAAGGTTTCTTAAGTATTCATTGAAAGTTCTCTTAATTATGCATTGAATGAATGAAGGAATGCAAACTCTTCCATGTACATTATATATATGGCCATGGATGGTGTTGGAGGAATAATGAAGAGAGTTGTGCTTGTTCTCATTATTGTTTGTATACTTTATGTTAGTAATCAAGCTAATC
This sequence comes from Cryptoprocta ferox, assembly GCA_028646485.1. Lineage (NCBI taxonomy): Eukaryota > Metazoa > Chordata > Mammalia > Carnivora > Eupleridae > Cryptoprocta > Cryptoprocta ferox. The sequence goes on along the minus strand of CM053567.1, from coordinate 133,764,768 downwards.
CCAGGGGATATGATCCAATCTCTGTTGTTAATGGGTTGCATTCTAATTGGAAAGAGCAAAAATTATGAACAGTATCAATAAAAGAAACTCTGTGATCATTGCTAAATGAGTGAGTCAAACAATAAATAATATGGAGGTTCATAGACGAATGTACTCATTATGACCAAGAGTGTTCACATGAATGTTATTGTATTTATTTAGAAAGATGGCTAGGAAGGGAAAGCATATGCAGTTAGAGAAATGTCACAACAAATGGAGGGAAGCCAGCCAACCAGTCAGGCTGGTTGGTAGAGTCTCATAGGAATGGTAATATCTTTTTGGGATTCAGTAGGACCTGGTTCTCAGTTTTACAGTCCAGAAACTCCCATTTTTTTCTTACCATCCATAGTAAAGAATTAATTTTGTCAAAGAATTAGTTCAGTTGACCAAATCTACAAGAAACTAAGAAGAAAACAAAAAAGACAATTTATTCTATAATTAGGACCTCCCAGTGACTGGGAATACTGGGTCTGGTATCCCAAGTCACTCTGTTCCAGTATTACAGTATCTGGAAAGTTGAATTAGCAATCTGAATGCTGTCTGATGAGTGTAGAATTAAAACAAACGATCCTTCTATTCTTGTTTTGAATGGAGATTTGCTTCAAGGGAGAGAAACTTTGTGTTATCAATATGGAGAAAAATTCGGGGGAAAAATCGACCTTCTAGGGACAGTAGCAAGCCAGCTCTTACTTGTTACATCCACAGCCAAGACTACATGAATCATTTGAATAAAAATCTAAATTATAACTTTTCTTAAATTCATATTCCAACTTTTTCAAAGCTTTGGATATATTTACTTTCTTTGTATTCACTGATCAGAGTCTAGTTTTTAAAAAAAACAAGAGTTAAGGAAATTGTCTTTAGTTTCAGTTTCATATGCTGCTGATTGATCTTTAATCCTCTAATTATGGCATCAAGCCAAAAGAAACAGTGCCCCCTGACTAATTTGTTACAGACCAAGAAAAAAATGCATTCTGAGAAACCAGTGTGCTTAGAAGAAATTTCCTAAAAAGTGAGCAGGAGTTCAGTGATTTCTGTAGACTGGGAATTCCCTCGGTTGATGTAGAATACTCCTTGGACAGTGTGGGAGAGGAGGGCATAGCTTTGCCTTTCATAGTTTTGATTGAATTCCCACAAGCTTCCCTTAACTGATGTTGTTTGGTATTACTGGTTACACACTTTTAAATTATTTATATGTTTCATCATTCACAGGCAGCATGAGCAAAGTGCAAAGTGGGTGGTAGACCCTTATAATCATCATGATTGGGAAGGCTGAGAATAGCTTCTGTTTGGATGCATTTTAGACCATGCAGTATTTTGCTTTCCTCACACCTGGTGGGATGATGAGATGGGCTAGACATTTAGAGATATAATATATGGATTTGTCTCTCACTTGCTCTGTTATCTTAGACAAATTGTTATATCTGTATGTGCTTCCGTTTTTTTATACTCAGGTACTCCTTGAAACACTTAACCCGTCCATTTCAGGTTGTTCTAAAGATGACAGCAGATTAGAAGGGTATTTTAACAAATCTAAATGAGTTTTTCACCAGCCAACATTTCACAAATATAGCCAGCTGTCTGGCCAGATTTCAGCTTTTCTCCTGTGTGCAACAAATAGTATTTTCTCTCTGGATGATGAAATTATTTGTGTTATCAGATGTTGCTGTTAGTCTACAGCTAAAGGTGTGACTCTCCTGGTAGAACTGGGGGGTTGGAATCATGCAGCCTTAGGAAAGGGCTTATTTAGATAACTTGTCTTACCTGTGATAAACTACACTTGGAATTTACAAAACAAGACAAAGATGCCCATTTTTCACTTTTTTTTAATTTTACTGTAGGTCCTAGCCTGAAAAATAAAACAACAAAAAAGAGGAATTCATAAGAATTGGGAGGGAAGAAATACAGTTTTGTGGAGAAGATTGTCTGCATAGAATACTCAAAAGAATTTACGAAGTATTGGAAGTAATACCAAAGTGGATAGGTAGAAGATCAATGCATTATGCTTTTTTTTTAAAGTTTATTTATTTATTTTAAGAAAGAGAACCAGTGGGGAGGGACAGAGATAGAGGGGGACAGAAGATCTAAAGTGGGCTCAGAGCCCAATGTGGGGTTCAAACTCACGAACCCTAGATCATGACCCGAGCTGAAGTTGGATACTTAACTGACTGAGCCACCCAGGTGCCCCATATGCTTTCTACATCAGTAACAAACCATTTAAAATGTTATTTAAAAAAATTTATGGTAGCAACAATAATTATGTAAAAACATGAAATACTTGCAAATAAAAAGACAAAAGACAAGCAAGACTTGTTTCCAGAAAATGTAGGTGAATTTTTCTAAAATAGTGCCAGTAAAGTAATGTTGAGATTAAATATAGAAGGATTGCCCTTTCTATAAAGTTCAGTAAAACTAAAGTTAAATACTATGTTTAAATATGTTTATAGAAGTCTTTAAAATTTTTTTTGTCTAATGTTTATTCATATTTGAGAGAGAGACACACACACAGAGTGTGAGTGGGAGAGGGTCAGAGAGAGAGGGAGACACAGAATCTGAAGCAGGCTCCAGGCTCTGAGCTGTCAGCACAGAGCCTGAAGTGGGGCTTGAACCCAAAAATGGTGAGATCAGACCTGAGCTGAATTCAGACACTCAACTGGACTGAGCTACCCAGGCGCCCCTAGAACTCTTTTAAAAAGCAAAGGAGCAGTGGTTGTACAAATGAATGGACTTAATACCACTGAACTGTTCACTAAAAAATGGTTAAGGTAGCAAAATGTTATGTTTCTTTCACCATAGTTTTAAAAACAAGGAAATAATAAACAGAGATTTCAGGGTATTAATTATCTTGGAGTTAGAGGAAGCAAGGGCATGTGATAGGGAAGGAACATAATTATAGCTATATTTTAAGTAATTATTAATGTTCTAGTTCTCAATTTGGATGATAGGCCTTTGTTATATCACAAATACATATGTATGTATGTGCATGGATCAGAGATGATAATATATGTATCATCAGCTAAAATGATTATTCAAATCTGTACAGCTGAGAGTCCTTAAAATATAAATTTACCATAAAGTCCTCACTTCAGAGACATAGTTTTAGATACCTTATTTCTCCTTTGGAGAGGAGCCAAAGAAATGTGGCATAATTATGCCTCCCCCATTACAGGGGATCTGAAGTTATGCATGGTTCTTAATACAAGGAATCAGAAGGATGGCTGATTTTCGTATTAACTGTGTGCAAAAAATGCTTGGTATTAGGATTTATTTTATTAATATGTCAAAATTAATACCGTATGTTTTGTGCTAAGTTGTGCTGTTTTTTAAATTTACCACATTTAATCTTAAATTTATCATGTTTAATCTTAAAAATCACTTTATAAAGTGTACAAGTATCCCATGCATTTTTTAAAGTTCATGTTATGCCACTTTGCTTTTACAAAAGATGTATGTTAGTATCTGTTTTCGCCAACTGAAAGAAATCCAAAGGGGATTTCCTTTACAGGAAAAGGTGAAAAGTGAAAATGGGGTTCAGCATTTGTTTTGCAGAGTCATGATAGAGACAGTGCACACCCCAAACAGCAAGCATGACCTGGCCAAGCTCCTTTACCAGGAACTACACTGAGCATAAGGTGCCATAGCTCTGAACTGTGTCTGTGAGCATTTGTGCTTCCTCTTTATTTATTTTATTCATCTGTTAGAAAGAGGTGCCCTAAGGTATCACAAAAGCCTAAGAGAGGTTAGTTTTGGGGTTTGGGAACACTCAAAATTTTTTCCGTAAATTAATGGTAGTGTTTCTTTGCTTTACAGCGTTTTGGCATATGAAAGATTTCATAGGAATGCTCTACTTTCGGATAGTGGAGGAAACCTATCCCTGTTTTGTAATAAGCCAAAATAGGATTCTCTAGCAGGATTGCTATTCAGACAGTCTAACTCCAGAGCCTCTTAACTAATCTACTGTACTGCCTCTGCAAGTTGCTTTTGTTATCAGCCTCTAGTGACAAAATCTTTGACATTAACCAACAAATCAGGGCACCTGATCATCTGAAAGTATTACCATCAGTTGTCCCTCAGGAAAAAACAGGGTTTTTTTGATGAATCTGTCTGAGAAGCAGCATCAAGAGGAATGTGTATCAGACAGGGACCTGGAAGAAAACTGAGGGTACACTCGGCTGGAATTCTGAAAAGGATTTAATGAAGGTGTGTATAAGATTAAAGGAACCAACATGGGTTGTTGAGGGCATCTGTGGGAAGTTAGTATCATTTCAGAAAGAGGAAAGGTAAGGGAAGGATGTTACTGGAACCTAGTGATAGGCCCATTTCATATTTACAGAAATAACATGGGGTGCTTGGGTGTCTCAATCAGTTAAGCATCTGACTCTTGATTTCAGCCCAGGTCATAATCTCATGGTTTGTGAGATTGAGCCGTCTCTCAGGATCCATGTGATGACAGCACGTAGCCTGCTTGGGACTCACTCTCTCCCTCTCTCTCTGCCCCTCCCCAGCTCATGTGCACATTCATTCTCTCTCTCTCTCTCTCTCTCTCTCTCTCTCTCTCTCTCTCAAATAAATAAACTTAAAAAAAAGAAAGAACATAGTTTTATGAAAAATAACTATTTCCCATACAAAAAAATTGTGAAAAGAGTAGCATTATTTAACATTTTTGCAAATCTCTCTAAAGTCTTCAATGTCTGGCTCAGTAGAGGATAACTAGATTTTCATATCTAGTTATGCATTTAATTTGTTGCAGTATTATGTGCCAGCTAGCTTCTGGGAAACTCATGAGAGAATGAGAATAAAGAAGACAGATAATGTCTTACTATTACTGTAAAAATAGTTTTGACTTTATAGACTTTCTGAAAGCGTTTCAAGGACTCCTAGCAGATAAGGATGGGGGTGTCACACTTTGAGGTTACTATCTTATAATATTATATATATTTTGTATTACTTTATTATAAGTGTATGTGTTAATATATAATGTATATAAATATATTTCAATGCAAAATAAAAAACAGTAATGACAAATCAGTGGAAAAATACAAAAGATTCAGAAGACTGTCACTACTATAAGTTAGAAAAACAAGTATTTGAAAAGCACCTATAAATGTTCTAAGAACATTATTCAATACACACATGTCAACCATGCAAATGTGAAGATTACTTACTGTATAACTAGAAGACCACTTTATGCAGAAGCTGGTGAAAACTTTGATTTTTGGTGCTCCAGGCACTAAGAGTTTTATTTTACTAGCAAGGATTGAGCATCTGCCAAGGTACAGATGGGTGCTACAGGGGTTCATGTAAGTATGACATGAGCTTAGTCCTGAAAAATCAAGTATTGTAAGATAATTCACAACCAGCCATGGACACTCAGAGGTCATCAAAGAAATCCCATGATTGCTGAAAGTAGTCTTATTATCTCCTAGGAGAGGAAGGCATTGTAAGCAGGTGAGAGTCATGTATAATAGTGGAGGTAGTAAGAAGACAATGATCCATTTTACAGTATACATGTATGGGATGGCTCAGGAAAGGATTATGGTAGGTAACTCTTTTTTTTAATAAAATGTATTGCCAAATTGGTTTCCATACAACACCTAGTGCTCATCACAACAAGTGCCCTCCTCAATGCCCATCTTCCCCCTCTCCTTCACCCCTCATCAACCCTCAGTTCTCAGTATTCAAGAGTCTCTTTTTTTTTTTTAATTTTTAATGTTTATTTATTTTTGAGACAGAGAGAGACTGAGCATGAGCGGGGGAGGGGCAGAGAGAGAGGGAGACACAGAATCTGAAGCAGGATCCAGGCTCTGACCTGTCAGCACGGAGCCTGATGTGGGGCTCGAACCCACAGACTGTGAGCTCATGACCTGAGCTGGTCGGAGGCTTACCCGACTGAGCCACCCAGGCGCCCCTCGAGTCTCTTAGGATTTACCTCCCTCCCTCTCTGTATTTTTTTTTTTTTACTCCTTCCCCATGGTCTTCTGTTAAGTTTCTCAGGATCCACATATGAGTGAAAACATATGGTATCTGTCTTTCTCCGACTGACTTATTTTCACTTAGCATAATACCCTCCAGTTCCATCCACGCTGCTGCAAATGGCAAGATTTCATTCTTTCTCATTGTTTGGCAGGTAACTCTTGAATAGAATCTTGGAAGATGAGTAGGTATTGGATACATGAATGAAGGAGAAGGATATTTCAGATAGAAAATAGCATGGAAGTGACAAATAATGGAATACGATGGGAGTAGAGAGTTCAAGGAACTGACAGCAACATTTAAAAGAGATAGGCTAAGCAGTGTGGACTTTATTTATATATATATATATATATATATATATATATATATATATATATATTAACATTCATTTTGAGAGAGAAAGAGCATGAACAGGAGAGGGGCAGAGAGACACAGACTCCAAAGCAGTCTCCCGGCTGTGAGCTGTCAGCACAGAGCCCAGTGAAGGGCTTGAACTCATGAACCATGAGACCATGACCTGAGCTGAAGTTGGACATTTAACTGACTGAGCCAGCCAGCTCCCTTAGATCCAAGTCTTAAAACTATCCAGGGAATTTATATAGAAGTCTCATTTCAATATGGAAATTTATATAAGCTTATGATATATGTAAAATCTATATGCTATATATCTATATACTATCTATACCTATATTTTATATCAGTGTAAACATGTGATAAAAGTTATAGAGATTTATATACAAATATCCTGGATAACAATTGGCTTCTCATTATTGCTTGTCGGCACCAGTCAAAAAGCCAGTCAGTAAGAGGGCCTGTTGGTGTCAGGCACCCTGCTCTGCTATTTACTTTTCTGTCCATTCTCTGACCTTCTTTATGGTTGGCTCTTTGATATCAATGGAAAAGATACACAAATGATACATTAAAATCTTTTTGTTTTTAAATAAACAAATACCTGATTATGATAATTCTATAACAAATATTTTCATTTTTCAAATGTATAGTTTTCTATATAAAGTGCTTTATCAGCTGAGATTTTTGGTTACACGCAGGGAAACCAACACTGTTTAGCTTCAGGAGAAAAGGAATTAATTGTTGAAGAATCTACAAGAAGACTGAAGATCAGGCTTGGAAAATGGACAAAAATCAAAGGGAGCTATGTTGCAGGAGGGACTATCCATAGTCACGCCCAGGAGTATGTCTTAGGAAGCCACTATTCTAAGATTTACACTACTACTACTGTCACTTTAAATACTTACTGATAGCATCATTGTGTTGCTGGAGTTCAAAGTCTAGGATAGGAGTGGTCTGGCTAAGACCTTGCTTTGGTTGCCTGGGAGGATCTTCTTCCCTTGGTTTTCTCTGTTGGCCTCCAACCCAGACTCCCATAATAAGGGATTTATCCTATGTAAGAAAAGGGTTCGAACCTAGGAAGACCCCTTAAAAAAAGGAGACAGTTGTTTTTCACAGCTACCCATTATATTTCTGAACAATTCTTTGTGATGCCAGGTGGCTGTAGATTTCTTGAAATATAAGCTAAAAATTTTAAAGCCATCTTTAAAAAAATTTTTTTTAATTTATTTATTTTTGAGAGACAGAGAGAGACAGATCATGAGCAGGGGAGGGGCAGAGAGAGAGAGGGACACACAGAATCAGAAGCAGGCTCCAGGCTCTGAGCTGTAGCACAGAGCCCGACACGGGGCTCGAACCCACGAACCGTGAGATCATGACCTGAGGCGAAGTCAGATGCTCAACTGACCGAGCCACCCAGGCGCCCCTAAAGGCATCTTAATATTTGGAAAACATAAGATTGTTTTTAAGAAGGGTTGTGGGATTTGGATAGGAAAAAAACTGATTCTGATTCATTTCAAAGTAAAACTATCTAGGTATCCCAAAATTTTATGGTGTAGGCATGACTAAAAAAGTAGATTATGTGTTTTTCTAAGAAAAAGAATCCCAGAGTACAGATCTTTTATCTCTTTGGTTAGGTTTATTCCTAGATATCTTACACATTTTGGTGCAGTTGTAAATGGGATTGATTCCTTGTTTTCTTTTTCTGCTGAGATTTCTGTACATTGATTTTGTATACTGCGACTTTACTGAATTTGTGTATCAGTTCTAGCAGTTTTTTGGTAGAGTCTTTCAGGTTTTCTGTATAGAGTATCATGTCATCTGCAGATAGTGAAAGTTTGACTTCCTCCTTGCTGATAGGATGCCTTTTCTTTTTGTTGTCTGATTGCTGTGACTAGGATTTCCAGTACTGTGTTAAATAACAGTGGTGAAAATGGACATCCCTGCCTTGTTTCTGGCCGTAGAGAAAAAGCTCTCAGTTTTTCCCCATTGAGGATGATATTATCTGTGAGTCTTTTGTATATGGCCTTTATTATGTTGAGGTATGTTCCCTTTCACCCTACTTTGTTGAGGGTTTTTATCATGAATGGATATTACACTTCATCAGCTGCCAAATTATGGGAAGAGCCCAAATATCCATCCATCTACTGATGAATGGATAAAGAAGATGTGATATATTTATAAATGGATTATTACTCAGGCATCCAAAGGAATGAAATCTTGCCATTTGCAGTGATGTGGATGGAGCTAGAGAGTAGTATGCTAAGTAACATAAGTCAGAGAGACGAATACCATATAATTTCACTCATGTGGAATTTAAGAAAACAAATGAACATAGGGAAGGAAAAAAAGGAGAGGCAAGCCAAGAAACAGACTCTTAATTATAGAGAACAAACTGATGGTTACCAGAGGGGAGGAGGGAGGGGAGATGGGTTGAATAGGTGATAGGGAGTAAGGAGGGCACTTGTGATGGGCACCAGGTGTTGTATGAATCACAAAATTCTACACCTGAAACTAATACTACACTGTGTGTTAACTAATTGGAATTTAAATTAAAAAAAGAACCCCAAAAAGTAAACGTGATTGCCAGACATTTGCATATATTTATTTTTCAACATGTTTTTGGTAGACAAAAGTATTTTATATTTATAATGCGTCCAAAATATTCCCATAATTTATAAGAATAGATAAAACAAAATACATAGTAAACACATACATCTTTATTGCATTAAAACGTCTCAATGAAAAAAAAAGTTGCTGGAAAAAATCAGATTAAGACCAAAGCTCCTAATTCAGTTATGAAATATTTGCACTCATACTAGTTTTCCTTAGCTTATGTTTTTCATAGTACATTTCATGAATTATAGACTTTTTATAAAATGGAAATATACATATAAGAACTTTTCCCCTATGTATATATGTGCTGTATGATTTTTGGGTAAAAAATGTATTTGCATTAAGAACTACTTAGGGAATGTTTATTACACACATGTATGCTTTTGACTTACAAGGTCTTGAGTCCAGTAATAATGTTAATGTCTCGATTGTAATATAGCAGATAGATCAAGTACAGACACATAACTTATAGAGACAGAAATGTTTTCATAGTCACAGAATAATTATAACCAACAGAACTCTGAGGTTTGCTGATCCAGAAATGCATGAATGTACATTGCAACAGGCAGGAGAAAATTACTTCCCTATTGTGGAATTCTTATCACTTCAGTTGTCACAGTTAAACTTGTTCTAGGTTTTCAAATTTTCTTTCCCAGGACTTCATAAATTTTTATATTTTAAAAAATTCATTCTTTTAATTTTCTGAAATGAGAAAATGAGAGGTTTATAAACATTGTGCTATTCTTGTCTCCAAGTGATTTAGGTGACATGTAAAACATATGGCAGGAAAGGAAAGCTAGTTATAACCAAAGACCTCTTATCAAAATGCTTCACATAAAATCATAGCATAATCTTATTTGCAGTTGTCTGTTTTTTCAAAAGATCTGTCTTGGATAAAACCAGTTATCAAATGGAAGTAATCTGGTACCCTACCTTGATTATGTTTGCTTGCTTCGATTTGGGATTTAGGCATCTTTGTCCTTTATGTGCTTTCAGGGTGATACTGTTAAGGGAAGAAGATCCAAAACAGTCTTAAATTTCGGATGGAAAAACATAAGCAAAACAAAAACACAAAACAAAAAAGCTTCTACCACTGTCATCTTTAGCGAGTTCATTACTTACATCACTTCTGTTTTGTCACAGTTGTTACTTGGGTAAATTATTGTGGCTTTCTCAATATCTGCCAGTTTCACTGCTTTTACTCCAGGGCCTATGCAAAGACAGCGTCCCCCTTTGAACATGGGGAAACCTAGAACAGATCATAGCATCAGTTACTAATACATCTGATTGTAGCAGATGGCTGTAGCTTATAATCCTGGTGAAAAACGTAAACAGGGTTTTCATTAAGGATAAAGATAGCAATTTGTCAGAGAGCACTTGACACTGCTGTCACTGGGGAAGGAACTGAAGTAAGATGTTGATTTTCTCTTTAAATTTGTGAACAAACCATTAAAGAATAAAGGGAAACATGAAAGTTTATTGGAGATTAAGCTTATTTGCCTCTTGCTTTTAGGCTCAGGAATTTTTCCAGGAAGCTAATAACATTACCTCATATAAAATCTTAACAGACGTTTAAAATTATTGCTAAAGGCTCTTGCCAGATATTGTACCCAAATAAAAAATTCCATGAAGTTCATCATTTCTAGTTTCAATAATCATCTCTAGTGCCTTACACACTTCAGATATTTTCTGCCAAAGCAGTAGTAACTTGTATGAAGTTAAATAAAAATGTACTGAATCTTTTAGGAAAAGATGGAAGAAAAGACATTTGCAGCATTAGAAATGAAATTTATAGGTTAAGAAATAAAAAGTACTATATACCTTGAACAATTGTAGCACAGAATATCACAGCCAAGACTATAACCATGCCCTTCACACTCATGTTTGTCTTTCACCGCTGTTGCTGCTGCTTCAGCCTTAATAGTCTTCTTGGAAGGAGTAGAAATGCTGAACATGTAAGGCAGTTCTTGATCGGCATATGCAGGGCATTTTTATACACCTGCAATCCTCGTAGGGCAAACAGGAATTCCCCTTCTTGAGTCATGCTCCTTTTTTGCTTCCAAGAGTTTCTGTTTTGTTATTATCTAAATATCTCTGTCCTTTCTTATATGTTATAGTGCTGCAAGTAATAGGAATGTGAAAGCACTTTGTAAAGAGTAAAGAGCTATATAAATACAGAATAGGGTGCACCCGGATGGGAACTAGCCTTCTCAAAGTAGCATTTCTAGGAAATGTATTTCATTGTGGAACTAACAGTGAGCAATGAATTCTGATTGTCATTCAGGAAGATTGTATTCCTATTTTCAGTCTGTTCATCCTCCGTTCTTCATATAGCTACATAAAAGAACATTTTTAAACAGTTTTTATCACCTTATTTTTGCTTTTAGGTCCAGATTCCCCTGTAAGGGGTACCTTATTTGACATCAAATGACATTTATTTAACTTTATTTATATTTACACTGAATATAATTGCACATCTAAACAAATGTCTCTGTACTTCTGAATTTATGTCCATTTCTTTTTGCACGTTTAACAGTTTTTACTTTATATATATTTTAGCACTGTTATTTACTGTATAAAGTTGTAGGACTTGTGGATTTTTAAAAAAATGGCCCTCTTTTCTCATGTATCTTTACCTTTTCCACTTAAGCTTTCTAGAGCTGTTTGTTTTAAATGGGTCATATGCTGGGGCACCTGGGTGGTTCAGTTGGTTAAGTATCTGACTTTGGCTCAGGTCATGATCTCAAGGCTTATGAGTTTGAGCCCCACTTCGGGCTCTGTGCTGACAGCGCAAAGCCTGGAGCCTGCTTTGGATTCTGTGTCTCCCTCTCTTTCCGCCACCTCCCTGCTCTCTCTCTTGCTCGGTCACTCTCTAGAGAAAATAAATATTAAAAAAAAAAAGAATAAATAAAATGTTATACCTAAAGGACTTTTAATGGGTGAATTTAATTATTTAGTGGATAACTAGTTGTCTGTAAACTTTTAAAAATGCTTTCCTGTTATTTTTTGTTTTCCTTTTTCTAAATTACAGTACAGTTAAACAGTATTCTGTTAGTTTCGGGTGTACAATGTAGTGGTTAAAAAATTATGTACTTTTACTCACTGCTCATCATGATAAATGTACTCTTAACCTTCTTCACCTATTTCACTTATTCCCCCCACTCACCTCCTCTCTGGTAACCAGTTTGTTTGTTCCCTACAGTTAAGGGTCGGTTTTTTGGTTTGTGCCTTTTTTTTCATTGTTTGTTTTTGTTTGTTTGTTTCATAAATTCCACATAAGAGTGAGATCATATGGTATTTGTCTTCTCTGACTTATTTTACTAGTATTACACTTTTTTAGATCCATCCATGTTGCAAATGGTGAGATTTCATTCTTTTTTTATGGCTGAGTAATAATTCCGTGTGTGTGTGTGTGTGTGTGTCACATCTTTATCCATTCATCTCTGGATGGAAACTAGGGCTGTTTCTGTGACTTAACTGTTAAAAATAAGGGTGCATATATCCTTTCGAATTAGTGTTTTCATATTCTTTGGTTAAATACCCAGTAGTGTGATTATTAGATCATATGGTAATTCTATTTTAAAATTTTGAGGAACCTTCATATTTTTCCGTAGGCACTGCAGCAGTTGGCATTCACAGATTGCTTTCTCATTTAAATCTCTTTCCTTTAAAATTTTTCTTATGTGACTTGAAAAAATACATTGTTTTACATTTTGCTCTAGTAATCTTTAAAATTTTTGTTACCTTACCTTTTCTATTTACATCAACTGCAAATAGTATCTTGTAGTTCTTCCTTTTGTAAGATGAGAATATATCCTCATTTTGTTACATAATCTGGGATATATAGGTACTTTACTGTTTTCAGATGATAATTTTTTATTATTGAGCTTCTATTTTGAGAATTACCATTTATATTTTATCCTGAAATCACATTTATTTACATATATTCCACATATAAATTCTTTTAACAACTTAAAGTTTTTAAACTTAGTCTTTATTATTTTCACAATCTAATTTTTTATTGAGATATAATTTAATCCCCCAAATTTACCTTCTTAAAGTATACAGTTTAGCAGTTTTTTAGTAAGGTTGTATATAATATTTGATTCCAAAAACTATTTTATTTTCATTCCATTATAATTAACTTATTAGTTGTTTATAACTATTATTAGTTATAATTAGTTATAATTATTAGTGGTTAATAGTTTCAGGTGTATAATATGATTCAGCAATTCCATATATTACTCAGTGCTCATCAAGATTAAGTATACTTTTAATTCTCTTAATTTTACTCATCAACCCATCCACCTTCCTTCTGGTAACTATCTGTTCTTTATAGTTAAGAGTCTGGTTTTTTTTGCATTGTCTTTTTTTTATTCCTTTGTTTGTAGCTCAGATTCCACGTATGAGTGACTTAGTATGGTTTTTGTCTTTCTGTGACTTATTTTGCTTACCATTATACTCTAGCTCCATCCATGTTGGTGTAACTAGTAAGATTTCATTCTTTTTATGGCTAAATAATACTCCATCATATATGTCTATCACATCTTCTTTATCCATTCATCTTTGGATGGACACTTGGGCTGCATTCATAATTGGCTATTGTAAATAATGCTGCAATAAATATAGGGGTGCACGTAACCTTTTGAATTAATGATTTCATATTCTTTGTGTAAATACCCAGTAGTGTGATTACTGGATCATATGGTAGTTATATTTTTAATTTTTTGAGGAACCTTCACACTTTTTCTCACAAAAGCTACTCTAGATTGATTTCCTACCAACAAGATACAAGGGTTCCTTTTTCTCCATGTCCTCACCAATACTTGTTGTTTCTTGTGTTTTTTATTTTAGCCATTCTAACAGTTGTGGAGTGATATCTCATTGTAGTTTTGATTTGCATTTTCCTGATGATAAGTGATGTTGAACATTTTTCATGTGGTTGTTGACCATCTGTGTATGTTCATGTCTTTTGCTCATTTTTTCTTTTGATTATTATTTTATTTTATTATTTTTTTTGGTATTGAGTTGTATACAGGTTCTTTATGTATTTGGATACTATTAGATCTGTCATTTGCAAATATGTTCTCCTATTCCATAGTTTGCCTATTAGTTTTGTTGATTGTTTCCTTTTCTGTGCAGAAGCTTTTTATTTTGATGTAGTCCCAGTGGTTTATGTTTGCTTTTGTTTCCCATCTTTAGAAAAATGTTGCTACAGCCAATGTCAGATTACTGACTGTGTTCTCCTCTAGGATTTTTATGGTTTCAGGTCTCATATTCAGGTCTTTAATCCATTTTGAGTTTATTTTTGTGTAATGTGTATGAAAGCGAGCCAGTTTTGCATGTTATTGTCTTGTTTTGCCAGTGTTTGTTGAAGAGACTTTTTTTCCAGTTGCCTATTTTTTCTTCCTTTGTCGAAGATTAATTGACCATATAGCTGTGGATTTATTTCTGGGTTTTCTGTTACGTTTCATCCGTGCATGTGTCTATTTTTGAGCCATTCCCATACTGTTTTGATTACTTCAGCTTTGTAGTATAACTTGAAATTGGGAATTGTGATACCTCTAGCTTTGATTTTCTTTTTCAAGATTGGTTTGGCTAGTTGGGGTCTTGGCGGTTCCATACAAATTTTAACATTGCTTATTGGAAGTTCTGTGAAAAATGCTGTTGGTATGTTGACAGTATAGATTGCATTAAATGTGTAGGTTGCTTTGGGTAGTATAGACATTTTAACAATACTTGTTCATCCAGTCTGTAAACATGGAATGTCTTTCCATTTTTTCATGTTACCTTCAGTTGCTTTCATTAGTGTTTAATGCTTTCCAGAGTACAGGTCTTTGAACTCCTTGGTAAGTTTAATTTCTAGGTATTTCATTATTTTTGGTGCAATTACAAATGGGGTTGTTTTCTTAATCTCTCTGCCGCTTCATTATTAGTATTATAGAAATACTAATTTATAGAAATGCGATGGATTTCTATACATTGATTTTGTATCCTGTGACTTTACTTGAATTCATTTATCAGTTCTAGTAGAAATTTGGTGAAGTCTTTAGGGTTTTCTTTGTATAGAAACTTGTTATCTACAGATGGTAAAAGTTTTACTTCTTTCTTACCAATTTGGATGACTTTTGTTTCTTTTCATTGTCTGATTGCTGTGGCTAGGATTTTCAGTATTATGTTGAATAAAATTGGTCAGACTGGATATTCTTATTCCTGACCTTAGGGGAAAAGCTCTCTTTTTCACCATTGAGTATGATATTTGTTGTGGGTTTTCATATAAGGCCTTTATTATTATGTTGAGATGTGTTCCCTCTAGACCTACCTATGGGTTTTTATTATGAATGGATGTTGTACTTTGTCAAATGCTTTTTCTGTATCTATTGAAATGATCAAATAGTTTTTATCCTCTCTCTCACCGATGTGATGCATTACATTGATTGATTGCAAATATTGAACCACCCTTGCAACCCAGGAATAAATTTAACTTGATTATGGTGAATGATTGTTTTTTCATGTATTGTTGGATTCAGTTTGCTAGTATTTTGTTCAGGATTTCTGAATCTATGTTTGTCAGAAATACTGGCCTGCAATTCTCTTTTTTGTAGAGTATTTCTTTGGTTTTGGTATCATGGTCTCATAGAATGAACTTGTAAGTTTTCCTTCATCTTCTGTTTTCTTAGTTTGAAAAGAATGGATATTAAGTTTAAATGTTTGGTAGAATTTGCTTCTGAAGCCATCTGGTCCTGGACTTTTGTTTACTGGGAGTTTTTTGATTACTGATTCAATTTCATTGCGGGTAATCTGTCTTCAGATTTTGTATTTTTTCCTAATTCAGTGGGTAGGTTGTTGGCATGTAATTTTTCATAATATTCTCTTACAATCCTTTGTATTTCTGTGGTGTCAGTTGTTATTTCTTTCATTTGTGATTTTGTTTATTTGAGTCCTCTTTTTGGCTGAGTCTGGTTAAAGATTTATCAGTTTTGTTGATCTGTTCTCTTGGGGTTGTTTTGTTTGTTTCTATTTCATTTCTGCTCCATTTTTTAAAATTTTCTTCCTTCTAGCTTTGCATTTGTTGTTCTTTTTCTAGCTCCTTTAGGTGTGTTCTTAGATTACTTATGTGAGATTGTTCTTTCTTCTTGACGTAGGCCTTTATTGCTATAAACTTCCCTCTTAGAACAGTTTTTGGTGCATCCCAAAGGTTTTGGATCATTGTGTTTTAATTTTCATTTGTTTCTGTGTAGTTTTGGATGTCTTTGATTTCCTGGTTAACCTGTTCATTGTTTAGTAGCATGTCATTTAACCTCCATGTATCTGTGGTCTTTACAGACTTTTTCTTGTGGTTGGTTTCTGGTTTCATAGCATTGTGATCAGACTAGATGCATGGTATGACTTGAATCGTTTTCAGTTTGTTTAAGCTTGCTTTGTAACCAAATATTCTGGAGAGTGTTCTGTGTGAACTTGAAAAGTATGTGTATTCTGCTGTGTTAGGGTGGAATATTCTGAAAATCTGTTAGATCCACCTGGTATAATGTATCATTTAAAGCCATTGTTGCCTTGTTGATTTTCTGATTGGATGATCTGTCCATTGATATAAGTGGAGTGCTAAATTTCACTGCTACTATTTTATTACTATCAATTAGTTTCTTTACGTATGTTATTAACTGTTTTATGTATTTGGGTGCTTCTATGTTGTGTGCCTAAATATTTAACAGTTGTTAACCTATATCTCCTTGGTGGACTGTCTTCTTTATTAATATATAGTATTCTTTGTCTTTGATCCAGTCTTTGTTTTAAAATCTATTTTCTCTAAGTATTGCTACTCTGGTTTTCTTTTGACATCCATTTGCATGATAGATGTTTCTCCATCTCACTCTTAATCTACAGGTGTCTTTAAGTCTAAAACGAGTCTCCTGTAGGCAGTGTATAGATGGGTCTTATTTTTTATCCATTGTTTCATTGTATGTATTTTGAGTTGAGCACTTAGTCCATTTATATTCAAAGTAATTATTGGTATATGTATTTATTGTCATTATATTACTCGTTTTGTGGTTGTTTTGAAGTTCTCTCTGAAGTTATCATTGGGAGAGTCTGCATTGTGTGAATTGAGGTCTCAGTTCTTGAATTCCTCATGAAAGATTTACATGAGGATGTGCACTCGAATAAAGACAATCAGAAGGAAAGTAGCAAACACAGTAATAAAGACAGTACACACACTGGTGCCTGGGTGGCTCAGTCGGTTGGGTGCCGACTTCGGCTCAGGTCATGATCTCATGGTTTGTGAGTTCAAGCCCCGCGTTAGACTCTGTGCTGACAGCTCAGAACCTGGAGCCTGCTTCATTCAGATACTGTGTCTCCTTCCCTCTCTTTCTCTCTGCCCCTACCTCACTCACACTCCATCCCTCTCTGTCTCAAAAATAAATAAAAAACATTAAAAAAAAAAAAAAAGGACTCACTCTTGGTGGGAGAGCGGGAAGCCCAGGGGTATCTTTTCTTTATATGTTTGCAGAGGTTATGGGTTATAGCTAGGGTGGTCCTGACTGATCTTGTTTCTTGTCATCTAAGAGACTCCTCCTACTGGTTGTAAGAGGGAGTTTTTGGCCCTATGAGACCTTTTTTTTTTTTTTTTTTTTTTTAGAGAGAGAGCATGAGCAGGGGAGAGGGACAGAGGGAGAGAGAAAGAGAATCTTAAGCAGGCTTCATGTTCAGCCTACAGCCTTATGTGGGGCTCAATCCTACAACCTTGGGATAATGACGTGAGCCAAAATCAAGATGCTCAACTAACTGAGCCACCCATGTGCCTCTGGTGGTACAAGGTTCTTGCCAGACTATCATTGTCATAGGTGTCTTCCTGCACAGTGGGGGAGGGTGGTGCGTCAAAATCACAATGTAAATATAATGAAGCTGTAAATTAATCTGGGGTAGAGGTTGAAGAGAAGAGTGCGTATTTTGCCCCTGTGACTCTTTGTCTGTTAGCCCCAGGGTGTTGGAAGCTATAAGGCCAGGATGTTAAAAATGGTAAAAGCCACAAAGTCAGGATGTTGTCCCGTGAGGCCCCCCTCTTTTTTTTTTTTTTAATTTTTACTTGAATTTTAGTTAAGCATTTGAGTTTCTAAGTTTTTTAAAAAAAATTTTAATTGTCAAGTTAGCTAACATACAGTGTAGTCTTGGCTTCAGGAGTAGATTCCCTTGATTCATCACTACATACAACACCCAGTGCTCCTCCCAACAAGTGCCCTCCTCAATGCCCATCACCCATTTTCCCCACCACCCCCAACCCTCTAGCCCTATAAACACTTAGTTCTCTGTATTTAAGAGTCTCTTATGGTTTGCCTCCCATTTCTGTATCTTATTTTTCCTTCCCTTCCCTTATGGTTTTCTGTTAAGTTTCTCAAATTCCACATATGAGTGAAATCATATGGTACCTGTCGTTCTCTGACTGACTTATTTCACTTAACATAATACTCTTCATTTCCATCCACATTGTTGCAAATGGCAAGGTTGATACTATACATGGAAAACCCAAAAGACTCCACCAAAAAAAAACTGCTAGAACTGATACATGAATTTGGCAAAGTTGCAGGATATAAAATCAGTGTACAGAAATTGGTTGCATGTCTATACACCAATAATGAAGCAACAGAAAGAGATATCAAAGAATTGATTCCATTTACAGTTGCACCAAGAACCATAAAATGTCTAGGAATAAACTTAACCAAGGAGGTCAAAGAAAACTGAATACTGAAAACTTATAGAAAGCATAAACTATGAAAGAAATTGAAGACTCAAAGAAATGGAAAAACATTCCATGCTCACAGATTGGAAAAACAAATATTGTTAAAATGTCTATACTCCCCAAAATAATCTACCCATTCAGTGAAGTCATAATCAAAATAGCACCAGTATTCTTCTCAGAGTTAGAACAACAGTCCTAAAATTTGTATGGAACCACAAAAGACCCCAAATAGCCAAAGTAATATTGAAAAAGGAAAACCAAAGCTGGAGGGGTCACAATCCCAGATTTTAGCCTGTATTAAAAATCTGTCATCATCAAGACAGTATGGTATTGGCAAGAAAACAGATACATAGACCAATGGAATAGAATAAGAGAACCCATAAATGCCCTGAGGCCTCTAATGTGTCACTGCCTTTGCCTCCAGCTCATGTCTAACTGACTGCCTATTCTATCAATTCTTTCTTCTCTTCCTCTCTTTCATGGTTTGCTGGCTTTCTTCAGTGTTACATTTGCATTTATTTATTCTCTGCATATTTATTACTGGGTTTTGATTGGTTGTTACCATTATGTTTGTATATTATCTCTTGTGCATATAGCTGTCTATATTATGTTGATGATATTTTAAGTTTGAAACCAATTTTTAGTCCTTTCCTCCTCATGTTTTAGGTAATTGGTGTCATATTTCACATCTTTTAATTTTGTGAGTTCCTTGACTGATTTTTTAATAGAAATACTCATTTTTTTGCTGCTTTTGTGCTTCTTTTATTCATACTGTCATTTTTGGTCTTTCCTTTTCACCCAGAGTCCTCTTTAATATTTCTTTCAGGTCTAGTTTAGTAGTCAGTGAACTCCTTTCATCTTTGTTTTTCGGGGAAACTCTTTATTTCCCCTTCTATCTGAATGATAGCCTGGCTAGATAGTATATTTTTGGTTGCAGATTTTTCTCATTCAGCACTCCTTTTAGGCTTTCCAACTTTATGCTGAAAAATCACTGATAGGCTTAGGAGGTTTCCTTTGTATGTAACTGTTTTCTTTGGTCTTGCTGCTTTAATTTTTTTTCCCCCTGTTTCACGACAGTCTGCCATTTTAATTACAGTATGTCTTTGTGTGGATATGCTTTTGTTGATTTTGTTGTGGGTTTTTGGTGCCTCTTGGACCTGGATATTGGTTTCCTTCTCCCAGATTAGGGAAGTTTCCAGCTATAATTTCTTAAAATAGATTTTTCTGCCCCTTTTTTTCTTCTTCTGGAAGAGTGTTATTTTATTTACATGTTATACATTTGATGGAATCACTGAGTTGCCTAAGTCTATTCTTACTTTGCATAAGTCTTTCTTCTCTTTTGTTCAGCTTGATTACTTTCCATTACTCTGTTTTCTAGGTCACTAATTCATTCTTCCCTTTCTTCCAACCTGCTGTTCATTCCATCAAATGTGTTTCTCATTTCATTTAGTAAACACTTTGTCTCTGCTACATTATTCCTTATCTCTGCATTAAGGGTCTTATACTGATGTCTTCCACTCTTGTCAAGTCTGGTGAAAGTTTTTATGATCATTACTTTAAATTCTCTATCAGCCATGTTACTTATATCTGTTTACATTTCTAGCTGTGGCCTTGTCCTGTTCTTTCATTTGGGGCAAATTCCTTTGTCTTCTAATTTTGTGTAAGTCTCTATGCCTGTTTCTGTCGGTAGGATAGTCAGCTACTTCTGTTTTTGAGTGTAATGGTCTTAAGAAGTGGTTCTGTAGTGCCCTGCAGTGTAGTGTCCCCTGTTTTCCAGTGCCTGGTGCGTCAGAGAGTGTTTCAAATGTGTGCTGCATGCTATTTGTGTCCTGGCTGCCTTATCTTTCAGGCCAGTCATCTGCAGAGGTTCTCTTTGCCTGTTGCGGGCAGTGTTTGGTCCCTAGGTGTGCTCTTGTCTGCTTGTGAAATGAGACCTATCTCCACCACCATCAGAATCAAGGCTTTACAAAACTCTCAGGTTAAGAGAGACAGTGTTGGCAGGGGTTTGGGCCAGTCTTCTGGGGTAAGGGCCCCCCCATGCTAGGATTGAGGCAAGTGTGGCTTTGAAGGGCAGTTCCACCAGAGGGCAGGGGATGGGGCTTGTGTAAGCAAGTGGTGGTGCTGCAGGTACTTCTCTTCTTTTTTGAGGGGTTGGAGAGGGAAATAGCACCTGCTAGTTCCTTTGTTCCCAGAGGAATCTCTCTATGAGCACTGTCCTCTGAGACACACCTGACGTGAGTGAATAACTGCCCCACTGTGTGCCCCACGTGTGCTTCATTCAACTGTGCATTCTGTATGTCCTCAGGCTGTTTGACCTGCCTTCTCTACAAGAGCAGCCCTGAAGCCCTCTGGACTCTCCCTGAGCCAAGCCCACTGACCTTTAAAACACCAGGCTTTAAACCCTCTTGGTTGCAAGAACTACTGAAATTTGGCCTCTTTGACTTTCCAAGCCAGTTGCTTTGGGGATTTGTCTTCCATGTGTGTGCTCCCCTGTGTGTCCAGTCTGTCTCTCACCCTTCTCCACAACCGAGGTTCCCTCCCCACCGTGGAAATCACCATCCATTTGTCTCCCACTCTGCGTCTCTGCACTCCCTACCTTCTTTGATGTGTCCTCTTCTGTACCTTTAGCTGTGGAGTTGTTCTGCCAGTCTTCCGGTGGATTTCTGGGGTATTGAGGATGATCTGATAGTTTAGTTTTATTCATGGTACCTGATAAGCCTAGGGTCCTCCTCTTCCACTGCCATCTTCCCCTGTTCTCGCTGATGAATCTTGTTTTTCTAATCCATTCCATTACCCTGTGTGTTTCGATTGGTGTTTAGTCCATTTACAAAGTAGTAGTTGATATGTATGTATTTGTTGCCATTTTGTTACTTGTTTTATGGTTATTTTTGTAGTTCTTCTCTTTTTCTTTCTTTGCTCTCTTTCACAATTAGTTGGTTTTCTTTAGTGACATACTTGGATCCCTTTTTCTTTATTTTTGGAGAACTATTAATTGGTTTTTGATTTGTGACTTGTTCATAACAGTTTCTGGATATAGCAGTCTACATTAAGTTGATGGTTGCTTAAGTTTAAATCCATTCTTTAGTCCCCCTTATCCTCCGTTTTAGGTATATGGTCTCATACTTATGTCCTGTTATGATTATAACAGATATACACTTATTTTTACTATTTTTGTACTTCATACTTTTCTTACTGTTACTTAAGGTCTTTCCTTTAACCTTAATGTAAAAATCCCCCCTAACATTTCTTATAGGGTTGGGTTAGTGGTCATGAATTCCTTTAACTGTTGTTTGGGAAACTCTTTATTCTATTCTGAAAGATAGTCTTGCTGGATAGAGTATTCTTGGTTACAGATTTTTCTCTTTCAGCACTTTGAATATATTATGCCATTCTTCTGCCTGCAAAGTTTCTGCTGAAAGATCAGCTGGTAGCCTTATGGGTTTTTACCCTTGTATGTAACTGTTTTCTTTTTCCTGTTGCTTTTAAAATGCTTCCTTTATCTCTGCTTTGCTATTTTAATTATTACGTGTCTTGGTGTGGATCTCCTTGGGTTGATTTTGTTGGAGGATCTCTGTGCCTCCCGGATTTGGATTTTTGTTTCCTTATCCAGATTCAGGAAATTTTCAGCTATTTCTTCAAATAAATTTTCTGCCCTTTTTCTGTCTTTTTCTTATGGGATCCTTAGAATACAAATGTTATTACATTTCATACTATCTCTGGGTTTCCTGTCTATTCTCACTTTGCATGATTTTTTTTCTGTTACCTGCTCAGCTTGATTACTTTCGATTAGTCTGTTTTCCAAGCCACCAATTTTTCTTCTCCTTTTTCCAGCCTGCTGTTTATTCCATAGTATATTTTACTATGTGTAATTTAATTATTGTGTACTTCATCTCTGATTGGCTTTTTTTTTAAATCTCTGTGTTAAGGGTCCACTGATGTTCTCTACTCTTGAGCACAGTGAGTATCTTTATGATCATTACTTTAAATTCTGTATTGAGTATATTACCTCTGTTTTGTTTCGGTTTCTTGCTATGATTTTGCCTTGTTTTTTGGGAGATGTATTCCTCTGCCTCCTCATTTTGTCTGACTCTCAGTGTCTGTTTTTGTGTTAGGAAAGTTCAGGTATGTCTTTTGCGCTTGAGAGTAGTGGTCTTACAAAGAAGAGGTTGTGTAGTGTTTTGCAGTGCGGTGGTCCTTGTTCACCAAAATTTGGCCCTTTGGGGGTGTCTCCTATGTGTGTTGTATGTACCCTGCTGTTGTGGTGAAGACAGTTTTTCCTTCATTCCTGTTGTCTGCATTGGCTCTCTTTTCCTGTGTGGGCAGTATTCCCTAAGGTGTTAGTAAGCCAGTCTGGAGCTGCCTTAGCTTGAATTGAGTCAGACCAGGTGGCACCACACTGGAGGGCACGTTCCCTGTGTCATACCCTGAGAAGCTTTCTTTGGTAGGCAGGGTCTGACGAGCTGTCTACCTCCAGATCACTCCAGTCTGACTGGTTTGTGTGCTTATCTTTCCCTCTCTCTGGGGCAGGAATCACTTTGGAGTAGTACTGGCCTCTGTTGGGACTCTTTGTACACTACCAGACTTGTGGCATGGCTTAGTATGGGCTCTGGTCAAAAGCATATTGGAGGGGGTGGAAGGCATGGTTTAGCAAGATTTGCATGGAGGACAGCTGTGAGATGGAGGTAGGCCTGGCTGGAGGTAGGGAGTGGATCCCCCCTCCCAAGCATGGGGGTTGGGGAGGACGCATTATTAGCAAGTTAGGTAGCAAGTGTTCATGAGGAGGGGAATGGTGCCTGCCAGCTCCTTTGTTCCTGAAGGAGTCTCCTAAAGATTTCTGTCCTCCAGGACATGCTGTGTAATTAGTAAACAACTCTCAACTGCTGATTCTGTGCTGTATCTTCAAGGGCTGTTTGTTGTGTTGTCTTTTTAAGGGTGGGACTCAGTTTCCTCTTGCCCTCTCAGCCCTCCCAGCACCAAGCCAAGCTGGTTTTTAAAACTGCAGGTTTTAAGTTCTGCTGGTTGTAAGAAGTTAACAAAATTTGGCCCCTCTGGTTTTTACAGTCAGCCCTTCTGGGGATTTATCTTCTCTGTGAGTGCAGGCTCCCCAGTGTGAGGGTCAGTTTCTCTGTGCCCTAGGGTCCCTCCCTCCTGAGGACAGTCTCTCTTTAGCTCTTTACTATATTTCCACCCTTCCTGTCCTCTTCAGTGTGGCCTGTTCTCTACATTTAGTTGTGGAGTTTGTTCTTTCATTCTTCAGGTCATTTTTCTGGGTTATTTACGCGGATATGAGTGTTATCTAGTATCAGTGGGATGAGGTGAGCTTACAGTTCTCCTGGTCTGTCATCTTCCCAGCAGCTTCTCTTAGTCTTTAATTAACCTGAAAGTAGCTGGAATATTCATTCTCATTTATTCAACATATGTGATTCAAGACCAATTTTCCCACAGGAAAATGGGTAAAGTAAAAGGAATTTACTGTTGTATCTCATAAATCTTTATTTTGTCGTTAATGTTGCTTTTCATTTTCTTAGCATTAGATATACAGTAGAGCATTGTAGTTGACAAGGAAGGCTCTAGAGGCAGCCTATGTTCAAATTCACACTCTGTCATTTACTAGCCGTGTGGTTCTGAGCCAGTTTTCTCAACTTTTTGAGCCAGAGTTTTCTCATTTATTGATAACAGAAGTACTGTAATTTTTATAACATGACTTACATATTTATAATGTAACATTTATATTCTATAGATAGTATAAATGGGGATAATAATGGTACGTTGTTGTTATGGGGCCATTATAGGGTAAGTATTCAGAAAAAGGTAATACATGTAAGCCATTTAGAAAATTGCCTGGCACTTAAAAAGTAACTTTTATCTCTAATATTTTACAGTGTTCCTAATTTATTTTGGGGCGTTTTTTTTAAGCATTAACAGAAGCATAATCGCTTAATTTAAACATTGGGTGGTATTGTTATAAAGTATGAAAAATAACTTAAATAATTATGAAGTAAAAGTAACAGACTAATCATGAAAATCCTTTGCAGAAGTCCAGTGCATAAATACAACAGCATGGTTCATAAATATAGGCAAAGAATAGTGAATATTTCTGTTTAACACCTGAAGTTGTGCTGTCGTGTTGTTTTGGTATAAGACAATCTCTTAGTTTTTTAATTTTTTTTTAATGTTTATTTTTGAGAGAAAGAGACAGAGTGCGAGCAGGGGAGGGGCAGAGAGCAAGAAGACACAGAATCTGAAGCAGGCTACAGGCTCTGAGCTGTCAGCACAGAGCTGGATGCGCGCTCGAACTCACGAACTGGAAGGTCATGACCTGAGCTGAAGTCTGATGCCCAACCAGCTGAGCCACCCAGGTGCCCCAAGACAATCTCTTAAACACTGATTTTTGATTATTTTTTTAAGAAGAAAAGAAATGTCTGGAAATGGACATTCTTAACATTCGTTTAAAAGATTTTATTTTTTAAAGTAATCTCTACCCCCAGTGTGGGGCTCGAACCCACAACCCCGAGATCAAGAGTCGCATGTACCCCACCAACTAAGCAAGCCAGGTGGCCCCATTCCTAAAATACTTTGTGCATAAACTAGGACATGGTTAATATCCTAGGCATAATTCAAATTTACATGAAACATGGGCATATTATATCTTCCTTTTGCTTTACTTTGTGAATTACTATTTAGCTGGATAGAATACTCAGGGGTCACAATTTTCTCCTTCAGAATTGTGTGCATGTTGTTTTATTGTCTTCCTTTATGCAGTATATAATACTATGAAAACATTGGAAACCGTTTTTTCTCCCTATGGGTACACACAAAACATTTTTCACCTAACAGTTTTAATATCATGGTCTGGGCGTACTTTTAAATATTTTAAGAGGGAATAAAAGAGAAGGCAGGGGAGAAGAAAAAATCCTTCTTCCTCTTTTGTGAGGAAGACCACTCCATCGTTTGTAGGGAAGCTGCTGTTGCTTCTGTAGGACTTTAGAGGAGGGGGTGCTGTCCTACACATGTGAATCCAGTTTTGTCTGCCTTTAATCAGAGTTAAATTTCAGTTTGATTGCTAAGGAGAGTTCATTTATTTCTTCACTTGAAGTTGTCGGTAATAGATATAAAATTATGCAGAGTTGGAAGACAGGTTCATTTTGTGCCTAACCTTTTAACCTCATTTTCTTGAACCATATAAAAAGTAAGTCTAATTAGTCTCTGGCAGGTGCTAATACAGATGTTCTTTCCTGCCTTAACACTCTCTTTCTCTTTACTGCCTCCTCTTATCAGAGTCGCTGCCTTAAAGTTTACTGGAAATCACCACTCCTTCCTACAGTGATTTTTACTAGCTTTGTAGATGTGTCTCTTCAGGACTATGATTTTTTTTCTGTTCTAAATAACTTCTAATATCACATGAAGGGTATTAATTTCTTTCAGAATATCCTCTCATTTAGTAAGCCTGAGAAATCCTCCTTCTTTCTATTCATGATAATATGGTTCCTCTAGCATGGCATGCACTTTCCAATCTTTTCCTTAATTCTTTCCTTCTTTTAAGTTTTGATATCTTTATGAAGCCTTCTTCTATACATAGTAACTTCTTTTCCTGTCTTTAGAGCACTTCCTGTCTTGTCTAGCTTTATCCAGTAGAAATATGATGCGAGCCACGTACTTAATTTTAAATAGGTTAGCATGTACATTTAGAAAGTAAAAGAAACAAGTGAAATTAATTTTAATAATATATTTAATCCAGATAATAACAATGTATAATAAATATAAAACATTAAATGAGATGTTTTACTTTTTGTTTAATAGTCTTCAAATTGGACTAGTTACATCTCAGATGTTCAGTAGCCATGTGAAGTTAGCAGCTGCCATTTTGGACAGTGCAGGTCTGGTTATTCATTTAGTATATTGTACTATGTTGATACTAAGTTTTAAATAAAGATGAGATGGAGAGGAGAGATACTGTATTTATTTGTTTTAGAAACTTTTCTGAATCTTCCTAATCCTTTTGTTCTTTTTCTCTTCACTGAGGCCCTATATCTCATTGCTCTTTCTCTCTTCACCGAGTCCCTATATCTCATTGCTTTTTCTCTTTGATTAAGCAGGAGAAAAATTAAACTGCATTCTTTGTCGTTTGTGCCTTGTTTTGGTTGTTTTTGAAATTTGACTATTCCAGGTTCACCCATTCAAACAAGTGTTTCTCCTTCAATTTAAAGGAGAATCCCAGGGATGCCTGGGTAGCTCAGTCATTTGAACTTCAGCTTAGGTCATGATCTCACGGTTTATGAGTTTGAGCCTCACGTCAAGGTCTGTGCTGACAGTGCAGAGCCTGCTTGAGATTCTCTCTCTCTGTCTCTCTCTCAAAATAAATAAATAAACTTTAAAAGAGTAAAAGAGAATTCAAGGAAGCAAATCTGGTTTCTGTAATCACCAAAGAAACTTCCAGCCTAAAAACTCTATAATTTGTCATTCATCTGAAGTTTTAGTTATGATCCCAAATTACCCGATTGATGTATTTGAAAACATTGCAAATGTTTTCAAATAGGAAGAGATTAATAATGCAAAGCATTTAAAAATAATTCCTGATTTACCATTCATTAAATCTCTGAATAATACGTTGTCTGACCTCCCCCCAAAGTAATATCAAGGACATTTTTGCCCAGTTAGTGAAAAGTAGGTTACAAATGAAAACTAACATTTCCATTTATTATAAATTGGTGTACCATAAAATAATTTTGTTGTTTTGAGTTGACAGAGGGCAATGACTCACTTCTAGGGGAAAATTTGCCACACGTGTGATAGCTACGTAAAATAATGTGACTAGACTGAATAGGCAGATGTGGAATCCTTAATTCTTATAAGTACAGTAGTACAGTACCTAATGCTCGACTGTAAAGGGATTAAGGCATTTAGGAGCTGCCAGCAGGTTTTTCCGGGAACCCTTAATGGAATACTACTTCCGTGATTTTCTTATAACATTATTGAAATACTTTTCCCGGAGATCAGACAAATCCTGCAGGTTATATTCAGGGCAGCTATTAGGCACTGGACAAGGGTATTCCCCACCCCCAGTCCCCCTGCCCCAAACCTGGAAATAGTTGTATAAACACAAAGGAATCATTACAACATTAAGGAATGGCATATATTTTATTGCTATTTGAAAGCATTCCAAAGAGGTAGTGAATGTAATTGAATAAGGATGTTTCTGAGTCCAATACATAGTCTCTTTATGGGACTTTTGACAATAAGGACATTTTGAGAAGCTGTACCCTGCTAATGCAGTCTGATATTTGAGAATGAGATGTATCAGAGCTCACATTTCATAAGGAAGACTTTATCTTTGGTGTATGCTACTTCAAACATTGTACTCTCAAGTGCATGCACAAAAGAAGAAGAAGAGAAAAAAGAAGCTTTTAGTTTCCAGTGATTGAAGATTTGAAAAATAGTTACTGACAGTTCAGTTTACTTTGCTTTTTAACTATCCTTGTTCATGGTCAGATACAGGCCATCGTATCTTGTTCCTGGATTTGAATGGTGGTTCTCCATTGTCTTAATTAAATGTGTTGCAAAGGAGAGGGTTTCCTGGAATAACTAAGCTACAGGTGACTTATTGAACTACAGCTTTTTCATTTTCTTCGAGATTAGTTGATTAAGATTTTGATCTACATTCCTTGTCAGAAAGGAAGGCTTAATGTTTACCTTCTTGGAATGAGAGGTATCAAATAATAATCATTATTTGCCTTTGAAAATCTGGCAAAGCATAGCATATAAATATTGTTTCTTTTATTTGGAACCAAATTTACTTGCCTTGGCATCTTACTTTTTGCCAGGTTTACTGCCAAGTTATTTTAGTAGGTTATAATTAACAAATGTCAAAGAAACTACTTGATCTGTTTTCTCAATAATTCAGAAGGAAAAAAAGAACATGGGTTTACAGTGAATTACTTCCCTTTAAAATTTAGGTAAAATTTAAGAACCTCAAATGTTAAAATTTAGAACCCAGAGAAGAAACAGTCAAGTTCTATTATGTCATTAAATAGATTAACCCTCTTTTCCATGTCTTCTATACTCCTCACAGAATGCTGCCATTAGCATGTATTGGGCCAGGAGCCGTGGGTTGTACAGAGCAATTTCAATATCACCATAAACTTCAGAGAAATTGTTTTTCTCACAACAAAGGCAGCTTTGTGCATGGCCTTCAACAGGCCGCCTGGAAAATGACTGCAATCTATAACTGCCAGGTCAATGTGGATGTTCATGTTAATTTTCCAAGTTGGGAAACAACATGCCTATTGTTAGGGGATAGAAACATGTGAGGGATTAGCAATGAACAGCTACAAACAACTAACTGAAGAAAGTTTCATTCACTAAGGGAAAATTGTGCAGTAGCTTTACTTATCATTAGTTTATTTCCATTGCTATTCAGAGAAGTTGAAAGAGAGGAAAATAGATCTGGCTGATACTATTTCAGGGCTATTTGGAAAAAGAGTATTGCACAAAAGGATCGTGCCTGGAGAGATGAGTCCTGCATGTGAATGTTAGAGGAGCTATGTATGTAAGGTATGAAGCTGTGTTGGATTTATTTGTACTGTATGTATTTTTTAGTAAGATAAGTAAAACAGCCAATTATAAGGAGCATTTTGGTACATGTGGCTTGCCAGTTGCAGCTAAAGGTTAATCAGTGTAATGTTTTAAATAGATACAGACAAAGCTATAAAAACAAAAGGACTGGAAGGATATTTTTTGTTAACAAATATTTCTTACTTATCTTGACACCTAGAATAAATGACTTTCTTTTGGAAAGAAAACAATTGTTTAAGAAAACAATTTTTAAATATTTAGATGGGCTATGTATTATTTTTATTTTGCACATTATGCTGAATGCCATTTTCCTTTTTAATAAAAAGCCAACAAAACTTTATTCTCATATCTAAGATTTTCCTAACTTCTTGAGAGGTTCCATCTTAGAAACATATCCAACCTACTTTACTTTGTATGTTTCTTAACTTCCTATTCTTTCTTTTAATGTGGGGGTAGGTGAGCACTCAGAGGTGTGGTTAGGGAAACATGGCTCACTCATCAGCTCTAGTTCTCCCTTTCACTTTGGATCTGTACCAGTTATGGGCTGAGTAAACGGTAGTAACAGGATTGGTGATGGAGACCACAACTGCCATCATTTGTTGGATGCCTGCCATATGCTATGTGTTGTACATAGTGTCTCACTAGTGCTCACAGTCATCTGTAAGAAAGGGCACTACCATATGCTTTTTAAAGAAGAAATTGAGGCTTCGAGAGATTATGTAACTCTCCTTCAAAATATTGAAAACATTTAGTAACACTTTTCACAGAGTTGGGACAACAGCAGTGATAAAGCACACTTGAGTTCCCTTCTTTGATTAAACAGGGGAGTGAAAGGCAGTCTCAGAGGTCTGACTTTGTAATTCCCAGATACAAGCCTCCCTGGAAAATAGAAATCTGCTCCAAAGAAGACTGGAGAAGAAAACTAAGTATGGAACAATTTTGGATAAATGGACTCTGAGGGTCCTGGTGAGAAAGCCACTAAGAAAGTGAGAATGTCTAGAGCCCCATTTAATTTACACTGTGAGACTTTTTAAAATGTCCCCTTTGTTAGTGATGTTTATCCTCTATTTCTCCATCATGAGTAGTAGTAGTGACCCTTAGAAAACTTGTTCCAAGTATAGAGAAAAAGGAAAGAAGCCTGTGTTCTTTTAACAGTTAGCTGAGATGGACAGAAACTCTGGTCTTGGGTAGTAGCTAATGTCAGTGCAGTAGGCAGCCAGCAGGTCAGTACCTCTCCTTGGGAATTTATACTGGATGAAGGCCTTAGATCCTTCCAGGGGAAAGAGAAGGATATAGAAGGAGGCAATGAAACTTTTAGAACATCAGTGTTGTCACAGGGCTACTCCTTAGTGCCATCCCTTCATCCCATTAGCCTTCTACTTTTCTCTAGCCTATATTCTAAATCCTTTCTTAGAGTTCTAGTAGCTCTAGTTGATCTCTGTCTCATCCAAAGCCCCTTCCCTTCTTGTATATTTGAAGTTTGAATTTACATATTTGGAAGGATGCCAGGGATCACCCCAGCTAATAGAGTTCTCCAACAGTTAAACTAGTGGAGGAAGACTTTTACTTACACTTCTGTAGTCTTCCCCAGATCTGAAGAATGTGCAAAATCCAGAGCTGGGTCTGGAAATCCAGATCTTGAGAGGCTGTGAACATATTGCCAAAATTGAGGGCTCAGAAATAGGGTTCAAATGGCCAGGAATCCAAGAGTTAGGGAAAGGGAAAAGAGGCAGTTTTAGAGAAAGTGGGGAGCAGTCCTGGGAATTGCCAACAACAATCATTATTGCTTAACAGCAGCAGAATAATGCAGTGTTGAATATATTTAGGTAGACCAGGAAGGAGACAGAGTTCCTGTTGCCCATCAGGTTGGGGACAGAGTGAATAAGAAAGAGATGTATTCCTGACATTTTAAGTTGAGACCTGTAGTATATTTCTCCCTAGAAAAATAATACATATTAGGTTAGTTGGATTTCTAGGCTAGCCTGCTAAAATAGAATTACCTCATAAGCTTGCTAAAATAGAGTAATCTCATAAGGCACTTGAAATATAGACCCTGTTGTGTGTTGGGGGAAATCATCTTGATAGAAAATAATGACTCTTCAGGGCACATGGATTGAGCACTTGACTCTTGATTTTGGCTCAGGTCAAAATCAAGAGGATTGAGGATTGAGACCCTCATCGGGCTCTGTGCTGACAGTCTGGAGCTTGCTTGGGATTCTCTCTCTCCCTCTGTCTCTGTCCCTCGCCTGCTCATGTGCACGTGCTCTCTTTCACTAAACATTTAAAAAAATAATGGGTCTTCAAATGAATTTTTGAATTAAGTTCCATTGATAAGGGGGGAACTACCTGTAAATTAGAATTAAAGAAAATGTAGTCAGACTTTGGGAGGTTGTCATGGCTTATAGATACTCATTAAAATGGTAATTTACTCTTAATTTTTAACAAATCAAAACATAATATTGACACTTTTGAGGAATATTGATCACTTATTTTATAGAATGTTCCACAATTTTGGCTTATTTTTATGTTAGTGAGGTTATGTATTTTTTTTTGGCAAGAAAACTGGAAAAGCTGTTGTCTTTCTCAGTGTATCATATCAAAGAATTCATAATTTTGATATGAAACATTACTAGTAGTGTTTGTTTTAATCATTTTGTTAAGTTTGTGTCTGCCAGGAAGAACTATCACAGACTGGGGTAGACTAAGAAGAAATAATGAAATACAATGGGGGTCTTGCATAGGACCCTAGAAGAAAGGACATTAGTGGAAAAATTGGTGAAATTGTTTATTAAATAAAGTGTAATTTAGTTAATACTGTACCAACGTTCATTTTCTTTTCTAGATAATTGTACTGTGATGACATAAGATGTTAACAGTAGGGGAAGAAGAGTCAGGGAGATAAGGATACACTGTACTATTTTTGCAACTTTGTAAAAGTCTAAAATTAACTCAGAAGTTAAAAATAATATCTAATACTTACATAGTGCCTACTGTGTGCTAGACTATGCATCTGTTTTAACTCTTTGATTCCTCTCAACAACATTGTGACAGGAACTATTATTATCCTCAGTTGACAGATAAGAAAACTGGATACAGAGAGGGGTACCTGGGTA
This sequence comes from Cryptoprocta ferox, assembly GCA_028646485.1. NCBI lineage: Eukaryota > Metazoa > Chordata > Mammalia > Carnivora > Eupleridae > Cryptoprocta > Cryptoprocta ferox. The sequence continues at coordinate 133,732,374 of CM053567.1, read as the reverse complement.
ACTCAGTTGGTTAGCTGTCTGACTTCGGCTAAGGTCATGATCTCACAGTTTGGGGGTTCGAGCCCAGCATCAGGCTCTGCGCTGACAGCTCAGAGCCTGAAGCCTGCTTCGGATTCTGTGTCTCTGTCTCTCTCTGCCCCTCCCCTGCTTGCACTCTGTCTCTCTCTCTCTCTCTCTCTCTGTCTGTCTCTCTCTCTCTCTCAAAAATAACATTAAAAAAAAACACACACACCTTGATACAGAGAAGTAAAAATCAAGTCCAGTGTTACATGGTTATTAAGAGGTCACATAGCTAGAAAATGACTGTGTTAGGGTTTAAACTGAGGCATTTTGGATCCAGAAATTCATTGCATCATAATGGCTTTCACTGTCCTCTTATGCATGTTCATGGATTTCCCCCTACCCTGTTTCTCTTCCTTCCCACCCCCAAAAGTATGGTTTAAGACTAATTTATAAAGAGATGGGTTCAAGATGGCCATGTAGGAGGAACCTGAACTCACTTCCTCTCATAGACACAACAGATTTACAACTACATATGGAATAATTTCCTTTACAATAATATCTGAAAACCAGATGAACAGAACCTCTGCAACAAAGGATCAAAGGGCAGCACTGAAACAGGTAGGAGAGGCAGAGACACAATCTGTCAAAGAAAAGAAAGAAAGAAACAAACAAACACCACCACCACAGGCAATCCACAACCAGGAAGGATCTGAAAAATATGGAACTTTTCCTGGAAAATCAAGGATCTGTGCTACATATCAGGCACTGTAGCTTGGACAGGAGAGATGAGCTCTCAACAAGCCTGGCTTTGAAAATCAACATGGATTAAGTTTAGGAAAACCACAGAACTTTAGGGAATGGAGAATATGCTCTTCAACAGCTTGTACACAGATTTCACCCTTGGACCCTGTGCAAAAACACCAGTTTGAAAAGCACCTAGATCATAAGTGAAGAACACCTACTTACTAATCTTTATATGTCTGCCTGAGAGGCAGGAACTTGTTGGGATTCTGCTGAGATGGAGACACTTGTAGCTGCCATTTTTGCAATCTCATTCTAATATGCTGGTGCCAGCACCAGTAGTTGCCATTTTGGAACTCTTCCTCTAGCCTGTAGGTGCAGGAGGATACAACCCACACTACATCCTTGCATCACAGCTGGATCAGTGAGAGCTCCACCCACCTTCATGTTGTCGCCCCACCAGGGAAGGTGGGTGTGTGCATTTCCCACCGGGAATGCCCCTTCAGTGCTTGGCACAGGTGGCCAGAGGAGATACCACTTCTTTTTTTTTTTTTTAACTTTATAGTTTATTGTCAGGTTGGTTTCCATATAACACCCAGTGCTCTTCCCCACAAGTGACCTCCACCAAGACCATCACCCCCC